>BSEG01000001.1:43987500-45187500 GCA_036245055.1 Diospyros kaki | reverse complement strand
CCTAAGCATTGCCCAAAACCCAAACCCTCATTCGATGCTTCTGTTTGAATTTCTAAACACAATGAGCATGAATCACGAAGACAGGAACCTAGATACAAAAATAGTGTTTGTATATATGTGCGGAAATATGTATATATGGGTGCGAACTATATAATAATAACAGTTCGCTGCCGCTGCCATCAACGCTTCTGCTTCACCCACCAGTCACAGTCGCTTTTGCTTCGTTGTCGTTGCCATCCCCATTCAACGGCAACGACTAAGGCTGCGTCAGAGGTAGGTGCGTCCATGGCGAAAGATGGCGGAAGCGGCTGCGGCGACGACTACAACGACGGTGAGAGCAGCCACGGCGGCAAACAACGGTGGAGAGAGAGAGAGAGGGGGGGAAAGAGTATGATGAAGAAGCAGAGGAAGCAGGGTTGCAAATTTGGAGGGAAAAGTGGGAAAAGTAAAGGACAAATGTATAATTTTAGCAGAGAATTGTCCACCAAGTTGTCTAATTTTACGTTCGTGTAGCATTTTCCATTGTGCATTGTGTGGGTCGAATAACGTTTAAATATTTTAAATAATTGTCCCTTCCTTCTCTTTTACTTACAACGTTTAGAATCCACACATACGATTTAGATTTGCTTTCAATTTGGATCACTTCTTAATTGGTATCAATTTATAATAATTATATTTAATATTATTAATAATTGATAATAATAAGTTTATTCGTTATTAATTTTAAATATAATTATTATAAATTTATGCATATCATATCAATTTATAATAATTATTTATCAAATTTGTTAATGAAAATAGCATTTTCCTGCATATTTAAGGGTGATGCTATCAATAAATATACCTTATTTGAATAAAGTGTATTTTATTTTTATATCAAAATAATTTTATTAATTAATAATAGATATATTGTGCTTTGAACTATTTAATCAACTAATAAAATTGATTGAATGTCAAGAATAAGATATAATATATATATTATCTAGAAATAAAATATATTTATTGGTACCTAGGGTTTGGCATCAGGTTATATTTAAATAGGATAATGGTAATTATAAGTAATTTTAGTAATTAGTTAAATAGTTCAAAATATGATATATTTATTTTTTTATTAATAAAATTATTTAAAGATTAAAAATAAGATATAATAAATAGAGATTATTTGAAAATAAAATATATTTATTATTTTTTGATATTGTTAATGATAATAGTTAAGTAATAATAAATACACCTTATTTTTAAGCAATGTTCATTTATTATATTTTATTTTCAACATTCAAACAATTCTATTAATTTATTAATTAATAAAATTATTTAAATATTAAAAATATGATAAAAATAAATATTATTATTTAAAAATAAAATATAATAATTATTATTTAATCACTACGTTAGCCATTATTTTTTAACCATTAGTTTGCCCATTTAAATAATATTATTTAAGTGGTATTTAAGATATTTGTCTTCTAAGGATAATTCGTGTCTGAAGACACGCGGTACAATTAAAAAAATTAAACATTAAATTTAAATACGAAATAATCAAGTATTGAACTTTGAAAGTTTAAACTCGTGAAGATAATATATATAGTTTTTAAATATAAAATAATTAAATAATGAATATAAACGTGTATATATATATATCTATATTATTGAAATCAAGTCGATGGGGTTCACTGAATGTTCCAAAATAAAATAAAGACAAACACCGTGGAAGAGTCAAGAGTTGACTGACACTCATGCGAGGCCCCCTTTGCGCATGCTGAGTGGCCTCCCGACCACTTGCGAATGGGCCCTCCGTTTTAAAAAAAATTATTACATTTATTTTTGTGCCCCCAACTAATCCCCCCCCACCCCCCAATCTGAAATGCCTCTCTCCTGCATAATATTTCCCCCTTTCATTCTCACCCAATAATACCTTTATAAATCACTAATTTTATAAATTCAATTGTCAAATCTTTGACCTAATCGTATTTTTAGAATAAAAGTGACTGTCATCTACAAAAAGTAAATTTTTTTAATTTTACCGATAATTATTTTTAGTACATATTCATAATATATATGTGAGTATATATATATATATATATACGATTTGAATTTGACCAAAAATTTAAACTTAGAGTTATAAAAATTCAACAGTGTCGAGTGATTGACTTTGATCACCAGAAATCACTAGTCACAATGGCCAATGGCGACTGCTAGAGACATTTTTCAATTATAGCAGAAAATTAAAAATAATATTTACAAAAATTTAGTTGTTAATCTGGTTTACTTTTGTGTATATTAACCCCTCCTTAACTTGGTGTTTCTAATTATAGGCTCTGATCGTGAAAATCTCTAGTTGGCAGCAATCACTAGTGACGAGGGGTTGTGGTTGTTTTTATAGGATATATATTGGATATGTTTTAAGAAAAAATGTAAAAAATAATCTCATGTTGCAACTTTTATTTAGTTAACTATTATAATTACAAATATGTTAGAAAAGATTAATCACTGAAAAGAAAAAATAAAATATAAAATATTTCAAATTTTTTTATAACTATTATTTATAGGAACTAAATAATAGCATTAACATTTCTTTACATGAATTCTAATAATTTACTTTTTATTTAAATATGTAAAAATTTCTCATAAAAAGAACAAGGCAATTCAATTTCTCAAACAAGTGGGGATCGAGAACATTCTAAGTATAAGTATGTTGATTTAAACAATTTTAAAATAGATCTAGGATTACAAAAGAGTATTTTTTATTATCATCATAATGAGAGATAAATTCGACGAACCTATTTATTGAAAGATCCATGTCAATCATGAGGCACCAATTTTCAACAAAAAAAAAAAAACAAGGAAATGAAAGATATTGTTTCCAGCTAGAATAGTTGGATGAGTTCAACAATTAGTTAGAATATATATATCATTGAAAAATATCTTGCATTTCATTTGTGTTGTTATCTTATGAGAGAGATCCAGACTATGTTGGCAAGCAACACATTGAAGGTGAATCTTTTGTTTCAAGGAAGTTCAAAAATTGAAAGAAAAATATAAACTTCAAAAGCATATAGAAGGCCCCCATGAAGGTTCACAATTATGATTGGAACAAATGTTAAGCTTTAATGAATCAAATGCAATATATTGAAACTCTTTATTCTAGACAATTCGAACAAGCTTGAAAGGAGTATTGGATCCGTTTGACTGCAACAGTAGTCGGTGTCTAATTTCTTTTGCATCAAGGATTGGCATTTCGTGGTCACAATGAGTCTGTAAGTTTATTAAATTAATGAAACTTTTTGGAACTTCTAAAATTTCTTGCTAATCACAGTTAAAAGTATCCACAATGTTATATTGAATAATGCTCCAAAAAATCTTAAAGTAACAGCTCGTGATATTCAAAAAGAAATTGCAAATGTAATAATAACTGAAACTACTAATGCAATAATTTATGGTCTTGGAAATTATTTCTTTTCTATCTTAGTTGATGAGTCTTGTGATGTGGCAGTCAAAGGACAAATGGTTGTTCTATTGCGTTATGTGAATAAAGAAGGAAGTGTCATTGAACGATTTCTTAGTATAGTTTATGTTAATGATACAATTTCATTCTCACTTAAAGCAATAATATATTCATTGTTCTCAAACCATGGATTGAGTTTGTCAAAATTATATAAATTACATGGTCAAGGTTACGATGGAGCTAGTAACATGAGGGGAGAATTAAATGATCTTATTTTAAGAGAAAATCAATTTGCTTTCTATATTCATTGTTTTGCTCATCAACATCAGTTGACTCCTATAATAGGTTCAAAAGGTCATAATCAAATTATTCTTATTTTTAATTCTCTTAGTAATGTTATGAATATGTTATTGGAGATTCGTATAAACGTTGAGATATTTTAAGAGAAAAATAAGCAAATAGAATCATTGAGGCATTGAGCAATGGGAAAATTACAAGTGGGCATGGTTTAAATCAAGAAAGTAGTTTTTAAAGACCCGGTGATACATGGTGGGGATCATATTATAGTATATTGATAAATTTGATTATTTTATATTTATCTATTATTGATGTGTTGAAAATTGTTGAAGAATATGGTATAAGTTCAAAGCAAAAAAGGTGAAACTTGTGCGTTATTGAGTTTAATTCAATCTTTTGAGTACGTATTCAACTTGTATTTGATTGAAAATGTCTTGAGTATTACAAGTGAGTTGTCACAAGCATTGCAAATAAAAGAATAAGATATTGTAAATGCCATAATATTAGTTAAATTATTCAAAACACATTTACAAACAATGAGGTATAATGGATGGAAATTGTTACTTGATGAGTTTTCCTCTTTTGTGAAAAACATAAGATTGTAAATTCGAACATAAATAATATTTACGTTATTCTAGGGCGCTCAAGGCGTAATGATGAATATCATATTAATAAGTATCATTGTAAAGTTAAACCTTTTTATTAAGTAATAGACAAACAATTTCAGGAGCTAAACAATTGTTTCACAAAGATAAATACTGAGTTACTTCTTTGTGTGGCATGTTTGAATTCAAATATTCTTTTCATACTTTTGAAAAAAATAAGTTGGTTCGTCTTACTCAGTTTTATTTATTAAAATTTTCTGAAGTTGATCTTATGTTACTTATGAATCAGTTTGAGACTTATATAATTGATGTGCAGTCTCATAATGAATTTTTAAAAATTAATGGGATTGGTGATCTTGTAAAAAATTAGTTCAAACGAAAAAGAATATTGTATATTCATTGGTGTATATACTTGTAAAATTAACTTTAATTTTTCCTACTGCTATTGTAACCGTTGAAAGATTTTTCTCAACCATGAATCTCATTAAGAATCGTTTGCACAGTTGAATTTGTGATTAATAGATGAATGATAATTTGGTTACTTATATTGAAAATAAAATATTTGATACAATTAATAATAAAAAATATGCAATAGTTTCAGAATATGAAGACTCGACGAGAGCATTTATAATTTTGTAAAGACTTAAATGTAAATATAATATTTTTTATTTTAAAATTTTTTTTTTTTTTAAAAACATGTGTTAAGAGTTTATGTAGAAATATATTTGATATAATATTTTGATATTATATTATAATATATATATTTTTTTTGAGTTAATGCATCATTACGAGCGTCCCCCATAACTCGGTTTCACGATTCTTGCGAGAGAGATAAATCAGGGTACCCAGCAGTCAATTCAACCCTTAGTCTTTCCACAAATGTGAGGGCATCAAGCAGTCTTTCAACATTTAGCATTGTAGTGTCTATTGAACTTTCATTCCTGGACAGGGCTCGAATACGAAACTTGAGAATTCAAAGAGCAACACCCTAACACATTCTTTCTTTACTAGTTGATTTATGAGGTGGGAGTTTATATTATAATATCTTTTTATCAATATTGACTTGTATTATGATATCTTTTTATCAATATTGACAATTGTTATATAACCTTAAATTTTATGTTTTTTATGATCGTTGTTGGCTGCCTTACTTAAATATCATGCGTCCGCTAATGAGCCCATTGGCTAGCATCGTTTGTGCAACTCCAATACACTTCTTCTCCCTACATCTCTTTCTTTGTTTTCTTCACGTTTGATTTGCAATTTTTCGGAGCATCTATCTACTTATATCACTCGTTTCTCGAGAAAATGAAGGTTAGCTTTCTAATACTACCACTTTTTTGCCTTTTAATTGATTCTGATTCTCCCAATCCATCTCCGTTTTTCTCTTTGGCATTTTTTTCGTCAAAAGTGTTTAGAGTCTTGCTATATATATATATATATATATATATATATATATAATTGACTCTTAAAAGTACTAAAACTTAATTTGCTGATGACAGAAGGTGGTGTTGAAACTAGATATTCACGACGATAAGTGCAAGAAGAAAGCTATGACCAAAGTGTAATACCTGAGAAATTCTAAAAGATTCAAGGGTAATTTATCTTGGGGTAAAAATAGAATTTAAGGATAAATCGAGGGTATAAGGATAATTTATTACCGTATGGATTATTGAATCGACTGCCGGGAGTACCCTGGAGCCGAGATACCAAAGGAAAATGATGTGACATTAATGACCACCCCGAGATAGGATTTATGATGCCGAAAGAAATGAGATCGGAAACGGTTTTCGGTACATCTAAAATACAGCTATGATTGAGGCTGAAATACCAAATTATCATAAAAGACTTCCGGGAAGTTAACGGAACCCTAGGGAGACTCCGATTTTTCGTAAGGATCAACCTTTAGGCGATTTCAGAACGAATCAATGGCTCAGTGAGGACCCGAGGGCGAAATCATCCTTGTTAAGCAAACTCGAAGTTATTAATTTTGGATTTAAAGCATCCTAATGCAAATTAATGGATTGTTAGAGGGTCTAATTGCAATTAGTCAAATTCCCAAGCGTAATTAAGGTGAATTATAGGGATTAAATATGTAATTATCTATAATTATATTAGTATATTATGTATAAAATACATATTATATACATATATAGGCGCATGCGTGTGAGACATGGGAGGCAATTTTCTGCAGCATGTTTAATTGTCTTCAAGCGTGAGAGCTTTGGGCAGAGATTGTCGAGAGTACTGGCCAAGGCTGTCGGGAGAAGGAGTGGCGCCCAAGCTTGTTCGGGTATATATATATATATATATATATGGCAGCCATGGCCGCAAGCTCGGTGAGCAGAGGTTGCTGTTGCAGCAACCAGGAGCGGCAATGGCCACGCGATGCAAGCAAGCGCGAAGAAGGGGCAGTCGCGAGCAGTGGCGAACGAGGCAGCAACCAGTGCGGCCCAGAGCGGAGCTCGGTGGCGATCAGCCATGGCAGCAACGCACATGGCAGCGTGACAGAAGCAGGCGCGATGCAGGTCAGCAACAACGTGCGTGGGCGGCTTGTGGTGACGCTGTGCGTGCGCTGGCAGCAGCTCGGGCGGAGCAATGCGCACCGTGCGCGTGTGCTCGGTGAAGAAGAAGGCACGGGCTGGTGTGCGCAACCAGCTGGTTCGTGCGGCCATGGGGGCGGCTGTGCGTTGCAGCCACGGAGAAGAAACAGAGGAGGAAGAAGAAGAAAGAAAAGAAAGAAAGAAAGAAGAAGAAAGAAAGAAAATAAAGAAAAAAGAAAAAAGAAAAAGAAGAAGCAGAGGAAATTGCAGAGGAGGCGTTGCAGGAGGTTGAAGAAGATGAATAGTGAAGTGGAAAAGAAAAATAAGAAAAGAAAAAAAAAGACAGAAAAAGAAGAAAAGGAGAAAAAGGGAGAGAAAATAAGGGAAAATATGAGGAAACTTTCGAAAAATTCTAGAAAAATAGGAAATGATGTTGTAATGATATTCTGGAGATTTTGGCATGAAAAATAGTTCGGGCACGTAAATCGAGACAGTACACGAAAATCGAGATAATGCATGAAAATTAAGATATTGCATAAAAATTGAGGTAAATGCACGGAAAGTGAGGTAATGTGTAAGAATCAAGGTAGTGAGCAAGAATCGAGGATTTGCGCAGCAATTGGGGTTAGACACGCCTTTCGAGGTTAAGGCATGTATATCGAGGCAGCTTGAGAGGTTAAGAAAAGAAATCGAGATGGGGTACGCATATCTGGGCGATGCACGCTTTTCAAGAAAATATAAGTTTATCTCAAAATGTGAGTTATCCTATCCTATTTATGATATAATTGTTTATATGCATGTTATTATGAATTGTAATATTCATTTGTCATATTGCATTGAAAGTCGTGATATTTGCATTGCACGATATTATTGACATATTGATATTTGTGCATGGGAAAGGGATGTCGCCCCCAGAGTGTAGCCGTAATTCCCCAAGGGCGTTGAGGGAATAACGTTTGGCTTATCCTGTAGAGGTTCGGGATTTGCCTAGGATTCCTAACCAGGCTTGCGAGCTAGGGAAGTTACACTAAGGGCAAATGTTTATTCATGTTATTGCATCATGCATCATATATATGTTTTTGGACTCTCACTAGAAGTTTCATCGTCTAATGGGTTATACCCTTGGAACATTCAACGTTCTAGTTGAGACTTGCAGTTAGGACAAGGAGCAGGTTGAGATATGACAGCACGTGATGGCGTGGCCGATGGATTCAGCAGGAGATTCGAGTATTTTATTTATTCATAATTGCTTATGTATTCAAGGTTTCATATGATTTGCACCTAAGGTGTTAGATGTTATATCGGGAGACATGTTTCCATGTATTTTATATTTGAGGATGTGATGTAATATATGGTACGAATTCTTTATGATATTATATATAGTGAATTCAGGTATGTACCGTATCAGATTTCGATTATTGCTTCCGCATTGTTTAATAATTTGCTGGGGGGTTTCTCTTTGAAATACGGTATTGATGTATGAGAAATGTATAAGGGAAGAGGTTATGTATGAATACGATGGACCTCAGCATAGTGGCATGCCCCTCGATAGGGACGGGGTGTTACACAAAGTCTCCAGCCTTGAAGGTATCGATCCTTAATTTGAATCCAAAACGACCAAACCCATATCTCGAAACACCAAATTAATTTTCCAAATCGCATTCGTTTTCTCTTAGGGTTCGATTACATTACTTAAAATTTAATTTTAGATGATATTGCTTAAAAAATAAAAATCACTCTATCTCCTTAGAAAATAAATTTTATAAAAATAAATTTTAAATGATTGTACCATACATATTTTTTTTTATAAAAAAATTAAGAATATTTAATTATTTTTCATAAAAATTATATAATAATTATATATTTTTTATAATAAATATTTACAATCAAAAACACACTCTTATATTTTAATTTCTGCAGGAGTTGAATCAATTGACATGGACGCAAAGAACAGCAAATTGACGGTAACAGCGGATGTGGATCCAGTTGAAGTGGCGGCCACGCTGAGGAAGATTTGCCACACAGAGATCGTGTAGGTGGGGCCGGTGAAAGAAAAGATTAAGAAAACGAATTAAAAGTTTATGGGGTTTAGGTGATAATTATTTTAGTAATTTTATAAAAATAATATTTTTTTTATGTTTTAAGATGTAAAACCATTAATTAATTTTTTGTATTCCAGTCAATATTTTCTAATTAATAATATAATCAAATTACTTAATATTTTTAATGAAATAGTTGACTGTAAATATAATTTATTTATTTAAATTGTAAAAAACTTATTTATATTTAAGGTAGAATAGTTAATAATATTTTATAAATTATTCATATCTTTTTGAAAAAAAATTATTTTTTATAAAATGTAGTATCACAAGTGGTGTTTTATTTCAATGATTATAATTTATTTTAAAATTTTTAATTCTAAAAATAAATCTAAAATATCAATACTAGATAACATATTATGTTTTAATTTTTTTCAAAATTTAAATAATTTTTCTTCAAATTATCATTATCAAGGAATTTTAACTTTTTTAAGGAAATTAAAATTATTTTCATAAATATTAAATTGGTTAAATATATTTTGGAGAAAGGAAATAGTATAATCAACTAAATATGTAAAATAATTCATTCTAAAAGTTTTTCAATAGATAATTTCATCTCCTTATTGTATATTTTTCACAAAATTTTGGTTCTATATTTATTTACTCTGTAGTCTTTTTAACAAAAATTATAAAAAATTTAAAACCATTTTCTCAATAATTTATTAAAAAATAAATAAAACCTTTCAAGTGATCTATTGCAATAGCAATGCCCATATCTTTATATTGTAAATATTTATTAATCGTATTAAAAGTAAACAACATATTGTACCAAATAATCATGCTTAATAGAAATTCAAAATTTTCAATCTCATATGTTACTAAAGAAAATTTTCCACCTCTTGTTTTAGAATCCTAACTAATTTATGTTAGTTGACACAAAACATCTCTTATTTGTAGAGTTTGAAATCTTATTGTTTTAAAACATTCAATATAACTTTCTGAACATATTTATGATAATGGCTTAAGTGTCAAATTAAAAATATGGTCTTGTAAATTTTTTTATCTTTTTATAGAAAAATAAAATAATAAGTATATGTGTTGTGTGATACCAAAAATTGTCATAGTATCAGCACATGAATTAGTTATATCACAGAGAACTAAATTAAAATTGTGACAACTACATGGTGTATAAAATGCTCTAAAATTTATATCTAACAATCTTTTTTGCACACTTTATTATTTATTTTTCATATTATATTCATTATCATATATTCTTCCCCTTTCACATTATTCATATCAAGTTCAAGATTTTTTATTTTACTTGTGAGTACATTAAAAATACATTGATCAGATATATCATTAACATTTAAAAAATTCACAAAATACTCATCTATTTTTATTAGATTTATTGAAATATCTACACATCTTAATATAAAGATATTTGTTCTTCATGACTTGCATCTAGGGTACAATTAAGTATAATTGAAAAATATTTTATTTTTTAATAATGATATTTATTAATTTTATTGTTAAAATATTTATCAATTTATTTTGTATATTATGACTAGGGTAATGATTATGAATTTCTCCGTTTTAAATACGTCTAAGGTGTTATTGCATTGTTTTTACTTATAAAAGAGTCGGTGCATGGTGTGTGATTTTCATATCATCGGAGTATTAATATTCGTGTCGGTGTTGTGTCCGTGTGGGACGGGATGGAGTTTACTTGAGAATGAGACAATGTTAATCCAGGTGAATTGGTGTCACGGTGGGGCACTCGAGGGATTAATGTTAATCAAGGTGAACGTCACGGTGGGGCACTCGAGGGATTAAGTATGTTGCGGCAAGGTCAACCCCAATAGTGTGTGAAATAGTATTTTTCACGGGAGGTTGAGTATGTCAGGGAGATTTCTCAAGTTAGACGTGTCTTGCATGTTGTAGTTTGTTTGAGTATGCCATGTTCGTGTGTCTATCATGCATTGTATAAATTGTTTCATACCGTCACTTAGATGTTTTATCATCTAACCTGGACTATGCCCCTAGAACGTTTAATGTTCCAACTAGGGACTGTTGCGAAGGTAAGGACATGGCCGATGGAAAGTCAATGGTGCTTAGATTGATAATCATTGTAACCTTTTGGAGGTTTTAGTATGTATTTTAGCCTGTGTATGAATAGTTGTATGATAACGTTGTTGTCATTTGATTATCTGTATTACGTATTCTGTTAAGGAAATACTATGTAAGAACTACGATGTTTGATGTTAATATATCCGTTATGTTGTATTATGTCTCACTTAGTTTAAGATTATTGATCTTGATAGTTAAACAAGCAAGACTGGGGTTCTTGGGGTTTGTATCTACATGTGAAGATTGTTCTTGATACATTGCGCGTGTTGAACTTTGAGGAAAAAAAAAATCTCGGGAATACCCTTATAGTGACACGTCTGGCGAGACAGGGTGTTACAATGGGTGCTGGTGTAAATTCCAAGAAAGGGACCAAGGGTTCCCTTAAATATAATCGCGCGTCTTATTTGTACGAGAGAGCAACTAGGTCGGGCGGTTTGCGCGGGAGGTGGGCATGTGGGTGGTCGTGGGTTCCCTTAAATATAATATTGCGCCTTATTTGTCCGAGGGAGCAACTGGGTTGGGCAATTCGCGCATGAGGTGGGCATGCGGGCAGTCGCGAGTTCGATTCCACGTTGGGGGTCCTGCATGTGCAAGAAATTCGCTGTTTTTATTCGATCTCTAGGCGTCCAAAACGACGCCGAGCCTCTCAGCGCTGGTTATTAAGAGTTTGAGTTTTTTCTATCTTTTTTTCTCTATTAGTCTCCCCCAGAATTTTATAAGATAAGTTATATTGAACACCTTTGATTTACATAAAAAAAAATAAAAATACAATTAATATTTAGAAAATAATTATAATAATAATATCTTATAATTTTATAATTTGAGATACATTTTTTGTTTTTATTAAAATTATTAATATAACAAAAATACCTCTACATTTTCTCTCACAATTCCTTTATCTTCTTTGTTTGTTTGTAGATGGATAATAATTAAACTATTATTGAATTAAAGGGAGACTAATGATAGATAATTAAATTATAATTAATTTGTTATATGAGAAGAAAAGAGATAATATAAGAAAAATATGAAAGTAGTTTTATTAAGTTAAATTTTTTAACATTTATAACAAATAATAAAAAATTATTACTAAAATTACGAAGTAAAAGGAAATTTTGATATTTTTTTAAATATAAAAAATATATTTTTATCTTTTCAGTAAATGTATTTTATCCAATTTTCACATTATTGCATCAGCATCGGAGGAGGAAGCGATGTCATGAAAGCGCAGTGGGAGACACGCGTACGGTTCCGAGAAGCTGCCGATGCCAGCAAACTTTCATCTTTTTCAATTTTGACTACGCCATTCCACTTTCACTCGTTTCTTGAACGATTTTCAAAGATTTAGTGATAGATTTGATTTGAAAATGTGTAGTCCGAATGCAAACCAATATATATATATATATATATATATATAAATAATTATAAAAATTCGGCAACTTGACAAGGATGGGACTCGGGAGGATGTTTCTGGAATTCCAGATAATTGCCCCTTCTCTCTCTCATTTGGTTACAGGCGTTCAGAACACACACTAACAATTTATAATAATTATATTCAATAGTAACAATATTTTGTACTAATAAGTAGATTTATTTTTAATTTTAAATAAAATTATTATAATTTGTGTAAGCTACGTTAATTTATGATGATTATTTGTTGAATTTGTTGGTGAGAATAGCATTTTTCTGTATATGTAAGGATAATATTATCAATAAATATACCTTATTCTAATAAGATGCATTTATTGGATCTTATTTTTTATATTTAAATAATTTTATTAATTAATAAAAAATATATCATGTTTTAAATTATTTAATGAACTAATTGAGTTGTTTGAATGTTAAGAATAAGATATAATAAATATATAATATCTAAAAGTAAAATATATTGATTGATGCCTAGAGTTTAGCATCACCCTATATTTAAATAGGATAATTTTAATTATAAGTAATTTTATTAATTAATTAAATAATTCAAAACATGATATATTTATTTTCATCAATAAAATTATTTAAAGGTTAAAAATAAGGTATAATAAATAGAGATTAGTTGAAAATAAAATATATTTATTATTTTTTGATATTGTTAATGGTAATAGTTAAATAATAATAAATATATCTTATTTTTAACCAATGTTCATTTATTATATTTTATTTTCAACATTCAAACAATTATATTAATTTATTAATATAGTATTGGTTAAAATTAATAAGATAAAGTTGAAATATTTTTCGGATCAAAATATGAAATTGTCAAGATAAATCTGATAAGTATTTTAATATTTTATCAAATAATTTATTAAATTTTTTAAATTGTACTGAAAGATTTATGAGTTTTTTTTTTTGTAATATTCAAAATAAATTTATTTGAATAATTTTATATAAAAAATCACGTAATTTTTTTTGAAGAGTTGCCACATATATTTAATAAATGTAATGAAAATAATTTTTATTTAAATAATTTTCATATTTTATTTTTTTAACATATATATTTGATTAATAAACACTATTTAAATAGTTCAAAATGTAATATATTTATGATCAACTAATAAAATTATTTAAATATTAAAAATATGTTAAAATAAATATTATTATTTAAAATAAAACATATTTATTATTATTTAATCATTACATAGCCATTATTTTTAAAACATTAGCTTGACCATTTAAATAATATTGTTTAAGTGGTATTTAAGATATTTGTGTGTGTATATATATATGTATATTGAAATCAAACATACGCCCTGTTTGCTATAGCTTAATTATAGAAATTATAGTTTCTAACTTCTTATATTATAGTTTCTAAAATTTAGAATAAGTTATAAACCTATTTGTTGTAACTTTTCATAAGTTGTAGTTAAGCAGTTGTGGTGTTTGATACCATAAGTTGTAAAATAATTTATTTTTATATAATTGTCTATAATATCTTTAATAGTTATAGAATAATAATTTAAAAATTAATTAGTGTATATGTATAAGTTTAAGAGTTATAAAAAAATTAATTAGTGTATAGAGAGAGAAGGAGATGGCGAAAGAGAAGAAAAAATCTAAAAATGGAGATGGCAGTAAAGAGAGAGGTGCTTGATTGTGTGGATAGAAGGATAATTATTTGTTAAAAATAAAGATAAAATTGTTACAAAAATATGACTATTTAGTCAAAAGCTATAGAAGGTGAGGTACCCTAACTTTAAAAAAACTAACTTCTACCCTTTCTAAAAATAAATAAATGTCTAGAAAGTATAAATTAAAATAAATAATATATTTTTATTTTTTTAAAATTAAAATTAATAATTATAATTTTTTTAAGCTGCAACAAATAAGTCATAATCGACGGGTTCGCTGAATGTACCAAAATAAAATAAAGACAAAGCCCTTTATGAGTAAAGAGTTGACTGACACTCGTGCGAGGCCCCCTTTGCACACACTTAATGGCCTCCCCGACCACGTGCGAATGGGCCCTCCGTTTTCAACACGATGCTTCTGCGATGATCCGCGTTGGCCGTTAATTTGAATGTTACTGAAAACGTGGCGGCTCAAAGTTTATATGATCTAACCGAGATTTTGATGATCCGCCTGCCACTGGAAAATGTTGACTTAGACCTTGACGACGAGGTCGCTGACTCTCTCTCTCTCTAGATTTCCCTCTTATTTATTCACAGCCCATTGCCACCTCAGTTTCTGCAACTCCATTACACTTCTTCTCCCTGCTTCCTTTTCTTCTTCTTAACGTTTGATTTACAATTTTCCCGGAGCATCTATCTGCTCAGATCACTCGTTTCTCGAGAAAATGAAGGTTAGCTTTCTAATCCCATCACTTTTTGGCCTTTCGATTGATTCTGATTCTCCCCATACATCTCCGTTTTTCTCTTTGGCATCTTTTCCGTCAAAATTGTTTAGATTCTTACACTATATATATATATATATATAATCAACTCTTAAAGTACTAAAACATAATTTGCTGATGACAGAAGGTGGTGCTGAAACTGGATATTCACGACGACAAGTGCAAGAAGAAAGCTATGACCAAAGTCTCCAGCCTTGAAGGTATCGATCCTTAATTTGAATCCGAAACGACCAAACCCATATCTCGAAACGCCGAATTAATTTCCCAAACCGCATTCGTTTTCTCTTATATTTTAATTTATGCAGGAGTTGAATCAATTGACATGAACACAAAGGACAGCAAATTGACGGTAACAGGGGATGTGGACCCAGTCAAACTGGCGAGCAAGCTGAGGAAGATCTGTCACACAGAGATCTTGTCGGTCGGGCCGGCGAAAGAAGAGAAAAAGCCGGAGGCGCCAAAGCCGGAGAAGGAGGAGCCGAAGAAAGATCCGAAGGACGAGTACGCGGTTTGGTTCCAGAAGACTTACGGGTACCACCACCCGGCAACTTTCTATTACCACCCTGCTCCCACGTATGGTGGCTATTGCAGAACCGTAGAAGAGGATCCGACTGGCTGTGTTATTTGCTGAATTCCCAGTTGTTGCCATGAATCACGGCTGGGTGGGGAAAAAAGATCACCTTCCAGCAAAACAGAAAAGAAAGAGCTTGGGAAGTAGTTTTATATTTTGTGGTGATAGTTTTGATTTTGGGACTTTTCTTCTGTAAATGTGATTAGAGGCTTTATGTAAGTGGGTGGTGGCGTTTTGTTTTCTATAATTTTCATTAAATTTGATGTTGTAATCTAGTTGATTGTCTTAATTTTACATGGATTTGGACATCTTTTTCGTGGTTAAATTACACGTTAAGATTTGATTATGTTATATTCATTGAATAATTTAAAATCTAAAGACTGAAATAAGTAGAATTGATATAATTCATTTGTTCAATAAGTTTAATGTATGAAATAATACTGAAAATTTTTTTATTTTCTATTATTATAAAAACAATTCAATGTTATGGGAAAAAGTAGTAAATAACATTTTAATTTTGCTTATATTCCAGTACATACGTCATGAAAAGCAAAAGTGTCAGTAATTCAATACGGGGTCGTCGTCTGCTAAAGCTGAACCCTTTTTTAACATATCATTGAGAGGTGACAAATGGGAGAGGCTGCTCCAATTAATTGATGCCTCTTTTAAATTAGGTGGTGGCTAAGCTAATTAGTATTATTGAGAGTGGTGAAGAACTGAGAGATTTAAAAATTTTAATGGAATTAAGAAGAAAAATCAGCAGAGGGCGAGAGGAAAAAAAAGAAAATCTTGATTATCACTAGAAGAGTAATTTAGTGAAATTTTGAAATAGAAAATAGTTTTGTTTAGTTGTAAATTTTTTTAGATAAAATGTCACTTTTAAGGGAACACATTTTGAAGTTATGATTTAATGACGGTATCACATTTTTATTAAAAAAAGTGTTAGATGTCACATAAGTAATGACAACGTCATCAATCATAACTTATAATATTATTTTAAATTTAAATACAAACAAATATTTAATAAATGTAACATTATACTCTTCTTTTAATTCAAAATTAAATGATATTAGTTTGAGAAAAAATAAAAAAATTATTACACATCTTTTAACATCTAAATAATTTTATTTATTAGTTAATAATAAATCTATTATATACCTTATTTAAAAATAAAATATAATAATAATAATAATAATTATTATTATTATTATTATTATTATTTAGCAATTATCTTTAAAACATTAATTGTTAGGCTTGCTTATCACTAAAGGTCGATCCCCGTACAGGCCACAAAATGAAGGCATTTGATGGGCATGCATAATGAAAGTAGCGTGAGGGGCGTGAGGAATTTGAACTCTCTGTTTCATTTAATTTTTCGAGCCAACTTTCGCTCTCAAGCAGTACTGCTTGTCACGCACTGCGTTGAACACTAGATGATTAATGCGCGATGATGCTCATTTGCACTGAAGGATCAGACTTTGCCATGCAAGAGATGACTAAGCGACATGCAAACGCTTATATGGTTGAGTCTAGAAGAATCTAGAATTATATAAAATTGTGTAGAATACCCTAGAGGATTCTAGAATGTTCTAGAATACTCCGAAATGTTTTAGAATATTCTAGAGGACTCTAGAAATGTGTAGACTAGCCTAGAAGGGTCTGGACTAGTCTAGAAGGTTCTAGAATACTATAGAACCTTATAAAGTTATGAAGAATATTCTAGAATATGGTAGAGGTAGGAAAAGTTTCTGGAGAAAAAATCACCACTGCAGGATCAAAATGATCTCCACCATCCATTGAGGAGGTAGAAAGCTATAAATAGAAAGGGGTGCCTCATTTGTGAGCATCCAAGCAAAGTTGTAAGCATTCACTTGTAAGCTTTCTCTAGAGTAATACAAGTTCTCTTTTATTCACTCAAACTCTTAGCTTCCAAAGTCACTTACCTTTACCTACTCTTGTGGTTCGGTTGACTTAGCGTGTGATCAAGTGGTGTGATCAAGCTAAGGCCGACACGGTTAAGGTAAGGAAGGTGCCAAGACCGTGATAACGTGGTATCAGAGCTTTGGTTCAAAGTTTTGTTCATGGTTCAAGGGAGTCATCTTGTAGGAGAAAATGTCAGGGATGACTAAGGAAGTTGCTATGAGTATGGAGGAAAGGGGTAAGGAGACCCAACCTTCGCACCAAGGTAAGAAGACTTGAGGAACTAGCAAGTCATGCTATGTCGAGGACCTCAACACCTTGTCTGTGAAGTTAGTTGCTCTAGAAGATGCATTGCAAGGCATAGGGTCTAAGGTTGATAGGGTGGAGAGTGACTTCAATACACTCGAAACTCATACCTTCGACCAACTAGAGAACTTGAGGGCGAGTGTGGATTCGTGCCTTAATGCTGAGGAGGAACGAGTTGGGTTCATGCGTCTGTTGGAGACAAAGGTGATGGATTCCATTGCCAATATGCAAGGCCAACTTAGTTCCCTTAAGGCTTTTTTGGAGAGCCAAGAAAGGACTCCATTAGTCATCGATACTAGTGAAGTAAGGGAAGCAAGGTTGGATCTTCCCAAACCAAAGGAATTCAAGGGGATACGTGATGCCAATGAGGTGGAGAACTTCTTGTGGCAGATCAAACGATACACTGAGAGCCTAGGAATGGATAACGACCAAGCAAAGGTACGTGCTGCTTCCTTATTTCTAACTGATAATGCCATGTTATGGTGGCATAGGAACCATGCTGACATGGAGAAAGGCCTTTGCACCATAACTACATGGGATGACTTTAAGAAGGAACTAAAAAAGCAATTCTATCTTGAGAACGTGGTCTATGAGGCTCGTAAGAAGTTGAGGGAACTTAAACACAAGACCACTATCTCTGACTATGTGAGGGACTTTACAACGCTCATGTTGCAAATCCCCAACCTCACTACCGATGAGCTCTTGTTCTATTTCATAGATGGCCTTCAAAATTGGGCCAAGCATGAATTGCAACGACGTGGGGTGAAAGACGTAAATAAGGCCATTGTCGTTGTCGAAAGCCTCATTGAGTATCAAATGGGAGAAAAAGGTGAGTCCACCAAACCTAGTCAAGGAAAGGGTGGGGGAGACAAGGTTAAGGGGCCCACTAAGGAAAAAGATGGCAAGTCCTTCCAAAAGAAGTCGTATGAGGAGCAAAAGAAGAATACTAGCTCCACAATTAATTGTTTCGTGTGTAAAGGGCCGCATCGAATGAGAGATTGTCCTAAGCTTGGGACCTTGGCCGCAATCGTTGAAAGGCATGAGGGACCAAGTGAAGAGGAGCCAAACTCACATATAGGGGCTTTGAGACTCCTTAATGCCTTGAAGGCTAAGCCCATGCAACATGCCACAAGAAGTGAAGGGCTTATGTATGTGGAGGCAACATTAAATGGGAAGCCCGTAAAGGTGATGGTAGACACCGGGGCAACCCACAACTTTATCACTCCCGAGGAAGCCAAGAGGATTGGTCTCCCAATAGCACAAGGAGGGGGATGGTTGAAGACTGTTAATTCTTCTACCAGAGCCCTTAATGGTGTAACTCGTGGGGGTAGAGTTACGCCTTGGCACATGGAAGGGAAAGGTAGATTTCTCAGTGGCACCCATGGATGACTTCAAAGTAGTGCTTGGCTTGGAGTTCTTGAGAAAGATGAATGTCTTCCCCATGCCATACTATGACTCAATATGCATCTTGGAGAAAAGAGTCACATGCATGGTTCCCTCGTCAAGTGGTTCTCATGCTACTCACTTGTCCGTGATATAAGTAAAGAAAGGATTCAAATAAAGGGAAGTCACCTACCTTGCAGCTTTAAAAGAGGTGGACCTTGATGACGGGCCTAGTAAAGACCTCTCCCTTGTCATCCAAAATGTTCTAGAGGAGAATAAAGATATCATGCCATCGGCACTCCCCAAGAAGCTACCACCTAAGAAAGAGGTGGATCACAAGATTGAGTTGGAGTCGGGAGCGCGACCGCCAGCCATGGCACCTTATCATATGGCACCACTTGAATTGGAGGAGCTAAGGAAGCAATTGAAAGAGTTACTTGATGTTGTACACATACGGCCCTCCAAAGCACCTTATGGGGCACCAGTTTTGTTTTAAAGAAAACATGATGGTTCATTGAGGCTTTGCATCGACTACCAAGCCCTTAATAAGGTAACTATCAAGAACAAATATCCAATTCCTTTGATAGCTGACTTGTTTGATAGGCTTGGGAGAGTAAGATACTTCACCAAACTAGATTTGAGGTCGGGTTATCATCAAGTTTGCATTGCCGAAGGAGATGAGCCCAAGACTACTAGTGTGACACACTATGGGTCCTTTGAATGGTTAGTGATGCCCTTTGGGCTAACTAACGCACCGACCACATTTTGCACCCTAATGAACAAGATCTTTCATCTTTATCTTGACCGATATTTGGTGGTCCACTTGGACGATATTGTGATCTATAGCGACACTTTGGAAGACCATGTAGAACACTTACGAGTCGTGTTCAAGACCTTGCGCAAATGAACTATTTATCAAAAAAGAGAAATGTTCTTTTGCCAAGGAAGAGGTGCACTTCCTTGGACATGTCATTAGCCAAGGGACCCTCATGATGGACTGTAACGGCCCTTGAATCGTAATTTAATTTAATTATTTGTTATTGGGGTAATTTAATTTAAAAGAAATATTAATATAACTTGTTGTTATAAATAATAATAAATTATGTGGTTTTAAGGAAATAAGAAACTAGGGTAATTAATTATTTTTATTCTAGAATATTTATGGGAATAGGAAAAAAATCGAAATAAATTAAATTGTGTGATTTTTGGTAGTTTTGGGCGTTAGTGTAAATAATAAAGGGGTGTGTGTGTAAATTTTGAAAGTTGGGAAGGGGCTGGTGCGATTTCCATAAAAGGGACCACGGGTCCCTTTAAATTTAATGTGGCGCGGTATATGTATGAAGGCGTGTGTGGCGCGGGTGGTTGCGGGCATGCAAAGGAGGCGGTCGGTCGCGGATGCGCGCGTGAGGTAGGGGATTTTACTGATTTTTAATCAGTTATGGGCGTCTGAAACGACGCCGTTTCAGTTGAGGCGGTGGCCTCCTAGTGGCTAGCCCGCGTCTGCCACGTGGTCGCGCCCTGTCCGCTTGTTTTTGCTCCAATTTAAGCCCAATTCGGGCCTTTCTTTGGCAGAAGAACAACCAACAAAAATTGAAAAAGAGGAGCAGTGCGCATGGACGAAAATTGGGAGATTTTGGGATTAAAATCAAGATTAAATCAAATTTAAATGAAGATTTAATTAGCCAAGTAAGTAGAGAAGCTAGTAATAAATATTTTGTACGGTCAAAATTTCGTTTAGAGTCCAACTCTGTTAATTTTGTCAAATTATTGGGGTGTTGCAGTTTGTATAATTTTTACCGCGTTGAGTCAAAACAAGTCTAAGGATATCTTCGTTAAGGCAAGTTCTTTAGTCTCTCTACAACGTTCCTTTCGTTGTCAATTTCTTTACCCTCCCTTCGTTTGTTTCGGCCCGTGTATTAATTATGAGTTTATGAGTTGTTTGATTTAAACTTTAATTTAATAAGCTGGCTTTAAAGGTTTTGTTTGTTGGTTGCCTACGGGGGTTTGTGCCACCCCCAAGCCTGTGGGAATGATGTCGTATTCACTCGAGGAGTAGGTTCTTAGATGTTGGGTTTGATTATAGTTTCTTGACTATTAATAGGCTAGAGCGGTTGGACAGTGGGGGCAGGGGTCGACTGTTCGGTGACACTGTAGTGACTACCATATGGTCTTTCGTAGGCTGGCAGCCGGACACTCCTAGGCACTGTAGTGACTACCGTATGGTCTTTCGTAGCTCTGCTATTATGTGGTTATAGCATGACTGTTTATATTTTATTTTTGTTGCATGGTTTGGTATGCACATGGGTATGGGCTGCATGTTGGGGTTTTCATGTTCTGATTATGCTTGGCCACGAACATCCTAGTGTTGTTAGTTGCATCTAGCACAGGCATATGCATCACGTGTGATTTACTATGTGGGCAAAGCATCTGCCTGATGCTTGGATGTATGGGCGCCAGTGTATCTAGTTGATGCTTACTACGCCTTGCATTTTATATGCGCATTGCATGATTACTTTATGTACAGTGGTCTTAGACGGGAGTACCATTCTGAGGGAGCCTAGGGCTCGATTATTCAGTGGCTCGAGTGTCGGGAGTACAGACCTGAGGAGTGCGCACAGGTTTGTTGAAGACATTTGTTGCCTTACAAGGCAACGACAGGTTGGTATGGGATTTGGGTGCCGGGTGTCTTGTGTGGGCCCCAAGGACTGGTATGTGTTTTCTTTACGCTATGTTTTTGTGTTGTAGTGTCTCATGGCTTGTATGTATGTGTGGGACTGTGTTCGGGGTGATCTCCTCTTTCATTTAATTTATAGCCTTCTTTTTCTTATAAACTTGTTGAGTCTTGCGACTCACCTTGCTTTCCATCATTTCAGGTAAGGATAAAGCGAAAATTGAGGGCCAGGATCGCACCACCTAGCAACTAGCTGAGATGGTATGGTGTACAGTTAGTTTTCCCCATTGTCTCTGATATTTTGTCAGGATTTTGTTCCTCTATTTTGACTGTGCCAGATTGTTCCTTGTATCTTCTATTTGTTGGCATAGGTGTCTGTATATATTTTTATATATTCTGCGACCGTTGTTCCAGCGAGGTACTTGTGGGCAAGCATGTATGTAACTTTGTTTCCGCTATTTTATTTCTAAAATATGCATGCTAAGGTAATTTTTTTGTCTTGTGTTTAATTCTCTTCCCTTCCGTAAGCATTTTCGTTTGGATAGACCAGGTGGTTGGGATATCCGACCGAGGGTGCTTACATGAACGAGAAGAAGGTGCAAGCTATCAAAGAATGGGAGCTGCCCACCCGAGTGTCTGAGTTGAGATCTTTCCTTGGGTTGGTGAATTACTATAGGCGGTTCATCAAGGGCTACTATGCAAGGGCGACCCCTTTGACAAATTTGCTGAAGAAGAATAAGTTGTGGGAGTGGACAAAGGAGTGCCATGATGCCTTTGAGAATCTAAAGGCCGCAATGATGGAGGAACCAGTGTTGGCTCTCCCAAATTTCACAAAAACGTTTGAGGTGCACACTGATGCATCTGACTTTGCTATTGGTGGGGTGCTAACGCAAGAAAGACACCCAATTGCTTTTGAAAGTTGCAAGCCCAATGAAACAGAGCGATGCTACACGATACAAGAGAATGAGATGACAGTCGTGGTGCATTGCTTACGCACATGGAGACATTACTTGTTGGGGTCGCAGTTTGTGATCAAGACCGACAATGTAGCAACTAGCTACTTCCAATCCCAAAAGAAGTTGACGCCCAAGCAAGCTCGTTGGCAAGATTTCCTAGCCGAGTTTGACTATGTGTTGGAGTACAAACCCAGCACGACCAATGTAGTGGCAGGCGCATTGAGCCGAAAGGTCGAGTTGGCAGCCATGAGTCAAGCCAAGGAGGACTTGACGACAAAAATCATAGAAGGGATGAATCATGACCCCGTGGCGAGACAACTAGTGGAGATGGACAAAGAAAGGAAGACAAAGAGGTTTTGGATCGAGGACGGACTTCTCTACACCGCTGGGAGAAGGGTTTTTGTCCCTAAATGGGAGAACTTGAGAAGATAGCTCATTCAGGAATGTCATGACTTCAAATGGGCTAGTCATCCGAGGCAAAGACGCACTCTTGCTTTGTTGGAAGCAGCTTATTACTGGCCACAAATGAGGAACGAGGTCAAACTTTATGTGAAGACTTGTCTTGTATGTTAACAAGACAAGGTGGAGAATCAATCGCCTAGAAGATTGCTAGAGCCCCTCCCCATTTCAAGCCAACCATGGGAAAGTGTCTACATGGATTTTATCTCTGTGTTACCCAAATCTAAGGGGTTTGGTTCCATCATGGTGGTAGTGGATCGTTTTTCCAAATATGCAACATTCATACCAGCCCCTACAAATTGCACTGTTGAGGAAGCGGTCAAGTTATTCTTTAAGAATGTGGTAAAGTATTGGGGGCTACCTAAGATAATCATTAGCGATAGGGACCCCCGTTTTACTAGGAAACTATGGACAGAGTTATTCAAGCTCTTGGGCACTGAGCTTCACTTCTCAACTAGCTTTCACCCACAAACCGATGGCCAAATTGAAAGGGTGAATGCTTTATTGGAATGTTATCTTAGGCACTTTGTGTAATACCCCGGGAGCTCAGAGAAGTTAGTATATATCAAGGATAGTGTAAGAAAGGAAACAACACCAGCTAGATACCTTTTGGACTGAATGTAGGTAAGGAACTCCGAGGTTAAGCCTGCTTGAGCTAGGAGCAGTTCAAGGATGGGTGACCCCTGGGAAGTTCACGTAGGCCCATCAGGGTAAATTGTTTCGATCTTTTCTATAGCTCGATACGGGATGTTATAGGTCGTATCAGAGCCGACCCTTGGTGAAGGCAGTCCGATGAGGGCAGGGAGTGGCGCCGGGGCTCGAGGGCTTGTACAAGGAGCGACTTCTGACAGACTTCTAGGATAGCAGCCCCCAAAGGGAGAAGGTTTGAGACCAGTTGTAAGGTCACATGACGAGAACGTCATGTTCTTAAGGGAGCGAGAATGTAATACCCCGGGAGCACAGAGAAGTTAGTATATATCGAGGATAGTGTAAGAAAGGAAACAACACTAGCTGCATATCTTTTGGGCTGAATGTAGGGAAGGAACTCCGGGGTTAAGCGTGCTTGAGCTAAGAGCAGTTCAAGGATGGGTGACCTCCTGAGAAGTTCGCGTAGGCCCATCAGGGTAAGTTGTTCCGGTCTTTCCTATCGCTCGATATGGGATGTTATACTTTGTGAGTGCCAATCAAAAAGATTGGCCGAAACTCCTTGATGTGGCACAATTCTCTTATAACTTGCAAAAGAGCGAGTCAACCGGGAAAAGCCCCTTTGAAGTAGTGATAGGGCAACAACCTCTCACACCACATGCCCTTGCCACCACCTACAAAGGCAAGAGTCCTGGAGCCTACCACATGGCTAAGTCTTGGCAAAAGCAAGCTGATGTGATGAGATCCTTCCTTGTCAAGGTAGCCAAAAGAATGAAGAAATTTGTTGATAGAAATAGGCGAACATCCGAGTTTCGAGTTGGTGACATGGTGATGTTAAAGCTTTTTCCTCAACAATTTAAGGTCTTTAGAAAGGTACACAAGGGCCTCATTCGCAAGTGTGAAGGTTCTTATAAGATCATAGGAAGAGTGGGGAAGGTCTTTTACAAGTTGGACCTACCCCCGAGCTTAAAGATTCATCATGTCTTCCATGTTAGCATGCTCAAACCATTCCATGATGACGAGGATGATCCGAGTAGGGCTATTTCGACACGAGCACCACCTGTGATGACAAAGTCATATGATCGGGAGGTCAATGAGGTGCTAGCCGATCGAGCTGTACTCCGAAGAGGGGTACCACCTAGTACCCAATACTTAATCAAATGGAAGGGATTGCCAGAGAGCGAGGCAACATGGGAAGCACAAGAAGATCTTTGGTAATTCGAAGACCACCTACACCAGTACAAAGATGAGTCAGTGACGAGGACGTCACCGGATTAGGTCGGGGAGAGTGTCACGCGCTGCATTGAACACTAGATGATTAATACGCGATGATGCTCATCTGCACTAAAGGATCAAACTTTGCCATGCAAGAGATGACTAAGCGACATGCAAATGCTTATATGGTTGAGTCTAGAAGATTCTAGAATTATGTAGAATTGTGTAGAATACCCTAGAGGATTCTAGAATGTTCCAGAATACTCTGGAATGTTCTAGAATATTCTAGAGGACTCTAGAAATGTGTAGACTAGCCTAGAAGGGTCTGGACTAGTCTAGAAAGTTCTAGAATACTATGGAACCTTATAGAGTTATGAAGAATATTCTAGAATATGATAGAGGTAGGAGAAGCTTCTGGAGGAAAAATCACCATCGTGGGATCAAAATGATCTCCACCATCCATTAAGGAGGTGGAAAGCTATAAATAGAAATGGGTGCCTCATTTGTGAGCATCCAAGCAAAGTTGTAAGCATTCTCTTATAAGCTTTCTTTAGATTAATACAAGTTCTCTTTTATTCACTCAAACTCTTAGCTTCCAAAGTCACTTGCCTTTGCCTACTTTTATGGTTCGGCTGACTTAGTGTGTGATCAAGTGGTGTGATCAAGCTAAGGCCGACATGGTTAAGGTAAGGAAAGTGTCAAGACTATGACATGCTACTCGGAATTTGAACTCTCTTCTTTCTTGGATTTTCTCCTTCTAAATAAAAAATTAACAAAGAGAGTTACGATTGTGAAGCATTTGATTCTTATTGGCTGCTTGCTCTGATTTTTCAAAATGGCCCCATTATGGTTATACAAATCATAATGGATTTTATCAAAAATTACTTTATAAATCATAATGGCCCCATTATGATTATACAAAGCATTTGATTCTTATTAGAATTTTCACTAATCTCTTTGTTTAATACAAATTCACATGACTTTTGATATTAATTTTTGATGTGTATGTAGACCAAAATCCAATAAAATCAATTTAATGGGTGACTAAAAAAGAAAAATTAAAAAGAGACTAAAAAAAAAAAGACTTAGACAAAAAAATATATTTAATAAATACATTTCAATCCAATGATGAAACTCACAAAAAAACAAAACTCAAAAACTAAAATAAGGTAGAAGGGTCAAAAGATCTAGGAGACCATCTTACTAAGAGGTTTTCTAGAAAGTTTGACAGACTCCCATATATCTCACAGGATATTCTCGTAATTAAAAATACAATAAGACAAATTTAAAAATTTTGTGAGTGATATAAAAACTTTAAATCCTAATTGATCTTAAATTTTATTTAAGTATTGAAAAGTTTGGGTAAGAAATGTCATGTCGTAATACCCTAAGAGTCCAAAAAAAGATAATATATATCAAGAATAACTAAGGAAAGAAATAATACTAAATAAATATTTTTTGAGTTGAATGTAGACAAAAAAACTCTATGATTAAGCGTGCTTGAGTTGGGAAAGGTCAGAGATTGGTGATCTTCTAAAAAGTTCGTGTAGACCCATCAGAGTAAGTTGTTCTGATCCTTCTTATATCAAGACGCGAGATATTACACATGCTCTCTCTTATCTTTTTTTTTTTTTTGTGTGTGTGTATAATTTTGACGATGTGAAGATCAATTTTTTAATAAATAAATTTATTATTATATTCAAATAATAATGATATACTTTTTTTTTATGTTTCTTGTTAAAAATAAAATGAAAGAAAATCCAAATGAGTTTTGCTTAGATTTCTCCATATCTATTTTGTTGGGTTTTTGTCTCATTTTCTTCCTTTGAAATAAACAAGGGAAATGAAGCTCCGCATTATCATTATATGGGGTATTTATGTACTTAATTAATTAGATTAAAGTTGGTGTCAAGTTGAAATGATCGTATTTCCATAATCTCTAGTATTAGTATTTTCAATTATATTAAAAAAATAAATTATAAATTGAGTCTTTATTTTTATATAAAATAAAAATTAAATTCATAATTTATTAAATTAATATTAATATATTATTCATCTTGCACTCTAGAGTAAAGTCGGTGTCAAGTTGAAGATAGTGGAGATGTGGTTTGACTGAAATAAAATCATCTTTGCCTATAATATCAGGATTGCATGACGTCGTCTTCTGATTAATCATACACCACAAATTAATTGCATAAGGTCAAAATCAGTATTGCATCATAGATAATTTGTACACATGCCTTTGCCATGTAATATTATTTTATGTTGCAGGGGCTTAGGTTACACATACTTTAAGTCCTTTAATTGTTTCCTTTTTTATTAAGAGTTTTGAGTTTTTAAAATATCATTAAAAGGTGAGGCAGTAAATAATTCTTTTACAATTTGAGCCCGGTCTTCCATTATTTATTGCTGCTGAATCTTAATTATTTGTTGCTTTCGTTAATTAATTGTGAAAAAACTTCAAAGGTTCTGTATAATTTTTAAGAGCTATTTTTTTAAAGATTAATAGTATGATTTATTTTGAACTCAGAACCATTTTGCAATTTTATTTCGTTTTAAGAATTACTTCAATCTAATCATTATACTTTAATATTGATGTCAATTTTATCCCCAATCGACATGACATGTAACCCAACTAAAATCGCATCTTGATCTATCTAAAAGTGGCAAAAAGACGTGATTGTGCTTTTGTTATTGGTCCCTTAACACACAAAATGGCCACTCCAAGAGAGAGGTGAATCGAGTGATTGAAACTAATTAAATCAAATTATTTCCTTTTAAAACTCTTAAGATTTTTTTATACTCAAAATACACTTGTTATAAATATATATGTTGTTTGGAAATGATAATAGTATAAATATGCAAATAACCACAATATAAGCACAAGATATATAGTGACTAATTCATGTTATATAGTGAAAATTTTAATTTTCTCAATGTTGACTAATTCTATTTGGAAAACCCTAATTTAATTTCTTTTTTTTCTTTCTTATGTTAAAATAAATATATTTTCACATTAATTACATATTTTCTGATTATAAATTATACAAAAATTTATTAAAATATATTTTCCATTACTAATCCTTTTTGTAAAATACCCATAGTTGGTCAAATTATGACAAAAATTTGTTAAAATATACTTTATATGTAATAATGAAATTTATATATAATTAATTTGTATATATTTACATATACTTTTTAATCATTAAATATTATTATTCAATTTAACCTTAATCTTATACCAAACATTATTAGATAATTAAACTCATCACTGCCCACCTCACCTTTGTTTCAGTCAAACCCACACTCTTATCTCAGGAGTTAACTAGCCATAGTTTATTTGGGCGCCAAACCAAACTTTTAGTGTAGGTTGAACTTGAGATGACCCCACTATTATCAGCCTTTTTAGTGACAACAATTTTTATTATTTTTGAATAAGTTATTTTACCAAAAACCTTTAAATTACCTCATAGTCAGGGATGGCTCAAGGATATGGGGAGGCCTACAAAAAAAATTAATTTAGGCACGATAAACCCTGACTAACAGTAAGAGAGAAGTATATCGTATAACAATCAAACGGTCGGAGGCAAATGAGAGGCTGGTGATCGGTAGCGAACATGGCACAATCGAGAGACAGGCGAGGTGACCCCTTCTCTCCTCAGCTGATGTTTACGTCTGTACGAACGGTGAACCAACTAGTAACGGTTGTTGTCTCTTTCCTCCCATCGTCTCCTCTAGTCTTCTTCACCATCTCTTTTTGAGTGGTCATGTGTCAACGGTCACCCGATTCCTAAAAATAGGTCAAAAAGTTTTTTAGGGCCCTCTTAGGCAATCATGTCTCAGTTATCGCCTTCTCTTGAGTATTGTAACACCCGAGATTTTTGGACGCAAATATGATGAAATATATGAGATTATTTAATTCAAATACTTGAAGAAATAGGACATTTCAATGGATTGTGGAAGTCTCGAGTAAAAGTTTAGTTTCTAAATTAAGGGTGAAATTTTGAGTTATGATAGTTAAGGGACCCAAACGTCATTTAGTTTCATGGTTTGGGAACCAAAAAGAAAAGTTTGGATAGTCTAAATTCTAGCCCTACCATGACATACGAATTTTTAGAATACTCTTGAGGATTATTTACATGAATATGAATAAATTGATTTCTTTAAGTTATGACATAAGCCATGACATCATACTAACCTATGACTTAAGCAATGACATAATATCATTTAACTCTTATGTAATTTAACACCATTCTTCTAAGATATGATAAAATAATAAGAGGAAAGATAGGGATTGAATTGCTTTACGTAATTAATAAGAAGAAAGATAGGAATTGAGTTGCTTTAAGTAATTAACAAGAATAAAGATAAGAATAGAACTCTTTTTCCTACACTATAAATAGGGCCATAGGTTTTGCTTACAAATCAGTCCAAGTAGTTTTGAGGTGATTTCATTGAGAGGATTTCAACCAAGTTTCAAGGTAAGTACAATATGATATGAACTATCTACATGTTTAACTCATGGAAATCATGTTTATGTGATCCTCAAGCAAGTTATGGGACCGAAGTTTAGTAGCGCTACGCACGTAGGTTCTTATCTTGATAAGTTGGTAGATCCTATCGTATCTCCTCATGTTTAAGTTTCAATTTCATGTTATACCATGTTTCATAACACGTTTATAGTTCATCTGTGCTTACTGAGATTTATCTCACCCCTTACATTTTCTCTTAGGTGGCTATGAATAAGGAGGTCGGAGCATAGATGTAGAGCGTGATGGCTTGTTCAAAAGAGATTTCAAGAATTTAAATTCGATTTTCTTTTTTTATGTTGAAACAAAGCTAATTAAATTTTTTTTTGGAAGCCCTAGGCATTACCTTAGTCACCTATGCCTTAAGTCAGCCCCGTTCATAAAGAAGCATAATCATCGCAATCAATGAAAATGATAGAATTTTAGCGCACCTTAACCTTAGTGGGCCACCACTACTAAGCTTTGAGACATCAAACATGCAACTAAATAAATATTTAAAAACACTTGTCTCTCTTGTCTTTTCTGTATTAGTCTCCTCCAGAATTTCACAAGGTAGGTTATATTGAACACGTTTGAGATACTTTTTTGAAATAATAATAATAATAATAATAATAATAATAATATCTTATAATTTTACAATTTGAGATATTTTTTTGTCATTATTAAAATTATTAACATAACAAAAATACCTCTATTTTCTCTCACAATTCCTTTTTGTTTTTCGAATTAGTTAAAATGTGACAGTTTATGAATTTCGTTCCAAGTGGTTGGATGATAATTAAATTATCATTAAATCAAGAGAAAGACTAATGACACATAATTAGACTGTAATTAATTTGTTATACCAGGAGAAAAAATATGAGAGTAGTTTTATTGTATTAAAATTTTTAATATTTATAAAATAATAATAAACATTATGACTAGACTTAGAAATTAAAAGAAAATTTATATTATTTTAAAAATATATAAATGTAATTTTATCTTTTCAGTAACTGTAATTTGTCCAATTTTCACATGACTGCATCAGCACCAGAGGGGGAAGCGGTGTCATGAAAAGCACAGTGGGAGACACGCGTACAGTTCCGAGAAGCTGCCGATGCCAGCAAACTTTCATCTATTTGAATTTTGACTACGCCACTCCACTTTCACTCGTTTCTTGAACGATTCTCAAAACTTTAGTGATAGATTTGAAAATGTGTAGTCCCAATGCAAACCAATAATTATAAAAATCCAGCAACTTGACAAGGATGGGACTTGGAGGGATGTTTTCGGAGGGCTAATTTGTTGTCTAATGCGGGTCCCAAGGCAGGTTGCAGGGGATGGAGTGCAAAGAGAGGGGCGACCTACGTGGAAGGGGGGAGGAGTCCGTGTCAAAACAGCATGTCAATTCTATTTTATATAATTGTCTCTTCTTTCTCTTTTAATTACAACGTTTAGAATTCACACATAGGATTTAGACTTGTGTTCAATTTGAATCACTTCTTAATTAGTATCGATTTATAATAATTATATTCAACATTATTAACAGTTGATAGTAATAAGTCTATTCGTTATTAATTTTAAATAAAATTATTATAATTTATGTATGTTATATCAATTTATAATAATTATTTGTCAAATTTATTAATGAAAACAGCATTTTCCTGCATATTTAAGGGTGATGCTAACAATAAATATACCTTATTCTAATAAAGTGCATTTATTGTATTTTATTTTCATATTTAAATAATTTGATTGATTAATAATAAATATATTGAATTTTGAACTATTTAATCAACAAATAAAATTATTTGATTGTTAACAAATAAGATATAATAAATATATATTACCTAAAAATAAAATATATTTATTGGTACCTAGGGTTTAGCATCACCTTATATTTAAATAGTATAAGACCAAAGCAAAATTTAATTTTTGAAACAAGTGGAGATCGAGAACATTTTAAGTATAAGCGTATTGATTTAAATAATTTTGAAATAGATTCAGGATTGAGAAAGAGTATTTATGATTATCATTCTAATGAGAGAGATGAAATTTGACAATCCTATTTATTGAGAGATCCATGCCAATCACGAGGCACCACTTTTCACAAAGAAAAATAAAATAAAATAAAAAGCATTATTTCCAACCAAAATAGTTTGATGAGTTCAACAATTGGTTAGATTATATCATTGAAAAAGATAATGCATTTTATTTGTGTTGCTATCTCCTGAGAGTATGTTGACAACTAACACATTGGAGGTGAATCTTTTGAGAGTATGTTGGCAAGCAACACATTAAAAGTGAATCTTTTGTTTCAAGAGAGTTCAAAAATTGAAAAAAGAAAAAGAAAAAAAAAATACTTCAAAAGCATGTAGAAGTCCCCATGAGTGCTCACAATCATGTTTGGAGCAAATGTTAAGTTTAATAAATCAAATACAACATATTGAAACTCTTTATTCTAGACAATCTGAATAATCTCAAAAGAAGTATTGAATCTGCTTGACTGTAATAGTAGCATGTGTCCAATTTCTTTTGTGTCAATGACTGGCATTTTGTGGTCACAATGAGTCTGAAAGTTCATTAAATCAAGATAACTTTTTAAAATTTCTGAAATTTCTTGTTGATCACAAAAAAAATATCCATAATGTATGTTAAATAATGCTCCAAAAATTCTTAAAATAATAGCTCATGATATCCAAAAAAAATTACAAATGCAACAATTGAAACTATTAATGCAATAATTCATGATCTTGGAAATGATTTCTTTTCTATCTTAGTTGATAAGTCCTGTGATGTGGCAGCCAAATAACAAATGATCGTTCTATTGCATTATGTGAATAAAGAGAGAAATATCATTAAATGATTTTTTTATATAGTTCATGTTAATGACATAATTTCATTCTCATTTAAAATAACAATAGATTCATTGTTCTCAAACCATGGGTTGAATTTCTCAAAATTATATGTTAATTTTGCTTATTTTCTAATATATACGTTTTGACAACCAAAAGTGTATATTTCAATGTGGGGTCTTCATTAAGTTGAATCTTTTCTTTTTTTTTATGACATAGATGTTCGAGTTTCATCCAAATAATCTTGGAGAGAGCAACATTTTCCTCTCATTCGTCTTTTGAATAAATTTTGATGTGATTATAATTTATATACACTTAGAGTGAATTTTTAAGAAACAATTATCTTTCTCGCATACTCTACATTTATGTCGTAGGAATAGAACCTCTAGATGAGCGAGGGCACACTATGACTTTGCCTCTATATGAATAACTTGCCTTTCAACTAATATTGTATTTTAGTAATAATTTTATCTTTTAAAATATCACAAAAATTCAAACACCTAATATTTTTTTTATTCTCTTTATGCTTTATTGCTATGTAAGCGCTGAGACAACTCTTTTTCTTAAGATATCAGTGCGAGGTGACAATTGGGGTGAGGCTGCTCCAATTAACTGATGTCTCTTTTAAATTATTTAACAATTATCACTAAATTAAAACATTAATTGTTAGGCATTCTTGTCACTAATGGTCGGTCACCGTACAAGCCACAAAATGAACGGCATTTGATCGGCATGACATGATGAAAGCAGGCTGAAGGGCGTGAGGAATTTGAACTCTCTGTTTCAGTTAAATTTATAATTAATTTTGCCAGCCAACTTTCGCTCTCAAGCAGTGCTGGATTTTCTCCTTCTAAATCAAAAAGAATAACAAAGAGAGTTACGATTCCTGAAGCATTTGACTCTTATTGGCTACTTGCTCTGATTTTTCAAAATGACCCAATTATAATGATAATTTAATGATGATAAATTTTCACTATTCTCTTTGTTTAATACAAATCACATGAATTTTGATAATACTTTTTGATACGTATGAGGATCAAACCCCAAGAAAATAAATTCAACGAGTGACTCACAAAATATTAAAAAAGAGACTTTAAGAAAAAAAGAGTTGGACAAAAAACATATATCCAGGAATATATTTCAATCCAATCATAAATGTCACGAAGTAACAAAACTCCAAAGTTAATGATAAAATAAAATGGTCAAAAAATCCTAAGATACCATCTCAACTAAGGGTTCCGAAGAAAATCTCGACGGGCCCTCTCAAAAAATATAAATTTCAAAAATATTTTTAATAATTTTGTAAAAAATAAATTTTATCTATAGAAAATTTAAATCTTAATCGATCTAAAAATATTTATTAGAAACCTCTAAATTTCCTTTTGTATATGTGAATTTATATTCAAAAAAATATGTCTTTAATAAGGATTTAAAAGGTCTGTAAATTTGATTTAAGTATCAAAAAATTTGTACAATGAATGTTATACTCTCTCTGATTAATTTTGTTTTGTAGAGTTTTAATGATTTTAAAATAATTTTTTTGATAAATAAATTTATTATTGTATTTAAGTAATAATATTTTTTCACATTTCTCATTAAAAATAAATGGGAGAAAGCCCAAATGAGTTATCCTTAAGTTTCTCCATATATATTATATACATTTTGTTGGGTTTCTGTCTCATTTTTTTCCATTGAAGTAAACAAGGAAAGTGAAGCATAACATTATCATATATATTATATACATTTTGTGGTTTGACTAAAATGAAATCATCTTCGGTTGTATACACCACAAATTAATTAATTGCATGAGGTGGAAATCAGTATTGCATCATAATATTTCGTCCTTATCACAATAATTTGTATTATTGCCTTTGCTATGTAATATGTTTTTTTATGTTGCAGGAAGGGGTTTACGTTGACATATTTTAAGACCTTTGTTTCCTTTTGTTATTAAGAGTTTGAGTTTTTAGTTTAAAATTGAATTGGATTGAATTGGAATAGAATAGTTGAACCCAATCTTAACAAACTGATTAGATTGGAGTGAGTTATCAAATTTTTCTTCAATATATTCATTTTATACCCTTTTAGGAAAATTGATAAAATTTTTAATTTTCTCTATATATGTTGCTATAATTCTATTTGGAAAACTCTAATTAGATTTCTTTTTTTCTTTCTTATGTTAAAATAAATATATTTAACATAAGAAAATGAATATATAAATATATATATATATATATAATAAGTGGAAATTGCAAAAGCTAACTCTGTCTCTCAGCTATGTCTCTCTCTGTCGCTCTCTCTAGATTTTATTTATTCAGCCCATTGGCCACCTCCGTTTCTGCAACTCCATTACATTTCTTATCCCTGCCTCTTCTTCTTCGTCTTCTTCTTCTTCTTCTTAACGTTTGATTTGCAATTTCCCGGGAGCATCTATCTGGTCAGATCACTCGTCTCTCGAGAAAATGAAGGTTAGCTTTCTAATACCAGCACTTTTTTGCCTTTTGATTGATTCTGATTCTCCCCATCCATCTCCGTTTTTCTCTTTGGCGTCTTTTCCGTCAAAATTGTTCAGATTCTTGCTATATATATAAAATCGACTCTTAAGTACTAAAAGCTTAATATGCTGATGACAGAAGGTGGTGCTGAAACTGGATATGCACGACGACAAGTGCAAGAAGAAAGCCATGAAGAGAGTCTCCGGCCTTGCAGGTACCGATCCTTAATTTGAATCCTAAACGACCAAACCCTCATCTCGAAAACGCCGAATTAATTTCCCAAATCGCATTCGTTTTCTCTTATATTTTAATTTCTGCAGGAGTTCAATCAATTGACATGAACGCAAAGGACAGCAAATTGACTGTAACAGGGGATGTGGATCCAGTCGAAGTGGTGGACAAGCTGAGGAGGATCTGCCACACAGAGATCTTGTCGGTTGGGCCGGCTAAAGAAGAGAAAAAGCCGGCGGCAAAGCCGACGTCGCCAAAGCCGGAGGACGAGTACGTGGCTTGGTTCCTGAAGACTTACGGGTACCACCCGGCAACTATCTATTACCACCGTTCTTTTCCCACCGTTTCCACCTCTTTACCTTCTGTAAACCCCACACAGCCCACTGCTGACCAGTTCCCTGGATCTGCCCCTGCTAATTACAGACCCGTAGAAGAGGATCCGAATAGCTGTGTTATTTGCTGAATTCCCAGTTGTCGCCATGAAGCACGGCTGGGTGTGGAAAAAGGATCACTTTCCGGCAAAATAGAAAAGAAAGAGGGAATTAGTTTTATTTTGTGGTGATGGTTTTCATTTTGGGAGTTTTGTTGTGTAAATGATGATTGGGGGCTTTATATTCAGTGGGTGGTGGCGTTTTGTTTTCAATAATTTTCATTAAATTTGATGTTCTAATCTGCCATCTTCAGTTGATTGTCTTAATTTTACATAGATTTGGAATCTTTCTCGCCGTTAGATTACACGTTAAGATTTTATTATGTTAGGATTTTACTAAATGATTAGAATCTATTCAAATAAAAGTCATTTAATCCTTGTTTTATATTATTTTATAATATTTTAATAATATTTAATAAAATAAAAAAATAATTTTAATCTTATAAAAAATTTAAAAATTGTGATTGAAAAGGGTATTGTTGGTAAATAAAATAATAAATGACATAATTATCTCAACATCAATAATTGAAATGAGAAAAAAAATCTATTTGATTCCATCTAAATAGATTTATTATATTAAATAATTTACAATTTAAAGACAAATTAAAATAGGTAGAATTCATATAATTCACTTGTTCAATAAGATTAATGTATGAAATAATAATGAAAATATTTTTATTTTTTATTATTATAAAAACAACTCAATGTTGTGGAAAAAAGTATTAAATAACATTTTAATTTTGCTTATTTTCTAGTACATGCGTCATGAGAAGCAAAAGTGTCAATATTTCGAAGCGGGGGTGCTCGTCTCCTAAAGTTGAACCCTTTTTTAACATATCACTGCGTGATGAACAATTGAGAGATTTAAAAATTTTAATGAAATTAAGAAGAAAAAATCAGCATAGGGCAAGAATTTTTTGTGGACATATTAAAAATGATGGCTCATCTTTTAAGTTATTGCTCATCTTTTAACATCTAAATAATTTTGTTAGTTAATAATAAATCTGTTACATTTTAAATATAATAAATATATCTTATTTAAAAATTAAATATCTTTATTATTATTATTATTTAACATGCCACAAAATGAACGGCATGACATGATGAAAGCAGGGTGAGGGGCGATAATAAATATAACAAATGGAAACCACTTTCTTGCTCTTCTTTTCTCCTGCTAAATAAAAAAGATTAACAAAGAGAGTTACGATTCCTTAAGCATTTGATTCTTATTGGCTACTTGCTCTGATTTTTCAAAATGACCCCATTATCATTCTAATTATTTAATGATGACAAATTTTCACTAATCTCTTTGTTTAATACAAATCTCATGAATTTTGATAATACTTTTTTGATATGTCTCTAATAAGGATTCAAGGGGTCCACAAATTCTTCAATATTTAAAAAATAATAATTTAAATATCGAAGAGTGTGTGTAATAAATATCATATTCTCTTTTATTAATTTTTTTTTAAGAGTTCTAATAGTTTTAAAATAAATTTGTCGACAGATAATATAACATCCTGTATCGAACGATAGGAAGGACTGGAACAACTTATCCTGATGAGTCTACGTGAACTTCTCAAGGGATCACCCATCCTTGAACTACTCTTAGCTCAAACACGCTTAATCTCGAAGTTCCTTACATACATTCAGCCCAAAAGGCTGGTATTGTTTCCTTTCTTACACTATCCTCGATATATACTAATTTCTCTGGGCTCCCAGGGTATTACATTCTCCCCCCCTTAAGCACATGATGTTCTTGTCATGCGACCTTACAACTGGTCTCAGACCTTCTCCCCTTGGGGGCTGCCATCCTAGAAGTCTGCCAGAAATCGCTCCTTGTACAAGCCCTCGAGCCCTAGCGCCACTCCTCGCCCTCGTCGGACTGCCTTCACCAAGAGTCGGCTTTGATACCACCTGTAACATCCCGTATCGAGCAATAGGAAGAACCAGAACAACTAACCCTGATGGGCCTACGCAAACTTTCCAGGGGGTCACCCATCCTTGAACTGCTCCCAGCTTAAGCACGCTTAACCCTAGAGTTCATTGCCTACATTCAACCCAAAAGGTATCTAGTTGGTGTTGTTTCATTTTTTACACTATCCTCGATATATACTAATTTCTCTGGTCTCTCGGGGTATTACAAATAAATTTATTACTGCAATTCAAGTAATAACATTTTGTTATGTTTCTCATTAAAAATAAAATGGGAGAAAACTCAAATGAGTTTTCCTTAGGTTTTTCTGTCTCATTTTCTTCCTTTGAAATAAACAAGGAAAACGAAGCGTCGCATTATGATTATGTATTCTGCTTAATTAGTTAGATTAAAGTCGGTGTCAAGTTGAAGCTAGTGGAGATGTGGGTTGACTGAAATGAAATCATCTTCACCTGTATATATACATCACAAATTAATTGCATCAGGTCAAAATCAGTATTGCATCATAGCCTTTCATCCTTATCACTATAATTCGTACACATGCCTTTGCCATGTAATATTATTTGATGTTGCAGGGAGGGGCTTACGTTAACATACTTTTTAAGTCCTTTAATTGTTTCCTTTTGTTATTAAGAGTTTGCGTTTTTAGTTTAAAATTGAATTGGATTGAATTGGAATAGAATTAGTTGAACCCAATCTTAACAAACTGATTAGATTGGAGTGAGTTATCAAATTTTTCTTCAATATATTCATTTTATACCCTTTTTGGAAAATTAATAAATTTTTTAATTTTCTCAATGTTGCCTAATTCTATTTGGAAAACCCTAATTTGATTTCTTTCTTTTTTCTTTCTTATGTTAAAATAAATATATTTTCACATTAATTACATATTTTCTGATTATAAATTATACAAAAAATTATTAAATTATATTTTCCATTACTAATCCTTTTTGTAAAATACCCATAGTTGGTTAAATTATGACAAAAATTTGTTAAAATATACTCTATACATAATAATAAAATTTATATTTAATTAATTTTTATATATTTACATATACTTTTTAATCATTAAATATTATTATTCAATTTAACCTTAATCTTACACCAAACATTATTAGATAATTAAACTCATCACGGCCCACCTCACCTAACTCGTTTAAGCCCAACCCACCTCTCATCTCAGGAGTTAGTTAACTGGGCATAGTTTATTTGGGCGCCAAATCAAACTTTTAGGGTGTCTTTAATATCATTTAGTTAGAAAAAAAAATATTTTTTAATTTACATGGAAAACAAAAACTATCCTTACTAGATGAAATTTTTCATGAAAAAAATGTCAAATAATGTTTTAATGATTATACCATAGAAAATATAGTGTCAAACAACAAACATAAAATTTAATTCTTTAGATAAGACATTTTTCATATATTTTTCATACTATCAAACATAGCCTTAGTATAGGTTAAACTTGAAATAGCCTCACTCGTTATCAATAAGCCTTTTTAGTGAAAATAATTTTTATTATTTTTAAATAAGTCATTTTACAGAAACCTTGAATTTACCTCATGATCAGGCCTGACTCAAGGACGTGGGGGCCCTAAGTAAAAACTAATTTAGGGGCGGCACACCCTAACCGATAACAAGAGGGAAAGAGATGGCATGGCAATCCAGTGATCAAAGGCAAGTGGGAGACTGGTGGTTGGCAGCGGGCAACGACGCAACCGAGAGGCAAGCGAGGCGACCTTCTCTCTCTCTAGTCGTTGTTTGCGTTTGCTCAAACGATGAACCAATCAGTGACCGTTGCCGTCTCTTTCCTTCCGCCACCTCCTCCAATCTCCATCGTCGCCTCTTTCTTGGTGGTTAACCGTCGATGGCCACTTGATTCCTGAAGTTAGGTCTAAAATTTTTTGGGACCCTCTTTAACTAAACTTGTAGCCATCGCCCTCTCCTCCTAGGTGGTTGGCTGGAACCTTTGGCTAACCAAAAAAATTGGGGCCCTAGGCATAGGGGCTATACCTTAAGTCGGCCTGCTTATAAGGGAACACAATCATCACAACTGATGAAAATAGTAGAATTTTAGGGGAACCTTAACCTTAATGGGCCACAACTAAATGATCATTAGTGACGTTTTAGTTGCAAAGCGTTGAGACATCAAACATGCAACTAAATAAATATTTAAAAACACTTGTTTCACTTGTCTTTTCTCTACTATTCTCCTCCAAAATTTCACAAGGTAGGTTATATTGAACACCTTTGAGATACATTTTTTGAGAAAAATAATAATAATAATAATAATATCTTATAATTTTATTGTAATACCCCGAGAGTCTAAAGGAAGATAGTATATATCGAGGATAAGTAAGGAATGAAACAACATCCTCTGGATACCTTTTGGGCTAAATGTAGGCAATGAACTCACAGGTTAAGTTTGCTTGACCTAGTGAAATTCAAGGATTTGTGACTCCCCTGAGAAGTTTGCGTAGGCCTATCAAGGTAAGTTGTTCTGGTTCTTCTTATCGTTCGATGCGAGATGTTACAGGTGGTATCAAAGCCGACCCTTAATGAAAGCAATCCAATAAGGATGGAGAGTGCCACTGGGGCTTAAGGGCCTGTACAAGGAGTGGCTTCTGGCAGGCTTCTAAGATGGCAGCCTCCAAAGGGGAAAAGTTCTGGGACCAGTTGTAAAGTCGCATAATGAGAACGTCATGTGCTCAAAAGGGGGAGAATATATTACTCCGGGAGCCCAGAGGAGAATAGTATATATCGAGGATAAGTAAGGAAGGAAACAACACCAGTTGGATACCTTTTGGGCTAAATGTAAGCAAAGAACTCCAAGATTAAACGTGCTTGACCTGGAGAAATCCAAAGATGGATGACTTCCATGGGAAGTTCACGTAAACCCATCAGGATAAGTTGTTCTGGTCCTTCCTATCACTCGATGCAGAATGTTACATTTATAATTTGAGATACATTTTTTTTCATTATTAAAATTATTAATATAACAAAAATACCTCTATATTTTCTCTCACAATTCTTTTATTTTCTCTGTCTATTTGTCGAATTAGTTAAAATGTGACAATTTATGAATCTCTTTTGATGTGGTTCGATCATAATTAAACTATCATTGAATTAGAGATAGACTAATGAAAAATAATTGGACTATAATTAATTTGTTATCATTGAATTAGAGAAAGACTAATGACAAATAATTGGAATATTGTAATAAATTTATTATATGAGGAGAAAAAAAAGAATGAGAAAAAATATGAAAGTAGTTTTATTGGATTAAAATTTTTAATATTTATAAAATAATAATAAACATTATAACTAGACTTGAAAATTAAAATAAAATTTATATTATTTTTAAAATATAAACATATTTTTTTATCTTTTCAGTAAATGTAATTTGTCCAATTTTCACATGATTGCATCAGCACCGGAGGAGGAAGCGGTGTCATGAAAGCACAGTGGGAGACACGCGTACGGTTCCGAGAAGCTGCTGATGCCAGCAAACTTTCATCTTTTTGAATTTTGACTACGCCACTCCACTTTCACTCTTTGCTTGAACGATTCTCAAAACTTGTGATAGATTTGAAAATGTGTAGTCCCAATGCAAACCAATAATTATAAAAATCCAGCAACTCGACAAGGATGGGACTTGGGAGGACCTTTTCGGAGGGCTAATATGTTGTCTAATGCGGGCCCCAAGAGAGTGGAGCAACCGTCGGGGGAGGCGGGTGGTGTCGAATAACATGTCAATTCTATTTTAAATAATTGTCTCTTCTTTCTCTTTTACTTACAACGTTTAGAATCCACACATAAGATTTAGATTTGCATTCAATTTGGATCACTTCTTAATTGATATCGATTTATAATAATTATATTCAACATTATTAATAATTCATAGTAATAAATCTATTCATTATTAATTTTAAATAAAATTATTATAAATTTATGTATCTCATATCAATTTATAATAATTATTTATCAAATTTGTTAATAAAAATAGCATTTTCCTGCATATTTAAGGGTGATGCCATCAATAAATATAGCTGATTCGAATAAAGTATATTTATTGTATTTTATTTTTATATCAAAATAATTTAATTGATTAGTAATAAATATATTGTGCTTTGAACTATTTAGTCAACTAATAAAATTATTTGAATGTTAAGAATAAGATATAATAAATATATAATGCCTAAAAATAAAATATATTTATTGGTACCTAGGGTTTAGCATCACCTTATATTTAAATAGTACAAGGGCATAACACAATTCAATTTCTAAAGTAAATGGGGATCAAGAAGATTCTAAGTATAAGCGTATTAATTTAGACAATTTTAAAGTAGACCGAAGATTGCGAAAGAGTATTTTTGATTATCATCCTAATGAGAGAGATGAAATTTGACGAGCCTATTTATTGAGAGGTCCATGTCAACCACAAGGCACCACTTTTCACCAAAAAAAAGAAAGAAATGAAAGGCATTGTTTCCGGCTATGATGGTTTGATGAGTTCAACAATTGGTTAGATTATATCATTGAAAAAGATACAACCTTTTATTTGTGTTCCTATCTTATGAAAAGGTATGTTGGCAAGCAACACATTGGAGGTGAATCTTTTGTTTCAAAGGGGTTTAAAAATTAAAAAAAAAAAGATAGACTTCAAAAACATGTAGAAGGCCACACAAGTGCTCACAATCATGCTTGGAGCAAATGTTAAGTTTTAATGAATGAAAGGTAACATATTCAAACTGTTTATTCTAGACAATTCGAACAAACTCAAAAGGAGTATCGAATCCGTTTGATTGCAACAGTAGCCAATGCCCAATTTCTTTTGTGTCAAGGATTGGCATTTCATGGTCATAATGAGTATAGAAGTTTATGAAATCAAGGTAACCTTTTAGAACTTCTGAAATTTCTTATTAATCACAATAAAAGTATTCACAATGTTATGTGGAATAATACTCCAAAAAATCTTAAAGTAACAACTCATGATAACCAAAAAGAAATTACGAATAAAATAAAATACTGTTATTTCTAATTATGGATGTAAGCGTCACGTCGAACCGCGAAAACAAAATACTTTTAGATTGCGGATGTAGATGTTATGTCGAACCGCAAAAATAAAATATTGTTATTCTTTAATTGCGGACGTAGGCGTCATGTTGAACCGCGAAAATAAAATACTCTTGGATTACGGACGTAAATGTTATGTCGAACCGCAAAAAAAAAATATTGTTAATTGCGGACGTAGGTGTCATGTTGAACCGCGAAAATAAAATACTCTTGAATTGCGGATGTAGATGTTATGTCGAACCGTGAAAATAAAATATTGTTATTCTTTAATTGCAGACGTAGGCGTCATGTTGAACCGCGAAAACAAAATACTCTCGAATTGCAGATGCAGGCGGTATGCCGAACCGTGAAAATAAAATATTAATATTATTTCGAATTGCAGACGTTGCCCACAATTATTCCAGCAAACATATACACATGAAACTGAGGAGCCGCAATATTATGGCAAAAAACAAAAGACCCGTTGTCCTGCACATAGCCCGACAACGAGGGAAAATAACAAGTCCATTATCCCGTATATAGCCCGATAATGAAGGAAAACAAGCATATTGTCTCGCTAGTAGCCTGATAATAAGGTAAGAGCAAAAGGCCCATTGTCCTGCGCATAGCCCAGCAATGAGGATAAAATAAAACCGTTGTCCTACGAGTAGCCCGACAACGGTGAGGCATATTTAGTGTACTCTTTCCTTTACCTTACAGCCAAATGCAAGAGTGGGGAGCAATTGATGTGTCATAGGTAAAAGCCCATTAAAGGGTCAAGTAAGTCCAAAAGCTCAAAATGTCTTTTTGGGGTAAAAGGCATAAATTTTTCATATGCGGGGCCCACATAAAGCGCCCAAACACGATAAGTCCGACATTTAAAAATTCTTTTGAATATTCCAAAAAGATGATAGATAATTATCCATAATGAATTCTAAATTCTAAAATGGTTATGAAATATTTGAATAAGTATTATCCCTAAGAAATTCTATCTCTAGAAAGGATAAGATAAATATCATCTATCAAAATAAGCGTTATCTGTAATTCTATTACATTTTAAATCATTTTATATTTCTCTATAAATAGGCAGTTATGCATCCCTCAAAATGGGGGACGTCTTTAATACTATTTCAATATCGTTCCTTTCATTATACTCGGTGTCTAATTTAAACATCGGAGTGTTTGTGCGGGGACCTCCCCGCGCCCTCTGACTGTTTTCTTATTTTTGCAGGCTCAGACGACTTGAAGACGACATTTCCATTTTACAAATTTATTGTTGTATCCATGTCACAACAATTGAAACGTACAAAAAGCTTATTAATACTACAAGGGCTTTTACACAATCTCAAGTCGCATGAAGCCAAATCAAAGCAATTGAGAAAAAAGGCATTACACGTATGTGATAATCACATCAATGATATGTTCCTTCAGTTAATATTTTTACATCTCCCACTGTATCGTTTTTCAATTATTATTTTATTTAAAAATAAAAATAATTGAAAAAAAAAGGGAGAGAAATCTCTCTCTATATATATGAAGAAGCTTTGCGTGGAGGCTTGGCAAAAAAAAAAATAAAAAAAAAATGTGTCAAGAGACATTATATGTATCAACCATTAATTTATGTGTGCAATCATCAATTTGTATATATTTGGCTTCTCGTGGAAGCAGAAACAGCAAGCATTGTATAAATGATAAATTATATATATATTATATCATAAAGTTTCTCATGGATATTATTATATTTTTCAATTCTTTAATCGCGGATGTAGACGTTATGTCGAACCACGAAAATAAAATACTGTTATTTTTAATTGCGAACGTAAGCGTCACGTCGAACCGCAGAAACAAAATACTCTTAGATTGCTGATGTAGATGTTATGTCAAACCACGAAAATAAAATATTGTTATTCTTTAATTGCGGACGTAGGCGTCATGTTGAACCGCAAAAACAAAATACTCTTGGATTGCGGATGTAGATGTTATGTCAAACCGCAAAAATAAAATATTGTTAATTGCGGACGTAGGCGTCATGTTGAACCGCGAAAACAAAACACTCTTGGATTGCAGATATAGATGTTATGTCGAATCGCGAAAATAAAATATTGTTATTCTTTAATTGCGGATGTAGGGGTCATGTTAAACCGCGAAAACAAAATACTCTCGAATTGCGGATATAGGCGGTATGTCGAACCGCAAAAATAAAATATTAATATTATTTCGAATTGCAGACATCGCCCACAATTATTCCAGCAAGCATATACACACGAAACTGAGGAGCCGCAATATTATGGCAAAAAATAAAAGACTCGTTGCCCTGCACATAGCCCGGCAACGAGGGAAAAATAACAAGTCCATTATCCCATATATAGCCCGATAATGAAGGAAAACAAGCATATTGTCTCGCTAGTAACCTGATAATAAGGTAAGAGAAAAAGGCTCATTGTGTTGCGCATAGTCCGGCAATAAGGAGAAAATAAAACTGTTGTCCTACGAGTAGCCCAACAACGGTGAGGCATATTTAGTGTACTTTTCCCTTTGTCTTGCAGCCAAATGCAAGAGTGGGAAGCAATTGTTGTGTCATAGGTAAAAGCCCATTAAAGGGTCAAGTAAGTCCAAAAGCCCAAAATGTCTTTTTGGGGTAAAAGGCATAAATTTTCCATATGCGGGCCCACATAAAACGCGCAAACACGATAAGTCTGACATTTAAAAATCCTTTTGAATATTCCAAAAAGATGATAGATAATTATCCATAATGAATTCTAAATTCTAAAATGGTTATGAAATATTTGGATAAGTATTATCCCTACGAAATTCTATCTCTAGAAAAGATAAGATAAATATCATCTATCAAGATAAGCGTTATCTGTAATTGTGTTATATTTTAAATCATTTTATATTTCTCTATAAATAGGCAGTTATGCATCCCTCAAAATGGGGGACGTCTTTAATACTATTTCAATATCGTTCCTTTCATTATACTCGGTGTCTAATTTAAACGTCGGAGTGTTTGCGCGAGGACCTCCCCGCGTTCTCTAACTGTTTTCTTATTTTTGCAGGCTCAAGCGGCTTGAAAAAGACATTTCCATTTTACAAATTTATTATTGTATCCATGTCACAACACTTATTAATCAAAATAAAAGTATTCACAATGTTATGTTGAATAATACTCCAAAAATTCTTAAAGTAACAACTCATGATAACCAAAAAGAAATTACGAATGCAACAATTAAAACTGCTAATACAATAATTCATGATCTTAGAAATGATTTCTTTTATATCTTAGTTGATGAGTCTCATGATGTGGTAGTCAAATGACAAATGGTCGTTCTATTGCGTTATGTGAATAAAGAAGGAAATGTCATTGAACAGTTTCTTGGCATTGTTCATGTTAATGACACGACTTCATTCTCACTTAAAGCAACAATACATTCATTGTTCTCAAACCATGGGTTAAGTTTGTCAAAATTACATGGTAAGGCTATGATAGAGTTAGTAACATGAGGGGAGAATTAAATGGTTTTAAAAGTCTTATTTTAAGAGAGAATTAATTTGTTTTTTATATTCTTTGTTTTGCTAATCAACATCAGTTGGCTTCTGTAGCAATTGCAAAAAGTCATAGTCAAATTACTCTTCTTTTTAATTCTCTCGGTAATGTTATGAATGTTGTTTGAGTTTTATGTAAGCGTCGAGATATTTTAGGAGAAAAATAAGCAAATAGAGTCACTGAAACATTGAGGAATGGGAAATTATAAGTGGACGTAGTTTAAATCAAGAAAGTAGTCTCCAAAGACCTGGTGATACACGATGGGGATCACATTATGGTACACTGATGAATTTGATTGATTTATATTTCTCTGTTATTGATGTAGAAAATAGTACAAGTTCAGACCCAAAAGGTGAAACTTGTGCTTTATTGAGTTTAATTTAATCTTTTGAGTGTGTAGTCAACTTGTATTTGATGAAAAATGTCTTAAGCATTACAAGTGAGTTGTCACAAGCACTGCAAAGAAAAGAACATGATATTGTAAATGCCATGACATTGGTTAAATTATCCAAATAATGTTTACAAACAATGAGAGATAATAGATGAGAATTATTACTTGATAAGCTTTTCTCTATTTGTGAAAAACATGAGATTATAATTCCGAACATGGATGATGTTTACGTTGTTCCAGAGCGCTCAAGGCGTAATGACGAATATCATACTAATATGCATAATTACAGAGTTGAACTTTTTTATTAAGTGATAGACAAATAACATCATGAACTCATCAATCGTTCACAGAGACAAATACTGAGTTACTTTTTTGTGTGGTATGCTTGAATCTAAATAATTCTTTTCATACTTTTGACAAGAATAAGTTGGTTCGTCTTAGTCAATTTTATTCATTAGAATTTTTTGAAGTTGATTTTATATCACTTATGAATCAGTTGAAGACTTATATAATTGATGTAAGGTCTGATAATTAATTTTTAGAAGTTAATAGAATTGGTGGTGTTGCAAAAAAATTAATTCAAACGAAAAAAAAAATATTGTATATCCATTGATGTATATGCTTGTGAAATTAGCTTTAATTCTTCTAAGTTTTACTATAACTATTGAAATAGTTTTTTCAACCATGAATCTCGTTAAGAATCGTTTACATAATTGAATTTGTGATCAATGGATAAATGATTGTTTTGTTACTTATATTGAGAATGAAATATTTAATACAATTAACAATGAAAAAATTATGTAATGATTTCAGAATATGAAAACTCAGCGAGTATCTATGATTTTATGAGGACTTAAATGTAAATACAATATTATTTATTTTAAAATTATTTTTTTTTAAAAATATGTGTTAAGAGTTTATATAAAAATATGTTTGATATAATATTTTAATATTATATTATAATATTTTTTATCAATATAAAAAATTATTATATAACTTTAAATTTTACATTTTTTATCATTGTTGTTAGTCGCCCTAAATAAATATCCTGCGTCCGCCTACGAGCCCATTGGCCACCACCGTTTGTGCAACTCCAATACGCTTCTTCTCCCTGCTTCCCCTTCTTTGTCTTCTTAACGTTTGATTTGCAATTTTCCCGGAGCATCTATCTGCTCATATCACTCGTTGCTCGAGAAAATGAAGGTTAGCTTTCTAATACTATCACTTTTTTGCCTTCTAATTGAGTCTGATTCTCCCAATCCATCTCCGTTTTTCTCTTTGGCATCTTTTTCTTCAAAAGTGTTCAGTGTCTTGCTATATACATATATAATCGACTGTTAAGTACTAAAGCTTAATTTTTCTGATGACAGAAGCTGGTGCCGAAACTGGATATGCACGAGCACGACGACAAGTCCAAGAAGAAAAGCCATGACCAGAGTCTCCGGCCTTGCAGGTACCGATCCTTTATTTGAATCCGAAACGACCAAACCCATATCTTGAAACGCCGAATTAATTTCCCAAATCGCATTCGTTTTCTCTTATATTTTAATTTCTGCAGCAGTTGAAGAAATTGTCATGGGCCCAACGGACAGCAAATTGACGGTAACAGCGGATGTGCATCCACTCAAAGTGGCGGCCACCCTGAGGAATATCTGCCACACACAGATCGTGTCGGTGGGGCCGATGACAAAAAAGATTAAGAAAACGAATTAAAAGTTTGTGGGGGTTTAGGTGATAATTATTTTAATAATTTTATAAAAATAATAAAAAATATTAATTTTTTATTTTTTAAGATATAAAATCATTAATTAAATTTTTGTATTCCAGTAAATATTTTTTAATTAATAATATAATTAAATTACTTAATATTTTTAATGAAATTGTTGAATGTAAATATAATTCATTTATTTTAATTTTAAAAAACTTATTTATATTTAAGATAGAATAGTGAATAATATTCTATAAATTATTCATATATTTTGAAAAAAAAATATTTTTTTTATAAAATTTAACATCGCAAGTGTTGTTTTTTTTCTATAATTATAATTTATTTTAAAATTTTTAATTCTAAAATATCAATACTAGAAAACATATTATGTTTTAATTTATTTTTTTTTTGAGCTTGAAATCTTATTGGTTATGTAACAGCCCGTTTCTTCAGGGTATGTTATACCTTAGGAAAATTGGGTCTTATTATTTTTTTTTTCATTACATTATCCCGAAATTCCCTAAGGCCTATCTAGTGTTTAATTTACACACTATAGATAAATACAATTTGCAAAGCGGAAGCTGAATCGAACCTGCTCATGACAGTATATACATGAATAACTAGACAAGTACTTATTACAAACGTTGATACATAACTTTCGAAAAGTAAAACAAATGTACATAATCCTTAACTATTCATATCATTACATAACATGACACATTTCCTCGTTTCTTGACGTCTCGCGTCATCACACATCATCAATCTCGAAATCATCTCTGCAAGTCCCAACTGGAACGTTGAATGTTCCAGGGGCGAACCCAAGTTAGATGATGAACCATCTAAGTAAGGGTACATAATGCTATGTCATGAGTGTATGCAATGTCTTTCCTCGTAGGTGTCAACTGCACCCTCATGCTACCCACCATTTTAGCGGCCACCTCTTTCGAAGCCGGGGTGTATGGGTGCACCCTTGGTAAGGCAGCGGTGCCAGTTCGTACTCCCTACGGCCTCATATGCGTGTGATCAATGATATCAACGTGTATTCATGCATTTCATAGTCATGTATGCATTCTACGTGATAGATACATATCAGGGCATGTCAATATGATGAAAAATACTTTCGAGGAAGTACCACTTACCTTTTAGAGCTTATCGGGCTACCTCGTAATTCGTGTCTTGCCTCGATTTGCGTGCCAACCTCAACATTCATGCCAAACAGCTCAACTTTGACCTCAAAGCATCCTAATCACCATAGGCATTTAAATAAATATTAAATCCTATTTTTTCATAATTTCTGGCATTTTTTTTAATTTTTTCTCTATTTCTTCCTATTTTCCTCAATAATTCCAAATTAAATATTTCTAGAAATATTTTCTCAAATATTTCACTACGACAATTCATAAAATAATATTTTAAAATTTTTAAAATTTTCTAGAGAATTTTACTCACCTTGGCTTAGCATCTCCGATTTTCTCGATTTGCGTGCGATATTCCCGAAAAGCGTGCCCGAGCCGTTTTTCTCACAAAAATCTTCAGGATATCACCGAAACATAATTCCCTATTTTCTAGAATTTTTCCTGGATTTTTCTAACATTTTCTCTATTTTTTTCTTCTTTTTCTTTCTTTTCTTTTTCTTTTCTTTTTCTTTTTTTTTTCTCTCCACTGTTCATCGTCTCCTTCCTCTGGCTCCTATGCGCGCACCACCTACAACCGGCTCCTCTTCTTCTTCCTCTTTTCTTCCTTTCTTTCTTCCTCTTCTTCTTTCCTCCTTCTTCTTCTTCTTCTTCTTTCTCGGTTTCCCCTGTTCACAGCCTCTGCGCGCACGAACCAGCAACCGCCAGCCACGCCTCGGCCAGCTTCACCGGCCCTCGCGGCCGCCCTCGCCGTGAGCCACCGCCTGTGCGACCAGCGTCATCGCGGCCAGCCGCTGCCGCTGCCACTGCCCGCGGCCATGGCCGCACCTGCTTCGCGACCTGCCGCTTTGCGTCGGCCATGGCTGCAACGGTGGCGCAGCCATCTTTGACCGCCCTCGGCCTTGCCTTGCCGGCCTCCTCCGCGACCTCAAAATGCCGTTGCTGCTCTGCTCACACAGCCTCCACATTGCGGCCAGCCTCCAAGCGTCGCGGCAGCCATGGCTGGAGCTTGCGGCCATGGCTGCCCAGCTCTCTCTCTCTCTCTCTCTCTCTCTCTCCCTTGCTTTGATGCTTTTGGCCGCCCTCAGGCTCTCTGCCCCTGCTCTTCCTCTCGGCCACCATCGCTGCCAATTTATAGGCAGTGGCTTCACTATTACAATCTTGCCCATTACGCACGTCATTAAATGCGAAATCTCCACATTAATTGCACCCCATCCTCATACGCCATCTATCCAGAGTTCACGTGGCCAATATCTTCCATTTGCAGCTCCAAATCTCGCGGCCATTAAAAGCTTCACAGAGATCTCATGAAACCAATACAGGCCACCACGCACACACAGCACATTTATTACATATATATATATAACTACATTACTATATATAGAAAATTAATTTAGAAAAATTATACATTAAACCCTCAATTTCATCGTTATTTCACTAGTGCATATCTCTAATTGAAACTTCGACCTTGAACCTCAAATTAATTTGTATTATAATACTGAAATTCCATAATTAATAATCCAAACTTTAGTTGAAAATGACAATTTCGCCCCAGTGTCCTCATCGGGCTATCGTTTCGTCCTAAAACCACTGAAGGGTTGCTCATTACGCAAAATCGAAGCCTTCCTAGGGTTCCGTTGATTTTTCGGGAGCCTCCTACCACGATTCGGTTTTACAGCCTAAACGATAGCTGTATTTTTGCTGTACCGAAAACTGTTCCGAATTCGATTTCTTTTGATACCATAAATCCTATCTCGATACGCTCGTCGATACCATATAATTTTCCTTGGACAATTTCACTCCGAGGCATTCCCTGCAATTGATTCGGTACTTGAAATTGCTATAAAATTAACTTTTCGGTATCCTAAAGTCATCAGAATTACGTGGCAACTTCATATGAACATGGGGTATTACAGGTTAAACAAATTCAATACTACTTTCTTAATGTGTTTATGATAATGGCTTAAGTATCAAATTAAAAATATGATCTTGTAAATTTTTTTTATCTTTTTATAGAAGAATAAAGTAATAAATATATGCATTATGTGACTCTTAAAAATACTATAGTATCAGCACATGAATTAGCCATATCACAAAGAATTAAATTAAGATTCTGACAATTACATTGTGTATAAAATACTCTAAAATTTATATTTAATAATCTTTTTTGCACACCTTGTTATTTACTTTCATATTATATTCATTATCATATCTTTCAACTCTCACATTATTCATATCAAATTCAAGATTTTTTACTTTACTTATTAGTACATTAAAAATACATAATTGAAAAATATTTATTCTTCATGACTTGTATCTAGGGTACAATCAAGTATAATTGAAAAATATTTTAATTATTTAATTTTTTAATAATGATATTTCTTAATTCTAATGTTAAAATATTTATCAACTTATTTTATATATTATGACCAAGGTAATGACTACAAATTTCTCCGTTTTAAATGCATCTAACGTGTTATTGCATTATTGGAATTTGGATAAAACTCAACAATTATTTTAATTAAGCTAAAAAATTTTCTATTATTATTTTGATAAATCTTCTCATTTGTACCACAAAATGCCAAATTATTTTTTGAAAGATTTTTTACAATAGCAATAATTATTATTAGTACTTTATTTCAATGCTCTTTCTTTTTATTTATTTTCTCTTATAAATGTTGATCAATTATTTTATTTTTAAATAATCTCATCTCAACGTCTACCTAAATGTTCGTATTTATAGCATATTCATTACTTGTTTCATGATTTTTAAGTTTGATACTAAGATTTTTCCAATCTTCACACACTTTATTTGTGTCGACGTTCGGAATTGGTCGACCATGATTCGTTGGCCTGCACTGATGTAATGAACCCGAAAGAGAAAAGAAAGTGGTATGATTTAGGTTGCTTTCCTCTGACCGGTTCGCCTCTACAAATACTCCAAAGCTTAACTGTTGCGAATAATCTCTACAAAACCGTGGGTTAGTATTCAATTGAAATCAAACCAAAAATAACCGAATGCAAGAACAAAAACAAGGCAGAAAATTAAATTCCCTGTTTAGCAACAATGGTAGTCACGACAACAGCTCCAAGGCTCAGATCTGGGCTCGTTCAAACACCACTTAGGCAACAACCAATGAATAGGGACACCAAGCCACAAAAGAGCCCAAAAGCCCCAAGAACCGAAACCCTCAAACCCCCAAATCCCTCAGCCGATCGACACCCCTTACCCAAGCCACACAAGCTTCCACACACAGTAGGATCTACCAAGGAACAGAGAGAAATCACGAAGATAGGGGTTCCACAATAGCCAAAAGACTTATCTCAAAGAGAGGACAACAACTCGGACTAAATAGTCATTGCAAACGCCATTGACGAACAGCCACCACGCACAAGGAAAGTGCAGCACACAGTGAATGAAAGAAGCATTTGACCGAGAAGGAAAGAAACCCCAGGAGGATCGCCATCAATGAAGGGAGAATCAACCGAGAGAGGGTACAAGGGGGAGAACACAATCGGCCTTCGTATAGGGACAAGGAAGAGAAACACATTTCCTTTTATATTGTGGGCTTAGGGTAAGAGAGGAAATGGGCTTGGGCTTCATTGGCTTCCTTCCTCCCTTGAACAAATGGGTCGAGGCCCATTTCTCCTCCAAATGGAGGGTTAAAGGCTTATGGCCCGACTTCTATAAATGGGCTGCCAATAAGTGGGTTGAACCGTTGATTCAATCCCGGGCCGAAGCCTATAAAGCTAACCCGAACCATCGTCATCGCCTTGGGCCTCATTAGGAAACACAAAACCCAACATCAACTAAGATAAAAAAAGATGCAGAATATCAACAAGCTGATAAGAAAAAACATACCTGGCACTGAGGAGAACTAGCTAATATATAGAAGGGAATGTCCTCCTGGCTGCATCGTGTACCTGCAGGTGATGAGACTAAATATCCGGCGCTGGCAGAGATGCTCAGGTGGTGGCATGGTGGTGCCAACAGGACCCTCATTAATGTGGATGAGATATGTCATTAATGAGAATGAATTTGAGGCAGGCGCTCGAAAATCCAGAAGTGACTGGATTGATGTTGTTGCAGACGGGTATAAGGTCAGGATGAAACCAACATGGGCCAAGTCGAGCCTGGGCAACCCAACCAGAATAACCCATAGCCCACAATTGTTCTCTAGTTACTCTATAGTCTTCTTGTTACGTGAGCTAATTAGTCAGGCCAACAAGTTGGAAGTGCTGTTAGGAGCTCGCTGAAAACTTGCTGGAAGCTCGTTAATAGTATTGTTGGGAGCTCGCTAATAGTATTGCTGGGAGCTCATTAGGCCCCACAGTCTGAGCTCGGGTTTCAGTGATGCATGAGCTCGAGCTCACTTGGGCCCTCTAGGCTTTAGGCGGTTGGGCCAACCTACTGGGTTAGATATTGTCCATAAGAAGTGGTGCGAAAAATACATAACAATTTGCTAATTGACTTAAATGATTTCAAAATAAATAATTTACAACTCTAACAAAATATTTTATCTAATTCTTTTGAATATACTAGTCATTTCCTATCACGTTTTTCTCTATTTTGGTAAATTTAAAATGTAATAAATTGTAAAAAAAGTGTATAGAATTTTAATTTATTGAAAAATATAAAGCATGTCTAATTAGACATTTCTCAACTAATAAATCAATTAATATTGAATCTAAATTTTTTCATTGTGCCGGATCATTAATATTTTTAATAATTGTTTCATTTTTATCATTAACATTTTTATTTTTGTCGATTAGAACATTTTTTTCTAAATTTCATCATATTCTTCACTACTTTTTGGTGAATTTGAATTATTATCCTCAATTTTTTTTTTCACAATTTTCAACTAATTTTTATTTAAAACTTTATTTGACGTTTAGTATTAATAACAAATTTATCAAGTGCACATTTTTTAAATTGAATTAGTTCTTCCACATTTTTTTTCTTACATTTTTCAAATTCAAATTCATACTTTTTAATAAATATTTTTATTCAAACTATAATTAATTTAGAACACTTAATATTATTTTATAAAAATAAAAATAATTATAAAAAGTGCAATGAAACAAAATTTTAGTACTTAATTAGGCTTTTTTAATTGCACCTTCTGGTGAAATAGTGATACAACTTGATATTATTACCTGTAAAAAAATAATCAAAACTTATGTCGTTAAAAACTAACAATGATATTAAGATAAAATAACAATAAGATGGTGTATCAGTCACCGGTGTCGATCAAACTGGTAAGATAAATAAACTAACCGAATGAGAAGATTCCGCTACCAATTGATCCAGTTATCGGTGCTGCTGCGACCGTGCGACATTGAGGGCCAGATGACAAATAAGAGACAAATTGAAGCAAAAGAGCAAGTTCCAATTATCCGTTTTGACCTCGCATCGCCAATTTTCTATACAAAAATATAGTTTACAGAAAGAAAAAATCATATAAAGAGATAGAACTAGAGCAAAGATAAAAGTGGGTGAGGGTCTGGGTTAGTGAAATTCAAGACCTTTTATATCTATTTTTTTCCACTCCACTATTCCAACAATTCGGTGAATGGTGATTTCTTGCTAGAGTAACTCCAAGGGAGAGTGTCATCTAAGGTACTAATCCCATAACTGTCGAAATGGCACTTGGAATCAAAATTTTTTACTCAAATAGAGATGACATCTAGGATTGCAAAATGACAACAATCTTTTTGGGATGCCAAATTTCTAAACTCTGGAGAAAGAAAAAAAAGAAAGAAATTTCATTTCCAACGATAACATTCAACGGCTCAATTTAAACTTTTATAAATACATAGATTACTTGCAACATGGGTTTTTAGGCTAGACAAGCGAAAGAACGAGAGAAAGACAGAGAGGCAACGAGCGATGAAAGGTCAAAGAGGCAAGCCAGTGAGGCCGAGGCCTTGGTGGCGACGTCGGCTAGAGACAAAGCGAGAGAATCGAGAGAGGCAGTAAGCAAGAGTGAGGTGAGTAACCAAGAGGAGAGTTAACAAGGGCGAAGCGACGACCGACGAAAGAAAGCCAATGAGGGTGAGGCGACCACCAATAAGGGCAAGCCTCGAGCAACGATCAAATGGAGGCGAGGGGGGGAAGCCGTCGAGGGGAAAGAGGCACAAAAATAAGAAAAGGGGAAGGAGGCATAGAAGAGGAAGGAGGCAAGGGTATATATATATATAAATGATTTTAATTTAAAATAAATATTTTTATTTTACTTAATTATTAGAATTTAAATAGGTCATTTGCTTTACCTATATATATTAATTTTTGTAATTTAATTTGAATTTTTTTAATTTGATTTAAATTTTAAATTTTAATTTTTTTTAATTAAGGGTGATTTTATCTATTTTTTAATTGATTATTTTATGCTCATGATTTAGATTAATTATAATTTTTTATTTTGTAAGTGGATTCGTAATTTGACGATTCTTTTACTGATTTGCTTGTGAGCGACATCGATTTATATGATGATGCTATATAGACCAATCCTACAGTATTGATGCTAGTATAAAATGAAGCCGTTCAAAGAGTGAGAAAATCATAAAGGAGAAAAAACTTCTCTCAAGAAGAAGATAAATTAATTGTGTCTACGTGACTTAACACAAGTAAAAATGTAATTACTGAAAATGAACAAAATGGTGCTTTCTGGTATAGAATATTGAAATACGTAGAACAACATGGAAGCAATCAAGAAGAGCATTCGCAAGTTTCTATTAATAGCAGTTAGACTAATATAAATGTAAAATTTGACAAATTTTACGATTTTTATAGTCAAATTGAAAGACTACGACAAAGTGGACACACTGAGCAAAATAATGTAATAATTGAGTTTTTTTAGATAGATACTATTATGATTTGATATTTAAACTATTGACTGTAAAATAATGATTTCATATGTTTTTCAGGTTGATGAAACAAAAAAAATATTTGCTAAGATCATTAGAAAACCATTTCAATACAAACATTGTTGAAATATGTTGAAAATGGAGCAGAAATTGAATGATAATCTCATCAGTAATAAGAGAGCAAAAACCTATTCAACTGATACTCCTACAAAATTAAATCATGTTGAATTTTGCTATTCAACTCCATATTTAGGGGATGACACTAAATATATTTGAATCATTATATTTGAATTGTTATATCAGTGATGTTTAGTATAATGTTACTTAAGAGATTAAAATTCATATTTTGAATATAATAAATATACTTTATTTAAAAAAATATATATTTATTATTATTATTTAACTATTACCATTAAAACAATTGTTAGGCTTGCTTGGTCGGTCACCGTACAAGCCACAAAATGAACGGCATTTGATCGGCGTGACATGATGAAAGCAGGGTGAGGGGCGTGAGGAATTTGAACTCTCTGTTTCAATTAATTTTACCGGTCAACTTTCGCTCTCAAGCCGTACTGCTCGAAACCACTTGCTCTTCTTTCTTGGATTTTCTCCTTCTTAAAATAAAAAAGATTAACAAAGAGAGTTACGATTCTTGAAGCATTTGATTCTTATTGGCTACTTGCTCTGATTTTTCAAAATGACCCCATTATGATTCTAATAATTTAATGATGATAAATTTTCACTAATCTCTATGTTAAATATTAATCACATGAATTTTGATAATACTTTTTTGACATATACATAGACTAAAGTCCAGTAAAATTAATTTAATAAGAGCCACACAAAAAAAAAAAAGAAAGATTCTAAAGAAAAAAGACTTGACACAAAAAAATCTATCCAATAAAACTCACAAAAGAATAAAACTCAAAAACTAAAGATAGGAGTAATAGGGTTAAGAGATCTTAAGAGACCATCTTAGTTGAGAGGTCACCAGAAAGTCTCGATAGACTCCTACTAAAAAAATCATTCAGCGGGTATTCTTGTAATTAAAATTACAAATAAGATAACTCTAAATTTTTTTTTAAAATTTTCACAAGAGATAAGCCTTATTTACAAAAAGTCCAAATCCTAATCGATCTCGATATATTTATCACAAATCTCATAACTTCTCTCTGGAGAGGTGAATTTACATTCAAAAAAGATATGCCTCTAATAAGGAATAAAGGAGTCTACAAATTCTTCAATATTTTAAAATTTTTTATTTGAGTATCAAAGATTTTGTATAATAAATGTCAATACTCCCTCTTATCAATTTTTTTTTTTTAGAGTTCTAATAGTTTTAAAATGAATTTTTTGAAAAATAAATTCATTACTGCATTCAAGCAACAACATTTTTTTTTATGTTGCTCATTAAAAATAAAATGGGAGAAAACCCAAATGAGTTTTCCTTAGGTTTCTCCATATATGTTGTTGCATCATAGCCTTTCATCCCTACCTCTATAATTTGTACACATGCCTTTGCTATGTATAATATGTTTTTTATGTTGCATGGGTTTTATGATATTCTACAATTGGAGGGGTTTACGTTAACATATTTTAAATCCTTTAATTGTTTACTTTTAGTATTAAGAGTTTGAGTTTTTAGTTTAAAATTGAATGTCTCGCAACACTTTACATTTCTCAATTAAATTTATTTAGATTGAATTGGAATAGAATAGTTGAACCCAATCTTAACAAATTCTGATTAGATTGGAGTGAGTTATCAATTTTTTCTTCAATATCTTCATTTTATACCCTTTTAGGAAAATTAATAAAATTTTAATTTTCTCTATGTTGCCTAATTCTATTTGGAAAACCCTAATTAGATTTCTTTTTCTCTTTCTTATGCTAAAATAAATATATTTTCACATTAATTACATATTTTCTAATCATAAATTATACAAAGTTTACTAAAATATATTTTCCATTACTAATCCTTTTTGTAAAATACCCATAGTTGGTCAAATTATGACAAAAATTTGTTAAAATATACTTTATTATATGTAATAATAAAATTTATATATAAGTAATTTATATATACTTTTTAATCATTGAATATTAAATTTCAATTTAACCGTAATCTTATACCAAACAATATTAAATAATCAAACTTATCACCTAATACCTATCTCGTTTAAGGCAAACCCACCCCTATCTCAAGAACTAACCGGGCACGTCTTATTTGGGCGCCAAATTAAACTTTTAGATGGGCTCTCTCATTATCAATAAGCATTTTCAATAACGACAAATTCTTATTATTTTTAAACAACTCTTTTTAGCAAAGGCTTTTTAAGTTACCTCATAATCAAGGACAAATCTAAAAATAGATCTGGAAGAGGAGTGGCCCAGATTCACGACTATTTCAGCCCTCCTCCTCCTCCAAATAAACCAGGTGAAGGGCTGAATCTGGGGGCCGCCCCCCTCCTCGTCGTAATCCGCCTCTGCTCATAATGGAACTCGATCAGCACAGCTGGCGAAAATGGTAGAATTTTAGGGGGACCTTAACCTTAGTGGGCCACCACTATCATCAGTGGGGATTTCGTTGCAAAGCGTTGAGATATCAAGCACGTAAACTAAATAAATATTTAAAAACACTAATTTCTCTTCTTTTTTTCTCTATTAGTCTCCCTCAAAGTCTCCCTCAAAATTTTATAAGGTAAGTTACATTGAACACCTTTGATTTACATTAAAAAAAATAAAAACACAATTAATATTTAGAAAATAATTATAATAATAATATCTTATAATTTTTTAATTTGAGATACATTTTTTGTTTTTATTAAAATTATTAATATAACAAAAATACCTCTACATTTTCTCTCACAATTCCTTTATCTTCCTTGTTTGTTTGTTGAATTAGTTAAAATGTGACAGTTTATTTATCTCTTTTCAAGTTGTTTGATGATAATTAAACTATCAATGAATTATAGAGACTAATGACAAATAATTAAATTATAATTAGTTTGTTATAGGAGAAGAAAAGAGATAATATAAGAAAAATATGAAAGTAGTTTTGTTATATTAAAATTTTTAATATTGATAAAATTGTAATTAAAATTATAACTAAACTATCATTAAATCAGAGAGATTAATGACAAGACAGTTAGATTTTAGTTAATTTATTATACGAGGAGAAAAAAGAAAATAAGAGAAAAAATATGAAAATAGTTTTATTAAATTAAATTTTTTAACATTTATAACAAATAATAAAAAAATTATAACTAAAATTACAAAGTAAAAGGAAATTTCGATAATTTTTTAAATATAAAAAATATTTTTTTATCTTTTCAGTAAATGTAATTTATCCAATTTTCACATGATTGCATCAGCACCGGAGGGGGAAGCGATGTCATGAAAGCGCAGTGGGGAGACACGCGTACGGTTCCGAGAAGCTGCCGATGCCAGCAAACTTTCATCTTTTTCAATTTTGAGTACGCCATTCCACTTTCACTCGTCTCTTGAACGATTCTCAAAGATTTAGTGATAGATTTGATTTGAAAATGTGTAGTCCGAATGCAAACCAATATATATATATATATATATATAATTATAAAAATCCGGCAACTTGACAAGGATGGGACTTGGGAGGATGCTTCTGGAATTCCAGATAATTGTCTCTTCTCTCTCTTTTGGTTACAAGTTACACCGTTCAGAACCCACACTAACAATTTATAATAATTATATTCAATACTAACAATATTTTGTACTAATAAGTAAATTTATTTTTAATTTTAAATAAAATTATTATAATTTTTTGCATGCTACATTAATTTATGATGATTATTTTTTGAATTTGTTGGTGAGAATACATTTTTCTGTATATTTAAGGGTAATATTATCAATAAATGTACCTTATTCTAATAAGATGCATTTATTGGATCTTATTTTTTATATTTAAATAATTTTATTAATTAATAATAAATATATCATATTTTAAATTATTTAATGAATTAATTGAATTGTTTGAATGTTAAGAATAAAATATAATAAATATATATTACCTAAAAATAAAATATATTTATTGGTGGCTAGGGTTTAGCATCACCCTATATTTAAATAGGATAATTTTAATTATAAATAATTTTATTAATTGATTAAATAGTTCAAAACACGGTATATTTATTTTTATTAATAAAATTATTTAAATATTAAAAATAAAATATAATAAATAGGGATTAGTCAAAAATTAAATATATTTATTATTTTTTGATATTTTTAATGGTAATAGTTAAATAATAATAAATATACCTTATTTTTAAGTAATGTTCATTTATTACATTTTATTTTCAACATTCAAACAATTATATTAATTTATTAATATAGTTTTTGTTAAATTTAATAAGATAAAGTTGAAATACTTTTTGGATCACCATATGAAATTGTTAAAATAAATTTGATAAATATTTTAATATTTTTATCAAACTATTTGTTAATTTTTTCAACATTCAAACAATTAATATTTTAAATTTTTTTTAATATTTTTAAATTTAATAAATATAATAAAAATAATTTTGTTTAAATGATTTTCATATTTTATTTTTTAAAATTTTTTTTGATTAACAAATACTATTTAAATAGTTTAAAACATAATACATTTATGATCAACTAATAAAATTATTTAAATATTAAAAATATGTTAAAATAAATATTATTATTTAAAATAAAATATATTTATTATTATTTAATCATTACATTAGCCATTATTTTTTAACCATTAGCTTGACCATTTAAATAATATTGTTTAAGTGGTATTTAAGATATTTGTGTGTGTGTATATATATATTGAAATCAAACGTAATCGACGCGGTTCGCGGAATGTCCCAAAATAAAATAAAGACAAAGACCTTTAAGAGTCAAGAGTTGACTGACACTCGTGCGAGGCCTTTGCACACACTTAATGGCCTCCCCGACCACGTGCGAATGGGCCCTCCGTTTTCAACACGATGCTTCTGTGATGGTTTGCGTTGGCCGTTGATTTGAACATTACTGAAAACGTGGCGGCTCAAAGTTTCTACCAACGACGCCGTTTTATATGATCTAAACCGAGATTTTGATCCGCCTGCCACTGGAAAATGTTGACTTAGACCTTGACGAGGCAGATGACTCTCTCTCTCTCTCTCTAGCTCTCTCTCTAGATTTCCCTCTTATTTATTCAGCCCATTGCCACCTCCGTTTCTGCAACTCTATTACACTTCTTCTCCCTGCTTCCTTTTCTTCTTCTTAACGTTTGATTTACAATTTTCCCGGAGCATCTATCTGCTCAGATCACTCGTTTCTCGAGAAAATGAAGGTTAGCTTTCTAATCCCATCACTTTTTGGCCTTTTGATTAATTCTGATTCTCCCCATCCGTCTCCGTTTTTCTCTTTGGCATCTTTTCCGTCAAAATTGTTCAGATTCTTACTATATATATATATATAATCGACTCTTAAGTACTAAAACTTAATTTGCTGATGACAGAAGGTGGTGCTGAAACTGGATATTCACGACGACAAGTGCAAGAAGAAAATTATGACCAGAGTCTCCGGCCTTGAAGGTACCGATCCTTAATTTGAATCGTAAACGACCAAACCCATATCTCGAAAAGCCGAATTAATTTCCCAATTCGCGTTCGTTTTCTCTTATATTTTAATTTCTGCAGGAGTTGAATCAATTGATATGAACGCAAAGGACAGCAAATTGACGGTAACAGGGGATGTGGATCCAGTCAAACTGGCGGACAAGCTGAGGAAGATCTGCCACACAGAGATCTTGTCGGTCGGGCCGGCAAAAGAAGAGAAAAAGCCGGAGGCGCCAAAGCCGGCGAAGGAGGACTCGAAGAAAGATCCGAAGGAGGAGTACGTGGCTTGGTTCCAGAAGACTTACGGGTACCACCCGGCAACTTTCTATTACCACCCTCCTCCAACATATGGTGGCTATTACAGACCCGTAGAAGAGGAACCGACTGTCTGTGTTATTTGCTGAATTCCCAGTTGTTGCCATGAATCACGGCTGGGTGGGGAAAAAGGATCACCTTCCAGCAAAACAGAGAAAAGAAAGAGGGAAGTAGTTTTATATTTTGTGGTGATGGTTTTGATTTTGGGACTTTTGTTTTGTAAATGATGATTGGGGCTTTATGTTCAGTGGGTGGGGACGTTTTGTTTTCAATAATTTTTATGAAATTTGATGTTCTAATCTACTATCTTCGGTTGATTGTCTTAATTTTACATGGATTTAGACATTTTTATCGTTGTTAGATTTCACGTTAAGATTTGATTATGTTATATTCATTGAATAATTTAAAATCCAAAGACTGAAATAAGTAGAATTGATATAATTCATTTGTTCAATAAGATTAATGTATAAAATAATAATGAAAATATTTTTATTTTCTATTTATTATAAAAACAATTCAATGTTATGGAAAAAAGTAGTAAATAACATTTTAATTTTGCTTATATTCCAGTCCATGCGTCATGAAAAGCAAAAGTGTCAGTAATTCAATGCGGGGTCGTCGTCTGCTAAAGCTGAACCGTTTTTTAACATTTCATTGAGAGGTGACAAATGGGAGAGGCTGTTCCAATTAATTGGTGCCTCTTTTAAATTAGATGGTGGGCGGTGGCTCAGCTAATTAGTATTATTGAGAGTGATGAACAATTGAGAGATTTAAAAATTTTAATAGGATTAAGAAGAAAAATCAGCAGCGGGCAAGAGGAAAAAAAGAAAATATTGATTGTCACTGGACGAATAATTTAGTGAAATTTTGAAATAGAAAATAACTTTGTTTAGTTGTAAAAAAAAATTTAGATAAAATTTCAATGATAGTATCCACAGTTATCTATCGCATTTTTATTGAAAGAAATGTTACACAAAAGAGATAATGATACATAATTTTTTTAGCCTTATTTAATGAAGAGGTACCATATAAGTGGTCACACTCTCATGACTTATCACATTATTCTAAATTTAAATACAAACAAACATTTAATAAATACAATATTATACTCTTCTTTTAATTCAAAATTAAATGATATTAATTTGAGAAAAAATAAAAAAATTATTGCTTATCTTTTAACGTCTAAATAATTTTATTTATTACTTAATAATAAATCAATTATATACCTTATTTAAAAATGAAATATAATAATAATTATTGTTGTTATTATTATTTTTTACCAATTATCTTTAAAACATTAATTGTTAGGCTTGCTGATCGCTAAAGGTCGGTCAGCGTACAAGCCACAAAATGAACGGCATTTGATTGGCATATGACATGATGAAAGCAGGGTGAGGGGCGTGAGGAATTTGAACTCTCATTCAATTAATTTTTGGGGCCAACTATCGCTCTCAAGCAGTACTGTGCTCGAAGCCACTTGCTCTTCTTTCTTGGATTTTCTCCTCCTTAAAATAAAAAAGAAACAAAGAGAGTTACGATTCCAGAAGCATTTGATTCTTATTGGCTACTTGCTCTGATTTTTGAAAATGACCTCATTATGGTTATACAAATCATAATGGATTTTATCAAAAATTACTTGCAAAGCATTTGATTCTTATTACAATTTTCACTAATCTCTTTGTTTAATACAAATTCACATGAATTTTGATATTAATTTTTTATGTGTACGTAGACCAAAATCCATAAAATCAATTTAATGGGAGACTCAAAAAGAAATATTGAAAAGAGACTAACAAAAAAGACTTAGACAAAAAAATTTATTTAATAATTACATTTCAATTCAATAATGAAATTCACGAAGGAACAAAACTCAAGAGCTAAAATAAAGTAAAAGGGTCAAAAGATCCAGGAGACCATCATACGTAAGACGTTTTCTAGAAAGTTTGACAAGACTCCCACAAAAAGAGTATCTCACAGGATATTCTAGTAACTAAAAATATAAATAAGAAAAATCTAAAAATCTTTTTAATAATTCTGTGAGAGATAAGTTTTATTAATAAAAAATTCTAATCTTATTCAATCTTAAATCTTACTTAAGCGTTGAAAATTTTGTGTAAGGAATATATGTTCTCTTCAATTATTTTTTTGGGGTATAATTTTGACGATTTGAAGATAAATTTTTTGATAAATAAATTTATTATTGTATTCAAATAATAATATTGTATATATATTTTATATTCCTAATTAAAAATAAAATGAAAGAAAATTCAAATGAGTTTTGTTTAGATTTCTCCATATATATTTTGTTGGGTTTCTGACTCATTTTTTTCTTTCAAAATAAACATGAATAACGAAGAGTCATCATCATTATATAGGATATGTATGTACTCTGCTTAATTGATTAGATTAAAATTGCTGTCGTCATCATCTTTGTACGATTTTCGATTTTCGTATTCTTAATTATGTTAAAAAAAGTAAATCGTAGATTAAATCTTTAACTTTTATGTAATATGAGAATTAAATTCATAATTTATTAAATTATCATTGATATATTACTCATATAAGTATATCTTGAAGATAAATTCGGTGTCAAGTTCAACCTACGGGAGACGTGGTTTGACTGAAATGAAATCATCTTCGCCTGTCTATATATACACCACAAATTAATTGTATGAGGTCAAAATCAGTATTGCATCATAGCCTTTCATCCTTATCGCTATAATTTGTACACATGCCTTTGCCATGTAATTTTATGTACACATGCCTTTGCCATGTAATATTATTTTATGTTGCAGGGAGGGGCTTACGTTAACATACTTTAAGTCCTTTAATTGTTTCCTTTTGTTATTAAGAGTTTTGAGTTTTTAAAATATCATTAAAAGGTGATAGTTTTTGTTTTTCCTGTCAACTCGTAATAGACTAATAGTAATTTTAAAACTAGTTTCCCCATTCTTCTAATCCAGCTTAAAATTATAAAATAGATAAATTATATATTTATGCCAAGTTAAACACCCATCCTTACAACATGTAGACTCTGGAAACCACTAAGATGGCTACCAAGGCGATTACTTACATTAATCCAAGAAAGTTAACAAAAAATCCTAGTAATAATAAGATAATGGAGCACTTGCATAATTTTATACCCTTAAATTCATTTCTCGATTTTGACGGCCCGTAAATGGGGGAAGAGAACCGGCAACGTTGATTCATTTTACCCTTTCTAAAAGGCGAGCTCAACAACCATGCCCAAAAGTCGTCCACCTTTTAATTCTTGGCCCTTTTTGTCTCCCTTACATTTTTATTCTCGGAGTCGGGTCAACGGTTGGGGTCTTTGGTTATTATTAATTTAAGGTACCCAATCTCATAATATAAAAATAAAAAAATTATTAATTTTATTTTAATAATAAAATTAAAATAATTTCTTTATTTCAACAACTTTCATCATTTCTTTTATTTTTAATTCTTTTACAATTATTTTTTTTCTCTTTTTTCAATTATTAATTAAAAATAGAATAATTTTGGATAACAATTGGCTTTTGAAATCTTTTTGGCCCCCTATTTTGGAGGCCGTAGATACAAGCGTCACTAGCCTGCCCCTTGAGTTCGCCCTATTTACTCCTAATCTCAATTTCCCACAATAATCATCCATAAAATACACATAGTAACTAAGCCAACATTAGCAAATAAAAATACAAGTCTTACAATGAGACAGTAATTCTTTCTACAATTTGAGCCAGGTTTTCCATTATTTATTGCTGCTGAATCTTGTCTTTTGCTTTCGTTAATTGTGAAAAAACTTCAAAGGTTCTCTATAATTTTTAAAAGCTATTTTTTAAGGATTAATTACATGATTTATCTTGAACATAGAACTATTTAGCAATTTTATTCTATTTTGAGAATTGCTTCAATCTAGTCATCATACTTAAACATTGATGTCAATTTTATCCTTAGTTGACCTGACATGTAGCCCAACTGATTTGGTGTTCTGATCTGTCCAATAATAGACACATCAACAAAATTACGTGATTTTGTCATATTATTACTGCAAAGCAAAAGGTAAAACGGTACCGTTTTGCCTTGTGCATTTTCAAAAATAGCATTTTGAAACGCTGTTTAGCTATGTTTTTTTTTTGTTTTTTTTCCGACAAATGTTATCTATTCATAACTCTCACCATATTCATAGTCTTTCTTAGGTAGATAGTTCTCCCACTTTATCTGAGGACGAGGTTTGTGAGGTCCTCATCTCCCACTTCCATATTCTCTTAGGCCCTTCCCCACTAGATCCTCCGTCTCTCAAAAAGATGTCGCCATGTATGTGGAATATTATCTTTTGTAGGATTGTTGATTGGATCTTTATCAAGAGTGTCTTCTCCAATGAAGTATGCCTTGCCTTCTATGTTGTATGAAAATGGAAACGTGAAATGGGGAAACGAACATTCTTCTAAAAAAATAGGCATAAATAGAGTCTAAAACGGAAATAAGAAACGTTTCGAAAACGTTTGAAAAATGGGAAAACGACTCCTATGAGGTGTTTCCGTACAACATTGTTTGCCTTATTCTCCATAAATAATACTTAGGTTTCAAAATGCACAAGACAAAACAATGTCATTTTGCCTTGTGCTTTGCAATAACAACACTGTAAAACGATGTTACTTTTACTGACAACACGCCACCTCAATCGTCACATCAGTTAGGCCACACCTCAAGTCAATTAAGTATAAATTTGACATCAATGTTGAAAGTACCGTGATTAAATTGAAGTAATTATCAAAATGGAATCAAATTGCAAGGTGAGTATAATTTGAATATAAACTAGACTATTAACCTTTTTCTAATGATAAAACTCAATTCATTTTTAAGCTTTTTTTAACAATATTTTTTACTAGACTTTTTGACTTATAACTTTTTTAAAAGTAAGATTTTGGCATTAATGAATCAAATACCCTAAAACTTCTTTTGGTAAGCCAAGTTTTAAAAATATTCATAAACTGAAACTCCACGGTAAGCAAGCATACCACACAAACAAAGCCTAATAATCACAAGAAAACTAGCCAAAGATCCAAGGACTATGAATTTATTATCAAGAAACAGGCAGCGGCAAGTAGCAACCCTTGTCACTGTCAACACCAATTCTATTCCTCCTCCCACATCTCGATCCAATTCTTCTGAGCTTCTTCAAACCCAAGAACAGAGCCCTCCTCCTCCGGATCCCAGCTCGCAGAGAGAGTTCCATAAGCAATCCCCAGAGCCGATGCCCCAAAAGTCACGAAAGTCGTCAAGAACGGCACCCATTTCGGCACCTCCCACAGCCGTTGTTCCTTCACCACGTCAAACACCTGCAACAAAGCTATCCCGGCGGCCATCGGAGCCCCAACGTAGAACAAGATCCTGACTATCATCCTCTCGAACACCACCTTCGGTATCTTCTCGTCATCTGCTCCGCCATTTCCTCCGGCGGTTTTCCTCGGAGCAGCATCTGCGCTTTTACTGCTCTTTTGGCCTTGGATGTTGGCTGCAGGGGCTCCACCGAAGCCTTTGGCTTCCGCTTGGGCGACGACCTTCCATGTTTCTCGGCGGAGAGCTGGGTGTGGCTGGATTCTTGTTGGTTTCCATGGAGATAGACTTCTTGGAATGTGGGTCGGCGGATGTCCTGCGCAAATTAGGATTTTCATGGTTTCTAATATGGTCAAAACAGAACGAATCTTTGTTCTTGTTTACTAGAAGTGTTATCTGCATGACTGAACGGGTGGCGCAGCTTTTATGTTCTAGATATTTTCTTAGATGAAAAATCTTGTAGATATACTAATTAAAAAGTAAAATATACGTAACAGTAATGCTTAATGCGAGTATCATTTTCATATAATAATTTAATGTCATTCATTACACCTTAAACCTCGTAAAATACCTAAAGATAAAAGATAATACTACTTGTACAAGTAATTGGGATATCGAGAGGACGATTGAAGGTGTCAAAATTTAAAAATGTCTTTACTTAATTTGCTATTGTCACTTCTAAATAAAGTCTCGAACTTCATCCAAGCATGAACACATTTTATGATTGATGAAATTCAATAATTGATGATGAAGTTCGATGTATACAATTTGATTTGGTCATCAAAATTATACATTTTATCGATACATGTAACACGATCGAAAAAAAAAAAAAAATATCCTCCCAAATTTACCCATCTCTATGTCATCCCTTTTGTCTTTCTTATTTTACGTCTCTCACAGTCGCATAGATCTTACTTAGGTCTTTCTTCTACTCCAGCTAGCAAGTAGCAACGAGGAAACTAATCACTTTTGCATCTCCTTTTTTTAATAGCTTCAAAACTATTTGTTATTTTTTTTTAAATTACGGAATACCACGTGTTTAGTGTTTTTAGGTTAATTTTTATGGGAGGCGGGCGTAATTCTCTCATCCCTAATCCAATTTCTAAACGACAGCGTTTCACTAACGGGTAATGCCGAGGCCGAAACCGACTCGAAAAGTCAAATAATCAACTATCCCGCCCGAGAACATAAAAGTTATATTGGAGTAGGAGACACCGCAACGGGAAGAAAATCCAGCCGATTCGCATTGTGTTCCGCCAGCGAAGTAGAAGAAGATTTTCAAGGCATGGACGTCGTCGATCGATTGTTCCAGTCCTTCAAATGTGGTGTCTCTCCTCCTCGTAATTCTCTTCTCTCTCTCCATCTCGCATTCATGCGGCCATCACATGCCGAACTTTCTGTTCTCCAATTAGGGTTTTAATCTGAAATACGGAGTCACAAAATTATTTTCTCATTGCTTACAGTGTCTTGATTAGGAGCAGCTGATGCATATAAGCCGAATATTGAATTGTGCCATTTCTGATTATTATAGATGACGTACTTGTAATTCAGCAATTCCTCTACACATCACTAATTGAAGAAGTCTTGGATTCTATGCTAGATTAAGCTTCTTTGGATATCTTAATAATGTTGTTGCAAGCATGTAAGAGAACCTCAAGTATTCGGTATTAATTACTGGATCCATTTGGCCCTGGTTATAACTTTTTTTGTGTAGGATTATTGACCAAGACAGAGAGTTGAATTAGCCTCCCTGCATCCATTTGGCCCTGGCTATAACTTTTTGTGCAAGATTATTGTCCAAGACAGGGAGTCGAATTAGCCTCCGTTGTAAAATATGGTGTGGTTGACATAGCAGACGTTTCTAGAGTATATCTCGGCTGCCATGGGGGAGCGAGAATATGTCAGGCGATTCAGTGGAAATCTTTGCACCCCTAACTCATGGTCTGAGAGGTTCTAGCTGAAATGAAATGAAATTATTTCCTTAGCAAACTTATGCTTAATCTTGTCTGGTTGCTTGTCCAAAAAAACACAACCCCCTTGTGGTTCAGAAGTTTAACATATAATTTTCTTGTGTTTTCACTTAAAGCCTAATATAAATGATAATTGTTTTTGGGCAATGAGTGAGCTTTAAGTGCTAATTTGTACAAAATTTGGTCAAACCACATTGACATTGGATTATGTATTGTCCCTTGAAACCAAATTTATTAAGGACTGTCCTGTTTACATTTTAGTCTCAGTCAAAGTGTGCTGTCAAACTTTGAACTGTAGGAGAGTTATGTGTTTTTCCTTCAAATTACATGGGGAAGTGTAATTTGCACTACTTCTTTCTTGATGCTGTTCCATGGTGATGAAATCAGTTTTACGCTTTTTTGATTTCAATATTTTGTTTCAGAATCTGCTGTCAGAGAGAGAAAAAGGAACAAATGCAAACTGAATCAAGTGAGTTCAGAAGGGTTCTTAGGGTATTCTCATACTCCATCTTCGGGATCACGGAAAAAGAGACAGAAACATGCTGCAGATGTGCAAGAAGTATGTACTGCAATATTATTATTATTATTATTTTTTTTTTTTTTGGGGGGGGGGGGGGGGTGTTGTTCTTTTCCTTCTCTTTTTGGTATGTTCCATGTTGCGGACAAATGTTAGATGCTATTGATTTCATTTATTTTTTTCGTTGGTTGTAGAGTACCATGTCTTATGATGTAGTTTACTGCAGTTCTTAGCTACATATCATTATTTCCTTCAGGTTGGTGCAACTACAGCTAAAGCAATCAATTTTAGCAAAACAAAGCATCTCTCTCCAATTGTGTTCTATGGTTCTCCACATGGCGTGCCTCCAAAAAGACCAACCAGTTTGCTGCGATTGTTACGTGAAATCCACATTCATCTTGATGAACAGAAAAATTTAAGGTACTCAACCTGTTTTTGTTATTCCTCCTGTACCATTGATCTTACTCTATCAGAGGCTTCAGTTGATTTCTTGAAACTATTGCTCTTGTTCTTTGAACTGAACTATAGTTTTATCTTCATCTAGAGAGAGAGTTTGGGCTACATTCCCTAGGCAGGATGAGGCTATAAAGTATGCAAGAGAGCACGGAAATGTTCATGTTTTCAGTTACCAAGATCATATGAACGGACAGAGGAGGTTCCTTGTCTCAACATATGGACAGTTTTGGCAGAGGTTGCCTATTTTATCCTTGTTCTGTCAGAACTTACTTTTTGATACTCATTCTGTCACAGTTGTTTCTAAAACTTTTGCCTTTCCGCTGCTGATTTTAATTGTAGGTACAAAAACATGAATCCTAAATTCCGCCACCATTATGAAGTGATTCAAGAGGTAAACTCTGTCATTTATTTGGTATGATATTGTGAGAATGCGCATATATGCATGTGGATTGGCGGACGAAAGACTATATTCAAGTTGGAGTTTGTTCTTTTACCTATTTTAAGTTGCTAAAATGTCCTTGAGCACATAATATATGTTCTTCCCTCATGACTTTCAGAGAATTTTACTTATGTGGTCATGCTATGTGAGATTATGAAATCAATGATAAGTCAAAAATTCTGAAGAGTTCCTCCTCTAGTTTCTATATTTTTCTGCTGATCCGCTTTGAGATTCCATTTCTGGGTGGTAGGTTTGTTTACCTTATACCATAAAAAACGTAATGTTAATTCAACTTGAAATAATTAGTGAGTAGTTTGTGGACATGAAACATGGTTTTATTAAGAGAAAACCTTAGTGTTTGAGAGTTTAAGCCTTTTAGATGTTAATTGGGAGAAGTGGTTATATAACAACGATTTTGAATGCTTGATAAGGAATATACGATTTTGAAGCCTTTTGTTTCCTAGTCAGTGGAATAGGAAACAAAAGTAGCTGGAAACATCGGTAAAAAGTAATAAGCAAAATAGGGTATGGAGAAACTTGAAGTGGGAAATGATTCATAACTGAATGGAAAGCATAATAAAAATAATGATAAGAATGTTGAAGTGGGACCTGCTTTGACACTTAGATACATATTTAATAAAACATTAAGAATGTTGAATTGGAACTTAAAGCAAAAATAAATGTAAAACCAACATTTTTACAGTCTTTTACAAGTTTTTCCTTACGAGAGGATTTGGTAGAGGGGTTAGAGTGGAAATGAATGGAATGTAAATGGGTAGAAAGGATTGCTACCTGTTTTGGAGAGAATAATAATGGAATGAAATGGAAATGGATGTAAACATCTTACAGTAATTCTCCTCCAAAGCCCCGATTTTTGTTACTCCTGGATTGGGAGAGAATAGGTGAAATGATGATGGGTGAAAAATTTATTTTGTCCATCAACGATATTGACCTTAATAATTTTATGAAAATTCAAAATTTCCCTCAACTTAAGAAAATACCATCTATCTATTGATTTTACCCTCCACTTGTTGCACCCTTTCTTGCAAGTGGTATGACCAATTGTGAAACTCAACTTAGGGAATAAAAGCCAAAAATCCATCCATCACAACAATTATTGAAAACTAGCAATGATTTGTGATTACCAAATAATCCAAGGTACATTGACTGTCCCCCTGATTTGAGTCCGACTCTAGGCATTTGAAAAATGAAAATATTTTGCATTGCAGTTAATATTAGTATTAACTATTGCGGGCATGAGAGATATCAAGAAAAGAAAGAGTTTTAAATCTATATAAAACTAATTCAAATGGAAACGGTAATGCACAAGTTCTCTGGTTGCCAATCTAGAAGTCTTATTTCTTTGCCTTTTACACTCTTGGTATGAGCATCCGAGTTCATATTTGATTTTTGCTTTCTTCTACTTGAAGTCAATTTCTTTGTTGAGTATATCTTTAATGACGTTATGTCTTAGTTTCGTGATGTCCTTTCTCACCAATCAGCTTCTTGTGAGGCAATGCTGCCCAAAATCTTTTATTATATTCACCTTGTTGGAAAAATGTAGCTTGTGGAAGACCTTGTCTTGTTGGCTGTACTCTCTCTCTCTCTCTCTCTCACACACACACACACATGCGCGCTCGCACATACTCACTCACTAACTCACTCATAGTGTGCGTTTGTGCATACATGATATTTTTTTGCTATTCATGGGTAACAAATATTGGATTTGGATTCTATCAGGGATTACCATGCCACCTATATTTTGATTTGGAGTTCAATAAGAGGGATAATATTGAAAAGAATGGGGACGAGATGGTTGATCTCCTCATATCTGTTGTTTTTGATGCCTTATTTGAGAAATACTCTATTGAAGGAGACTATGGCTGGATAGTAGAACTCGATTCTTCTACTGAAGGTATGATATTTTTGTGGCAGTGTGATATGCAATCCTTTTAACTGTTCCATACAATATGCCTTTGGAAATAGAGTTATTTCACCATCAATCATCAAGTACTCGTATGCTATTCTATTAGTTCATTTCTCTATTTGGTTATCTTGTTAACTTAGAGTTATCAAAATTGTGTTTTCTGGCAATGTGATCAACATTTTCTTAGAATATCTAAAGCAAGTCAAACTATTACTGGCTTGTACATGATTAATATTGTGTCTCAAATATCTTGTGAGATTTCTGATGAAGCATTCTTTTATATATATGTGTGTGTATATATATATATAGATATATAAATGGAAAATTTAGTTGATAAGTTCATTAGGAAGCTGGTGTGGCATTTAGTATAAACAAATTTCTTTATCTTTTGTCAATTTGTATAATTTTTGGTTTAGTTAACTGAATATATCTACTTATCTTTGGATTATCCTCTATTTCAATGAATTTATTATCCTTTCGTGCCACCATATCCCAAGGTAACTTAGTTTTTTTATTCAGAAAGGAGACGTAATTAGAAATATACTCTTTCTAACTCTGGGAGCGACAAGTGTAGTCCCTATAAGTTGTAGCTGATTGACTAGATGATTGAATGCCCTACAACAATTAGTCATCAGCTCATTTTTGGTGTCTATTGTTGGTTGTGCCCATACATTCCTCTTTGTCACATAGTCTCCTGTAAACTGGTTGCGATTTTTTCTCGTTATACTTGCATGCTAAATCTTCTCAAATCCAAGTCCAATGAAGCATGAACTTTGGATCCAAGGCATGAAAAGTTTTTGTTGCCAGACACCGCCACTCACTTTGACTCTTTTAAATATTTTGTGCTTTTAATTTTCCAGTCTAAATCTAAAGTTAAATTTGGAAACATTAAGAATAGGATCAAGCAAGGTCGGCATAGAAGTTTTAATTCACATCAACTGTAAATAATACGGGCTTGATCATATGGCTGACCAGGTCAACTGGCTAACACTGCAGGATAGAAATTCAGTTTCACTGAGGGATAGGTCGGCTGAGCTTCATGAGTGTGGGTGAGGGTGTAGGTGTATGGATGTGCAGGTATATGTGTGAGTGCACCAGCGTGCACGTGTAGGCACCAAGAGAGTTATTTCAGATAGTGCTACTGTTAACATATACCTGTTTACCTTGAATACAGGAAAGGATTTTGTTTTCTTGTATGTTAAAATAGAACTGATTTTTCTAATTGATTCCTATGCTAATGAATGTCAGCAGAAAAGTTTTCTCGTCATTTAATAATCCGCATCAAGAAGACTGCTTTTAAGGACAATACACATGCCGGTGCCTTTGTTACTGAGGTATGTCTCTACAGAAAGCATATTACTGAAATATTCTTTACTGGCCACAATTTTTGATTTCTAATTCAGCTTCAAAGAAGATGTATAAATTCACAATGTCATAGGTATTTTTCTTATTGATCACTACATTGCGTGTTTCTAATTTTGATTGGACTGTGATTTGACTTTGTCAGAGTCATATTAATTTCCTCGGAATAATCCTTTATGCATTCCCAATTATAGGATCTTTTATTGCTTTTGACAAAATAATAGACTTTCAGTCATGGTTCTTTTTCTTTGTTTTGTAGAAATATTCATGGTAGCTGTTTGATGACATTTTCAGATATGCTCACGGATTATTAGTGGAAGGGAGAGTGATGGAAAATTAGAAAAGTTGTTTGTCTTAAAAGACTCAGGCTCCACTGGTAACCCATGCCATCTTTTTGTGGATACTGCTGTCTACTCTAGAAACCGTTGCTTTCGCTTACCTCTTTCATCAAAAGCTGGGAAGACTTCTGTTCTTCTACCTACGGGGCGTTTTAAATGCAAGAACATGGTATGAAGCTCATACTTGTATGTTGATTATTTTTATTCTACACGAGTAAACATGCATATTGCCTTTTGAACTTGAACCCTGCATATCCCCCAATGAAGGCAACAGGAGAGGTGGTCCCTTTGTCATGAGGATGGTACTTCATGTTGCCACATTTTATTTGTTTACTATTTATTTTTTCATTGTAGTAGACAATCTGCCTTCTTTCTTTCAGTGCTTTCACTCGATTAATGCAAGGGTCAGTTTGGACACTCCTCCAGAACCTTTACCGTTTATAAAGTATGGTATATAATAGGCTATATTTCTTTTGGGCGGTAGTTGCACCTTCCTCATATTTGCAACCTCTTTATTGGAGTAAAGCCATGTGTGGAATTTCAGAAAAGTAGCCAAGTGCATTTTATTTACATTAAACTTGCTGTGCACTTGGATATCTTGTTTGACCATTAAGTCTTCAACCCTTCTATTTTTTGACTTTCATGTAATGTATCTACTTTAAACTTTTTAATGAGCTAGGGCAAGGTAAGGTTTATTGCTTTTCCTAATAAATACCTTGGGGACTTTTTTCCCATACCCAGCATTCTTGTCACTTAGAAACAAAGGAATGCCATGTATGTGTCTCTAAAGTACTGTCGGGTTTGGAATTTTAATATGGATTGGAGCAGAGCAGATATGAGATGGTATCGGCCTTTCCAAGTGCTTACCATGATATTCTTGACCATTACAAAAGGGATTCTGAGGTCTTTTCCTTTTCTATTGTGTGAGATTCTTTAAATGTAAATATTTCTTCCAACCCTTGCTTTATAATAGCTTGCATTGCAATGTTGCATAATGGCATGTTGATCTGTTTCAGAGTGAGGAGGATGTGTTCTTGGCATCCTTGATATGCAATATGGATGTTGACTGTGAGAAGCTTCTGATCTGCAAAATGGATATTGATTGTGTGAAGGCGTTGCAATTTGATACAGAGGTAAAGGTGGCTCTCTAAATAAGAATTTTATTTTCCCTTAAGAACATGGCCACAATTTGGGAATCCACTGTTGTATTTTGCCAATTCCAGAAGGTGGTTTCTGTCTTGTGAAGTATCTGGATAAGAAGTACAGACTATGGACAAGGATATGGACATGAAAAGATTGAAAATATTTAGTCCAAAATAAGAAAAATTGTTCAGGATCTGATAGCTGCACAGGGGTACTTTTACATTACTCATTTATCATCATATACCAAATATAAAACATCTAATTTAATAGTTAATAAGTTATATACAGAAAAATATCTAGTCACAGGTCAAGAAAGATCATTACTCTATTTGAATATGTGGATGGATAGAGACTGATCCCTTTCTATGTACATAGCCCCACGTCCCAGAATATACATTTTCCTATTTTCTCCCATAAAGCTTCCTTTCTGAGTCTCTGCTCTTCTTTTCCTTATTCATTCTTATTACTATCACTTTTGAATCAGGCTAGAAGAATGAGCCCTTAACATATCTGGTCATAAGCCTAACACAAAAACATATAATTCATTATTCAATTTTAAAAAATGTTAATTAACATTGAATCTAAAAAAAACACCCACAAGGATAGGAAAAGAAAGTATGCGTTCTGAATTGCCATCTTTCAGGTAGGATCAATTTTGATAAAATAATCATTAGGACACAGAGTGTTTGACCAGCATTTGTGTCCAATAATATACCTATTTTAATGTACCCATACTTCATAGTATTTGGAAATGTTTGATTTGCCAAAAGAGAATAATAATGAGGTATATTTGCAATTGGTTTAAACATTATTATTGCTGGGTCTATGTATACCCTGCTATTTTTTAATGGTTAAGCTAATATTATCTGTTCCTTCTATATCGTATATGCATACCTATTTTAATGGCTTTATGAGGTATATTCTCTGAAAGTGATCTATATTTCTTGTTTCAGATAAGCAATGGTTTTCAAATGCAATCAGGTCTGTCTCAAGAATTCACTTTGAGTTCTGGCAGAGGTCAAGTTTCAAGAACTTATTTGATGGGAAAATCACCATTTCCAGCCTTGGACATTTTTGTGGAATCTGTTAGCTCCATCGGGGATGTGTCAGGTGGTTCCTTATGCAGTATACCATGCACTGTTCTAAACTATCTGGATGACAAAACTTGTATTTTCTTTTTCATTTAACATTTCAATTTTAACTACGGTTTAAGTATAGCTATTTTAGGGAATTCCAATTTAATTGTTCTTGTCCTTAGTTGACATGATGCTGATTCACTTGTGTATCAAAGCTTTTAACATTTTGCTATTTGTGGCTTAATATTCCTGTTACATCATTGTTTAATGTGCAAACTCTTATTTCTTTTGCTGACATTTTTTCTATTTTGTTATTATTCTAGGAAAAATCCGAAGTTGGTATTGGTTCTCTGAGTACGGATTGATGGTCTATAGCATGTCAAGAAATAGATACTGTGAACGGATTGGTAGACCACATAAAAGCAATCATGGTACAATTCATACCTTATCATTTCTTTAAGCTGTAAGCCTATAAAACTATTAAACTACCTACAATAATTTCCAAATGTTTCAGTGTAGCAATCATGTGTTCTTACTATCCAACATAATCTTTTTGTTTATGGGGTTTGAGGCCCTGCAAAACTTTGATTACATTGTCTCATTGTAACCAAAATAAGAATTGCATCAATGTGTCTTAAGAATAGCTTATTGGCCACGCCCTTTGTTTGGGGCCTTAAATCAGTTGTTATCAGTTACTGTTATAGGCCATCTATCACATGTTATGAGGAAATAGTATCACAATACCAATATGTACTCTATGAATTTGGTGGCGTGGACAGTCCTTTTTGTTAGTTTATGAATGAGATTCCAAAGCAAAGGGGAAGGATGCATGCAAATATAATCCTCCTCCAACCCTTGCAAAGTGGGGAGCCTTGTGCAAAGATGAACAAAAAAAATGAATGAGATTCTAAAGAAAGTCTCATCACATTGGGTTTATCAATCTTCTATTAGATGAAACCATTTAATCCTGGGAGTAGCACTTATTATTGCCACTTGCCCTGTTACATTGCCATCTTTGAACCTTTTATAAACATTGCTTGAATTTGTTTCCCAGGTAATATATATGGTTGCCTTTTGCCTTAAATCTGTAAATCATCCCTTAAAACAATCTATAGACAGGTTCAATATGAATTGACATCTTATATGTTCCTTTTTGGTTCAGTGATTTATGTTGTTGACCTCCAAAGGGCTGTGTACTATCAGAAATGCCATGATCCGGATTGCAGAGGTGTATATTAGTTCTTTCTATAATTTTATTAGTCCAAATTTTTGTGTCTATAGGTGATCACTTCACTGAGCTGATTGATTGTATAACAGGTTACCGATCCCCTCTTCGTCCAGTCCCTAAAGATGTTCTTCCTGATGCTTCAGTTTTCTTCAGTTCTCTTGGGCATAATAATGGCTCCTTGGACAGGAATCTTGAATGTCAACATGTTGAAAATGGTCAGGAGCATATAACATTTTGTGGTGATGAAAACATGACAGACAGCTGCAAGAAACAAGGATGGTGGCTTGAAGCTGCAAGGGTTGCAGAAAAAATGGAGAATATGTGTAAAACACTCGATCTCAGTGAAACGGTTAGTCATTATTTCACCCCTTACATTTTCATGTTCTATATATTGATTAATTGCTTGGCATGGTTTAATTACATAATTCAAGTAAAATTGCCATAGACCAACTTGGGGCCAGTCATAGAACATGTGCTTGGGTAGCGGGTATTTTCAGTTAATCATAATGAAAACTAGGAAAATAGCTATAAGATAAGTAAGGCCATGAGAAAAACTTTTCAAGGGAAATTACTATTTGTCCTTATCTTATCTGTAGGCATGCCTGCTTGTGCCCATCTCCTACTCACTGGATATTATTTTTTAATATTATTCTCTTTCTTTCTTTTTTCGTTTTTTCAGAAAGTCCTCAAATAGAATACTACATTACTCTTTTCAGTTTGTACTGTTCTTAACATGGTATAATCCCGTTGCCCTTGCGACAAATCAATCTAACATAAACTTCAACCCATTCATCATCACTCTTTTTTCTGATTCTGATATTGTTCTCTTTCTGTACCCATTCCATGCATTCCAAAACAGAGAATAACGCCTGATGGAGATGAAGAGGACTGGTGGATGGCAGTTGAAAGGACTGCATTTCAGGCTGAACTAACTTACACTTAAATTTGGTTCCATACTTCCATCGCCCTTATATTTGATGTGGGGGTGATAAGAACTCAGACGCAAGAAGAAAGTGGTCAGCTAGCAGTTGATGTGGGATGTACAATCATGACATTCATACTTGAGGAATGCCGAGTATGAATCTACAAAATTCATGTAAAGAAGTAATCCGTCATATGCATTACTTCTATATCTTACCTGACCTTTCTTGACGTGTACCACGGAAAAGAAAGCTGTTAATTTTGCAGAGTTGCAGAATGCAGACATTATGTAGCAGAATTGAGGTACTATTCTTTCAAAGCTCACACTTATGGTGCCAATTTTCCATTATCCAATTTGACTCCAAACCGCTTGAAATTGAACATGGATGCAAATTCTGAACCTTGTGTCTATGTAGATTTACTAGTGGTTTGGCATTAAAAAAAATTAATTTTGATAATATCCGTTTACTACAGCCGCTGAATTCTTCTATCCTAATTCACAAGGGGGCCCTTAAGCATTAAGAGTCAGTGATGAGCCGTTGAGAGGTACTGATAAGTTGTCTAGAGCTGCTAATAAGTTATAGAAAAATTTGAAATACATAATTTCTCTTTAGATTCACTTGTAGTGCTTATTGTTGTGTTTCCATATTATACTTGTTGGTTTTACTATGTCAACTAAGTTATGAAACACAACTATATCAATTATCTTCATTCACCACCATCTCATGAAATTTCTCCATGTGAAGATGGTGTTCAAACTTCATTTCATCATTACTCCGTCAGGGGATATTATCCACTGCCGGTCCCAAGCCCGGATAAAGGAGGAGGGTTGCGTTAGGTAGCCGACAGCCAGCGTAAAACTTAGTCGGATCCAAATATGAATTCTAGACAAACTATCTGTTGGGATGTAACCCACATAGAAGTCTAGAATTCATGTAGCCAACCCCACATAGTGGAATAACGGCTGGATATGTTGTTGTTTATTCACTTGTAGTGCTTGTATTTTTTGACCCTTCTTAAGAATGACTTGTCAAGCTGATTGCACTGGGTGGGTAAAATGAGATTTTTTTTCGTAATGTCACAAGTCCTTTCAAATTTATAATATAAGTAATCGAGAAACCAACTTAGCAGCTAGGGGAGATTTATATGAGAGAACTTGAATTTGAGAATTTTTTTTGAACATTTTAATACAACTTATCACTTGAAGTACAATCTTTCTTAATGGTCATTTAGTAAATTTAAAATTTATGGTTATTATTGTTGTAATTGTGTATTTAGGATGATCTTATTTAATTTTCCTCTTTTATGTTATTCTTCTTTCCCAAAACTTACCATGAAGTTAATAGTTGAATTTCTTGCTCTTGCTGTCCAGATGATAAGGTGAACTAGTTAATGTATAGTTGAGAGATTTTGATTGTGATGTATATTTTGTTTTAGATCCCATTTTTTTTTTTTTTATTCTGAGTTTAGTGTTAGTTTCTTGCAATCCTTGTATATTGTGATATGCTCTAATTTTTTGATATAGACGTTTTTTGTAGTTTCTTTTATACAAATCTTATTTAAAAAAAATGTGATCAAGGAAAAAAAAACTTAATTTTAAATCACTTGTAACAAATAGCTAAATGAGAAACACAGCTCATTTGATTAAAAAGAGATGGGTTAGTAGCTAGCAAGCTGTTCTTCACTAGCTAGGGTTATTTTCATTTCCTCTCTCTTAGATGTGTTTGAAGGATATATGAAAATGTGAAAGTTCTGCTGTCTAGTTATAGTACTTTGATTTCAAAGCTAAATGAATTTTTTTTAAAAAAAAGTGAAAGAATGGGCTTTATTTACTTGGAAGATTTAAAAATTTGTCAACTTTTTCTCATGATATCAGTGCAAGATTACATTCTTATCAAACCCATCATCTCAAAAGTCCTCGAAAGAGTATTCATTATGCAAGCATAAAAATTTGAGAAAAAAAAAGAATAATTAATACAACAAAAAAGCATTAATTATGTAAATTTTAATAATGTTATAGAATTAATACATAATTAAAAATTAAATGTAAAATTAATAAATTTTAAAATATATTATAAAATTATTAATAAAGTTTGATATATATATTTTTAATAATTAACACTTATTTTTCTTGAGTTTTGAGTCAAGTGTATATATATATATTATGTTGTATGAAAATGAAAATAAAAAATGAGTATGATATAAAGTGAAAATAAAAAATTATTATTTAAAAAATAAATATATGAATAAAATTCATGAATAAAAAAATAAGAATTTTTTTATAAATATAATTTTTAATATAAAAAATAATTATTTAACTTAAAAATAAACATAAAATTTATAATATATTTAAATATATTTTTAAAAAAATAAAAAATTTGAGTGATAGACAAAAAAATATTTTATCTATTTGTAGATAAAAATATATTTTTAAATTACAAAATAATCATAATTTTTTTTTAAAATTATAAAAATAATCTTAACGTTTCAAAAACAAAAATATTTTACAAACGTGGAAATTAGAAGTTTTCGTGTACCATATTATACACATATTATACACATACATTTGCAGTAGAAGTGATTTGATGGAACGATATTTTTATTATTTTATTATGTGCGTATAAAGTTGCGTGTAAATATGTATATATATGTAGCATTGCCCTTTTATTAAACCGAAGGAATCCGAGTCATTAATTCATTCTCAATTTCCCCTGGGTTTCCCCCATTGATCTTCCAAGTCTTCCCCGTCAATGGCCACCACAGCGCCGCCGTTCGTCTTCATCGACGCACCCACCCTCCGTTCAACCCTCAGCTACAAAAACCTGATCGGCCACCTCCAAACCACCCTCCCCGCCGCCTCAACCACCCTGCAATCCCCAACCCGCCACGCCCACCCGACCAGCGCCACAGCTTCCCTCCTCCTTATGCCCTGTTGGTCCCTCTCCCCCTCCCTCCCCTACATCGGCGTCAAGCTCGTCACCCACCACCACAACAACTCCTCCCTCCGCTTCCCCTCCATCCATGCCACCTTCACCCTCTTCCACTCCCTCACCGGCCAGCCCCTCGCCGCCATGGACGGCGGCGAACTTACCCTCCTCCGCACCTCCTGCATCTCCGCCCTGGCCTCCCTCTACTTATCAAGCCCATCCTCCCAAGTCCTCCTCATGGTCGGCGCCGGTTCGCTCGCCCCACACCTCATCAAGGCCCATCTAACCACTCGGCCCAGCATAACCAGAGTCCTTATCTGGAACAGGTCTATAGACAGAGCCAAAACCCTTTCCGAGAAAATGGGTGTTGAGTTCGAGGCAGATGGCATTAGCTTCGAGCACACCGAACGCTTGGAGGAGGCGGTGGGGGCGGCGGACATAGTGAGTTGCGCCACCAATTCGGAGGCACCGCTGGTGGCGGGAGCGAGGTTGAAGGGCGGGGCGCACTTGGACTTAGTGGGGTCTTTTAAGCCGTCGATGAGGGAGTGTGACGACGAGGCGATTAGGAGGGGGAGACTGTTTGTGGACAATGAGGCTGCAATGGAGGAGGCTGGAGAGCTGGTGGGTGCGTTTGAGAGGGGCGTGATTAGCCGCGGTGAGGTTGCTGGGGGATTGGTGGAGTTAGTGAAGGGGGAGAAGACTGGGAGGAGGGATGTGAATGAAATCACTGTGTTCAAGTCTGTGGGTTCAGCAACCTGGGATGTTCTGGCTGCACAGTTGGTCTACGAGACATTGATCAAGGCTCAGAATGGCCAATAAACTCTGCGTGTCAATTCGGACAATTGCTTCTTTTTTTTTTTTTTTTTTCGTTATCGCTTTTAATTTCCTTTTCTAATGTTATGCATTCGTGCCTAAGCTCTTGTACTCTATTAATAATAAAAGTTTCCAGAGTAGTTAATGTTTTAGCTTAATAATTTTAAATTTGGATTGTGCAAGGAAAAGGAAGAAAAATAAATATTGTTATGTACTTAATTTGATTTGATTTTGATTTTCCTTTTTGTTGGAAATTGTAGCTGCAGAAAATAAGTATCTCATGTCGCTACCAATTTGGATGAGAGGGGCTGGCATTGCATGCTCACTTTAAAGTTCTCTCGAACAAGTATGAAGAAGAAGAAAGAAAGAAGCTATACAAAAAATAAAAAGATTGGCAAAAAAAAAAAAAATCAAAATAAAATTGGTGAAGTAGAGGATTTTCAGAATTGTCACCTGCATCAAACAGATTAATTAAACACTTCATGATTCTGCTTGGCGAGCTTGTCTCTTCTTTTGCAGGTTGTGGGCGGCCCTTGGGAACAACATATCATTCAGTTGTCTTTCAGCGCTATATTCGGAAGAGCCCTGCACATCCATTTTGCTTAGGTCAGAGGAGAATTATTTTCATTTTTTTTATTTTTTTGGGTGATCATATGTATATACACAGATAGGCTACTCAAGAGGGGAAGATTATTAGTAATACGAGTTCGACATTACACAATCCATAATGTAATTCAAGTACACCTTACTATAGTGGTCGAAGTCGTGTGTATATATGAACCATCTACGAAGGCATAATCACATGAAAACTTACTCTAATCTCTCTTTCTTCCTTTACCCTCACTCCTCATTTTTCAGATGGACACATCCTCAATAAGTTTCATTGCATGAGGCTCTTTGCTTTTCAAGGATTATATTTATACACAATTTGTCTTTTACTTTTTTACATGGAGGTTATTTTCCACAAGTTCTAATATGTGACCTTTTAGTCATTTATGGAAAAAAAAAAGGACTTTATAAGTTTCAAAAGATCAATCTTACTATTGCTGCTTACAGTTGTCCTCACATCCTCAGATCTGCTATTTGTCTTAAAATATTCAATTTTTTAATCTTAAAAGCGAAAACAAAGAAAAATCCTATTTGAAGCACATCCTCTAGTAGCATCTAAATGTACTGCCTTGGGGAACTGTCACTTTCCACTAGCATAGAGCAGCTGTATGCCTTGCACTTGATCATAAAGAGCAAATCAACATGAATCCTACATGCCAACTTTAATCTAGACCTAGAAGTTTAATTTTCAATGTGGACAAGTCAATGGGACTTTGAGAGTTATGTCTTCAATTATCTAAAAGAGGTGCAGATAGAATTTCTCATCTACAAGTGTAGCATCCAAGCTGTGAAGGGATGCAAATGATATAAATGTAGCTAGCCGTTGCTCGGCATAACTGTTTAACAAACTTTAAGATTTTTGAGATTATTGTTGACCATATATAATAGAAAAATGCCCACTTATAAAGAAAGGGATAGAAAAATACCCGTGTATTAAATGTAAATCGAAGTGTTAGTAATTGTGTTCCTGAGCAAACTCTCAAGTCAAAACCAAGGGAGTCTATGCCAATGATTGATGCCTCCTGTCAATATATTAGCAACAAATAAGATGCATGGAAACGATCCAATCCATTAATCCTATAGCCTTTAGCCAAATATTCAGGAGAAAGAATTGATAAGTTTTAGCATGCCTTAACCTTTAATCTTTTCACTTAAGTAGCGTTTGTTAACCAAGTTATAGACTAGAAAATGTGGAATATGAAAAATATTTCGAACAAAAGTATTTTTCATTGTATTTGTTAAATTTTCTAAAAAGAAGTCACATGACTTCTTATCTTAAATTTTCAAGATAAATTTATTCATTCCCTCTTTTCGGATAAATTATATTGAAGTTTACAGATAAGTTATCTTGATAGAGATTTATTTTATTCATTTTAACAAACACTATCTTAGATGTCAACTCAAGGCATGGTTTTGAATTCATATCAAGATCATTCTTTTTAGCATGAGGCACTAAATATTTTAGAGTTGCCTGTTCAATGCTCCGGATGCAAATGGCACAAAATCAAATGAAATGCTTGGTAAAATTTTAATTATTTCTGTAAACTCAACAAAATGAAAAATGACTTGGAATCTTTAATTCAGAAGATCTAGTGTATACCTCTACTTGAATGCCCTTGCATCTCCAACAGAGTAATTTAAGGGCTTGCGTGGTCTTTTCACCACCAGCTTTAAGTCGAGAGATAATCTTGGCAGCTGAATGTGCAATAGCATCAGGTTGGGCTTTTATTAAATCATCCACTTCAACAACAGTCTGCAACATTATAAAGCCACAGATTTTAATCTGTCATTCTCATGCAATCATGACTGAATTCTGAACCCATGTATCCCTGCCAAATGCCTCTAACATGGAGGCCCCCGCCCCACCCCCCAACACACGCACAACACACACAAAAGGGGGAAAAAAAACTAAAGTTTACATGTGAAGTTAAGGGAAGAAAAAAAAAAAAAAAGAAAGAAAGAAAAGAACCAGCACCATGTTGAGGGATAAAGATTTCTGGTACCAGTTCATGATAGTACAAGCAAAGATGTTGTGCCAGAAGTAGAATTTGCTTTCACTTACATCATAAAATCCACTGTTTGATACAGAGCAGAATTTGAAAGCACCTCTCAGAAAATTATGCAAGATTTTACTAAATGACAAAATCAAACCATTGACGCACATCTGCTTGACCAAAGTATGGGTGCTCAACCTGTTTTGTTGCTATCTTGTTCCAGTTATATGCGATATAAGATGAAATAATTCCAAACATAGAGCAGACTTAATTTAAGACAAACATTTAAAATATCTTGTCAGCATCTTGTCTTCCCCTCAATGAGGTCAAAAACCTCCAAGGCCTTGACGAATATGCAGAACTCCATGTGAAAAATAGAAGTTGACAAGCAACTGTAATGCATACAAGAAATTGCAAAATATACCTGCTGACCATGAGGTGCGAGCAACTGAATATTAATCATCTCTAGCTTGTAGAATGATGTCCCATTTCCATGGCTTCCACCATTCTCCAATTCCTGCATCAATCCATCTGATGAAGGAAGCCTGTGACCATTAATCATTCCAAGCCCTTCTATATTGTCCTGTTTATTTTCCCCAACCTGATTTAAGTCAGATGTACCAGGTTCATGTACAGATAAATGCTTCTGAATGATAGTGTGTTCTTCCACAAAGGCTGGTCTTAGAAGACCTTGGATGGCTAGGCCAGCTGGAGGCTGATCCATGAAATCCATAGGATCATCAGATACAACCTGACAAATAAACACAAAGCCACCCATGCTTGCATTATTTATTGCATCAAATCAAAGAAAGAGAAGTTGCACAAAGAAGAAATTTATTTAACAAAGAATCTTGTAAGAACCTTTCTACATATATAAAAATATTGACAAGAACAGTTCACCTCTGCCAGTTTTTCGGCAAAATACATTGGATGAGCAGTTCGCATAGTCTCCAACTTTGCCCAGTCCCCTAATGACTCAAAAGAATCCCCTTCATCTTCCTCATCTTCGAGAATGGTAACCCAGTCCTAGAAACAAGAATTTGAACTAATGATGGGAAAGAGTATAGAGACAGTAATACCATGCTCAAGTACACAAGGAACTAAAGAAACGGTAGCCACCTCATTGCCATCTTCAGCATCATCCTCGCTATCATCATCTTCATCATCACTATCTTCATCATCCATTTCATCAATACCAAAGTCAATTTCTGATTCCATTTCACTAAGCAATTCTGCAGTATCCAGGCCTATAATGACTTGCTGCATTGTGTTCAAAAAGTGTGAGCACAACAAAAATCAAGCAACATTTAGATGTCCTTCATTATCCACACATCATATTCAGCAAGACTATTTCCTTTTACTAAATTTGATATAAACTACATCCTTTCTGTAAATGTAGTTTGAATTGCAAAAGATGACCATGCTTATCTTTAGTCAATCATCTCATTTGCACCAGGCCGTGGATCTAGGAATTTTGTTCAGTAGTGAAGATAGACCTAAAGTAGAATCATAGTTATTATATTATTTTCTAATTGATAGCTAAAAGAAAATTAAAGATGAAAAGTTAAAACATTTTTTAGTAGAATCCAAATTTAAATTAAGATTTTAAATTTAACACAAGGAAAATTGATAAAGTAGTTCTAACAAGTAACAACAACTTCATGCAGAATGTACTGTAATCAAATAACTCCCTTGACTGAAAGTAAAAAAATAAAAATCTCCAAACCATGAAAAATCAAACTACTAATTATCCAACATGTAATAATTTATATTATTTAATTTTCTTCATTTTATCAAATACTACGGTGAATAAGTAAATTACTAAATTGCAGCCCTGACCATTACAAAAGAGCTCTTATTAGGAGAACCAAAACTCACCACCACCATCATAAACCTTAATTTCACTAGTGGGTTTTCCACATGAATTTTAGTTTGCCAATTGTGTTTATCCATGGCCCTATCTTCTATAAGGTCATTACATTCCATGTCATGTTTAAGGGTTTTCCATCAATATCTTTTTGATCTTCCTCTATATCTTTTGCTACAAACTTGATGTGGTCATCAATCAAGACTCGACACAAGGCCGACCCAACCAAACCGGAACAGTATCACCAAAATAATAGTGCCATAATGTTATTTTAATACTTCTTAAGTTTTAGAATTCTACTTGATTTAGGATTCTACTTCATGTTCCTACTTGATTTAGGATTCTAATTCATGATTATACTTTATTTAGGATTCTACTTCATATTTCTATTTGATTTAGGATTCTACTTCATGTTTGATTAGGGTTTTATTTTTATTAGGATTCTAATTAACTTTTATTTATGATTTATTTCTATTAGGATTCTAGTTGGATTTTGTTTTCCAAATATTAGATAGATTTGGATTAGCCAAATACTATAAATATGCCTAGAATCTAGAGTTTGTAATCAAGTTTTTCTTAATCAAATTTCAGCAACCTATTTGGGTTTTCTTAACAAAACAGTTTTGTTTTTGCGTCTTCTTGAAAGCCAAACTTCAGCCATTGAAGTTTGCTCTTTCAAGGGTTTATTTTGGTGTGTTTACTTCACACATGCGCTACACGCTACGTCGGGTGGTATCAGAGCGGTTCATCAACCAATCAGATGGTCAATTTCGAAGGTAATGGTAGCAACCAGCCTCGTGATGGTGATCGAGGGCTGCCCGTAGTTTGGAGAGCAATCGAAGAACAACGGGAAATAACTCGTAAAATGGAACAGCAATTGGAGTGAATCCGCAACCAATTGGGCGTTTTACAACGAGTTAAGGATAATCGGAACCGAACTAATGGCATGAATCAAGCCGGCTATGTTAAACCAAGAAGACTAGCCATTAATCCTGTCCTCATTAATCCTAGAAGACCAATGATGGATGATAGCGACGATGAGGATGATCTTGGTCATATGATAGCCAACCCTAGTGGTAAAGGGGTTAGGAGGAATGCGCAGCAACACAACCATTGGGGAAACGATGAGTATAAACTAAAGAATGGATTTACGATGAGTTTGGAGCTTGATTTCGAAGATTATGTTGTCCCAGCAACCTCAACGTCTAGAAACTCAGGTCTGATTTATGCTACTAACATGATAGAAACTCCAAGGTTATTGACTCATACTGGGGTATTTTCCAGTCCCGAGGGCTCAGGCATTGCTTCAAAACCCAATGATGGTGGCGTTTCTTCTGATCAACTTGTGACTGTAAAGGAGATGGAGGTCATGGTAGTAAATCCTTCTACAGTTTATTCAAGCTCTGGCATGGTTGAATCTAAGGCAATAAGAACATATTCACCTTCGCAATTGCAAAAGCAAGATGGTCACATGGGTCTCTTTGTGGATAGGGGTGTTGGATCTCCTAGGCTAGTTAACTCAACTACTGCTATAGCTGATCAAATGCTTAGACCAAAGGAGGATTCAAGCATCAATATTTTAAGTGATGGAGAGACTGCTGGTAGTCATGAAATAAGCTTTCATTCGAAACAGTTGCAAAATAATACTTTTCCAAGCAAGAAAAATCTACAGATGAATTCGGAAGCTGTTGAGGAGTCAAAATCAAGAAAACTGATGAAAAGAGAAAGACCTATGATAAAATTTATCATATTAGAAAAGCACTCAAGATGGAATGTTCAACGTCCTCAATCTAACAATAATAATACAGTGGAGGTAGATGGGAACAAACATGGCGATGGTTGGATCCATGCCAACCCAGATATGGCTAAGAAGGGGAGGAATGTCTTTGCTCATGTTCCCCTAGCAAAAAAGTTCAAGCGGTTCAGGAAAATGTCAAGCAACGGTTGCACAAATAAGAAGTACAAGGCGACAACTGACAAGCATAGGAAACACAAGTTATTTGAGGTTGAAGATGAAGCTATGATATTCTTGAAGAAAGAACGGATTCCAGCAAGAAAGCAAAACAAGTTCAAATCAAAGAAATATGGTCATTACAAGATTACGAAGAAGACCAATGATAATGCCTATGTTGTGGATTTGCCTAATCATATGGGTATTTCCAAACATTCAATGTGGCTAATCTCTCTTCGTACTTACCGGATGTGGATTTGTCCAAATAGAATCAAAATTTGAGGTCGAATTTTTTCTCAAGTGAAGGTGAATGATGCGGTCATCAATCAAGACTCGGCACAAGGCCAACCCAACCAAACTGGAACAGTATCACCAAAATAATAGTGCCATAATGTTATTTTAATACTTCTTAAGTTTTAGAATTCTACTTGATTTAGGATTCTACTTCATGTTTCTACTTGATTTAGGATTCTAATTCATGATTATACTTGATTTAGGATTCTACTTCATGTTTAATTAGGGTTTTATTTTTATTAGGATTCTAGTTAACTTTTATTTAAGATTTATTTCTATTAGGATTCTATTTGGATTTTATTTTCCAAATATTAGATGGATTTGGATTAACCAAATACTATAAATATGCCTAGAATCTAGAGTTTGTAATCAAGTTTTTCTTAATCAAATTTCAACAACCTATTTGGGTTTTCTTAGCAAAACAGTTTTGTTTTTGCGTCTTCTTGAAAGCCAAGCTTTGGCCATTGAAGTTTGCTCTTTCAAGGGTTTATTTTGGTATATTTTCTTCACACACACACTACGCGCTGCGTCAAAACTTCTTCTATTTCACTCACTTTCTTTACAAGTGCATCTATTGGCCTTCTTCTTACATGTCCTCGCTATCTTAATGCATTCTACACATCTTATCTTTAATAGACGTCATTCTAACCTTATTACATGTAATTTCATTTCTAATCCTATTTTTTCTCACATGACAATGCATTCCTCATAACATTCTCATCTATGTTTGATTCATATTAGCATATGCCAACTTAATTGCACAATATTTCAAGCCATACGAAAATGATAGTCTCTTAGGTATCCGATAAAACTTCATTTTTAGCTTTAATGGGATCTTAAGATCGCATAAAATGCTAGAGAGACACCTATCCAGTGTAACTATCTTACATTGATTCTTTGAGTCACATTTCAATAATCTTTCATTTCTTTAAACAACTGATTGAGATATCTAAATTGATTTTATTAAGAATATCTTGATTTTCAAGTCTCATCATGACATCCTTTACACTTTTATTTCTTTTTCTACCCTTGCATTCCATATATTTGATTTCAACCTACTCAATTTGAAGCCTTAGGATTCTAACACAGGCCTCTACAATTCAGGCTTAACATTTATGCCTTCTTTTGTTTTATCCACCAAGAAAAAAAAATCTGTACCCCAATGACTCTAATGCGAAAGAAGAAGGAACTCCCCTAAATATGTGAATCGCATATAATTTGACATATATTTACATATAAAATGGATCAAATAAGCTATAAAATCTAGCTTATACATATAAGTACATTTGGATAAGTTTTGCAAGGGCAAAAGGCTTTAAGTTTACCCATTATCCTTAAAAGTGAGTTAAAAGATAAAAAGAAGAAGATGAAAGAAGAAAGATAGAAAACAATTTTCAGAAAGGCAGTTAATGTAATCAATTTTCAGAAACTCCCTCTCAACTGCTCTCCTCTTCTTTGCCTCTTCTTTCTCTCTTCCCTTCTTCATTCCCTACTGTCCTACATCACCTCTACTCAGATTGAAACAGATAATAAGAGAGAGAGAGAGAGAGAGAGAGAGAGAGATTATAGGATACTACAACAACAACATATCAAGCTTTAATCCTACCAAGTGAGGTCGTCTACATAAAACGTTATATGATACCAAAAAAAAAAAAAACTAAGGCGGCAAAGGAAAATCTTTATGCATCACTGAACACAACTTCTATAACTTTATATATTATTGACTATGAGAGTGCATGTATTGCACAAGAAAGTTTCCTAGTAGTGCACATTGCATACCACATAGTTATCCTCAGCAGTTAGAGTCTGCAAGATGTCTTCTTGATTCTTGACCTGAAAGTAAATATCTGACAGGCAGCCAGAGAAAATAAAACTTCACTAGAGTAAATGTAGATACCAATCACAACTAAGATCACTAGACATCATGGTAGCAACCTGAAATACCTAAACTTACTTCCATGTTCATCAGTCACATAAGGCAAATCAGGGCAAAAAATGTTTTCATGAACTTCATCACTAAGAAGACCTGAAAACATGAGTGTTCCTTTGCTGTTAACCTGAAAATAAAATGATAAAAGGAACATTACGTATACATAAATATCCAGACAGTAATTCATGGGAAATGCAGTTCTTCCATAATCACCAATGAAAACTAAGAATATGGTCAATTGGCAAAGTAACTAGAAGAATATGAGTCTAGAGTCTCAATCCTAATGGGATTAAGACTTGGTGTATTGTTGTTTGAGAAGTAACAACATGGAGCAATATATTTGGGCTACCAATTCATGTGCCTTCTAATTGGAGGAAAACTTAAGCCTCCAATAACTTCTTTTTAAGCTCCCATTTGCCCTCACATTTTCCTCTCTGAAAAATTGATACCAAAGGTGAACTCAGAACTACAAGCCTGACCTTGCAAATCATTCATCATGGCATATTATGTTTCAATTCTAAGAAGAACAAAACTAGAAAGCAAACATTATGTATCAAAACCAATTCTGAAGTTCCAGTGCAGTAGCAATCACTAAAGACAGCAAGTGCCACTCTGGCAAATTATAGGTTTCCAAAAGCATACATATAAATTATTCCATACAACCAACAAGCTACAAATATATCCTTCCTGATGATGTGCTCCGAACAACAGTTACAATAAAGTAAGACGATTAAACTACAATCCACTCTTGGAAAGCAAATGTGTCTACTTTACAATACCTCTATAATGGTCCTAGCAGTTTCTGCTGGTGAAAGTCTGGCTTCTCCATCCTCCACCGAATCCAACACTGCAATGTCCTCCGACGGATGGTACCGCGACGGCGTCGCACGCGACTCCTCTTCCACAGATGCTCTAACTCTCTGCTTCACACTGCTCTTCTTCCTCGCCAAAGAAGAATCATCCACTGATCTCTGAAATTTCTTCCTGCAAATCAATTTCAACTACCTTACTGACTACTAATTCTCTCAATATGCATAATTGCATCTGACAATTGCAAAGAAGTGAACAAACAATTCCGCTCCGTTTGTTTCCCGAGAAAGAGTAACAAAATTTTTTAAAAATATTTTCCCTGAAAATTCGGGAAAGGAAGCAAAAGTGGAGGTACCGCGGCAAGGAGAAGCCGCAGGTGTGCCCAACTCGTCGGCTGGTGGTGATGGCGGGGCGGAAGCTGCCGGCGGCGAATCGGACGGCCGTGGAGGGTTCGATCGTCATCCTCATCAGCAGCATTTTCTGTTATTGGAGTGAGAAGAGATCTGAGCCTTCCGCCCTCCGATTCTCTCTTATCCGACGGAGTCGTAGAGTTGTACTCTGCAGCTTCCCGCTTTGCGGGGTTGTACTTCTCTTTCAGACAAATTGTAGCTATAGAAGACAAATATTTGCTGAATTTGCTTAAAAGATACAAAACTTTGTGGCGTGCCGTTTGCTACCAACCAACTCTAGTCCTATTCTTCATCTTTTGTACGCCATTTTTAAGTGTAGTCAAGAAAGATTATACCATGTTACATGTAAAGACAAAATGATAGATTTAATGATCGAATCGAACTTCATAAATTAAATTCTATCATTGATTATCAAGACGTCGCGGACGAGAGAAGCCCAGACTTAATGAAATCCACTCGGGCTTCATTCAAAGGTAATAACAACAAATTAAGTAAAGATATTTTTGTTATTTAGTGTCTTTTATTATCTTTTTGATAATCTAATTATTTGTACAAGTAATATTTTTTAAAAAAAATATATCAAATTAACTCACTAGTATTAGTGATGTAACTATAATTTACATTTGTTATTCTTTTTGCTTTTTAAAAAAATTACATGAATAAATATAATCAAAGCATTGATATCCTTTCTAGTAAAAGTTTAATTGTGGAAGTTAGAGAAACACAATGTGTAAAAGAAGTGTACTTTTATTTCTCGTTGTTGGTGTATGCCAATAGTACAACGTTATTATTGTATTTAAGTATGATTTATGAAACTAATAATATATTATTACTATAATACTTTATTGATAATATCATTTATTATAAAAAAAATTATACACAACATAATTTAAAAATAATGAAGACTCATATGCTTGGAGCACGAGCATCTGATTCTATGTTTAGAATTTAGAGTTTCGTGTTTACTAATTATTTGATTTTTACTAAAAAACAAAATTAAAAAATATTTATGATTGATGATGCATCCACAATTCAAAAGGGTTTCATGGCAATGGATATTAGTAGCAAAATTGCTTCATTTGTTTGGTGTCCAAGAAAAATTATCGAGAAAAAAAAGAACCTTTTTCTAAGACAATAAAATAATAATTAAGATGGAGGGTTGTTCTAGACAAACTGGTTGGGCTAAAGGCATATCCAACCCCCTCACCTTTCACCATTTAACCATTTTGCCCCTTTAACTTCAATAAGGAACTATTAGCCCCCTCAACTTCTAATTTTGTATCTTACACATACCTGGGTCAACGCGTGTATTACACACGCGATGGAGGCGCGTGCAGCACATCACCTCCTTCTTCCCCCTTGTCTCCGGCGACCTCCTCCCGCTCGCTGGCTCTCTCCTCCCGCCCGCTGTCGCTCCCTGCCTCTCTCTCGCTATCGCTCTCTCTGTCGGTGGTCGCCAGCAGCGTCCGAGGTTGGGGGGCCGTCGATAGAAGCTGCAGGCGTGGGCGGGCAGAGGGCGATGGCGTCGATTGGGGTCGGGGGGCGGTGTGGGAGGTGGGTCGCGGGCAGATCTGGGCGTTGGGCGTCTTCTTCCTCTCTCTCGCTCTTGTTCTCTCTCTGTCGGTCGCTCTCGCATCTCTCGCTCTCGCTCTCGCTATCTCTCTGTCTGTATCTCTCTCTCTCTCTCTCTCTGTATCGCTCGCTCTCTCTCTCTGTATCTCTCACTCTCGCCCTCTCGCTCTGTATCTCTCGCTCTCTCTCTCTCTCTGTATCTCTCGCTCTCGCCCTCTCGCTCTCTGTATCCCTCGCTCTCTCTGTATCTCTCGCTCTCCCTATCTCTCTGTCGTCTCAGGCGGCGATCAGCCGCCGCCGGCCACCAGCCTTCTTCCTCTCTTGCAGATAGAGACAAGTGGCACACTTTCATTGGCTTGATCAATGTGGGCCCCACATCAGATGGCATGTGCAACTCACGCAGCAATGGTTGCTGCAATCAGGTATGTAACTATTACAAATTAATAGTTAAGATATATAATAGGTTTAAATTTGGAAGTTGAGGGGGCTGATAGGTCCATGTTTAAGTTAAGGGGGCAAAATGGTTAAATGGTGAAAGGTGAGGGGGCTAGATATGCCTTTAGCCAACTGGTTGTTCTGTATCCATCAGTTCCAAGAGACTGGGTTGTTGTTGGCTCTCAAGCTTTTGCCCTGTAGCTTAGCATTTTTTTGTTTTATTTAGGGCACGAAAACGTCGAGGTAATATCATTTTAGCGTTTTTTAAATGTTTTGGGCTTTTTTATAATTTTAGAAGTATTTCGGGGCCGTTTTGAAATATTGGGAAAGTGTGCTCCGGGACCACTTCAGAGACGGAAAATATTCCGTCTCTAAATCAAAGCTGAAAGCTCTTCCCTGCAAGCTCCTATCGGTTCTTCCCTCTCCATTTTGCTAACTGAGTTCCCTCAGCCGCCGACGTTCTTCCGTCTTCTCGATCTCGTCGTGGTTCCGCCGTTCCGTCGTACCGTCCATCTTCTCATCTGTACGCAGATATATTCCTCTAACTAACTCTTTCACGGGTAGGCTGTGAATGTATTATGTATGTATATATATTCTGTGAATGTATGGATACAGCTGTGACTTGTCTGAGCAATTTCTCTTCTGGGTAAGCTCTCTGGCCAAAAGTACTGAACATATATACTCATCCAAACACACAAATCTCAACTTCAGGTTTAATTGTTTAAATATTATTCTGGAAATCGAGATGTTCGTATTTAATTTCCAGTTATTGGTTGAGCATATAATTTTTTTTTCTACATATCTTTTATGAAGAATGCTTTGCTTGAGGTACTCCCCAGCAATTTTCACTGGAAGATCGGAATCCTTCGAGTTGCCCCAAAAGAATAGCAGCGTCGTGGTGAGCTTCCATTGTCTTTAGAGCGAGATGCCAAGTACTATTCAAGCAAATTATGTTTTGAATTACGCGTGTGCACATATCGATTTTTCCCACACAAGTGTATATGTGATATTTTGATTAATTAAGAACCAGTAGACAGATGGTAAAGAGTCAGTAGTGGAAGTCGACAAGGTTAGACGCATGTTTGGTTTTGGATACAAGGAATGTGAAGTCAAGAGTCGTCTTGCAGTATAAAAAAATGCTTAGAAAATTGTGGAAAGTGCTTAGTAGTGTGTAAGTGTGTTTATTGAGTAATAAAGTGTGTATGGTGAAGTTTATAAATACAGTAAATACCTAGTCATGTAGTTGTGTTCAGTAGAATGAAGTAACATTTGCTATTCAATGAAATTTGCATTCTCTTACTTCCTCTCCTTGTAAGTCCTGAGTAGTCTCTTGAAGAGTAATCTTAGTTTGCTTCCACTATGAACAAGTTGGTATCCACACAATCACACACAACCTGATCGAGAGATTGTGGAAAAGTGTGACAATCATACTCTGACTGGTGCTACCATTTGTGGATGGAAAAGAGAAGGAAATGGATATAAAATGGTATTGCTATTGAAATGGAAAAGAGAAGGAAAGGAGTGACAATCATACTCCAACATTTCTAGGATTAAGGCAGTTGCCTTTTGGCATAACATGGTATTGCTATTGAAATTTTGAACCTTTTCAAGATGTTGATGTCCCATCGGGTGAAATTTTGAATCCTGTTCAATAACATTTCTTCATACAGGAAATGACATGTTTATTCTTGCGGTTTTTCTCTTCCTCTTTGTTCTAGTCCCTTCCAGAATGCAATGTGTCCAATTCCTGGGTTTTTGTCCCGGCATTAATGTTTTGTTTCTTATATTCAGTTTTGTCCCTAAACATTGCTTTTAGAAGATTGCAGTGTTGGAATCTTTACAGAAAACCCCATGAAATTCCATGAAAGTATCCCTTTTAAGTCTTCAATTCATGATGGACACTATTCAACCAAAGTGGTCCTTCATGCAACAAATGGCCATAAAGGATTCTTTATGTTTATCAGCAAATTTAGGACAATGAGTTATGTTTTTATCAGTTTCTGTTTCACCAACTAGAAATTTTTTATCTGAGTCTATGTCTATTGTGATCCAATATTGTTTTGCAAAACTAGCTGCATCCTATGTACATGTTTTTGTTTTTCTAACAATAATAGTTCACTCTTTATTTATTATCATGTGGTAAATTATGGTGAACCAGATTGCTTTCTGAGTCAGTCGGCTCTTTAATTTAAGTTGTCCTGATTTTGAAAACTATCTAATTAAAGAGAGCTGTTTTAGGAAACGTCTGTTTAAGAATTTGAACAGGTTAAATCACCATGGTGTTTTTATTTGTCAGACAGGGACATTGGCTCATTTAGGTAAAGCAGCATACAAAAATGACCCTCTCCTAACCCTTGCAAAGCGGGGAGCCTTGTGTTATGGGAACATTCTTTTTATTTCTCAAGGGAGTGTTGAAAAATAAAGCAATATCAGTGTAAATTCTTCATAATATAAAACTTTCACAGGCAACCAATAAGATACTAATTTCATATCAGGAATACAGGTTAAACCTGATTCCAAAGAGAGCTTTTTTTTTGGTGTTTGGGCGGGGAGAGAGTTATGATGTGTTGGTGTTCAATTGGCAGTGGTAATAATCCATTTGTCCAGTCTACATTCTTTTCTTGTCTCAAGCTTCTAATCAAATAAGTAATTTTTTTCATATTTATTTTAGTTTTCTAGCTTTTCTTTCTTGAACCAATTCAAGTGCTGCTGATTCTCAGGTGTGTGCTGCAAAAGGTCCTCGACCAAGATATCCTCGAGTATGGAAAACTAGAAAGAGCATTGGAACCATCTCCAAGTCAGTAAAGTTTGTTGAGTGTGTAAGTTCTTTTTGTTGATGTATATATATATATATATTTTAATTTCTGATTTTTGTGCATATGTACACAGTTTTGTATTTGCTAAACCATTTCTTGTAAGGCTGGTTGTAGTTTACTCAACCATTCTAAGCCATATCCAATGTATGAGAACTTAAGATGGTTGAGTAAATTCTTCTTTTGAATTGAATTTCAATGTATAAACTATGTTGCAAAATTGTAGCTATATTTATCTTTTAATAATTAACTGTTGAAAGGCTATGCTTATGCAGATTAAGGGTTTATCAAATGTCAAAGAGGAAGTATATGGGGCTCTTGATTCTTTCATTGCATGGGAGCTAGAGTTCCCGTTGATTACAGTGAAGAAAGCTTTAAAGACCCTTGAGAATGAAAGAGAATGGAAGAGGATAATTCAGGTGTCACCATTCATCTGTTTTGGGTACCAAAAGTTATTTTGAATTCCATGGGTATCCCTGTGAGTAAATTTTATTGATAAAATTATGTGCGGGTTATAGGTGACAAAGTGGATGTTAAGCAAAGGTCAAGGTAGAACAATGGGGAGCTATTACACATTGCTGAATGCTTTAGCAGAGGATGGAAGACTTGATGAAGCAGAAGAGCTCTGGGCAAAACTATTCTCAGAGAATTTGGAGAGCACACCTCGGATGTTCTTTGATAAAATTATTTCTATATACTATCGCAAGGACTTGCATGACAAGATGTTTGAGGTGCTCTTTTGGATATCCTTTTGAGAACATCAGATTATCATGCAATTTTATGTACTTCAATAGCTATATTTTTGTTTTTTTTCTGCTTCTATATTGTTCTTAATATATTGAATCAGAGTAGAGTCAATCGGTGGATAAACTATGAAATTCAACCAAGGCTCCCCCTTTTAAGTTTTCTATCCTGCTATTTACACTCAGCAATCTTACTTGTCCAGCCCACTTCATGTTTTGATTCTAATATTCATAAAAGCGCAATCATAGAACTGGCAACATAGAAGCAAGAAATGCCATTTTTCAAAATTTCTGAACCTGTTATCCTCCAATTTGATGCTCCTCTCGGTCAATACATTTGAAGTCAGAGTCTATCATGAGCTCCAGCTACTAATACTTGTCTTGAACATTGTCCTTGTAAACACTAATATCATAATCCCGCCATTCAAATTCAGTTACAGTTGTTTTTGTCTACTCGATAGCCTCGATTATCTGTTGTTTTGGTCTATTGAATACAGTCGAGGCAGCTTCTGATTGCCTGGTTTCCTTTTCTTTAACTATGTAGGCATCTTGCTTTTGGATTTATCACTACTTTTGAGCATTTGATCTTTTAGGCAGCTTGCAATGCTTTCGCTTTACTTTGTTATTATTCTCATTCAGGTGTTTGCTGACATGGAAGAACTGGGCATTCGACCAAACATGTCAATTGTTTCAATGGTTGGAGATACATTTCAGAAGCTGGGTATGCTGGACAAATACAAGAAGTTGAAAAAGAAATATCCCCCGCCAAAGTGGGAGTATCGGTACATTAAAGGAAAGCGTATTAAAATCAGAGCAAAACACCTGGATAAACCGGGCGATACTAGCAACAGCATAAATAAGCCCCGTGCAGAAATTGACGAGAAATCCAGCAGTCTGTATGAAGATGAAGTAGAAGCTTCAGATGAACGGCGAGATGAAGCGGATTCATCGGAGCGTTCTGATGCAAGTTTAGATGAACTTGATGTGGAGGAAATTTGATACATTTGAAGTCAAGTTTAAGGGGGCGTTTGATAGCATGGAAAATACATGGAAAATGTCCCATCTAAGGAATTGAATTCCATCTTAGATGTTTGATACATTACATTTTTCATGGAATTGAATTCCATGGTACAACTATTAAAACTTATTTTTTACTCTTTTCCATAGAAAATTCCATCTAGGGGGAGATATTTTTTGTTTTCTATGTAAGTTGGAAAACACTTTCCTTTTCACCTAAATGCTATCAAACACACCCTAAATGTCAATATGTGAAACTCTGAAGGTTTAAGGAAAATTCATTTACATTGCTGAAATGTTCTCCTGTTTGTCCGATGCGGGCATATAAGGAGAAGTTGCGGTTATATAAGGAGAAGTGGGGTCACGTCTGGGCCTATTCTTTCTCTCTCATTTTATCCACGACAGACAAATATTATAATATTTGTCAGAGCAACATAACAATTTCTTTATATTACCTTTGCCTAAAATAAATTGAGTATTCCCATTATTAGTCTCTGAATTAATCATTAGGGACGTTTTGCAAAATAGTATTTAACTAAAAATGATAATGAATGCCAATGAAGTTTAGTTGTACTTTGGTTCGTCACCCATGGTCTAATCAGTTACATATTTTGTCCATTCACATTGAGCGTAACAAGGAAGAAAAAGGACACAAAAGGTTTGCCAAACCACCTGTAGTTTCAATGCATTTACCCCTTGGTAACGTATAAGAAACCATTGAGGTGGTGGACCAAAAGGGCCAAAAAAGAATCATCATGCCTTGTATTAATCTGGTTCTCATCTATTCGTTTCATGTTTATTAATCCATCAAGTACATATAAATTAATAATAAAATCAATAAAGCCCAAATTGTAAATAATTAATTTACAACAATTACAAATTAAAAAAAAAAACTAATGTGGACTCGGAAGGAACCTTAAAACTTTAGAATTTTGTACTCTAATATTATTGTGGTGTTTTTTTCTAAACACATGTTACAAAAAACAACATAAACAAAAAATTAAAGAATTGACAAAAGATAGAGATAGAGTAATCAACCACACGAGTACACCGATGTTTATTCTGATTTGAACTGATATAATCAATCTTACATCCAGTAATACCGAGAGCAATCTAATATGAATGAAATCAAATACAAGAGTTCTCACACTTCCTCTCGCACACAAGTACATTGTTATTTCTTGAGATTATAAAGAACTTTTCTTAACACAAAACTTTTTCTCTCAACACAAAGTACTCTACTTGTTTATAACAGAGAGTTTTCTAAATAATGAATAATACCCTAAGGCTAACTCAAACCCTATATACATAAGCAATAGGACATTTACATCAAGAGAATTAAAAATATAATAATACTTAAAATATCCTCAACTAACAATTACCGTTAAAAAAATACTAAACGGTCACTAACTATCGCAAAGGATTCAGTCGGAATCTCTCTATCTCTTCCTTCTAGATTATTAATACTCGATGCAAAATATCACAAGAGATATTAAATATTTTGTCATTTAGCGATAAATATTTTAAATCACGTGCTTGTGTTTTCAAAGTCAAGATAATGCTGATGAGGACCAAAAAGTGTTGGCACCAGAGTAAATAATGTTTTAGGGGAGCCACGGAATTGAGTTTTTGGACGACATTTACTCTCAAATTTCCAATCCTTACTGGAGTTGTAGCCTACTCGACAAGTAACAGTGGCGATAAATTCGAAATCTCGAATCCAAATCTTATGAGTATTTGTGCTTCTTCACTATGTCTCGATGGGGTTTTTAATGCCGATCAGAAGCTCAATTCCGGTGACTCTCCTGAAACATCATATAGTACTTCACCATGCGCAACTCTTTAACTCCTCTCCCACGTCAATGCTAAAATTTTCTAATTTTTCATTTAGTTTAAAAGTTTGTGCAAATATGGATCAAACTTTTTTTTAATTCTGATTCTAGAAAATGGTGAAATGTATTTTATTGGGCTTTGTATCCTATTTTTCATAATACTTTTTGGAAAATAGTATTGATAGGTATGCAAATATACATGAGAATTACTGAATATATTTAAGCACCGAGTAAAGTTTGATAGAGTTAGTTAATTTTAATGCATCAGGTTAAGAAGGCTGCTCAAGTTATAGATGAGATGTGGAGGATTAATTAATCAAAAATATATGTAATATAATTGTGATACCATATTATTGTTTATATTATAATTTAATATTATTTTATCATGTCGTTACAATCAAGATGAATAATAATAACAATAATTTGAGGAATAATAATAAGAAGAAGAAGAAGAAGAAGAAGAAAGGTGAGTAATTATAAATAAACAGATAATCCGTCGTTCAGATCTTACCAAATTTACTTACGTATGGATGAGATTACATCCTCGGGATTTCTGATGTCTGCAGCTTCCTCTTGCTTCTTTTCACCACCTCTGTGTAAAGATCAATGGGTTATTTGGAAATGCTATCAGTTGTTAAGAAAATGGGGAGAAACAATTGAAAACAGTTTTTTGTTTTCCTAATTTGTGTTTATGTTTTTTAGTAAGTGATGGGATTAATTCTTTTATTTTCTCATACCTACAAAAGTTCATTAGAAATCTAGGAAGATGAAAAAAATTCAGAAAAATAAATTAATCTAGAGAAATTATACATACATATATAATGGGGGTGGGGGTGAAGATGTCAAATCAAGCTTGCCAGGTCTAGATCTAAGGTTTGGGCAAGCCTTTTCTTTTCCTCCTGCTGTCTTCTTTTTCGCCATGCACACACATATATATATATATGGATATATGAGAGAAATAGCATATCATGGCTCACCTCTAAGCCTCAAATATTCATTCGATGATCCTTTCTTCATCTTCTTCCTCTTATTTCTTTCATTCTGCGCACATATATACACACATATAAAGATAATAGAGGTGTATATATAGGGAAAGAGATGAGGATGGTTGGTGGTGGGTGATAAGTGGACAATATTAATGATGAAAGGAAGATTGGTACTATCGACTAATTGAAGAGGTAAGAAAATGATATTGCGTGTTTAGTGTGTGTGTGTGTGTGTGAGAGAGAGAGAGAGAGAGAGAGTCAGAGAGAGAGAGAGACTGAAAAGGTGAGAAGATAAGATGGGTTTTTAATGAGATTGAAGTGGTGAAAATATGTTTAATGTGTGTTTGTGTGTGTGTGTGAGAGAGAGAGGAGGAGATTGAATTAGTGAAAAGATGAGATTAGTGTTTAATGCGTGTGATAGAGAGAAACTGAAGAACTGAGAAAATTAGATGGTATTTATTGAGAGAGAGAAAGAAATAGAGAGAAACAAACAAACTAACTAATTGACTGGCTAAATGTTTCTGGACTGATCAGGTGAGATGGGGTAGGGTGAAGCATGTTTTCTATTTTGGAATGAAAGTGTGTATGTGCATGTATTTGAGAGAGAGAGAGAGAGATTGATGTTTAATGAGAAAGAGACAAATAGACTGAACTGAAATGCTTTTGGGGTGGGGTGAAACGCATTTTGTAATTTTGAAAGGAAAATGTGCGTGTGTGTGTGTGAGACAGAGAGAGAGAGTGAGTGAAGAGGTGAGAAGATGAGATGTGAATTTAATGAGTAAATGAAGAGATAAAAAGATAAAGATAGGTTTTTAATGAGAGATAGAGGGATTGAAATTGTGAGAAGATGAGATATGTGATTAATATTTGTGTGTGCACGAGTGAGATGGAGAGAGATTTTGAAAAATTAAGAAAATGAAATGGTGTTTAATGAGAGAGAGATTAAGAGAAAGAGAGAAATAGATTGATTGGATTATTAAAATGTTTTTGGAGTAAGATGAGGAGGGGTGGATCTAGAAATTTATGTAGGGAAAGGCTGAATTTTTTTTTTGAGATGTAAAACTATACATCATAGAATTTGGGGTGGGCTAAAAAATTAATTTTAATTGTAGGCGCTTAAGGCAGCTCACATGTAAATCTACCATTAAAGATGAGGTAGTGGATGAGGTAGGGTAGGGCAAAACACGTTTTTTATTTTAAAATAGAAGTAAGTTTTTGTGCGTGTGAGAAATAAAGAGATTAAATAATAAAGAAAATGAGATTGATGTTTCATGAGAGATAAACGAACAAATTGAACTAAAATGTTGGAGTAAAGTGAAACATGTTTTCTAATTTTGAAACAAAAATGTGTGTGTTTGAAAGAGAGAGAGAGATTGAATAATTGAGAAAATACAATTGATGTTTAATGACAAAGAGACAAATAAATTAAATTGAAATGGCATTGGGGTGAGGCGGGGTAGGGCAAAACACCTTTTTTTGATTTTGAAACAGAAGTATAAGTTATAAGAAATATAAAAAATAGGATGTGGGAATATCTGATGTGTTTAATGAGAAAATGAGATTAAAAAGGTGAGAAGATGAGAGATAGGTTTTTAATGAGAGATAGAAGCGGTGAGAAAATGAGATAAGCACTTAATGTGTGTAAGTGTGAAAGAGAAATAGAAATGAAAAGATTTTGAAAATGAGAGAGAAAGAGATAGAGATGGGGGAAAGTGACTAAATGACTAAAATGTTTTCGGAGTAAGGTTACTAAATGACTAAAATGTTTTTGGAGTAAGTTGAGGTAAGATGGGATAATGCATGGTGAAACATATTTTTTGATTTTGAAACAAAAATGTGTGAAAAGAGAAAAAAAAAAAAAAGTGAGAAATGAGATGTGTACTTGAGAGAGAGAGAGGGAGAGAGAGGTGGGGATAAGGGATTCAAGAGGTTAGAAAATGAAAGAGAGAGAGAGATTGAAAATGATGAAAATAGGATTGGTGTTTAGTGAGAAGTTATTGGGTTAAACTCAAATATGTTTAGAGCCAGTAGAGTGATTTTGAAATAGAATGAAAATTAAATAAAATAAAATAAAAATTTTTGAAATGGGATAAATTTCAAAAATCTCCTTAGAATTAAATAATATCAAGTTTTTGTCCACGTGCTTGACCAGATGTCCCCATTTTTTTTTATTCTATTCTATTATGAATCAAAAGTGTTTATATGCAACTGCAAAAGATATCAAGAAAATGAATAAAACAAAACAAACGGTGTCATTATTATCCTTTTATTCTATTATTTTTTATTTAAATTATGCTATTTATACAGATAAGATTTTACATATGGCAATGATACAGCAATGAGACGCGTGATGATGCTGTGACGAGATATGTGATCATGCAACAATGAGATGGCGGTGATGAGAGCAAGGCTTACTAAAGGAGAAAGAAGAAAGAGAGTAGAAAGGAGAAAAAAAGGTAAAATGGTTTGTGAGAAGAAGGGGAGAGAGACGAGAGATGAGAAAAAGAGATAAAATTGTTATTTCACACCCCCTAATAAATTTACCTATGCATTCCATCTATACAAATAATTTTTTTTTCTTTTTATTTATACACATAGAAAGATGAGAAGAGAAAAAAAAAGAAAAAAAAAAGGTAAAATGATCCACAAGAAGAGGGGAAGAGAGATGAGAGATGAGAAAAAGAGATAAAATTATCATTTCACACCCTTAATAAATTCACCTATACATCCCATCTGTATAAATAATTTTTTTTCTTTTTATTTATACTAATAGAGGGATGTAATGTAACACAAGGTCATCATATTAATATTAGTAGAGTTAATGGGGGATAAGAGCTCTCTGAAATCATCATCAATTTAAGCTTTCTATGTACGATTTCTCCCAAGCAGCCAGGTTGAAACGGTTGCACCATTCATCGATGGGGGACCTGACCTGCCACAAAGTATCATTGAGAAGAAGAGCCTCAACTGTAGCTTGTAGATCTACCACCCACACCCGTTGACTGAAGTGGCCTACGACCCATTGCACCGAATGATTCGGTCAACAGTGGGTGAAATAAAACAAGCAGGCCGATCCATTGTGCCGCTTTATCATTTTCCATTAAAGATTTGAAAGAATGACGGCCCAATCCAAATATCCAAATTACGCCCGACCCATTTCATCGAAGCAAACCGTTCACTTTAGAGTGGACGGTCCATTCCATTCTGGTTACTTCTGTGAACTCGAGTCTGAATCACCGAGGTAGAGAGAGAGAGAGAGAGAGAGAGAGAGAGAGCAAAAATGTTTCTGAGGATGGTGGCGAGGCCATTGATGGCGAAGGTGAAAGAGACGACGGGGATAGTGGGGCTGGAGGTGGTGCCGAAGGCGAGAGAGGTGTTGATCGGTCTCTACAACAAAACCCTAAAGGAGATCCAGGCCGTCCCGGAGGACGAGGGCTACCGGAAGGCCGTCGAGAGCTTCACGCGCCACCGCCTCAAGGTGTGCCAGGAGGAAGAAGATTGGGAGATGATCGAGAAGCGCCTCGGCTGCGGTCAGGTCGAAGAACTGATTGAAGAGGCGCAGGATGAGCTCAAGCTTATCTCCAAGATGATCGGTCCGTGCATTTTACCCTCTCATCTCTTTCCGTCTGCGTTTTCTTTTGAGTGCAGATGTAGCTGCTGTGGATATCGATATTGAGATTCAAAATATTCTCACTGATAAATTCTATGAGAAAATGCGGGAAACAGATAGAAAATAATATTTGAGTCCTAGGATCTGATTGTTTGCGTGACTTACTTTATCTTTGCTTTGAATTTACTTACTCGAAATGAATTTGTAATTGCTTTCGGAAAAAAATAGGTATATTGTAATGCCAGTGCGTGCACTTTTTTTTTTCTTTTTGAAAAATTTCAATTTTTGCAGCTATTCGAGGTTTCTCAATCATCTAATTTTTCTACATCAACCACGATTTTATTTCATCTCTTGAAAAAGGAAAAGAATTTGGGTCTTGCATTCAAAACATTTGAAACTTAATAAAGTCAGTTGCTCCTCTTCCTCCGTAAAAAATCTCAAGATTGAGAGTTGCAAGGTTCTCAAAAGATAATTGTCTTGCTCACTTTATGAGCCAAACCCAAACAAGGGTTTAGTTAACTTGGTTTACTATAAAGATCATTGGGACACAGAAAAAAATTAATCAAGTGATTACTTTTATGTGGTTGGGAATTTTTTGAGTGTATCTTCATGTATATTTGTTTCATTATGTATTATCAGTCTACCATCAACAGAATTTAAGGGATATTAGATTACCATATTCAGTACGATTAACCTAATAAGATGAATTCTAAGTATTTCAGGAGTCTTGTCGTTATCAAGCCAATAAATATGGTTCAACTATCAATATTAATAACAATAATACTAATGAATACGATTCATTCTTGTAAAATAAAATGGTGAATTTGATGATAAATAGTTTTTGAATAGTTGGAACCTGAGGATATTTGGTCTTTCTCCTCTCCTTCCCCATCCTCCTCTTCTTTCCTTCTGTCCTTTTCTCTACAATGCTTCTTTGCTTCAATGATTTCTCATCTATCTTCCAGCAATATTCTTTTCTATCATTGTGCTTCTCTAGATTTCTCCTAACCTACCATTATATCTTTTCTCCTCTTCTTAAGTTCCAGTTATTTGTTCTCCCCTTTTATTTCTTTTTCCTATGCTCACTAGCTGTGATGCTGCTACATTGGCCCCGGCTGCTAAATCCCTCTGATGGAGGTACAATTGAATATGTGGCAAGATGCCATTTTTCAAAGTGTCAAATCACATTGCCAGCATGTGGGACAAGGAAGGCGATGTCATGGAGATGATGTGTTGCCGAAGCACATTAATTGTGGGAGGCTTTGAGCATTCTAATTAAGCTAGAGTTTAGAGTTTACTCTATTGAGTTCACAGTTAGTTTAAATTATTATTGGAAAAAAAGAGGAATAATGAAAAACCTTAATGTGATTTGAGAACTAGTAATAGCTAGGGCTGAATATTGAACTTAGCAACTTGTGATCAACTAGACTTGTCTCTGTCTGAGCTTGTTCATGGTCCTTTTATCGTGCAATGAACTGATTTAATCTATATTTTTGGCTCATTAAAATTTTGGAGACAAGTTTGAATTGAGATTTGTTCAAAGTTGTCAGATCCTCGATCTGATTAGGGACCTTCTCGTAATGGAGGGAAGGTCGGTTAGGCGGGAAGTAGAAATGAAGGAGGGAAAAGAGAGAAAGAGAGAGATTGAGGGAGACAGAATTTGAGAGAGGAAAAGGAGGGAAAAGATCAATATAGAATTCTCACATGATTCCCATCCTCGGTAGCCTTCTTTATTTATAAGAGAGACGGTTATTACATCTTCTAGAATAACCAAGTTGGCAGCCAAGTGGCCATGTGCAGTTACCTATGATTCTCTACAACCGTTAGCTCATACACCCAAGTAACTACCCAACTAACTGAAGGACTAATTACAAGATTACCCCTTAGGCTGTGACAACTCCCCTCTCCTTGAATTATTTCTTGTCCCCAAGAAATTAAAGGAGACTAGTAGCTCGAGGAAACCGCTGCAGAAGATCAAGAAGGTACTCCCAAGTTGTGTGGTCGGGATGCAAGTGTGTCCATTGCACTAGAACTTGTGTGAGTGGCATAGAGTTTTGGTATGTCACCCGCTTCTCCAGTATGGCTTTAGGCTCAACTTCAACGATGGAATCTTCCTGGAGTTCTGGCGGCTCTTGGCTGACGACTGCTGTGGTGCCAGTGGCTTTCTTTAAGAGAGAGACATGAAAGACTGGGTGCAACCCCACCCCCTCTGAAAGAAGTAGCCGGTATGCCACTGGTCTGACCTTCTCGGTAATCTTGAAGGGTTCATAGTACTTAGGACTGATTTTGGATATAGGGCCCTTGATAAAAAGATGATGTTGAAATCGCTTAACTTTCAGAAGAACTTCATCACCTACCTCAAAGCTGCGGTCTGTGCGGTGCCTATTTGCCAGCTGTTTCATGCGATGTTGAGCTGAGGTAAGCTCTTGTTTAATAATTTGCAAGGCCGTTTGTCTGGCTTGTAAGTATTGGTCCGCTGTAGTTTCTACAGGGTTGTAGTGTACAATAGTCGGAATTATGGGAGGGGGATATCCAAATAGAGCTTCAAAGGGAGTTCTTTTGTGGGTAGTGTGGTAATTGGTGTTGTACCACCATTGGGCCAATGCTATCCACCTATTCCAGCTCCTTGGTTGGTTAAAGCATAAGCACCTTAGGTATGTTTCGAGGCATTGATTAACCCTTTTTGATTGGCCGTCGGTCTCTGGATGGTAAGCTGAGGACAACCGTAACCCAATTCTCAGTCCATGAAGTAGGGTTTTCCAGAATTGGCTAGTGAAAATCTTGTCTCTATCTGAGATGATGGCCTGTGGCACTCCGTGTAGCTTGAACACATGGTCCATTAATTTTCGGGCTACCTCTGTAGCCATGAAGGGGTGCGCCAGTGTAATGAAGTGACCAAACTTGGTGACCCGATCGACCACCACCAATATAGTGTCAAAGCCTTCAAACTTGGGCAGCCTTTCAACAAAGTCCATGGTTGTCTGCTCCCATACTTGGGAAGGTATCTCTAAGGGTTGGAGGAGACCGGGGTAGGGCACCTACTCATGTTTACATTGTTAGCAGGTGGTACATCTGATGACATGCCGAGTTACATCCTTCTTGAGCCCCGGCCAGTAGAAGAGTTGCTTCACCCGATGATATGTTACATTTAGTCCCGAATGTCCCCCTATAGGAGAGTTATGTAGAGACTGTAAGATCTTTTTCTTTAACTGCTCATCCTCCCCAATGACCACCTTGCCATTGTATCTGAGTACGCCTTCCTTCAATATATACCTCGACTCTTCTTGGGTTTGTACTGCTAATTGAATCAGTAAATTTTGGATCCAGTTAGTCTTCTCATAGCTGGCGGTGATGCCTTGTACCTAGTTGGGTATCAAAGGTTGAAATGGCATGGGCACTACCCTGTACTTCTCTTCTTGATAAAGCGTCTGCCACCACATTTTCGCGCCCCTTCCTGTATTGGATGACATAATCAAATTCCATGAGCTTTGAAATCCCTTTTCTTTGTAGTTGATTGTGAGCTCGTTGTTGGGATAGGAATTTAAGGCTCTCGTGGTCGGTCCGAATGGTGAAGGGCCTACCTTCTAAGTAATATCTCCACTTTTCTAGTGCCATTAGGACAACTAGCAGTTCCTTATCGTAAATATTGAGGCCCACATGTCTTGGAGCTAAAGCTTGACTTAGATATGATATCGGCCTACTCTCTTGAATTAGGACTGCCCCGACCCCGGAATCATAGGCATCTGTCTCCAATATAAATTCCTTGGAGAAGTCCGGTAGTGCTAAAATGGGTGCCTTGGTCATGGCCTCCTTAAGAGAGGCAAAAGCATGGTCAACCTCAACTCCCCATTGGAAGCTGTTCTTTTTCAGCAAACTGGTGAGGGGTTTACTGATCAAGCCATATCCTTGTATGAACCTTTGATAGTCGCCTGTAAGGCCTAGGAATCCCCTCAATTCCTTGAGAGTCTTGGGTTTGGGCCATTGGGACATAGCTGCAATTTTCTGAGGGTCTGTACTTACCCCTTGCCCTGAGATGATATGACCAAGATATTCTACCCTGGCTTCAGCGAAGGTACACTTGGACCTTTTCACATAGAGCTAATGGACCTTTTCACTTGGACCTTTTCTTTTGACCTTCCCTGTCAAAGGTGACCCCCAATGTATTGAAGTCAAAGACCAAGGGACTTATTGTTCGCATCCAGTCCACCCCTAGGACCACATGACATCCTCTTAACCTCAGAATTCGTAGGTTAGCAGAGAACTCATGCCCATTCATCACCCATCTGAGCCCCACGCATTTTGAATGACTCACCATCAGACCTCCGTTGGCTATCAATATAGAGAGTGGAGAGCGGTCTCTTGTAAAGGACATTGTAATGCAGTGGTTGTTTCCTCATCAAGGAAACTATGAGTGCTACCACTGTCAATGAGGACTACCAACGCCCTCTTCCCTGCTAGTCCCTTCACTTTGAGCACGTTGCCCGAGGTCTGGCCTTGCAACGCATGCATAGACAATTCACCCCCTTCCTCATTCTCGACAGGTTCTTCTTGTTCTTCTTCCTCAGCTTCCTCTCTATCTTCCTCCCCCGTCCTCTCCATTGTCAACAACATCCTATTACATTGGTGGCCCGCTTCGTACTTTTCTTCACATCTGAAGCAAAGTCCGAGTTGCCTCTTCTATTCTATGGGTAGAGACTTGGCGGGTAATTGGACCAGCAGATTTCTTCCTAAAGTACCATTCCTTGGCCAGGATTGGTTGTTACTTCTATTCATTCCCGTGTAGGAGGTATCCTCCCTCCCGCCTTTCGTTGGCAATCGATGCCTCTTGGCAAAGGTTTCCAGTGACAATTCGTGGAGTCTGGCCTGTTCCGCGGTTGCCCTACTGATATTGGGTAAAGCATCTTAACCGTAGGTTGGATCAGGTCATCCAACCCACTGATGAAGCTAGATACAAAATAACTTTCATCTAGGGATGGGTGAGCTAGCGACATAAGTGTTCGTAGCTCTTCGAATTGTACCTGGTATTCCTCCACCGTCCCCCTTTGTTTCAGTTTATTGAATTCTTTAATAACGTCCGTCTTGGTCTTCTCCCCAAACTGACTACAGAGTCCATTAACAAACTCCGGCCAACTCCACTCAGCTCTGTCCTAGCTCCAATTCTGGAACCAAGCGTTTGCTACATCATCCAAGTACGAGGTTGCAGTGTTCACTTTCTCTCCTTTAGCAACCCGATATTGGTAAAAAACTCTCTCACACTGCCTGATCCACCATCGCGGCCTATCCCTTTCGAACAGAGGGATGTCCATTCTTGGTCCTTGTAACGTGAAATGATTTCCACCTCCTCCACGGTTCAGATTAAGTTGATCCGCTTCCATTCCTTCATCGGTTTCTCCATGTTCGTTATATCTCTGCCTCTCCCTCGGTGTCATCAAAATTGGCGCCGAAGATACTCTAGGAGGAAAATCCGTGGGTAAGCTGGCATGCAATTGTTGAGCAAAAATGCTTAAGGCAGCACTCAATTGCTGGTTAAGCTGTTGGCTGAGCCCCGCAATCTCCTCTCGTAACCCAATCATTGCTCGATCCACTGTCCTATCCAAATTAGCAGCGTATTCCGATCGACTTCGATTAATCTCCTCTTGTGTGTTTTGAATGCCCAGCTCTAATAGATCCAGTCGGTCCTCCACCTGCTCCCGATACTGTTGCATTCCACCCTCCACCGCGTCCAATTGAGATTCCGTCTGTTTCGCCCTGGTGCCATCAGCCATTCTCAGCGCTTAGGTCACGACTCTGATACCAATTGTTAGATCCTCAATCTGATTAGGGACCTTCTCATAATGGATGTGAGGTCAGTTAGGCGGGAAGTAGACATGAAGGAGGTGTCATGACCCAAGATTCCATAGAAGGGCATTATAGTAATAGATTTAGCAAGTTGTTAGGAGATATTTTGTAATTTGTTACAGCACATGGATGCTGTTATTTTTGTTAGAAGAAACCTATATAAGGCTGTTGGTAGGAGTAGGGAAGGACATTATGAAATGAATGAAAATCTTATTTCTATCTCTTAATTCTCCTTTCCCTCTCCCGTCTCTCCCTCTCGTTCTTCTGTTCTTCTGTTTCTTCCCCCTTCTTCTTCTAATCTCCCCCTTCATTTCTTCTCAGTTTTTTCCCCAATTCCTCTTCTATCCTATCACGAACCTTAGGTTCGTGACAAATGGTATCAGAGCCACCGTTTCTCGACGATTCTTTCTGTTAAGTGGTTCCAACGAATACAAGGACTCCAACCAGTTTTCTTGGTTACTGTGTGATAGGCGAGTGCGAGCATTCGAAAGGAATCAAGACCGATTCAAGAATTCAGGTGAATTCCAACCAGTGGTCGGTGATTGGGTGGGAACTCCACTGGTAATATTGAAGTCACTTTGATCGTGAGTTGATAGCGAGAAGGAAGGTGTGATCGAAGCAAAGCCTTGAGTGATTTTCAGCGAGCCAGATTAACATCGATCAAACGAGGAGACCATTTTAGTCATTCCGATCCAACTTGTCCGAAAGATGAAGCAAAGCAAACGATTCTTGGCTGTGGTTTCGATTCGTTTGAAGGTAGCGATTTCAGTGGGCTTCTCACCGCCGAGTGAGTTGCAACTCTGATCGGAAGTTTTGATCCCAACTGGTGAAGCAACCGGTGGCAATCAAGCACTACCACCTTGATCGGAAGCTCCAACCCATACTAGTGAAACAAACCGGTGGCCTTAGAGAGCGACCCACCCTGATCGGTTCTGACTCGTTCTAGAGAGGCAACACTGAGGCTGAAGGAAGAAGACACGGTTCTCTCAATTCTGATTAGAGTGAAGCATGAAGTTAAGCCAGGAGGTTGGTCGAACAACAATTTAGACGGAGAAGATTGTTGAATCCGCAACCATCGCGAGCAGAGTCGATTCTAGCCAGCGACAGCAGAGACGGTGGTGTTGATCGATGATTAGGTGGTAGCTGCATGGCTATGGTTTCAACTCGAGTGGAAGGTAGGGAAATCCGACTCGGTGATTAGGTCTAGAGTGAGAAAACTTGAAGGCGCAACAACAGGTGGTATTTTCGAAGCTGGAATTCGACTGTCGAAATGGATAGCAGCAATATCTAAGAGGCTGTTTCTCTGCGTTGGGTAATTTCCGACGAGCCGGAGTAGCGTCGATTGAACAAGGAGGCAAAGTTGAGCAAGCATTTCAGCTCAGGAATTGAATTTGACGCTGGTCAAGAGAGTTCCGATAGTGAACCCGAGTTGAATTTGAAGGTGAAAAGGAGCGAGTGAATCTCGGAGGCCAATCGGAAACGTGTTTCAGCGACTCCTAGAGTGATTCCTTAGCCTTCGGTTTATTCTTCTGGTGCAATTCCAACAATTCCAGAGAAGTAGGCATTGGAGACAGAGAAGCAACAAGGAAATTTCTGGGTAAATCTCGGAATTGATTCTGACGCAAGAGGAGGTGTGTGTCGGCTGATAATTAAAGGTGACGTGGCCAACTTGGTTCTGATCTGTTTCTAAAGGGATCAAAGAATGTTCTCACAGCAGTGACGGAACCAGCGGACTTCAGCTGCTGCGTCGTGATTCAGGAGGTAAAGAGAAGAGTGGGGGCTCTTTGTGGTGAGTATAAGAGACTGTTGCAGCAGTTGAGCCGGAGGTGGAATCGGATCTGAGGGAGAAGCAGGAGATTGGCTCTAGGCAGCGAGTCTTGGTGATTTTGGACTCAGGGTGATCGCAAGTGGGTTGGGAACCTTGGGCAGTGATTGGGTTGAGGAGAACTGCCATTAATTTCATTAGACACAGATGGTTGGTGGGATAGACAGCGGTAGTAGTGCTGAGGATTGGAGTTCAAGAGGCAGCGGACTTCGTTAGCAAGCTGTCTAGGTGAATTCCAATTCCTTTAGGCTATTTCCAACCAATCTGATTAATTTCCCAGCGATAGAGCAATCCCCGGTTTGGGCATGTGAATTTGGGAGGCGAAGCAAGGTGGAAGGAGTTCCAGTTTCTTGGCCTATGGCTGATTTCGCCCATAAAAGTTATGCCAAGGCAGACAGGACATATGTGAGGCCATGGGAGACTCAATTGCAGCAAAAGAATGCTTCCTTTTCAGCTGGGATGAAGCCTCAAGGGCAGCCAAAGGAGGCTGCAATTTCAGTTGGCAGCAACAAGGAACAAAAGAAGGGAGTCAGCCAATTGAACAAAGGAACCAGCAGTGGGTTTGATGAAGAGTGCAAGGAATTCGTTCGAATGTTTCGCGAGAAGTTGCAAGAGTTTGCAATGATACTATCTAAGGAGTATCATTACAGTTTTCCCGCCGAATACTTTGATGACTATCATGGAAGTTTCAACAAAAAGAAGTTTCTTAAAATGGAGAAGCCGAAGGAAGAAAAAAGTGAGGAAAAGGAATTGGAGGAAGGTAATCAATCAATTGACAGCCTCTCAAGCACTCTTACTAGTGCTAAGACACTTGGCCAGGTGTCAATCATTGAACAATTATTGGCTGGAAGTGAAGTTGCAGCATCTCCTGATGTTAATGCTCACAAACAGCCTTGGTATGAGTATTCAAGGAAAGAATACAAACCTCCATTGCTGCATTTTGAGGCTGCTGTTGATATTTCTGCAGCAAAACATGGCTGCAGGATGAAGGGATCGACTTCAAATATTCCAAAGAGTACTGGGGCGTCTTTTGCCACGTCATTCTCTACTCAATCTGGTATTGCATTACCTGTTTTTCATCATGCAGGAACCATTCAAGGAGTTCAACAGCCTGCTGGGAGTTTTTCTAGTGGATGTTTACCCTCAAACAATCTCTCTATTGCTCTTTCTCAGATATCTAATGGCAGCTCACATGATCATTCAAGGGGGCAGGACACATTCGCTGAAGAAAGAGATGTTGATTTCTCTTTCAGCCAAGGGAATTTTTCTGTGAGTTATGATCATGAAAGTAGTCCTCTCGACCAGCAGCAAATTCAAAGGGGTGAGGGATTTTGGAGGCCGGTTGTAGCTGGAAAAAAACTAAGGGAGGTAGCTGAAGAAGTTGTAGGTTTTGCTGAAGGGAACAAAATTCCAGCTGTTGTATTGGTTCCTCCTCCTGTTGGAAAATTCAAATGCTGGTCTATTGCATTGACTGATGAACAGATGGTTGAAGTTGATGTGGCAGCAAGTTATGATGTTGTTACGGTTGAGGAAAAAGAAAGGAGGAAAAAGTCTAGAAGGATAAAGAAGGAAAGAAGCATTAAACTGATAGAGAAAGCTGGAATTGGATGAATATGAATGGCTCAACGTAATAAGTTTCTTGGGGACAAGAAACTTTTCAAGGAGAGGGAATTGTCATGACCCAAGATTCCATAGAAGGGCATTATAGTAATAGATTTAACAAGTTGTTAGGAGATATTTTGTAATTTGTTACAGCACATGGATGCTGTTATTTTTGTTAGAAGAAGCCTATATAAGGCTGTTGGTAGGAGTAGGGAAGGACATTATGGAATGAATGAAAATCTTATTTCTATCTCTTAATTCTCCTTTCCCTCTCCCGTCTCTCCCTCTCGTTCTTCTGTTTCTTTCCCCTTCTTCTTCTAATCTCCCCCTTCATTTCTTCTCAGTTTTTTCCCCAATTCCTCTTCTATCCTATCACGAACCCTAGGTTTGTGACAGGAGGGAAAAGAGAGAAAGAGAGAGATTGAGGGAGACAGAATTTGAGAGAGGAAAAAGAGGGAAAAAATTAATGTAGAATTCTCACATGATCCCCATCCTCGGTAGCCTTCTTTATTTATAAGAGAGACGGATATTACATCTTCTAGAACAGCCAAGTTGGCAGCCAAGTGGCCATGTGCAGTTAGCTATGATTCTCTACAACCGTAAGCTCATACACCCGAGTAACTACCCAACTAACTGAAGGACTAATTACAAGATTACCCCTTAGGCTGTGACAAAAGTGTGAGCTCACAAGCAAGGACAGTATATGGTTGGTCTGTGTTCATTATGCTTTTACTTCTTTATCCATTTCTACTAGTACTGAAAATTTTAGGAGAAGATTATGAGGTCAGGAAAGGGTCCCTCTGTTATAGAAATAAAAGGGGGGAAGTGAGACCAAAAATTTTGACAACAGAGACTCAAATAAAAACAAACAGAAACTATAGAGAGAAAAGGGTGTTGAAGGATCAAATCCTAGGGTGATGAAACAAATGAGAAGCTTGTTTGGTACCAAGCGTTGTAACAATTTGAGGTGGACCCTTAGGCTGTAACCTTTAAATCTGGGATTTAATGTTTAGCAAAGCCAAAAGGGAAGTAAAACAAATGATGTTGAATTAAGTAAATAAAGTTTTTGTTGGAGCTTGTAGTAGTAGCAATGAGATTAAATGCTGTGGCTGGTTAATTTTAGAAACAGTTTCTGTAATGAACAGTGTATCTAGTTTTATTTTTGTATATTTATGAATGAGGAAGAGGAACCGCACTGATGCATTGGAGACCATAAAATTTCGATAGATGCAATGACAACAAAAATTACAAGCCTTTACCCCACTAGGTGGAGTCTGGTACATGAATTCTAGCTCTTCAGCTATCTTTATCCATGGTCATTATCACATGCCAAGGGTAGCCATTGTAAAATTGTCACATGGCCAAGGGTAGCTATGTAATTGTGTCCCTCTATTCTGTTAGGGTATTTTCTTTTTTGTATTTTCCCTTTTTTGTCTTGTAGTTTAGGCGGTTAGAGTGCCTTGTCCGGTAGCTAATGTGAGGTTATGTATATATATATTAAGCCTTAGCTGTAGGAAGAGGTATGATGAGAATGAATTGAATATTCTGTTTCTCTCCTAATATTTCTCTCTCTCAGTTATCTTCTTCCTTATCTCCTCTGTTTTATCTCTCCCTCTCATCTAATTTCTTCCCCAAATCTCTCTCTCAATTTCCAAATTCTCTTTCACACCCTATTTCAACCCTAAGGGTGTGACAGTCATATTTTCTATAAGGCTATTATATTAGATGCCATGTTCAAGAGTTTATCATTAAGTCTTCTTTGGTCTCTCTCTCTCTCTCTCTCTCTCCTACAAACTTCTTCTATAACATCTATTTTCCTTACAAGTGCATCTATTTGTCCTCGTCACATGTCCAAACCATGTTAAATTTTTATAGATGCAATAAAATGAACTTTCGAGTGTTATTCTACTGAGTTATTTTTGTTTCCAAAATATCACTGAAAGTGTGCATCCTTTTGTGTCAGCAAAGGGGGTTATTAGGCAATCAGTCAATAGAGTTTTTAGATAATGCTAAGGAGTGTCCCTTGGGCACCTAGATGGTTTTAGGGTAATTTCAAAAAAGGTGGTTTTCACACAACCAATCTTGGAGCTTTATAGGAGCTAGTTGTATAAAACATAATGAGCTGATCCTACACTGAAGCTTGAGCTCATTTCAAGGTTTAAACATCAGCTAGACTGAGGCAAAATTGAGTAACTTTTAAATAAGCCATCCTTGCATATTGACTACAATAATTAGCTGAGGTTGACTAGAGCATAGCCACCATTAGAAACAAGCAAGCAAGCTTGACACCATCAGACTCAGTCAGCTTGGCAGCTTGGCTTTTTTTCAGCCCAGTAGTAGCGCAAGAAAAATCAGAAATTCATAGTTGAGGATTTAAAATTGAAAAGCTCCAATCTTCTGAAATATAAAAAAGAGTTGGGGGGTGGGGAGGGGAGCAATTTGGGGCAGACATAACAAACAAGCATAGCCACCATTAGAAACTCAAATAAAAAACAAAAAATGGAAAAAGCTGGCAGCTGTCATTATCTTACATCTGACTCGTGAACATTCAAAGCTGTTGACAAGTTAGACAATTGCCTTGGATTGATCAATGGCAAAACAACTTTTGTCATCTTCAATCAACTAGATAAGGTGACCCTTTCCTTTTCTCTTTCCTTCTATTGGGTTTGATGGGAGTTGCCATGTACTGCTGTGTACAGCAATTTCTTTCTTTTTTTTCTCTATGTAATTTTCTACTTCGTGGATTATACCCTATAAGAAGACAGAGGCAGGATTAGGAAAAAAGGATACTGTTAAGTGCATCCCCATGTAGAAAAATGCAGGACATCTCAGTGACACCCTTCTGGTGTGTTAACACATCTAACATAGAACCTAGGCTCAAAACATTGGGGCCTATCAGATGACATCTCTTGTGAAGGGAAAAACTTGCTTGTGTTAAATGCAGGGACAATTTCAGAGTGGTTTCTTTGTAGGTAGAGTTATCATGGAAGCATGCAGACCTGAGAGGGGAGTTGGAAAAGGTGAAAATGGACACGTCCTCACAAAGTAGACAAATATGTATTGACATTTTCTGAAGTGAGTATAATTTCTTTTGGTAACACAGGTGTCATGTATGAAAGATATATTACTCTCGTATCAATTCTGCGTGTCTATATAGGAACTGCATTTTGTAGAATATGAAATTGGATATAAGCTTTGATGTAGGAATCAGGGGCATCATGGATATTATATGGAAGCTTTTATTGGTGTTGCGTCCTGTATCTAGGTGTTGTGTTGGACACTGCTTCTCTTAGTTCTACCAACGTTTCCTGGACGTACGCTTTTATAGAGGTCTCAAAATTTCTCTCTTTTTTGTGTCTTGGCATGTCTTCTAGTTCCCATATAGCCATGCTCTAGGGTACAAAATAATAATAACATCAGTTGAACCAGTATTCTTGTCTAGGAGTCTAGTTCAACAAGGCTTTTCAAGATTTTCCTTTCACCGCCTTTCTCATTTTGTTACTTCAGTTTTCAGCTACACATTTTGTATCCATCAACTAGATTGATTCTGCAACAACTGAAAACTTACATGTGGTTGTGCTTTTGCTTAACCATGAGACTTCTTATTGTAGAGGCTTCTGTCATTGACCCTGGAAGTATGACTAATTCTTCATAAATTTGTATGATCATCATCTTGCCTCACCATTGTGGGTATCTACTTGTAGTGGTGGATTTTATGGTTTTGTTTTAGGATGTTACTTCTACCCTCTGCCCCCTCTTCTTCTTAAGCCATGTAGTACTCAGTTTTCAGTTCCCGCCTCCAAATATTTTGTCTTCTTGCCTCTCCTACACCTAGTTAATTTGGATGCAGACATGGCTCTCTATGGTTAATTTGACCTAAAAGCTTACCGCCGGGTGCCATGCTAGCTGTGAAATTTATTGCTTTATAGCAGTAGAATAAAATATTTCCAGGACAGGTATGGTGTGCATATATATCCAAATGTTGGTGTTGGTGGTGGTATGATCAATCCAGATGATGCAGAACTTCTACAAGGTTTAGTGGGTGGGGTGTTTGTTCCTGAGTAATATTTTTGAGGAGATACTGAGTTGCAAAGTTGTGTTCATTCATCTGAAATTGGTCTGTCTTCTGAAAATAAATTTAATAGTCCTTCGTATCATACCCCTTGAATCTGAGCTAATTCTGGGATCACAAATTTCAAGTGTTGGTTTTCTCATAACTTGTCTTGGCAGTTGGCCTTTTCATTTGGTGGAACCGGTGCGTGTAGAATGTTGCATGATTTAGAAATTTTAATTTGTAACCTCATTTCTTCCATTGGTAACCCTGTGTGCGCATTCTATTGAATTGCAGAGTGGGATCCATGGGGTGTGCCCGATGACTATGAATGTGAAGTCGTCGAAAATGATGCTCCGGTTCCTAAGCATATTCCCCTGCACCGACCTGGTCCCCTCCCCGAGGAGTTCTATAAAACGTTGGACGCTGTTACTTCAGGCACATTGCAGGATGTTATTGCAAGCTCAAAGAAGGAAGAAGTTGCAATCACCTCCGGGGAGTCTAAGCCTAAGGCCTAAGGATTAACGTCTCAAAAACTACTCGTTTGGATCTTTATAAAGAGATGACTAGCTATGAAGCTGCGTCTTTCATCTCTTGATGTTTCTTGCTTGTTAGTTGGAGATGTTTGTATTTACGGGATTCGATCAGACTTTGATTGTTGGCATCAGAGTTTGAACTGTTAGTGAATAATCTTCATTCTTGCTGCTTTGAACAGAAATCTGCTTTTATTTGGACTTTTCTTCTCTTTTTCGTGAGGATTTCAGTTGTTACAAAGATATTTTGTCCTTGAAAATTGATATACATGTCAGTTTGATAACAAATTTGTGTCAAACAAATTCTAGAAATTTATAATAAATTTGATGAACTTGCATTTGTATTGCAAAATCAGTTGTAAGTTCAGTAGTTAATTAAAATCTTTAATTCTAAATACAGTATCCTGCAATTTGATTGAAATTTTTTGAAATGGGTTTATCCAATTTGATTGAATTGCGGCTTATTGTCGCGTGTACTCCCCTCGATGCTCAAACAGATGAGAGGCAAATATTATGATTATCTATTTTTTATTTGGTAAGCTATTCTTTCTTTTTCTTTTCATTTTTTTTTTGTTTAACAATAAACATAGCACATATTTATAATCATTCTCAATGTTTTTTTGATTCTCAATATTGGAGTCATTAATTATGATTTTCTTTCTTTAACTTAATTCTTTAAACGCTTTCGTGAAAACTCTTATTTACTTTATATTATATTTAAATAGTATTTATTAATCAAGATATAGATAAAAAAAATATAAAAAATATTTTATACTTTTATTATTTTTAATATGTTTGTTAAATTTATTAAATAATTTTTTTAAAAAAATGACATAATTTCTTATTTATTATTTTTTATATATAATTATCTCTTTTTTTTCTTCAAGAAACTTACATGAAAAAAGATGATGTATATATTTTTTATATATTTAAAAAAATTTAATAAATAATTTGATAAAAAATTATAATATTTTTTAATCTTATTTTTAATTATTTTATATCTTAATTTTAAATATTTTAATTTTATTTTAATACAATCTTATTTTACTCATTTTAACAAACTAATTTATGTTAATATTTCTAAATCATTTTACATTTTTTTATACGATAGTTTATTATCACTTAACATCTCTTATTAAGTTATATACTCACATTACTACCATAACATATTTACTGCACCTAAATTTTTAAATAGATGTAAAATAAAACCAATCTTATTAATAAAAAAATATCAAAATAAACCTAAAAAAATAAAAAATACCCAAAGCACCTATGCCTAGAATCATAATTGATATATTAATAAACCTAAAAAAATAATGAAGACCACCTTGGCGTGACTGACATGAATTAGAAGAAAGGAAAAGGGGATAAAAAATAGAATAAGAGGAGGAAACGTTCAGAGACACCGTCTGCGCTGCAGATCCGTCTCTCATTTCATTCAGCAGTTCGTACTGTTTGCCTTCCTCTCTCTCTCTCTCTCTCTCTCTCTCTCTCGCTCGCTCGCTCTTTCTTGCTTTAGATCCAATTTCGGTAAGATGAGGTTTTGATCTCGCCATCAGCCGATCAGCGCTTTGTTGAAATTACCGCTTTTTCCTGAGCGGCTTAAATTGGATTCTCTGTACTTTGTCTTGATTTGGGTGGATTCAGCGATTCGGGGACAGAAATGCAGTTCTTTGGAGGGTCAGAGATCAGCCCATTGCCGCCGGCACCGACGGCGTCGGGAAACAACTGCCACATGATGTACGTGTTCAACAGGAACGGCGTTTGCCTGCACTACAGGGAGTGGAATCGCCCGCTCCACACCCTCAACTCCCAGCAGGACCACAAGCTTATGTTCGGTCTACTCTTCTCTCTCAAATCCCTAACTGCAAAGATGGATCCCACTAGGTATTTTCGAGTTCCAATATTATTTCGGTATCATTTCGCATTGAAATGAAAATTTTCGTGTTGGATAAAATTTCATCATGTGTTTGCTACTCTGATTGAGCCAGTCTTGTTTGGTTTTGGAACGTCATTTTTATTCTATTAATGCCTAATTGCGGTGCCAGACGCTGTTGTTGTAGATCTTTGCTGGGGGTGTTATGATTTCTACATTTTTCATTTGGGCAGTGCGGAGAAAGGAAATCTTGGGGTGCCTCAGTTGCCTGGACAAGGGTGTTCATTTCACAGCTTTCGAACAAATACATACAAACTTAGTTTCATGGAGACTCCATCTGGTATAAAGGTCAGTAAAGTGTTGATGTTGATTTGGTTTTATATATCTCCCTAGCATATACATGCGAGTTGCTGCGGATGTGAAATTCAGTTGAAGCTGCAACATGCTTCATCTTGTAAGATCTCCAATTTGATCATTTAGATTGAGCTCACAAATATGGATGTGACTATATTTATTGGAGAAAGAAGAAATTGGATTTGTGGATTGGCAGAAAGGTGTTTTTGAGTATATAAATATACAGAAAATAAAATTATTTTCAGATCAATTAAAATTATTCTTGTAAAAACACTCAACAAAATTTTACAGCATTTAAGATGTATTGGTTGGGATGCAACATGCCAATCCCTATGTGAGTGATTCTGTTTTGAATTTTAAACGCACCATAATTTAAGGAGACTAGAGAGCCTAGAAGAGTATCAGTCCAAAGGAATGCACTTAATTTTGGTTCTCATGTTGTTAAGGCTTATTCTATCTTTTCCATGCATTGATTTCTAAGAAAAAGTGAACATTAAAAGGGAAGTCTTTAGGCTGCTAACATCAATTGGTAAAATTACTATCTTTTACCCATAATTCTGTGATAGGGATTTTTTATTGCTGAGGTTTTAATGTTTTCTGGTAGAACTTAGATTATGTTGTTTATATATATGTGTGTGCGTGTGTGTGCGTGCGCGTGTATTAGTAATGAGCTGATAACATGGATCTCTACCTTCTGAGCTTTGATTAACCTGTTTGAACCTTTAATGTGAGAAATCTCCCTGAACTGCTAACAAATGTGAATGTGATGTTAGCACAGTGTTTCCAAGTACTCATATTTTCCTGGTAAAAGTTTGAAATTATATCATAAGTGAAAAACTATAAGCTTTTTTTAATCTTTTGGGTTATGTTGGTTGTTTCCATTAATTTCACTGTTTATGGCTTGGTTGCCTATACAGTTTGATTGTTTATAAAATGGAATATCAACTCTGGCTTTATTTTTGTGTTATAACACTTATTTGGATGACGGAAATTCTGTATGGGTATTTAACCATGTTAATATTGAAATATTTTTATACCATTTTTGTTAGTGATGAGAGTTACTGTTTTAGTGGGATGGTTATATTTATCATCCCACTTCACGAAACTGCATGAGATGAATCGTGAACCTCCCAAATAAATGGCTGAAGATTTCATACACTATGTAATTTTGATGTACCAGTTTGTTTGTATGACTTTTTGTGCAGATCATCCTTGTTACACATCCCAGAACTGGTGATCTAAGGGAGTCCTTGAAGTATATCTACAATTTGTATGTTGAATATGTTGTTAAGAATCCACTCTATACTCCAGGAACTCTAATTAGGTGAGTGATTAACTTCTTCTTTATGTTGTGTGACTTGTATATGTTGAACCTATTAGCTGATATTTTCTTTTCTTTTCTATTCTTCATATTTCATAACCGTCTTTTTGAAAAAGAAAAATGCAAGGGAAGGTTGCATACAAATATGTCTCTCCCCCAACCTTAAAAAAGCAGGGAGCTTTGTGCACTGGGAACATGCTTATATGTATATATGTGTGTGTGTTGTTTTGCTGCATGCCACCATTTAGATTTCTGAGTACATGTTATTTTAATTGGCCTGCCCTTCCAGACAAGCCAAGTAACGTCTTGGCAATTATATTGTCACCAAAATATAATCAAATAAAGAAAATACTCGTATATTCATTTCAAACAACTTTTATTGTTCCTAGATTTGAGCTGATTAATTGTTTACTTTAAAGTTGTTATTTTTCTTTTCTAGCTTAACAAATGTGATATTTGTCATTTATCTTGCAAAAGTTACTTGTTCATTATTGTTGCTGCAAAAAATACAACAATTAAAATTTGTGATGTAAGGTTCACTCGAGCTCGGTGATAGGTGAAATTAGGTTGTTGTAAGAGAAGCTGTCTCAAGGGAGTTCGCCGCTAGGATGCTCGCCGCAAGGATTTCGCCACTAGCTCTTTCGTCACAAGGCTTCGCCACTATCTTTTTCGCCACGAGGTTTTGTCGCAAGGCTTCGTCACAAGCTCTTTCGTCACAAGGCTTCATTACTAGCTTTTTCATCGCAAGGTTTTTGACACAAGGCTTCGCCACGAGGTTTTGCCACAAGGCTTCGCCGCAAGGTTTTTCCCTTCGTTGCTAGGTCTCGCCACAAGATTTTGCCACAAACACTTTTGCTACAAGGTTTTGCCGCAAGGTTTTGCCTTTCGCCGCTAGGTCTTGCCACAAGGTTTTGCCTTCGCTGCAAGGTTTTGCCTTCACCACAAGGTCTCGTTGTAAGGTTTTGCCTTCACCACTAGGTTCGTCGTAAGGTTTTGCCTTCGCCACAAGATCTCATCATAAGGTTTTCCCCCTGTTGATGCTCTAAAAAATGGGTTAGAAGGCTCGTGGGAATCTTCCCCCCGCGAAGACCCTCCGATGCCAAAGTCAGTCTCGGATTCCAATGACTATTCACGAAAATAGTAAAGATGCAATCAAAGTGTCTAAATTTTACTGAAATTGGAAGTCCTGTTCATTGTCTTGTAGCTGGGTATTTATTCGGCACAATTCTCAAGGGTGGCTAGTGCCAACACGTGTCGACTACTGAATGGATCAAACCAAAAAAGATGGGGTTGCCATGAAGCCGTCTTGAGGAAGTTTGCAGTAGGCTGCCGCAGGGTCGGCCCTCTCGGCCAGCCTTTCTACGAGGCTGGCCACGCCCTTGCGACTAGCATTGCCTCGTGGCAAGTTGCCACGAGGCTGGCCACAGGCCAGCCTTCCCGCGGGACTGGCTGTGCCTTTGCGGCCAACATTGCCTCACGGCAAGTTGCCGCGAGGATCAGCTCGCGACCAGCCTTGCCGCGAGGCTGGCTGCGCCTTCGTAGCAAGCTGCCGCGAGGTTGCCCCTTGTGGCCTGCTTTGCTGTGAGCCTGGCACTCGCTGTAATGTCCCATGTTCTTATGAAGTTGCCACGTAATTTCGATAAGTCTATAATATCGAAAAATTGGTTTGATAGTAATTATAAGTACCGAATCGACTGTAGAGAATGCCTCGGATTGGAATTGTTTAAGAAAAAATGATATGATTTCGATGAGCATTTCGAATTAGGATTTATGGTATCGAAAGAAATCGGATCAGGAACAGTTTTCAGTACAGCTAAAATACAGCTACTATTTAGGTTGAAAAACTGAATCGTTGTAGGAGACTCCCGAAAAATCAACGGAATCTTAGGAGGGCTCCAGTTTTACGTAATGAGCAACCCTTCAGTGGTTTCGGGATGAAGCAATGGCCCGGTGAGGATACTGGGGTAAAATCAGCATTATTGAGTAACCTTAAAGTTATTAATTTTAGATTTTCAGTATTAAAATGTAAATTAATTCGATGTTTAAGGGCATAGTGGCAATAAGGGAATTATCCAAGTAATATTATGATAAAATTGAGGATTAATGTGCTATTCTCGTATGTGAGATTTAAAATGTGTTAACTTTTTATAGAAATATGTTATAAATATTTATGTGTGTATATATATGGCGTGAAGCAGTGAGCTAAATTGATTATAGAATATGTTATAAATATTTATGTGTGTATATACATGACGTGAAGCAGTGAGCCAAATTGATTATAGAATATGTTATAAATACTTTTGTGTGTATATACATGGCGTGAAGCAGTGACCCAAATTAAAATTGAAAATGCAATTAGAGAGCAAGTTGCAGTAAATCTGGGAGCAAAGATTTTAAGCTTGCTGGCCAAGCTTGATGTGTGCGTAGTGGGCAAGTATGTAACAGTGAAAAATATATATATATATATATAAATGTAATTGAATGGAGTAGCGGTCAAGGCAGGGAGTTTTATAAATTGAGATGCATTTGGCCAATTGAGAGGCATCGAAGCATCAAGAGAAAGAGAGAGAAGGAGAGAGATCGTGAGGGAGAGGTAGAGGCCAATCACTGGCTGGTTAGAGAAGGAAGTCGCGAGCAGCTGGGCAGCCATGACAGTCGCGACAGCAAGCTTCCAGCAACTAGGCAGCCATGGCCGATGCGAAGAGGAGCTTCAACAGCGGGAACAGTGGCTCGCGGCGGCGGGGCATGCGTGCGTATGGAAGGCCGGCAAATCCGGTGGCGGGCGTTGCAGGCGGCAACCTGTGGCTAGTGCGCGCATGGCGGAAGGCAGTCCGCGCGCAGGTGGGAAGAGCAGGTGCAGGGGAGGAAGAAGAAGAAGAAGAGAAGAGGAAGAAGAAATAAAGAAAAGAAAGAAAAAAGAAGAAAGAAGAATGAAGAAGAAAGGAGTTGCAGGATGCAGGGGAGGCGGGAGGAAGGAGGAGGAGGAAGAAGAAGAGGAGAGGAAAAGAAAAGAAAAGTAGAAAATAAAAGAAAATAAAAGAAAATAAAAGAAATGGAGAAAAATAGAAAAAAAATTGGGAAAAATCCTGGAAAATCCCAGAAAAATAGCAAATTATGTTTCGGTAATATCCCAGAAATTTTGGCAAAAAAAAAAAACGGTCTGGGCACACATTTCGAGATTATGGCACGCATACTGAGGAAGTCGGAGATGCTAAGTCAAGATAAGTAAAATTCTCTAGAAAATTATAGAAATTTCAGAATATTATTTTATGAATTGTCGTAGTGAAATATTTGAGAAAATATTTTAGAAATATTTAGTTTGGATTTATTGAGGAAAAATAGGAAGAAATAGAAAGTAAATTAAAGAAAATGCTAGAAATTATGGAAAAGTAAGTTTTAATATTTATTTAAATAAATATGGTGATTAGGATGCTTGAGAATTAAAGTTGAAGAGATTTGTGCGAATTTTGAGGTTGACACGCAAATCGAGGTGATGCACGCAAATCGAGCCGATGCACGAATTTCGAGGAAGCCCGATAAGTTTGAGAAGGTAAGTGATACTCCTCAATTAAAGTTAGTTTTATGAAAAATGCTTGGTTAGTAAGTGGTTTATGTTTCTCGAAAATGTTTTCATCATATTGACATGCCCTGATATGAATCCATCACGTAGACTACATACATGACATGACTATGAAATGCATAAATACACATTGATATCATTGATCACTCGTATTTGAGGCCGTAGGGAGTACGAACTAGCACCGTTACTTTACCAAGGGTGCACCCATACACCTCAGCTTCGAAAGAGGGGGCCGCAAAAATGGTAGGTAGCATGAGAGGTGCAGTTGACACCTACGATGAAAGACATCGCATTCATACACGGAATATGTTTTCTGTACCCTTAGATGATTCATCATCTAATTTGGATTTTGTCCCTGAAATATTCAAACGTTCCAGGTGAAGATTGTAGCAGATATGAGGATAAATGAGGCATGAAATGGCACTTAGCAGAGTGCATGAGAAATGAAATGTATGTAACGTAGCCCTGTATTTAAATTCTGCTACTTTAGATTTTAAACGTTTGAGAAATGTTGAAGATGTAAGAATTTATTTATGATTAATGTTAAGATATCAGGTTTCGATCATTGCTTCCACATTTGATATGTATAGCGATTCTCTTACGAGAAAAATGATTGGGGATTCTGGGACGAATTCGAGGTATGATGTGGTTTACCTTTAGTGTTTAAAAGAAAAAAAAAATTATTGTCCCAGAATTATCCCAATTTATAACGTGCCCGGGAAAGCAGGGTATTACACTCGTGGCCAGCCACACTACAAGGCTTGCCCTCGCGGCTAAATTTTCTTATTTTGAAAAATTTCTCATTTTTTTTCCTACTAATTTTCCATGGCACCACAATTGCCCCCTACCTCTTCTGTTTTGTCTTTAGACAAAATTGAAGAGTAAAAATATCAGCCAAGGAGGCAGGTCTAGCACCTGAACTCAATCAAGGGTTCCAAGATACCTAAAGATCTCACGCTAGCCGAGGGCTTAGGTACCAGATTATCTTCGGGAAACTAGGCCCTCAAGGATAGGTTCCATTACAAGATTTTTGTCGAGTGTCCAAGCTTGCTGGGAGGCCTAGGCGCCGGATCAGCTAAGGAGTTGGGTCTTGCTTGGGAGCATAGCACCGACATAGTCAAGGGATCCCGACGAGCCTACGGGCACAGTCTTCGGAACATCCGGTGATCCCATGATGGATCATAGTGCACTAGCTATTGTGTTCTCCATGTCTGTCTTTCGGGGTTAGCTTATCTCAGGGAATCTGAGTTTGACCAGTGGTTCAACGCGGGATTCCTACAAGACATCCGAGTTTGCCGGGAGACCTAGGCACCAGATCAAGTAAGGAGTTGGGTCTAGCCAAAAAGGCATAGCACCCAATTCAACCGAGGGATCTGGGTGAGTCTGCAGGCATAGGCATCGGATGTTCTGGTGATCCCGGGCCAACTTGTGGTCATTGGCACCAGATTGCAACTGGGTGACTCAACTCCGATAAGCGTGATCATGGCAGAACTGTCATAGGGTTATTTTCTCTTCATGTCTTCCTTGGGCCAGTCTATCTCAGGGGATCTGGGTTTAGCCAGAGATCCGGCAAGGGATTCCTACCAAACATCCGAGTTTGCCAAGAGACCTAGGCGCTAGATCAAGTAAGGAGTTGGATCTAGCCAAAAAGGCATAGCACCCAACTCAAACAAGGAATCTGGGTGAGTCTACGGGCATAAGCATCGGATGTTCTGGTGTTCTCGGGCTAACTCGTGGTCATCGACACTAGATTGCCACCAGGTGACTTAACCTTCGGGAGCGAGCTCGTGGTAGAGCTATCATGTGGCCGGTTCATGTCTTTTTAGCCTTCCTAAAGCCAGTCTACCTCAGGGGATCTAGGTTTAGCCAGTGGTCCGGCGCAGGATTCCTACCAGACATCCGAGTTTGCCGGGAGACCTAGGCGCCAGTCAACCAAGGAGTTGGGTCTAGTCAGAAAAGGCATAGCACCTAACTCAAACGAGGGAATCCGGGTGAGTCTGCAGGCATAGGCATCAGATGTTCTGGTGATCCCGGGCCAACTTGTGGTCATCGGCACTAGATTACCACTAGGCGACTTGACCTTCGGGAGCGGGTTGTGCTTGAACCATCGTACCTGCATCACATTCTATGACACGTACAAATAATCTGGGCCCATAGAGATTTTATGTGGTTCACTTTATAGTTTTGCCTACTCCACGGGAATACAGGGGGTATATTCTTTTATTTATTGGGGGATTTTATTACAATGGAAAATTAAAGACTATCCATGCCCCCGAGTCGAGTAACGCTTTTGGTGACCAGCTCGACTCTGCGTCTCGTGCTTCGTCCCCTTCCCTGGGGTTAAAGTTGGGAAATACCTCTCGTGGTACACAGTGTTCCATGCTTTTCCTATCGCCTCGCCTTCCCCTGCGTCCAAAATTTCCATCTGGATGATAAACTATTCTGCTCGGTTAAACAACTCAATCACAGAATTTGGTTTGGAGAAGGTTAAGGATCTTCTAAGCGGGGTGTATGTAGTTCTGTTTAGCAGGGTTGACGCTGCCAATCCGACTGAGAGATCCCTTACTTCCTGCATCGCGGCTCTAAATCACTCGATATATTGTTTTAAGGATTCATTCGGCTTCTACTGCAAGCTCATTAGATATATAACACTCTTCTTCTTCAGAAGATAGACGAATAATGCATTTAGGAATTCTTTCTTCAATTGCTCGAACGATCATATATGTCCTGCTAGTAATTTAGTGAACCACTGCTGAGCCTATCCTGCCAGGGAGAGCGGGAAATCCCTGCACCTAGTGACCTCATTCCATCCATGTAACACGACCATTGTGACAAAGTGTTGTAAGTGCTTCTCAGGGTCCTCCCTTCCTGAGTATACCGAAAGTTGCGGCAGTTCGAATCCTAGTTGCATTGATTGCCTTTGGAGATCCTCAGATAGAGAAAACCCTTTTGGGGGAGTTACCTTTGGCATCATCATTACTTGTTTCTGCTTTAGCACCTCTTCTATGAGGCGTTTGATGTCAGACACGCTGAGTGTTTCCTGTTCCGCTTCATTTTGACAAAGATATGGTTCATAAGGGACTCTTGAGTAAGTGCCTTCTGCTGTCTCTTTATACGTGTGAGCTTTTCTTGCCCTCCTTCCATATTTCCTTCTTGAGTTTGTTACTTCCGGGATTTGGCTATTCAGCCCTGGAGTTCTAATTTTTATCCCCTACCGAGGGGCCCTTGGAGGGTTGTCTTAGGATCTCCGATGTTCTCCCCTTATATCGATTTGTCCTTTGTGGGGAATGTGAATGTCTGGCATTAGTTCACGTAACAAAACAGTGACTCCCTGTAGTCTTCTCATATTCTCCTCATTGTTCATCATGAGTTCATTATTTTGTTGTTTCAACTCCTCAAAATTCTTCCGCAATAATTCATAATCTGAGAGTAAGACTGTGGGTGGAGCTATCCTTGAAGTCACCACGAGGTTTCCATTTGGAATTGAAGACTGCCCAAAGGAGTGTTGTTCCTGATTAGCGGGTGTTGCATGTGGGACTTGTTTCGCTCGACCTGTCGCATGTCTTCTCAATCCAACTACGTGTACTTCTCCCTGCTCTGAACGCTCCATGCCGCCCAGTCCAGCGGTCTGGTCGCCTTCAAGCACAGGAAAGTTTTTTAAACGCACTTCGTTGTCATGGTGATCTTCTGAAAATTCTGGTACTATAGGGTGCACTTGATTGGGGCTTCTTGTGGCTCTCATCCTGGTATGAGCGCTCCTTCGGGTGTGGTTAGGTAGGTTCGCCAAATCGGCTGATCGTGTCCCTCTTGGTATCTTGTGTTAAGATTGGGTTTTTGTTGTGTTTCCTACAGACGACACTAAATTGTTGTTGCAAAAAATACAACAATTAAAATTTGTGATGTGGAGTCCACTCAAACTCGGTGTTAGGTGAAATTAGGTTGCCGTAAGAGAAGCTGCCTCAAGAGAGTTCGCCGCTAGGATGCTCGTTACAAAGATTTTGCCACTAGCTCTTTTGTTACAAGGTTTTGCTGCTAGCTCTTTCGCCACGAGATTTTGCTACAAGCTCTTTCGCCACAAGGTTTTGCAACAAGCTTTTTCGCCACAAGGTTTCGCCGCAAGGTTTTGCCTTTCACCGCTAGGTCTTGCCACAAGGTTTTGCCTTCGCCGCTATATCTCGTCGCAAGGTTTTGCCCCTGTTGATGCTCTAAAAAATGGGTTAAAAGGCTCGCGGGAATCTTCCCCCGCGAAGACCCTCTGATGCCAAAGTTAGTCTCAGATTCCAATGACTATTCACAAAAATAGTAAAGATGCAATCAAAGTGTCTAAATTTTACCGAAATTGGAAGTCATGTTCATTATCTTGTAGCTGGGTATTTATAGGACACAATTCTCAAGGGTGGCTGGTGCTGACATGTGTCGACTACTAAATGGATCAAACCAAAAAAAGGGGGGTTGCCACGAAGCCGTCTCGAGGAAGTTCGCGGCAGGCTGCCGTGGGGCCAGCCCTTGCGGCCAGCATTGCCTCACGGCAAGCTTTGGGACTGGCTGCGCCCTTGCGGCCAGCATTGCCTCACGGCAGGCTGCCGCAAGGCTGCCCCTTGCGGCCTGCTTTGCCGCGAGGCTTGCCCTCGTGGCTAAATTTTCTTATTTTGAAAAATTTCTCTCATTTTTTCCTACTAATTTTCCATGGCATCACAATTATACTCCCAAAATATTAGCTATTTGACTAGTTAGTTTCTTGATCAAAAAGGTTTTGAAACTTGCAATTTGTTTAGGATATAAAATAGAGCAGAGTTAGAGGCAGATGCAAACTTGAGACCTCATGACTCCATTTTCTAGAGGGCGAGAAATAATTTTTCTTTCTGATCTTCTTATGTGTAAAACTATGGTTAGGTAGCTTTATAGCTTGTTTAACTATATATATTTCCAGAAACAATTATGTGTGGGATGCATGTCCTGGGAAAATATGATATTGTTTGCCTATGCTTTTTAATTGTTGTACATACAACTTTAACAAAATGGAAGTGTGATATTTGTTCTCTTGATATCATTAGAAAACCTTTGTTTTTAACAAGCAAATTAACAACTGAAATGCTTGAGCCATGAAAATGACCCCCGTGTTGGGTCTTCTAACACAAACTGGGATGGGCAACAGAATTGGGAGAAGGGTTAAGAAAGCTTTACTTGGTACATGAAACCAGAATATCTATCAGTTTACTGTTTATTTGGCTTGGAAATTGGTAAGGTTCTGTTTGAGTGAGCTGTCAATTTTTAGTTTTCATTTTAGTTTTAGTTTTCAAAATTTTAAAAATAAAAGCTGAACATGTTGTTTGGTATAAAAAAAGATTACTTGGGGATGAGGAATAAGTCAAATAATAGACAATAGTTGAACGTTGATCTACGGGTGAAGAGTAGAGATGTCAAACAGGTTGAGCTACATGCAACCACCTGGCTTGATCACTGGGAACAACAATTCTGTGGGATTTTGATGGGACTTGCAAGATTAATTCTGATAGCAACTGGCTTAAAAGTTAGATCACGGCTAGCGTAAAACCTTGTAGCCATTATGTGGCTAAAAAAATAACTTGATTCAGATATACAAAATAAATTGATTTTTAACTTTAAGGTGAAAGTTATTTTGAAGTTGCAAAATATATCGTAGTTTAAATGTTAACTTAGAGCTATGCGGAATTACCCTTAGATGATATAGACCTCTCTCAACACTCACAAATTTTCTCGATGTTAATAGGAATTGAAACAGAAAACTTAAACAATCAAACAGAATGAAAATAAGAACAAGAAATATTCTCTCCTATTTCCGAGTACACCCAGCACTTAGTTCTCTCTCAAGATTACAAAAGTTATCACAAAATCTAGCCTTTCCTCTTAGAGAACATACAACACTCGTTACAATAGAAAGAGACTTAATTCAGCACTCTCGCACACCCCCTTGCCCTCTATTTATAGAGTGGGCAGATATCCCTAGAGAAAACATTAAATATTTATAGTTTAACGCCCCACTTATTACCAATTACAGTTTTTGGGTTACAACTTTTATTTAATTCTTCAAAGGAACTCTAGCGAACTGCCATCATTCACTACTACTGCTACTGCCATCATCTTTTTCTTATACCATATACTCAAGACAACCTTTTAACATTAAAAATAATAAAATAAAATCATCTTGTAGTCAAGGTCCATGGGCTGTTGGGCTGGGTTGAGCAGTATGTTTGGGACGATTGGAAAGTCCACTATCTGTAGATTTGGCTACATCAAGGAGGATGCTGTTCATTGCCAGGTGATTGGCTCTTCGAGGTCTGATAATCAAGTAGTGGAGACAATGGCTAGTAGTGGCAGCAACAACATTGTTATCTATAGGTGTGCGGAGATTGTAGAGATGCGGTTGTGTGCAAACATGGCTTCGCATCTTCTCTTCCAGTGGCACCATATTTCAGCATTTTATCCCACATGAGAGCACTGTTCTAACCACCCTGATAAACTTCCACTTCTAGCCACCATACCACAAACCCCTAATAATCTAATGTAAAAAGAAGCCTCAGCGATAGGCAAAAGTATATTTTGCTAAAACCCAAGGGGGCGTCTTAAAGATATTTCCTGTGTACACAATATGGTACAGGAAGTGCTGACCCTCGAAAAGGAAAATGGCCTAGGCAAAGGTAGGTCCTTAATGGCTGCCAGCGGAGGCCATCGGAGGAGAAGGTCCAAGGCCAGGTAGGTGCTGTGAGGATGAGGAATATGGCAGGGAACAGTGTTGACTGATTACTACTGAAGGCTGGATAGATGTGTCTACTCCTGACTAATGTGAGATCAATTCTCTTCCATACAGGTCATGCACCGATCAATTAATTTATTTATTGTATTTTAGGGCTTAATCCTGCAAGTGGGTTTGGCTACATATCAATTAATTCAATGAAAATATTTTAAGGTGGTGGGTCGTGCACATGTGACTAGTCTGGAATTGGCAAGAAGATCACATGATGATTAAATAATTCTTCATGTACTATTATAGTTCACTTGCTTATTCATTCTTTCCTTTTCAATGATGGTCAATAGGCCATCCAGTTATTTGTATTTTCCTCCTGCTTTATTTTCCCCTTTTTCCTAGCATTTACTGTATTTTCTAAGAACGGGTAAAGCGTCTCAAACTATTTTCACTAAAATAGAAGTGATCAAGATAAAACCTACTCCTAACATTTACTAGAACAAAGTAGGACATTCTCTCCTTGAAGCATTTTATATATATATATATATATTATGACCTATCCGTAAAAAAACTGATATGATCATTACATTATCCCCTTGAAGCCTATATATATATTATGACCTATCCAGAAGAAAACTGATATGATATGCTGAATCATGGTTGGCCACATTTGTTGCCCCCAAAAGGTAACTTCTAATACCTTTTCTTTATCCATCCATCACTCTCGTCGATTGTTGTATATCCGTGAATATTTTGCCCTTGGCTTTGCCTTGATTTTTTTTCTTTTTTTTGTGTTTAAATGAAACAACTTTGTTGATTGGTGAACGTCTGTTTTCAACCTAACTCCTATGATGACGTGTTATCAGGTAATATAGATTGTTTTGGCTGATTTGACCAAAACTAATAAAAATTCTGGTCCCTAATTGAGACTTATTTTAGACGTAGCTCTTTTCACATCAGTGGATAGAAGTGAAAAGCCACGTAACAGAAAGTACACTGAAGTCTGAACTGCCTAATGTGGTTTCTTTTTTTTCTTTTTTGGTTTATACTAGCTATCTGCTGACCCAATTAGGACTTGGGATTGTTGTTATTGTTGTTGGTTTATACTAGGCGCCTGATGTGATTGTTGGATGGTCAACAGTCACACATGTACCTTTCATCTACCGAATTAGGTGAAACAATTCTAGGTCCATGGCAATTGGGACAGGCCTTGTATGTTATCCAAACAATAATCTAAGCTTAATCCCACTAGGTGGGTTTGGCTAACAGGACTGCTATTTGATATTTTATTTAATTGCCATGAGAAGTTTTTTCCTTTTGGTGGTTGTGTAGAGTATTGATTGATCCTAACCGGAAGTAAGCCGTATTTGCTGGTGCAGGTGTGACCTATTCAATAAAACACTTGATCAGTACGTACGAGGCCTTGGATAAGTTTTGACGTGCCTTTCTGCTTTCTGATTAGACAACACCTGCACTGGCCCCTCGGTAAAGGATGCACGTCTTGTCATGTGAAGTTCACCAAATCCACTTGTGGAATGCATGCCATGAATCGAATATGCTTCATTAAAGTTGTCAACATGTGAGATAAGGATACATCCTTAATTTGTTGATCTTGGCTTAGCGTCTTGGCTTGAGGCTGCGCTTCCGCTTTAGGAAACCTCAGCTTCTTCACTCAAAAAGTAGTAGATGATGCTGCATTTGGTTTTGGAAAAAAGACTTAAATACTTACATATATGGCAAGTGACCTTGGGCTGTAAATCATTAATTTCCTTCTTGTCTTGTTCCATATATATAGCATTATTTATTTATTTGAGCTGTGACATCAAACAAGGACAAGGGAAACCAAACACAGAATAAAGAGAAGAAACAGCCCTGAATCTGGATATCGGGTCTGAATACCCAAAAAGAATTATCGTTGCCTTTGTTTTCTCCCTGGAAACTAGACTAGGAACTAAGCCTAGATGATAGGTTTCAAATCTTTCTTTCTTCGTCGAGCTTTTATCTTTAGCTTCAATCTCAGGGCATTTCGCTTATGAGAAATTCTTTTATTCATTCGAACGACGACTTGTAGGGCAGGAGTAACAGGGGGTGGAGCAAGCTAGGATTGGCCGACCAACCCTATCATCCTTTCTGTGGTAGTTAATGAAGGAATCTCTTTCTTGTTATTTCTAGTTAGGGATGGATCTGGGGAAGGGCTAACTTTCAAATTCATAGGTCATTTCAACTCTCATTCTCCCAAATGAGCCAGATCTGCAAGGTAGATCTGGGGGAGGGTTGTAGCTTGTGCCTGCCCCCGTTAAATCTGTCCATGTTCCTAATTCCACCATGCTCTACTTCTAATTCCATTACGTGCGTTGGTCTTTCAAAGCCAACCATCGAGGTGGGCTTCCTTCCTCCATTTGGTAGCAGGATGTGAAAGTCCCCACTTCTTTTGCATTAGTACTTAATTTGCGGAGTAGAATGACTCATGGATTGGTGAGTCATTCCCCTCTCTAAGTCAAAGATTGAGTGTACCAATTATGTCCACCCGAGGGTAGTAGCAAGGATTTGACAGGAAAGAGCTGCAAAAGAAGGCAACATAAGCTTTCATTTGACATTTCCTTCGGTCCATAAGAGGAAAAAGGGCTTTGTCGGAAGCACTACTTAAGCCAATGAAGACTTGTATCATTATGTTTATTGAGTTCTATTCTGTTGCTTGCATTAGGTTTGTCAGATGCGAGCTAGCAAGAGAGGTGGGGCTCACGCCCGTCCCCTCACATTTACCCACGTCGGGCCAATGTTATATTGCTCAAAGCGACCAACATAACATTTTCTTATGCTTACTTATAACTAATGGCTGGGATGGTTGAACTCAAACCTTCTAACGATTCCTCATAGGTTGATATGTTTTTATATTAAAGTGGCGAATTAATGTACTTTGCTTGATAGATATACCGAGAGGTTTATCGAAGGGTGTCAAAAAAACCCAAATGTCCTCACCTAAATTGCAAATTTGCAACATCTATCATTGCCTTGCTCATTATTCTTTCCTCTTTCTTCTTTCCATGGCTGCCAATACAATTGTCGACCGCCGTTGCCTTTGTCTTGTCACCTCACTGTTATTGTCTCGTCGACTACCGCTACTCTAGAGAGAATGCAATGGTGGTCAGCGAAGCAGTGAGGCGAAGGCAACGACAGTCAGTGATTACATCAGCGGCCATGAAAAGGGGAAAGATGAGAGAGTAGTATGCAAGATAGTGGTAAATTTTGTAAATTTATAATTTGGACAAGAGCATTTGGATCTTTTTGACACCCTTTGATAAGCCCTTAATATATCTAGCAGCCAAAGTAGTTGTGCTCTTTTATGTTTAGTTGTTAGAATGGTAGTTGAAGAGTTGCCTCCCTCGCTTGCCCCACATGTTGGGGGAGTTGATGGATTGGAGTAGTTGGTAGGATAAATGCTATATATATAATTGCAATAATCATCTCCTAAGGTTAATGTATTTTCAATAATAGGAATTTCTTTTTGTTATATGAAGAGATAAAAATGATCATTTTATAATTTCACTCTCTTTTTATTTTTTTTTTATTATACACCATCACGAGCAATTTTCCCGATGTCCCATTCTAAGAAGATGAGTTTTGCTTTCATTTTTTTCTTTCTCTCTCTTTGCTTTATCTTACAAAAACAATCAACTAGTAGTTGGCAGCAGCTGGCTGTTGGCAGGAACTATTGGGCCATTCAAATTTTAGAAGTCCAATAGTTATTGAGAAATATAGGGAGTAAAACATGATTCTTCAACTGTGGGGAGCTATTTCAAATTTCATAAAAGTTTGAAGAGTGACTTGACAAATAGGGAGTGGAGCAAAAATTTTGAAAAATACTCTTCAAATTTTGATTTAGGGAGGATGTTGGTTCTCTGTTAAAAATGGCTTTATTGTGGTAAACTTATGTTGGTACAGGCCATTGGCCTAGGGAGAAGGAAATGAACCAAAGAGGCCTAAGCATGAGGAGAGAAATGAGAAAATAAAGTTTTTACATGTAAAGAGTATTTTAATTATTTTTTAATATTTAACTAAAATTAATTAAGAAAAAACTATAACATAATATTAAATTTTAGAGGTGTTTATTATATTTTTTCGAAGACTAAGATAATTTTTATAATAATCTTAAACTTATGATACTTTTCTTAAAATATTGAAAATTAGGGTTAATTTAGACGAGTTTTGATATTCACATAATTAAATGAGAAATATTTAAATTATATTTAGATGCTTTGAAAAATTTGATGGGTTACTGGGAACTTGAAGCTTTACTAAATTATTGCGGGATTTTCATATTTTATAAATTATATTAATATTCTTTCAGTAATAAGTATTAAAAATATTATATAATTTTATAAAATTTATATTTAACATACATTTAACTTTAGAGACAGTCAAACATAATTCTTAAATTTAAAAAAAAAAAAAAACAGAAACATAACTCTTAAATAGTAAAGGTACCTAATGTAATTTTTAAAAAGTAAAAAGTAGTGATGCTTAACTTTAAGGGTATTCAATTAGATTGATGGATTATAAATTAATTTAATAATTAAAAAAATTAATAAAATTTATATAAACAAAATGAATATGATTAAAATTTTAAAAAATCAATTTAAGCGATACAGCTGAAGTTAACCAAATTTTCAAGAAAAGTAATATTCTGAAAGTTTAAATAAAAGTTTAGTAAAGAGTCTAAAATCATGTGTTTTGGATTATTTTTTTTATTCATCTAAAAAATAAAATATTAATGTCAAAAATCTAATATAAACCAATATTTTTGTAAATAGAAATTAATAAATTTAATTTTAAAAATTCACTTTTAATCAAATAATCTTCATCTGGCAGTATTTATACCGAATTTTGGGGTTGAAATTTAATTAATTACTCGAAATTATTAATGTATAATAAATATACTTTAATTTTAATTAAGACATATTTACTATATCTTATTTTTAAATATGAAATAATATTTTTATTAGATAATAAAATATAACATATATATTATGGATTAATACAATATTTTATAATTAAAAATAAAAAAAACTTACAGTAGATGCCCTCCATACTCCATAATAATTCAGATTGATGAAGCATTTCTAGGACACCAAGCCTTAAATAATGCTAGCAGTAGGAACAAAAAATGCTAAAAAATAGGATCACAAACCCATGATCAGGTTTATTGTCAAATGTAGTTGACCACTAATTTAATGACTCTAACAAATAAAAGCATAAAACACTTGCTCTTAAAAAATAACAACTAATAGTTTGAATCATTCATTCAGCACTCTGCCTTGATTCAAAATTACATACCCCCAATTGAGATATGAGAAATTGATGGTTGGCTTGGGGAAGAGACTTTGTAAAGATATTAGTTGCTTGCTCATTTGTACCACAGAATTTCAGTACTATTTTTCCATCAATTACTAGCTTTCGGATGAAATGATGTTGCACGTTGATGTGCTTTGTTTTGCCATGAAAAATAAGATTCCTTGCAATTGCGATTGCAGACCTGTTATCACAGAGTATCTTTGTAGCTTCATTTTGTTCATAATTAAAATCAACAAGAAGTTTTCTGAGCCATAAAGTTTGTCGAGTTGGTGAAGTTGTTATATATTCTTCTTCAAAAGATGATAGAGTTGTTGAGCCAAATTGCTCCAATCAACCCATTGTGTGTTTTGATGATTAACAAAATATATTTTTAGTAAAACTATTTTTAGTATATTTAAAACCTCTAATGTATTTTTGATATATCTTAAGTATTATATTATTTTGTGTATCAAAATGGACCAAGTAATGATATTTTTCTAAGTCTGAAATATTAGCAAGATATAAGGGAACATATTAGAAAATGTTTTCATTTTGAAAATCTAACTCCCGGTATTTTCATATCTAATATTCAATAGTGTTAAAATAATTTTTAACGATTTTTTTTAAAAATAAAATGTATCTATTTTGGGGGTGGTAAAATCGCTAAATTTCGATTTTGTACTAAAATCCAAAATCTACTTTCTTATCTATTTGGATTTTAATTTTTTAGATATTTTTATTGAATCCAAATGGGGGGTACTTTGTTATTTACATTTATGTATTAAAGTAAATGGAAGGTAAAATATAAATAAAATAAAATGAGGGCATTTACTTATAGTGTATTCATGCTATATGGATTATGCCTTCAAAATATTGCTATATGTTTAAAATTCATTTTCTATAAAATCTGGCCCAAAAGTCGACTCTTATATATCTAGAGTCGACTCCCCTTTAATTGGAGTCGACTCTTGCAAAGTGAGAGGCAACCCAGCCGAGAGCAGTTGATGTAGAGTCGACCTAACAACATTGATGTTTTTCGAAGAGTCGACTCTAGCATTAGAGAAGTCGACTCTTGTATAACTAGAGTCGACTCCTGTTTTAGAGAAGTCGACTCTCGGCTTCAACGGTCGAATTTTTCCTAGCCGTTACAGATCCGTTGGAGGCTCTAGTATAAATATCAAGGTGAGATTTTTGGAGAAGGCTAATGCACAATCAAGGTCTATCATCCTAAAGCACTTCCAAGCTCTCAACCATTCATTTCAAAGCAGTCCAAGGCTCAAGCTCAAAGATACATCCATTGGAGCCCAAAGCAAAGGAGAAGAAGATATTCTCTCCAAGTGTGGTAAAAATTATATCATTTGTTTTGTATATTTGCCTTGTATATTGTTCTTATATTGGTATCCCTTTTAGTCCAAGTGTGTTGGACATAGGATTGATTATTTGTATTTATTGTGGATTGTGAGTGGCTTCCTAGAGCTTAAGTAATCTAGGTGTGTATTTTGCTGTATTAGTTTCCAGGGTGAATTAAGGGGAAAACCTCGGTGTTGTGTAAAAGTTCTCTAGGTGAGCTTGTTGAAAACCTAGGTGTGGTTTTAGTGGAACCTCAAGTGTTGGGTTGACCTTGAGAGAGTGGAGTAGGTGTTGGAGACACCGAACCACTATATTTCTTGTGTCTATTATTGTGGTTGTTTGTGTATCTATATTGCTATCATTTTCAAACAACATATATATTTATAACAAAGATATTTTGTTTATAAGAAAATCTCAAGAGTTTTTAAAAGGGAAGAATTTGATTTAACTATTTTTTAATCACTCAATTCACCCCCCCTCTTGAGTGGCCATTGTGTGTGTTAAGGGACCAACAATTGGTATCAAAGCGGATCCTAAAATATTTGTGATTTTCAATCTCAAATCTTAGGATAAAGATTTTATAATGGCCTCTTATTTTAGCCAATCCCTAGGTGATGTGTCAATCCCCTCTAGTCCTCCAATGCTCATTAGAAAGGATTATGCTTCTTGGAAGATTAGGATAGAATCCTATATCATTTCTATAAGCTATCTTTTATGGAGACTTGTTAGGGATGAATTTGATCTATCCTCTCAATATGAGGAAGAATGGTCAAAGGAAGACCTAAGAAAAATAGAAATGGACCATAGGGCTAGGTATATAATTCTTAGCTCTTTAATGCCTAGTGAGTGTGGAAAATTGTCTTCATGCTCCACATCTCATGAATTATGGAAAGAAATAGAAAGAATTCATGAAGGAACCAATAATTCTAAAATGAGTTTTCTTATGTCTCAATATCAAAGATGTAAATTATGGCTTAGTGAGACATTTAGTATTTTGAATGGATGGTTCGAAAAAGCCTCAAATATTTTTAGAATGCTAAGGAAAATGAATGAAGATGCTAAAGAGTATAATGAAAAGAAAACATTACCATTCAATGGTGAGGAGAAAAAGAAAAAGAAGAAGGAAGAAAAAAGAGCCAAGAAATCAAAGAAAAATGTCATTCCCACATGGGATATGGATGATTCTAATGAATCATTCCAATCCAACAAGGAAAAGACACATGTATGCTTTATGGCTCAAGAAGAGGATGAAGAAGAAGAGAATGTAGGAGTTGATGAACTCCAAAAGGCATTTAAGGAGTTATTTGTTAAATTTAAATCTCTTAAGAAAGAGTTTAAGAATGCAAAGAAATTTTTTGCTAAGGAAAAAGAAGATCTTGAAGAGGAGAATGAATCATTAAAAAATGAAGTAGAAATCTTAAAAGAAAAAATTCAAGAATTTAAAGAAGAAAATGAGTCTTTAGAAGAAAAGACTAAAAATAAAAATGAAGCAAAAATAAATGATAAAATGGTTGAAAAATTCCCCATCTTGGAGAAAGAAATAGTGGTTTTAAAAGCTCAAAACTCCAAGCTCACATTAGAAAAATGTGCAATAGAGAAGTCTTTGGCAACATTAATTATGAAAAAGAATTCTAATCCCTTAAAGCCAAAGCCCAAGCCAAAATATCAAAAGAAATCTTGGAAACCATATAGATGGACTCCCCAACCCCCTAAGAGAAATGAAATCAAAATTTGGGTGCCAAAATGGGTAGTTCAACAAATGAGAGCTTTGGATCCTCCTAAAGGATTCAACACTAAGGCAAAGGACATTCAAGAGCCAAAAGCCAAAGGTCCCATCTATAGATGGGTGCCAAAGGCTAAAACTTAGCCTTATGAGTGCCAATGTGCATGAGATCCACATGAGTAACAAGTTATATTTGTTTAAGTGGAGACTCATGGCACAAGAGAGATGAGGAGTTCTATGGTTTATACCTCACTCTCAAAATAGGATAGAAAGCCAATGGGATAAATGGAAATAGGAGAGGTTTGATTTTTTTGGGACAATCACCTCATTCCTAAATTCTAAAATTATTGTGGCTTGAAATCTACATTTACCAAATGTTTTAAAATGTGAAAAATCATCTAGTGGCATATAAAAGAATTGAGCTTAATGAAAATTTTTGTGTTTGTATCTAGGTTTTATCCCATGGTGTTTAAATGCTTGAAATTATTTGGGATTTTGTTAAATAACCCTCATTTTCATTGTTGATCCAAATTGCATGACCTATTGTGTTAGATATATTTTTGGAGTCATTCAAAACAAGCAATATTGGTTCATTTGGAAGAAAAATGAGGTTTTAGACAATTTAGTCCCTATTTTTTTAAAAGAATTATTTTTTTTGAAAGGGTCTAAATATGTTGTGTGCTTTATGTGCTTAAGTGGTTCATTTATGTGTGTATTAGGCCTTGTAGAATATATTGGAATGTGTTTTGTTAATTATTTTTTGCCTATATTTCAAAAGGAGAAAACGAGATTAATGGATTAAATTTTCATCTCCCATTTTTTAAGTATAAGTATGCCTAAATATGTTTTTTAAAATCAATTGGTATCCTAATGCTTCATTGTTTTATTACTTGGCATCATTTTGTTTGATTGTTCTTCAACAAGTGGTATCAAGAGGATATTTTCTTTTGCAACAATTGGTTTCAAATAGTTTATATTATTCCAACAATTGGTTTGCAACAATTGGTATCAATTGGTATTGTATCTTGCCATTAATTGGTATCAATATGCTTCATAATGATCCATATTTTCATCAATTGATATCATTTTTTTTGGCAATATGATTTCAAACAATTGGTCTTAATGTTTCAATTGGTATCAACCTTAAATTGGTATCAAAATCTTTTAAATTGTTTCAAATCAAAGGCATACAATATTTGTCTAGCCATTTATTTTAATTGATATTTCTTTGGCTAGTGTAAATGTTTGGATTGCTTGATTGTTATTTCATGCTTAATTGTCATACTCTATATGCTCTAATCCCTTGTGCTTCATTGCTTTATTATTTTCCCTATATCTCACTCTATACTAACTCTTTTCACTTTTTGATGATTTCAACAAAGGGGGAGAAGTATGTAGTGAGGGGGAGGTATGCCAAAGGGGGAGGTAAGTTGTAAGGGGGAGAGGTCTAGAAAGTGGTTATTTGTTGAAAAACCTTCCAAAGTGGTCTTTAAAGTGGTCTTTCATTGAAAAAATCTTGGTTCATGTTTTTCAAAAACAATTCTTGTATTTTTTGTTTTATTGGTATTTTTTAGTACAAAACTTAGGGGGAGTTATTTTGCAAAAATATTTTCATAAAATTATTGTGTTTTTGTAATCATCAAAAAGGGGGAGATTGTTGAGCCAAATTGCTCCAATCAACCCATTGTGTGTTTTGATGATTAACAAAATATATTTTTAGTAAAACTATTTTTGGTATATTTAAAACCTCTAATGTATTTTTGATATATCTTAAGTATTATATTATTTTGTGTATCAAAATGGACCAAGTAATGATATTTTTCTAAGTCTGAAATATTAGCAAGCTATAAGGGAACATATTAGAAAATGTTTTCATTTTGAAAATCTAACTCCCGGTATTTTCATATCTAATATTCAATAGTGTTCAAATGATTTTTAACGATTTTTTAAAGAAATAAAATGTATCTATTTTGGGGGTGGTAAAATCGCTAAATTTCGATTTTGTACTAAAACCCAAAATCTATTTTCTTATCTTTTTGGATTTTGATTTTTTAGATATTTTTATTGAATCCAAATGGGGGATACTTTGTTATTTACATTTATGTATTAAAGTAAATGGAAGGTAAAATATAAATAAAATAAAATGAGGACATTTACTTATAGTGTATTCATGCTATATGGATTATGCCCTCAAAATATTACTATATGTTTAAAATCTATTTTCTATAAAATCTGGCCCAAAAGTCAACTCTTATATATCTAGAGTCGACTCCCCTTTAATTGGAGTCGACTCTTGCAAAGTGAGAGGCAACCCAGCCGAGAGCAGTTGATGCAGAGTCGACCTAACAGCATTGATGTTTTTCGAAGAGTCGACTCTAGCATTAGAAAAGTCGACTCTTGTATAACTAGAGTCGACTCCTACTTCGAATAGGAGTCGACTCCTGTTTTAGAGAAGTCGACTCTCGGCTCCAACGGTCGAATTTTTCCTAGCCGTTACAGATCCGTTGGAGGCTCTAGTATAAATATCAAGGTGAGATTTTTGGAGAAGGCTAATGCACAATCAAGGTCTATCATCCTAAAGCACTTCCAAGCTCTCAACCATTCATTTCAAAGCAATCCAAGGCTCAAGCTCAAAGATACATCCATTGGAGCCCAAGGCAAAGGAGAAAAAGATATTCTCTCCAAGTGTGGTAAAAATTGTATCATTTGTTTTGTATATTTGCCTTGTATATTGTTCTTATATTGGTATCCTTTTTAGTCCAAGTGTGTTGGACATAGGATTGATTATTTGTATTTATTGTGGATTGTGAGTGGCTTCCTAGAGCTTAAGTAATCTAGGTGTGTATTTTGTTGTATTAGTTTCCGGGGTGAGCTAAGGGAAAAACCTCGGTGTTGTGTAAATGTTCCCTAGGTGAGCTTGTTGAAAACCTAGGTGTGGTTTTAGTGGAACCTCAAGTGTCGGGTTGACCTTGAGAGAGTGGAGTAGGTGTTGGAGATACCGAACCACTATATTTCTTGTGTCTATTATTGTGGTTGTTTGTGTATCTATATCGCTATCATTTTCAAACAACATATATATTTATAACAAAGATATTTTGTTTATAAGAAAATTTCAAGAGTTTTTAAAAGGGAAGAATTTGATTTAACTATTTTTTAATCACTCAATTCACCTCCCCTCTTGAGTGGCCATTGTGTGTGTCAAGGGACCAACAAGAGCTATTGTTTCTTGCCTTATCAAACTCTATGTCATTGCTCCAGAACCAAAGCTATAAAGGTTGTTGAAAGTACTCTTATCATCTAAACATCCTGCCCAATCGCTGTCAGTGAAACCAAATAGCTTGAAATTTGACACTTTGGAATAATACCAAACACCAAAATCAACCGTTCCAGCAACATAATGAATGATCCTTTTTGTTGCACCAAAATATTGCTTCGTAGGATTATGCGTGAATCTGGACACAACACTAATAGAAAAAGTGATGTCAGGTCTAGTGTGTGTCAAATAATTTAAACCACCAACTAAACTTCTAAACAATCTTGGATTTGTCTTCTCAATCCCATTTTCTCGCTGCAACTTCTCATTAATGTTCATTGGTGTGGCTGTCACCTCACAATTTCTCATATTAAACCTGTTCAACAAGTCTATAACATATTTCTTTTGACACATGAAAATCCCTTCTTCACTTTGCTTCACCTCAAGACCCAAAAAGTATTGTTGTAACCCCAAATCTATCATCTCAAACTTTCTCATCATGTTAGACTTAAAATCAACAATTAAAGACTATGAGGAACCCATGTAAATCATATCATACACATAAAGACAGACCACAAAAAAATCTCCATTACTTTGTCGCTTCAAGTAAAGAATAGGCTCATTTTCACATCTTGTGAATCTACTATCTTGAAAGAAAGCATCAATTTTGCAATACCACACACGCGAAGCTTCCTTTAGCCTGTAAATAGCTTTTCTTAACCTGTAGACTTTGTTTTCGCTTCCATTGATAACAAAGCCCTTAGGCTGTGCGACATAAAACTCCTCTTTTAGGTCACCATTCAAAAATGTAGATTTCATATCAAATTAATACACAGGAAGTTGCATTTGGGTAGCCAAAAACAACATGACTCTTACAGTTTCAAAGCGAGCAACAAGAGAGAAAGTATCATCAAAATCTATACCTGACAACTGTGAGTATCCTTTGGCCACGAGCCGAGCTTTCCTTTTTTGGATACTTCCGTCAGCATTATACTTTGTTCGAAACACCCACTCAAGTCCTACAACATTTTTGCCTTCAGAAATATCAACTAACTCCCATGTTGAATTTTTCTCAATGGCCTGCATCTCCTCTGTCATAGTGATCTGCCACTCTGATTGTTCTGCAACTTCCTCAAAAGAAGTTGGATCAGTGACTAAAAAAGTAAAGTCACAAAAGTTATAAATTTCTATTAAATATCTAAATTTTTTAGGTGGCATTTCACTGTTGCTGGAAGAGCTGGATTGTAACAACCCACTTCTTCAGGACGTGTTATACCTTAGGATGCATCCGAAATTTTCTAAGGCCTATCTAGTGTTTAATTTACACACCAGAGATAAATACAATTTACAAAGCGGAAGTTGAATCGAACATGCTCACGATAATGCATATAATAATAACTGGACATGACATTCATTATAAAGTTAATTCATAAGCGTCTGAGAATAAATACAATGTACATAATTCTTAAACTATTCACATTACAACATGACATGGCTCATTTCCTCGTTTCTTGACGTCTCGCGTCATTACACATCTTCAACCTCGATTACATCACTGCAAGTCCCGACTGGAAGGTTGAATGTTCCAGGGGCGAACCCAAGTTAAATGATGAACCATCTAAGTAGGGGTACATAATGCTATGTCATGTGTGTATGCAATGTCCTTCATTGTAGGTGTCAACTGCACCTCTCATGCTACCCACCATTTTAGCGGCCACCTCTTTCGAAGTCGGGGTGTATGGGTGCACTCTTGGTAAGGCAGCGGTGCCAGTTCGTACTCCCTACGGCCTCATATGCGTGTGAACAATGATATCAACGTGTAATCATGCATTTCATAGTCATGTATGCATTCTACGTGATAGATACATATCAGGGCATGTCCATATGATGAAAATATTTTCGAGGAAGTACCATTTACCTTCTAGAGCTTATCAAGCTATCTCGAAATTCGTGTCTTGCTTCGATTTACGTGCCAACCTCAAAATTCGCACCAGACACCTCAACTTTGACCTCAAAGCATCCTAATCACCATAGATATTTGAATAAATATTAAATCCTATTTTTTCATAATTTCTGGCATTTTCTTTAATTTTTCCTCTATTTCTTCCTATTTTTCCTCAATAATTCCAAATTAAATATTTTTAGAAATATTTTCTCAAATATTTCACTACGAAAATTCATAAAATAATATTTTGGAATTTCTGAAATTTTCTAGAGAATTTTACTCACCTTGACTTAGCATCTCTGAATTCCTTGATTTGTGTGCAATATTCCCGAAAAGCATGCCCGGGCCGTTTTTCTCACCAAAATCTCCAGGATATCACCGAAACATAATTTCTTATTTTTTCAGGATTTTTTCCCATCATTTTTCCTATTTTCTTTTCTTCTTTTTCTTTCTTTTCTTTTCTTTTTCTTTTTTTTTCTTTTTTTCTTTTTCTCTCTTTCTCCTATTCATCTTCTTCTTCCTCTCGCTGCAACCCACCTGCGCCTGCATCTTCTTCTTCTTCTTCCTTTTTTTTTTCTTTTTCTTTTCTTTTTCTTCTTCCTTCTCTTCTTCTTCTTCACCCGCGGCTGCCTGCAACTCCCCGCGCCCAACGCTTGCGGCTGCCGCCACCTCGCCCCACTCCGGCCTTTGCCCGGCCCTCCGCTGGCTGCCTCGGCTTCCCCGGCCACTACTGCTCCCGTCGCGCCGCTGTTGGCAGCCGCACGCGGCCGCCATTGGCCGTGGCTGGTTGCTGGTTCGGCGCGACTGCCCACGACCATGGCTGTCATGGCCGCACCAACTCTCTCTCCGGCCGTCTCCCGAGTCTTCGCAGCCTTCTCCGTCCGCCGTGCCACCATCAGCAAGCCATGCTTGTTGCCTCGGCCCTCCCCTGCTCGCGACGTCCAGCTACTGGAGCTCGCGCTCGAGCTGCCATGGCCGCAGCTTGCGGCCATGGTTGTTGTTCGCTCCTGGCGACTTGCTTCAGCCACTTCCAGCCACCTCTTGCTCCCTTCTCTCTTCTCTCGATCTCTCTCTCTCTCTCGCGAATTCTCTGGCTCCTCGCGGCTTGCTGCTATGGCCGAATTCGGCCTTCTCTTTTCTCCTCCCTCGCTTGCTTCCATTACTCCCAATTCTTCATCTATTTATAGGCATCCCCTAGCTTGGGCGCCAAGCTCCTTACTTTGGTCGTACCCCCTGCCCATGCCTCTTACCATGGCTTTCTACAACTTGGCCACCAAGTTTTTCAGAGGCTTGCCCACCACGCGCACACACCGCGCATACCTATATATATATATAATTATATATTATACTTTAATATAAAAAAATTTACATATTAACCCAAATTTTATCCTTATTACATCTATGCAATTCCCTAATTGCAACTAGCCCTTAAACCTCAAATTAATTTACATTACAATACCAAAAATTCATAATTAATAACTTAAATTTTACTCGATATAGACGATTTCGTCTCAGTGTCCTTACCGAACTATCGTTTCATCCTGAAACTACTGAAGGGTTGCTTGTTACGCAAAATCGGAGCCCCCCTAGGGTTCCGTTGATTTTTCGGGAGTCCCTAACAACAATTCAATTTTACAGCCTAATTAACAGCTGTATTTTAGGTGTACCGAAAACTGTTCCGAATTCGATTTCTTTTGATACCATAAATCCTATCTTAATATGTTCGTCGAGACCATATAATTTTCCTTAAATAATTTCACTTCGAGGCATTCTCTGCAGTTGATTCGGTACCTGGAATTGCTATAAAATTAACTTTTCGGTATTCTAAAATCATCAAAATTACGTGGCAACTTCATATGAACATGGGGTATTACATGGATAATGGAGAATCTAAACTTGTTGGACTTGTATTGCTACTGTCACCAAGTGAGAAAGGAGTTAAACTTGCAAGGGATGGAGAATTTGAACTTGCAGGTGATGGCAATTCTGGTTGTTCAACATCAAAATTTGCAGGAACCTGATTGGCGATGCCTTCCTTGTTAACATTCCAACTTAAATAGGCCTCATCATTGAACACAACATTCCTGTTAATTATCACTTTGCCACTTTATAGGATTATATAAGTGATATGTTTTGGATTGAGGACTATAGCCAATGAAAATGCATTTTTTAATTTTTTCATCAAGTTTAGAACGAGAATTAACCAAAACATATGCTACACAACCAAAGATTTTTAAATGGCTTTCCCAAGGCTTTTTGCCCTGTATGGTGTTTGATTGAGAACGACCATCGTTGGAGAGATATTCAAGATATACACTGTTATTGTTATTGTTTTTTCCCAAAACTGATTTGGAAGCCCCTTCACTTTCAACATACTTCTGGCCATTTCTACCACTGTACGATTTTTTCGCTTTGCTAGGCCAGGTTCAAGGCATGGGCCACTAAGGTCGATGCCTAAGGCCTCCAAGAAAGTGGGGCCTCAAAATTGATAATTAACTATTTTTTTTAATATTTTGAGATACAAAATTATTAATTTTATTTTACGATAATTTTCTTTAAAGTTATATTCTGTTTATTTTTTTATTTTATTTGAAGGAGGAGGCTCCCAACTCCTTAAGTCCACAGATCATTTTTTGATATTAGGTAATGTATAGTGAGATATCATTTAGATGAGAAGACCCCCAACATTTTAAGTTTACGAATCATTTTTCAATATTAGGTAATGAATAATGAGATATAAACTAGTAACGTAACCAAAAAAAAAAAAAGATAAGAAGTGGTATTAGTTTAAGTGGATAATTTGATAAAATGATTCTTTGAACGACAAAAATTTTGTTTAAATAATTTGCATTGATTTGGGTATTAAAAAAAAAAAGTAAATCAGTAAATTTTTACTTTGTAGGACTTGTCTATTAACTCTTCACATTTTTTTGTTTATTTAATTTTTACGTTTTCATATCTTTTTTTCTTGTTTATATTGTCAATTGAAAAAAATTTACTTTTTAGATTTGAATAAAAAAATTTAATTAGCAATTTTGCATCTCAAAAAATAAATAAAATAAAAATTAAATAATTTTTAGTATTTATTTATATTATTAAAATGCCACTAAATTAAATCATGCCTAAGGCCACAAATGTTGTTAAGACGCCCTGTGCTCTGCAACACTATTTTGCTACGGTGTGTAAGGTGTTGTAAGTTCTCTACGTATGCCATGCTCATCACAAAAATAAGTGAAATCATTATATAAGAACTCATCACCTCAATTTGTTCGAAGTGCTTTTATGCTATTGCCACTTTGTTTCTCCACCAATGTCTTAAATTTCTTGAAATTATCAAAGGTTTCTAATTTAAATTTCAAGAAATAAACCCAACTCATACGACTAGAATCATCTGTAAATAGCAAAAAAATAACAAAATAGTGTTGCAGAAAATTTGAAACATGTACAAGTTCAAGACAATTTGAAACCCTATATGATTTTCCAACAGAAAATTATCTAAGTTCAAGACAATTTGAAGCCCTACATGATTTTCCAATAGAAAATGATCTAAGTTCAAGACAATTTGAAACCCTACATGATTTTCCAACAAGAAATGATCTTTTACTCTATTTCCCATAAACACACCTTTGACAAAAATCAAATTCACCAATTTTCGGCAAGCCAACAACCATTTTTTTCTGTCTTAAAAGTCTTAGACCATTCACATTCAAATGCCCAAAACATAAATGTCATAGTTTAGCCTCGTTATTTCCCCTAACAACTAAGGTTTTGCTCATGATTTTTGAAACATCAAGAGGAAACATTTTGTTTTGTGTTATATGGACATTTTCAATGATCTAACCAAATTTTTTTATAATTAACAACACATGAATCACCATCAAACACAACTTTATATCCACTAATCATCAATTGTCCAACACTCAATAAGTTATAAGCTAAACGAGGCACAAATTGCACATCATAAAGAAGTTTGACAGCACTTTGTAAGGTTTTGATGGCAATTGTACATTTCCCTTCTACGTGTATCTACTTGTCGTTTTTGAGTCTAACTTCACCTTTATGCGACTTGTCAAGCTCTTTGAACGACGACTTTGTCCTTGACATGTGGTTGGAGCATCCATTGTCCAAAAACCATATTATATTGCGATTTAGCATATCTTGAATAGGTCAATGGGCCATGAATAGCTTGCTCTCCTCTTCAACCTTTTCTGTAAAATTTGCTTGCTTCTATTCTTCCCTCTATTTGGTCCAACAATCTGCTTCTTTGTGCCCTATTTTGTTGTTATATCTGCATTGGATTAAGTTCTTGTATTGACATGATTCACCAAATTGACCTTTACCTCTGTTGCCACGACCTCCTCGTCCATGAAATCAACCTTTGCCTTGACCTCTTGAATTTTCTGACATTCCTTTGAAAGAAGACTCTCTTTTCACCTAAAACGCCTTCTCCTCAACCTTTTTAAATGATTTGCTAAGCCTATTTTCATGAGCTATAAGAGAGCTCATCAATTCATCAAAGGAATAAGTGAATAGATCATTTGACTCTTCAATTGCAGCAACAACATGATTAAATTTTGAAGTTAAACTCCTCAAAACCTTGCACACAACTGTCTCATTACTGATTTTTTCACCAAAGCTTTTCATATGATTGACAATACCAAGCACCCTAGACAAAAATTCTTGCACAGATTCTTTTTCTTGCATAGACAACATTTCAAAATTACGACGGAGAGTTTGCAACTTCACAATATCACCTTTTTGTCTCCCATGTACTTTTGTTTTAGAGTCTCCCATGCCTCATGAGAAGTAGTTGCTGCAATAATTTTGAGAAATATTTCATCATCAAGAGTTTGTTGGATCATGAAAAAAGTATTGGAGTCCTTCTTACGATTATCCTGCGGCTGTTGATTGAGCTTGACTGGTTGCATACGATTCTCCTACGGCTGTTGAGCAGGCTTGATTGGATACCTATCTTCAAACCTGTTTTCTACAAAGGGGTAAATTATCTTGTTTTCAGTTTTCAAAATTTTAAAAATGAAAGCTGAACATGTTGTTTGGTATAAAAAAAATTACTTGGGGATGAGCAATAAGTCAAATAATAGACAATAGTTGAACGTTGATCTACGGGTGAAGAGTAGAGATGTCAAACAGGTTGAGCTACATGCAACCACCCTGGCTTGATCACTGGGAACAACAATTCTGTGGGATTTTGATAGCAACTGGCTTAAAAGTTAGATCACGGCTAGCGTAAAACCTTGTAGCCATTATGTGGCTAAAAAAATAAATTGATTTTTAACTTTAAGGTGAAAGTTATTTTGAAGTTACAAAATATATCATATATAGTTTAAAAATAATAATAAAATAAAATCATCTTGTAGTCAAGGCCCACGGGCTGTTAGGCTGGGTTGAGCAGTATGTTTGGGACGATTGGAAAGTCCACTATTTGTAGATTTGGCTACATCAAGGAGGATGCTGTTCATTGCCAGGTGATTGGCTCTTCGAGGTCTGAATAATCAAGTACTGGAGACAATGGCTAGTAGTGGCAGCAACAACATTGTTATCTATAGGTGTGCAGAGATTGTAGAGATGTGGTTGTGTGTAAACATGGCTTCGCATCTTCTCTTCCAGTGGCACCATACTTCAGCATTTTATCCCACATGAGAGCACTGTACTAACCACCCTGATAAACTTCCACTTCTAGCCACCATACCACAAAACCCTAATAATCTAATGTAAAAAGAAGCCTCAGTGATAGGCAAAAGTATATTTTGCTAAAACCCAAGGGGCCGGGCGTCTTAAAGATATTTCCTGTGTACACAATATGGTACAGGAAGTGCTGACCCTCAACAAGGAAAATGCCCTAGGCAAGTTAGGTCCTTAATGGCTGCAAGCGGAGGCCATCGGAGGAGAAGGTCCAAGGCCAGGTAGATGCTGTAAGGATGAGGAATATCTCAGGGACTTAAACAGTGTTGACTGAATACTACTGAAGTCCGGATTGATGTATCTACTCCTGACTAATGTGAGATCAATTCTCTTCCGATCCATGCAGGTCATGCACGAATCAATTAATTTATTTATTGTATTTTAAGGCTTAATCCTGCAAGGTGGGTTTGGCTACATATCAATTAATTCGATGAAAATATTTTAAGGTGGTGGGTCGTGCACATGTGACTAGTCTGGAATAGGCAAGAAGATCACATGATGATCAAACAATTCTTCATGTACTATTATAGTTCACTTGCTTATTCGATTAATTCAATGAAAATATTTCCGTTGTTTCTAGCATTTAGGGTGTATTTAATAATATAAAAAATGTCATATCCAAATAATTGAATTTTATTTTTGGTATTTGACATACTATATTTTTTATAAAATTGAATTCCATGATACAACTATTAAAATATGTTTTTGTCTCTTTTTAATGAAAAAATCTATTTAGGGTGAGATAATTTTTATTTTTTATGTAAGTTAAAAAATACTTTCATTTTTAACTAAATGATATCAAACACACCATTTATGTATTTTCTAAAAATGGGTAAAGCGTCTCAAACTATTTTCACTAAAAAAGAAATGACTGAGATAAAACCTACTCCTAATATTTAGACGTGTGTTTGATAGTATAGAAAATGTCTCATCTAAGGAATTGAATTCTATTTTTAGTGTTTGACACACTATATTTTTCATGGAATTCAATTCTATGGTACAATCATTAAACTATGTTTTTGACTTTTTTCTATGAAAAATTCTATTTAGAGGAGATGATTTTTATTTTTCATATAAATTGAAAAATACTTTTCTTTTCACCTAAATGTTATCAAACACATCCTTACTAAAACAAAGTAAGACATTCTCCCTTTGAAGCCTATTATATATATATATATATATATATACATCCAAAAAAAAACTGATATGATCATGACATTCTCCCCTTGAAGCCTACATATCCGTGAATATTTTGCCCTTGGATTTGCCTTTGAACTCGTGTGTTGCCTTTGACGTGTTATCAGGTAATATAGATTGTTTTGGCTCATTTTACCAAAACTAATAAAAATTCTGGTCCCTAATTGAGACTTCTTTTCGAGGTAGCTCTTTTCACATCAAGCGGATAAAAGTGAAAAGCCACGTAACAGAATGTACACTGAAGTATGAACTGCCTAATGTGGTTTCTGTTTTTTTCTTTTTTGATTTATACTAGCTATCTGCTGACCCAATTAGGACTTGGGATTGTTGTTATCGTTGTTGGTTTATACTAGGCGCCTGATGTGATTGTTGGATGGTCAACAGTCGCACATATACCCTTCATCTACCGAATTGGGTGAAACAATTCTAGGCCCATGGCAATTGCGACAGGCCTTGTATGTTATCCAAACAATAATCTAAGCTTAATCCCACTAGGTGGGTTTGGCTAACAGGACTACTATTTGATATTTTATTTAATTGCCATGAGAAGTTATTTTTTCCTTTTTGGTGGTTGTGTAGAGTATCGATTGATCCTAACCGGAAGCCAGCCATATTTGCTGGTGCAGGTGTGACATGATCAATACGTACGACGCCTTGGATAAGTTTTGAGGTGCCTTTCTGCTTTCTGATTAGACAACACCTGCACTGCCCCCTCGGTCGTCTTGTCATGTGAAGTTCACCAAAGCCACTCGTGGAATGCATACCATGAATCGGATATGCTTCATGAAAGTTGTAAACATGTGAGATAAGGATATATCCTTGATTTGTTGATCTTGGCTTGATGCTGCGCTTCCGCCTTAGGAATCCTCAGCTTCTTGACTTAGTAGATGATACGGCATTTGGTTGCCAAAAAAAGACTTAAATACTTGAAATAATTTTTCTTGTGTGATTTTTATCATTTGTGTCTTTAATTTCAATAGAAGAGATAAATTTACAAGTTGGACTATTGACTCTTGTATAAGGCGAGAAATCGAATTCATGACCTATTAGTGCAAATCTCAATGTATCGCTTATCTGACCACTCGACTTATATTCTAAGAAAAAAAATTAAATACTTAGAATTGCCATGCTTACATAGACTCTCGGCACTTATGTTCTTAATTTCGGTAAAAAAGATAAATTACAAGTAGAGCTTTTATCTCATTACGTAAGGTAAAAAATCAAATTCATGACCTACTATTATATATATTAATTTATTGTGATCTAACCACTTTGATTTATACCTGAGACTAACTTAAAACACTTACATATTTGGCAAGCGGTCTTGGGCTGTAAATCATTAATTTCCTTTTGTCTTTTTTCATATATATATATATATATATAGTATTATTTATTTATTTGAGTTGTGACATCAAACAAAGAGAAGGAAACCAAACAGGACAAAAAGTGGAAACAATCTTGAATCTGGATAGTGGGTCTAAATACCCAAAAAGAATTGTCGTTGCCTTTGTTTTCTCCCTGGAAACTAGACTAGGGAACTAAGCCCAAATGATAGGTTTCAAATCTTTCTCCCTTCGTGGATCTTTTATCTTCAACTTCAATTATAGGGTATTCTGCTTCTGAGGAATTCTTTTATTCTTTTATTCGTTTAATATTTTATCATTATGCTTACTGAGTTCTGCTCTGTTATTTACATCAAATTTATCAGACGCAAGCTAGTAAGGGGAGGTGAGTTTCATGCGCGCCCGCTCACATTTACTCATATCAAATAAATATTATGTTGCCCTCAAATATTATGTTACTCGATGTGATCAATATAATAATTTTTTACGCTTACTTATAACTAATGGTCGAGATAGTTGAACTCAAACCTTCTAACGGTTCCTCATAGGCTGATGGATAATGTTACACGAACAAACTGGTGAACAACCACAATTTGTCGCGATATTATGATATCAAAATATCATGATAAATTAAACCCAAATTTTTGAATGCCCTCCCAAAATTATGCCCTCTTTCTCATACTCTTTTTATCGTTTCTCCCAGCCTTCTCTCTCTCTCACCTCATTCTCTATTATTTATTCTCGTCTTTGCCCTTGCCTTTTCCTCCGTGTTTCAGCTGCTGTCCACCTTCGTCTTCGTCGTTCCAGTCGTCATCTATGCCTCCATCTCTTCCCTATCTCTCATTCCCCCTCTCTCACCGCATTCTCTCTCTACTCATTCTCGTCAATGCATCTAAGTCCTCCATCACGGTCCGCCTCCATCTCTTTCTCTTTCTGGGCCTCTATCTCCACTAACACCTTCGTTGTTCTCTGCCAACACTTTTATTTCCTCTCTTTTTTTTTTTTGGGTCACTAACACATATATAAATATATAATATATTTATTGAAAATGTATTTGAATATAATTTGGGTTAAATATACATATTTTCTAAACAAAAATATAGATTAAACAAGAATAAAAATAAATAATATATTTTGAGTTAAAACATATTTTTATGTTATTATTTATATATAAGATAATTACAAAATACATAAAATTTTAAGTTTTGTATGAATAATAAATTGAAGAACTATAATTGTATTGTGATGGATATAAGAATATATCTTTTTATTAAAAATAAATATTATAATATTATGATTTATAGTTTGATTTGTATTTTATAACTTAAAAATAAAACAAAATTACAAAATAAAATTTTAAAAATAGCGAGGCAAACTATACTCTTAAAAGTTTGATCTTATAAGCTAAAAATTTTAAAAGTAACGAAATAGGTAGAAGATAAAAAAAAGACAGCTATTAAAGGAACATCATGAATTTCACTAAAAAATTCTCTCTCAATACGAAGGAAAAGTCAAATGTGTCTATGAGAGTTGCATCAAACAAATTTATTTTTCCTTCTCCACTATTCTCCACTTGTTAGAATAACAAGTTTAAATAATTTATAATCTCAATTATATTTTTTCTCTTTATCATTCATATAAAATATAAAATTTTATATATTTTATAATTATTTTATATATAAATAATTATGTATATTTGTATGTTATTGTTTATTTATATTGCTTGAATTGAAAGGTCCTAATATTATATTTTATAAAAATAAAAAAATTATATTTAAAGTTAAAGAAAATTATAATACTTTATTTTAGATTTATACAAGTAATATAAATAGATAAAAAAATAAATAATATGTAAGTAATATATAATATCATATATTTTATATTTATATATATATATATATGTTAGTTTAACATAGACTCAAAGAGAGAGAGAGAGAGAAGTTGGAACGGTGGAGGCGAACGGTAGAGAGAAGCGACAGAAGATTCAGAGAGAGAAGGTGGAGGCATCGATAGCTGCGTTGATGGCAGTGGATGTTGACAGAGGTGATTGCATCGGTGGCAACGAGAGAGAGAGAGAAGGATGAGATAGTCATTGGTCGGGGCTTCAATTGATGCGGACGATGAGAACGAGCAAAGAGAGGGAAGGGGAGAGAGAGAGAGAGTAAGACAAAAAGAGAAATGATGGTAATGGAGTTTTGAGAGAGTGAAAGGTGAGACTAAAAGAGAGAGAGAGAGGGAGGAACTAGTAGTTGGCAGCAGCTGGCTGTTGGCAGGAACTACTGGTAAGTGGGCCATTCGTGAAGGAAAGCGCGCACTGTTGTTGCCATTATTATTATTATTATTATTATTATTATTGTGGTAAACTTATGTTGGCCTAGAGACTAGAAGGAACCAATGAGAGCGAGGCCTAAGCACTATTAGAGAAATGAGAAAATAAAGTTTTTACATGTAAAGAGTATTTTAATTATTTTTTAATATTTAATTAAAATTAACTAAGAAAGAAAAAAACTATAACATAATATTAAATTTTAGAGGTATTCATTATATTTTTTCAAAGACTAAGATAATTTTTATAATAATAATATTAAACTTATGATGCTTTTCTTAAAACATTAAAAATTGAGATGAATTTAGACGAGCTTCAATGTTCACATAATTAAATGCGAAATATTTAAATTATATTTAGATGCTTTGAAAATTTTGATGGGTTACTTGGCACTCGAAGCTTTACTAGATTATTATTGCGGGATTTTCATATTTTAAAAATTATATTAATATTCTTTCAGTAATAAGTATTAAAAATATTATATAATTTCATAAAATTTATATTTAACATTCATTTAACTTTAAGACAGTCAAACATAAGTCTTAATTTTTTTTAAAAAAAAAAAACAGAAACATAACTTTTAAATAGTAAAGGTAACTAATGTAATTTTTAAAAGGTAAAAAGTATTGATGTTTAACTTTAAGGGTATTCAGTTAGATTGATGGATTATAAAGTAATTTAATAATTACAAAAAATTAATAAAATTTATATAGACAAAATGAATATGATTAAAATTTCAAAAAAGAATCAATTTAACCAAAATACTTGTAAGTTAACCAAATTTTCAAGAAAAGTAATACTCTGACAGTTTAAATAAAAGTTTAGTAAAAGAGTCTGAAATCATGTATTTTGCATTATTTTGTTTATTCATCTCAATAATAAATATATTAATGTTAAAAATCTAATATAAACAAAAAAAAAATTGTAAATAAAAATTAATAAATTTAATTTTAAAAATTCAGTTTAATCAAATAATCTTCATCTGGCAGCATTTATACCGAATTTTGAAGTTTAATTAATTACTCGAAGTGATTAATGTATAATAAATATACTTCAATTTTAATTAAGACAGATTTACTATATCTTATTTTTAAATATGAAATAATATTTTTATTAGTTAATGAAATATAACATATATATTATGGATTAATAGAATATTTTATAATTAAAAATAAAATATATTTACAGTAGGTGCCCTCCATATTCCATAATAATTCAGATTGATGAAGCGTTTGAAATGTGTAAATTGTGAGCAATCATTTTTTTTTTTTTAATTCATTTCTCTCTGCCGCATAAAAGTCAAAGATCCGGAGTTGATTCCAGAACGTGCACGGTAGACGGTACTACTATTCAGACTCAGAGTCGATGCGAGTCAACTCAACTCCGCTTCCATGACTCAACCAATTTAGCCAACGCCGCCAAAGACGACCCGCCGTCGCTCAGCGCGGCCATTGCCCCCTCCCTCGCCGCTTTGGCTCGCTCCCTAGCGGCCTTGCCGGCCTCGGATTCCATCAGCTCTCTGATTCGCTCCTCCACCTCTCCCGCCGTCACGAATCCGCCGTCCGACTCGTTCATCGACAAGGCCAGCTTCATTTGCTCCACCAACAGCACCCTGTTCAGCCTCTGCTCAGCGTAGAGCGGCCACGCCACCATCGGCACGCCGGCGCACACCGCCTCCAACACCGAGTTCCACCCGCAGTGTGTCACGAACCCGCCCACCGAGTCGTGCCGCAACACCGCCACCTGCGGCGCCCATGACTTCACCACCAGCCCCCTTTCCTTCGTTCGCTCCAAGAACCCATCGGGGAGAAGCGAATCCAGATCCGGCTCGGGCGGGGCCGCAACGATCTTTCCTTTATCTGTGTCGGGCGGGCTCCGGACCACCCACAAGAACCTCTGGCCGCTCCGCTCCAATCCGACCGCCATCGCCGCCAACTGCTCCACCGAGAACGAACCCAAGCTCCCGAAGCATAGGAATACAACGCTTCCACACGGCTGTGAGTCGAGCCACCTCAAACACACGTTTTCACTGCCGCCTCCGCGGCCTTCGTCGGACGCAATGAGCGGGCCCACGCAGAACACCGGCGGCGTAGGAGCGTCGGGAACACAGAGTCCATCTTGGATCGCTTTCAAGGCGTCCGGTTCCAGAGATGCGAACGTGTTGACAATAATCCCATCCGATTTGGGCATATGGACAAAGAACTCTATGAGTGCATTATACTCGACGGATCTTCTCTCCATCATTGGCAGCGGCATATCAGAGGATGGAATCGGGGGCAAGCTCGGAAAGTGAAGAAGCGTATTCATGTCTTTGAAGTCTCCGGTGGTGTTCCGATCAGTTGTCGGCAAGTAAAGGTAGCAAGCGAGGCAAGAAGCGCCCGAGGTGAAGAAGTAGAAGGTGGGGAGGTTGAGTTCGGCTCCGACGGAGAAGGCGGGAGTGGAGAAGAGGTCGATGATGAAGGCGGCGACGGAGGCGGAGAGGGAGATGGAGCGGAGGGCCTGGCGGACGTTGGGGGTGTTGAGGCGGAGGAGCTCGAAGGTGACGGCTTCCATGGAGGGGAAGGAGAAGGGATCGAGAGAGGGGGAGATGGGGGGGAGGTGGTGGAAGGAGATGGAGGGGGTGGTGGCGGAGACGTGGCGGATGTAGGGGGCGGTGGAACCGGTGTTGAAAGGGGGAGTGGTGGTGAGGATGACGATGGAGTAGGAAGGGCGGTGGCTCAGTATCAGCTTCCCCAGCTCCACCATGGATATCAGGTGGCCGATACCTGGCGATGGATACATCACTATGGCTTCCATTTTCCCAGAGAGAGAGAGAGAGAGAGAGGGAGGGAGAGGTAGGAATTAGGATGGATGGATATACCACGAAGACGAAGACACCTTTTGTATCTAAACTGCGGTCAATTTGCGCCAGAACCTGTGGTTACCTTTGGGTGATCATTTGAGTTATGTTATCCATAGTTATTCCCCTCCCCCCCGGCAGTTGTCTCCACATACATGCCTATATACATACATTTAATTATATATTTTTTAAATATTATTATAAATTATTAATTCTAATTTTTAGTTAGAGTTACAATTACTTTAATAATTACAATTATAACCATAATTAATAATTTATTTATTTTTTAATCACAATAAAATTTATACATATTTTATATCTTTTTTAATTATATCTATAGGAGTGTAATCGAATTAATCAAATTATTCAGAAGAGTTTAACGTGATTAAATTGGGGAGAGAGGCAAAATAGCGGCCTAATTGAAAAGGGGTTTTAAATCTGTTATTGATTGAACTACGACACTGTCAGTGTAGGACAACATAAATGGTTCAATATTTTTAATTTTTTTGATTTTTCAATCTGTTTGATTTGAACATCTATTCGATTGATTTGATTCAGTTTTAGAAAAAAATTGATCTGTTCAATTTAAGTAATTTGATCAATTTAATTACATCCATATCTCAGTTAAATTCAGATGTAACCGAATTGATTGAATTATTCAAATTGAACAAATTAATTTTTTTTAAAATTGAACCAACTCAATCGAATAGATATTCAAATCAAACAAATTGAAAAATCAAAAAAATTGAAAATATGGAACCGTTTATATTGCCCGACACTGACGTAGTTCATCCAATAATAGACTTAAAATCTCCCTCTAATTAGACCCCTATTTTAGCCTTTCTCCCCAAATTAAATCACATCAGACTTTTCTGAATAATTTGATCGATTCACTTATACTTCTATCTGACAGTTACAATTAAAAAAAACATAAAATACGTATAAATTCTGTTACGATTAATTTTTTTTATTAATTATAGTTATAATTGTAATTATTAAAATAATTATAACTTTAACTAAATAAATTAAAATTAATAGTTTATTTAAATAATAATATTTAAAATTATATATACATATGCATGTATGCATGTGGGGATGGGGGGAGAGGCTTACATGGATGGGGTGAAATTGGGTGATGGTAGGGAAGGGTGTCCGCATCGGATAACATAAAAATGTTAAATGCAGATAGGAGATCAATCCTATATAAATCATTAATATTGAATGTGATACGTAATTCAAATCATTTTTATAATTATCTCTTAAAATAAATAACTCGTTAATTTTAGTTAAATTTAAAATTCAATAACAAATATTAATATTGTGGAGTAATGAAATTGGATTGAGGTTGAATTGGCACTGTATAGTTTATCCCCATCCCCCAATTCCTATTTCCAACTCAACTCCTCCCAACAATTTAACATCTTCCTTCTCTTTATTTAATGTATGCTTTTCTTCTTAGAAGTTAGATATGAGCTTGAGCATATGATTACTTATGTTATATTTTTATGTTTCAAATCATATTGACTCTTTATATCTGTGTAAACCATATTTTTTTAAATTCCTTTTTATGCTTTTCATCTTAAGATCTGCTCTACAGTGTATGACTAGTTCTTGACCGGTGCATGGGATACAATATCTAACAAAAATATGTATAAAACAATAATTCAAAATATAAAATACACATTATAACAAATTTAATATAGCACATGAATTAGTGAAGGAATAATAATTTTATTTCATTGTGATTAAAGTAAATTTTGAAAGATTTATTTGTATACAACATTTGTTGTTGAAGTTGTTTGTTAACTCTCTTTATCACATATTAGCATCTTCAACCCTCTTGTTTTACGTATTGGAACTGTTGTATTCATTAGAACCTGTTATATTCAATAAATTGAATAATTTATTTTTTGGTACACTGGAACTTATTGTATTCAATAAATTGAATGTATGTAGAGTAATATCTTGAGAAAAAAATAAATAAATTAGCACAGTCAACTTATTAAGTCTCCGTCTTCCTAGCTTTAATTGATAGTTGTACATTCGGTAATATTTTCTCTGCTTGAAGAATTAACATTGAAACCATCATTAATCATATTTATTTGTTGTTTAATGTGTCTAAGATATATTTTTTATTTTTTAATTCCTAAATATTTATTTGTTGTATTCAATAAATTGAATAATTTATTTTTTGATGCATTGGAACTGCTGTATTCAATAAATTGAATAATTTATTTTTTGGTGCATTGGAATCTGCTGTATTCATTAAATTGAATAAATCATTATTGAATAATTTATTTTTTACTACATTGGAACCTGTTGTATTCAATAAATTGAATGTAGGCACATTCACTAATATTTATCTGCTTGAAGAATTAACGTTGAAACCATCATTAACCATATTTATCTACTGTTTAATGTGTCTAAGATATATTTTTTTATTTTTTAATTCCTAAATATTTATTTGTTGTATTCAATAAATTGAGTAATTTATTTTTTGATGCATTGAAACTGCTATATTTAATAAATTCAATAATTCATTTTTTGGTGCATTAGAACTTGATGTATTCAATAAATAGAATAAATTATTATTGAATAATTCATTTTTTGGTGCATTGGAACCTGGTGTATTCAATAAATTAAATGTAGGCACATTCGGTAATATTTATCTGTTTGAAGAATTAATGTTGAAATCATCATTAATCATATTTATCTGTTATTTAATGTGTCTAAGATATATTTTTTTATTTTTTAATTTCTAAATATTTATCTGTTATATTTAATAAATTGAATAATTCATTTTTTAGTGCATTGGAACCTGCTATATTCAATAAATTGAATAAATCATTATTGGATAATTCAATTTTTGGTGCATTAAAATCTGCTGAATTCAATAAATTGAATGTAGGCAAAGTAATAGCTTGGAAAAAAAAATTAGTATAGTCAACTTATTAAGTCTTTGCCTTCCTAGTTTTAATTGATAGTTGTACATTGAGTAATATTTATCTGTTTGAAGAATTAACGCTGAAATCATTATTAACCATATTTATCTTCTGTTTAATGTGTCTAAGATATATGTTGTTGCTAAAATACAACAATCTATTTTAATTGAGGATAGACGCAAGAGTCTTGGAAGTCGTGCCTTCACTGGTGAAAATCCGAACGAGGAATTGGATCTGGTGGAGTTTCAAATCTGATAAACCAACGGAGCTGATGGTCTAACAGGTTGATGATCTTGTGGGCTGATGATCTTGGGGGCTGATGATCTGGTGGCCTCAAGATGATCTGGTGGCCAAAAGTGATCTGGTGGCCTCAAGGTGACTAGAGGCCTCGGAATGACGGGAGGCCTTAGTGTGACTGGAGGCCTCGGAGTGACGGGAGACCTAGAAGTGACGAGAGGCCTTAGAGTGACGGGAGACCTCGTAGTGACGGGAGGTCTCGGAGTGACGGAAGGCCTAGAAGTGACGAGAGGCCTCGGAGTGACGGGAGGCCTCGGAGCGACGAGAGACCTCGGAGCGACGAGAGACCTCGGAGCAACGAGAGACCTCGGAGTGACAGGAGGCCTTAGAGTGTCGGGAGGCCTAGAAGCGACGAGAGACCTCGGAGTGGCGGGAGGCCTCGGAGTGACGGGAGGCCTTAGTGTGACAGGAGGCCTCGGAGTGACGGGAGGCCTAGAAGTGACGAGAGGCCTTAGAGTGACGGGAGACCTCGTAGTGACGGGAGGTCTCGGAGTGACGGAAGGCCTAGAAGTGACGAGAGGCCTCGGAGTGACGGGAGGCCTCGGAGCGACGAGAGACCTCGGAGCGACGAGAGACCTCGGAGCAACGAGAGACCTCGGAGTGACAGGAGGCCTTAGAGTGTCGGGAGGCCTAGAAGCGACGAGAGACCTCGGAGTGGCGGGAGGCCTTGGTGGTGACGAGAGGCCTCGATGATGACGAGAGACCTACAAAACGAGAGCACCGTCAGGGCGTGGGTGAGGGTCCTCGCGCAAACCCTCCGATGCTTAAATTAGATCTCGAGAGAAAATATAAAATCGTACTTCAATTTCTCAAAATAGCGTACCTCGTGATGAAAATTGGGTTTTGTATGGGCAGACTAAATGCAAGGCTAACTGCTTTAACCAAGAAAGTTGAAAACATGGAACCCAAAAAGGTGCAGTATGTTAATCAAGTGGAAGTAAAGTGTGCTGTGTGTGATGCAACAGATCATTCAACTGAAGAATGTCCTACCTTACCTGCTTTCAAGGAGGTATTGTATGGGCAGACTAATAACAACCATTCACACAACTTTGAGGGGAGACAAAATCAAAATCAGAGTGGAGCCTATTATGGGAATAATCAGAACTACAATTCGTACCATCCCAATAATAGAAATCACCCCAATTTTTCTTGGAGAAATGATTCTGGAAATCATTCTCAACCTCCCTTCCCTACACAACAACACTCCTTCCAACAAAATCAAGGTTCGACATCCAATACTTACCAACCTCCTCATAGGAGATCTTTGGAAGATACCTTGCATCAGTTCTTCCAAAGTCAAACAGTCATCAACAATCAGGTTGCTCAGCTTGTCAAAAATCAAGACCAAACAAATAGAGCTGTAGAAGACATTAGGAGCTAGTTGACCAAATTAACACAAACATTGAGTGTGAGAGAACCCGGAAGGTTTCCATCCCAACCCAATCCTAACCCAATTAGACAAACCAACCAGGTAGAAACCTTAAAAAGTGAAACTAACACTCATGAACAAGTACAAGCAGTGACTGCCCTAAGAAGTGGAAGAATAATTGAAAAATCAACTGATTCTAGAATAAACCAACCTGTTGTTGAAGAAGAAGAAGAACTGAAAGATCATGAATCCACCGTGGAGAAAAATGAAAAAAATGAGAAAAATGAAAAAAATGAGAAAAATGAAAAAAAAAAAGATGGAAAACAAATTCAATACAGGCCCAAACCACCTTTTCCACAAAGATTGAATCACTTAAAAAAGGGGCAACAAAATGCAGATATATATGAAGTGTTTAAACAAGTGAGAATCAACATCCCGCTGTTGGATGCAATCAAACAAACACCTTCATATGCAAAGTTCTTGAAAGATCTGTGCACTGTCAAAAGAAGAACAAATGTGCATGAAAAAGCCTTCCTGACTGAGCAAGTCAGCGCCATTCTCCAATTGAAAACTCCTCCCAAATACAAAGACCCAGGCTGTCCAACCATTTTATGCATCATAGGAAGTCAAAAGGTTGACCAGGCACTCTTGGATTTAGGAGCTAGTGTCAATTTGTTGCCATACAGTGTGTATCAACAATTGGGATTAGGTGAGCTCAAACCCACTAGAGTGACCCTTCAGCTGGCTGATCGATCAGTTAAGGTTTCACGAGGAATCGTGGAGGATGTTCTAGTACAAATCGATAAGTTCTACTTTCCGGTGGACTTCATCGTTTTGGACACCCATCTGCATCAGGGGCCTCAGCCTCCTGTACCAGTCATCTTAGGCCGACCATTCCTTGCCACATCAAATGCCATCATCAACTGTAGGAATGAAATCCTGAAATTGTCATTTGAAAATATGACTTTGGAAACAAACATCTTTAGGGTTTCCAAACAACCTGATGTGGAGAATAAGACTGAAGAGGCTAATCTGATACAAGCATTGAGTGAGGAGTACATTTCCTATGAATATGCTCAGGAAAATGTTGAGTTGGAGGAATTTTTGGAGCAGCAAGACTACTCTCAAGAGAAAATTGAATCTGTCTTAAGTTGCTCACTTGCATCTGAAAGGAAACCATTGCCAAACAACCTTAAGTATGCATTCCTAGGTGAAGGAGAATCTTTGCCGGTGGTGATCTCATCAAGTCTGAATCCTCAACAGGAGGAACAATTGCTGAATTTGTTAAAGGTACACAAGGAAGTTCTAGGTTGGACTATAGAAGACCTGCAGGGCATTAGTCCCTTAATTTGTACCCACAGAATTTTCTTGGAAGAAGATGCAAAGCTGGTTAGACAAATGCAGAGAAGGTTAAACCCAAACATGAAGGAAGTGGTTAGGGGAGAAGTGTTGAAACTCTTAGATGCTGGCATCATCTACCCTATATCTAATTCCAAATGGGTTAGTCCAATTCAAGTTGTACCTAAGAAGTCAGGAGTCACTGTGATAGCAAACGAGAACAATGAGCTCATTCCTACACACATCCAGACTAGATGGCAGATGTGCATAGATTACAGGAAGCTCAATTCTGTGACTAGGAAGGATCATTTTCCGCTTCCATTTTTGGATCAGGTGTTAGAGAGAATAGCGGGACATGCCTTCTACTGCTTCTTAGATGGGTATTCTGGGTACAATCAGATTGAAATTGCCTTAGAAGATCAAGAGAAAATCACGTTCACATGTCCATTTGGGACATTTGCTTACAGACGAATGCCATTTGGTCTGTGCAATGCCCCTGCAACCTTTCAATGATGCATGATGAGTATTTTCAGTGAACTGGTTGAGAATGTGGTAGAAGTCTTTATGGATGACTTCTCGGTGTATGGGGAAAGTTTTGAGAGTTGTCTGAAAAATTTGAAGAAAATTCTGGTCAGATGCAAAGAAACAAATTTAGTGCTAAATTGGGAGAAGTGTCATTTCATGGTCACTCAAGGAAGTGTTTTGGGACATATTGTTTCGTCAAGGGGTATTGAGGTTGATCAATCCAAGGTTGAGTCAATTCAAAAATTACCCGCCCCAAGGAACGTGAGAGAGGTTAGGTCTTTTCTTGGCCATGCTGGTTTTTATAGGCGATTTATCGCTTCATTCAGTGCCATAGCCAGACCTTTATGCCGCCTCCTGGCCCTTGACATACCTTTTGAATGGAACGGCGAATGTCAAGTTGCTTTTGAGAAGTTGAAGAAATCACTCATTTCTGCACCTATCATTCAGTCCCCTGATTGGTCCCTCTCATTTGAACTCATGTGCGATGCTAGTGATTACGCAGTAGGAGCGGTATTAGGGCAGAGGAAGGATAGGAAACCTCATGTGATATACTATGCTAGTAAAACTCTGAATGAGGCACAAAAGAATTACACCACTACAGAGAAAGAATTACTAGCAGTTGTCTTTGCCCTGGACAAGTTTCAATCTTACCTCGTAGGGTCACTAGTGATCATCTTTACTGATCATGCTGCTCTGAAGTATCTGTTCACAAAGCAAGATGCAAAACCTCGTCTCCTCCGATGGATCTTACTCCTACAAGAGTTCAACATTGAAATCAGAGACAAGAAGGGAGTAGAGAATGTGGTGGCTGACCATTTGTCAAGGATTCCAAGTCAAAATCTCATACAATTTGATGAACCAATCCATGACAATTTTCCTGATGAGCACCTATTTGAAGTGAATGTTATTCATGCATCATCTGTTGTCCCTTGGTATGCCGACATTGCAAATTACCTGGCAACTGGTCTGATCCCAGACCATTGGAGTAAGCTAGATAGGCATAAATTCTTCAGAAAAGTCAGAACCTTCTTTTGGGATGAGCCCTACCTCTTCAAGTATTGTCCTGACCAAATTATCCGCAGATGCATACCCGATCATGAGCAACAAAGTGTCATTAATTTTTGTCATACTCTTGCATGTGGAGGCCATTTTTCTGTCAAGAAAACAGTTGCAAAAATTTTTCAGAGTGGATTTTATTGGCCAACACTGTTCAAGGATGTGTACAAGTTCTGTTCAAGTTGCGATCGATGTCAAAGGTTAGGAAGTCTGTCGAGGAGAAATATGATGCCCTTGCAACCCATTCAGGTGTTAGAAATATTTGATTGTTGGAGAATAGAATTCATGGGACCATTTGTTAATTCAGGTGGACACGAGTACATCTTGTTAGCTGTTGACTATGTGTCCAAGTGGGTAGAAGCAATCCCAACAAGAACAAACGATCATCGGGTTGTGATGAAGTTTTTGAAAGAAAATATTTTTAGTAGGTTTGGAATGCCTAGGGCCATCATAAGTGATGGAGGTTTTCATTTTTGCAACAAATCAGTGGCTGAGTTAATGAGAAAATATGGAGTAGTCCACAAGGTGGCAACCCTATATCACCCTCAAACCAATGGCCAAACTGAATTGGCCAATAGGGAGATAAAAAGGATTTTAGAGAAAACAGTCAATTCTAACCATAAGGATTGGTCCTTGAGGTTGATTGATGCACTTTGGGCCTATAGAACTGCATACAAGACCATTCTAGGCATGTCCCCCTACAGGTTAGTTTATGGCAAGCCGTGTCATCTGCCAGTTGAAATAGAGCACAAAGCCTACTGGGCCATTAGGAAGATTAATGAGGAATCAACAGAAGTGAGCCTCAATAGGAAATTGCAACTTAATGAACTTGAAGAACTTAGGGATGAGGCATTTGAAAATGCCAAATTATCTAAATTGCATATGAAAAAGTTGCATGACCAACACATCAACAGAAAAAAATTTCATGTTGGTCAGCAGGTGCTTTTCTACAACTCAAGGCTTCATTTGTTCCCAGGGAAGTTGAGATCAAAATGGACAGGACCCTATACAATCAAGACCATATCAGAATATGGGGCAATAGAAATTGAAATCAAAGAGTTTGGACAATGTTTTAAAGTGAATGGTCAAAGGCTGAAACCATATCTAGGCATAGTTGAGAAAGTCTGGTTGAAGGAAATGAAGAGATGGTGGAGTTGGGTGATCCACCATTAGTGGTGGAGTGACCTTTAGGAACACATTCGTCTGGGAATCTGACGTTAAAAGACCCCCTTTCCGTTTAGGTTAAACGGCTGTTTCTAGATTTAAAAAATATATATATATATATATAAAAAATAAAAAAATAAAAAAAATACAAAAAAAGAAAAAAAATAATAATAAAAAAAATGTTTCTTTTATGCATTCCTTAAATAGTGTTTCTTTGTGTGCAGTTTGAATAAAATTTTTGCATACAAGTTCATGCATTGAAGATTGTCAGGGCATATAAAAGGAACAAACATGGAAGGCCAGTTAGTTCGTCAAATCAAAACCATATGTGTACTTTGTGGCTCTCAACTTGGGAGTGATATTTGTTACGCATTTGCAGCAAGCGAACTAGGCCAAAAATTAGGAGAGAAAAAGATTAATTTGGTATATGGAGGGGGAAGTCGTGGATTGAATGGTTATGTTTCACAAGCTGCACTTTTTGAAAAATCACATGTGATAGGTGTAATGCCAATCCCTTTGGCTGAACTACGTATCTCGGGGATTACACGCGGTCAACTTATAGAAACGACTTCTATGTCTGAGCGCATGGCTTGTAAGATTTATCAGTCAGACGCTTTCATTGCTCTACCAGGAGGTTTTGGAACACTTGAAGAAATCTTTTGTATAATCTCCTGGGCCAAGAGTAATCTCCATACCAAACCCATTGGACTTTTAAATGTTAATCATTTTTTCGATGGGTTGCTATCTTTTATTGATCAGGCTGTGGACCAAAAGTTCATTTCTCCTTCAGCAAGAAAGATTCTTATTTCGTCATCCACCATTGAGAAGCTACTAGAAAAATTACATGCTTATGTTCCACAGCACGATCCTTATGAACCTCGGATAGATTGGTCTAAGGCAATCAGAAACAAGCGACAAAAAGGTTCGATTAATTTAGATTTATCCCTGTAAGGCAAGTCTATGATAAGATGGCTGAGTAAGGAGTACTTTGTGTACTCTTGAGACGCATCTCCTATGACTTGTACAAAATTTCTTTTCTTGTGTTCTAAAAAAAAAAAAAACTGTGGAATGTTGTTGGGCGAGTCTATGATAAGATGGCTGAGTAAGGAGTACTCTTTGTACTCTTGAGACGCATTTTGTTTATCTTATGACTTGCATAAAATTTTTATTTTAGTGTGAAAATATAAATATATATATATATGGTATGCTTATTTGTTTGTTTGAGTTTTAGCAGTTCACAGTAAATCTATGGACTTATGAAGTTACAGGTATGCCTAACAACCCTATTTTATTACTGCAATTCAAGTTGGGGGGAGTAAGGTATATTTATGAATTATCTGGTTTATGTTTAACTGTGAATTTACAATTGCATGCTTGTGGTTTTGTGTGAATTAAAAATTAAAAAAAAAATATGTGTGTACTTTAAATAATGCTATCCCTAAAGCTTTGGAATTTTACACTAATAGCCAGTTTAATTTGCAATATGAATCATGAATGCATTAATTTCTTATTTGAAAACCTATATGTATGGATTTAGAACAGATAATTTGCATGCATCGGGTGTTCAATAATTAGAAATTGGTTTATCGGTCATAAAGTCAAAGGCAATGGTAATTAGCTGATTAGCACACTGAATGATTCCTCAACAGAAGTAGAGACTATTACCCGAGTGAGTTTGAGCCTAATAATCGTTAATTCTGAGTGAAATAACACTTACTCTAAATGCGCTTTATTGTTTATCTCATCTTTTCAATAGCTTCAAAACATCAATTTGCTTTGAATGTCTAGTATAATAGCGGATGAATTTAGCTGGTTTCAAATTCCGAATTAGATGACTGAGTAACATCATTTGTAGAAGCATGATAGAGGGATCAATTTTTTTTTTCATTTTGGGCCATTAACTTTTTATTTCTTTACATTAACAACCCTTGCTAGCCCATTGAGCCAATTGTAGTACAACTTCTTTCGTTACCCTCGTTTAATCCATAACCATATGAATTTTGTCCAATCTGGTGTGTTTTGGAGAATTAGTCTGTCTAGCTATTTTCATACTTAAAAAAAAAAAGAGTAAAAAAAAAAAATTCTCTTAGCTATTCAGTATTAGTGTTTCAAAAAAAAAAAAAATTTCCAACACACCATTTGCACACTTTACTCTTTTCTTTGACAACCCATATTAACCTCATAGCCCCCATAGCCCCATTACAACCCAGTTTGATCACTTTTGATGCTATAAATCATGTGATCTCAAGATTCGAGTTCGGAGTAGGAAATTATGTTTAAATTCAGAGGTTATTTATCTAAGGCATTATTCCAGTCATGAAGCTATGTTAATTTCCCTGTTCTTTCATGAAAATATATTCTTTGTATTTGGGATGACACCGAGTTTGAACTTGTTTTGCATTTACTCTTATAACGGTGCACCCTCCTTGTGTGTACACCTGAGGAATTATTTTATTAGAGGAAAAATTTACAGTAAGGTTTAAAGTCAAAACTTCGAGGGAGTAAATATGTGTATTGATAATCCTGATTGCCATTCCTAAGATTGTATGACCTTTAACCATGAATCTAATTTTGAATGTTCGATTTATTTTGAATGTTCTACTCTACGCATTTTGGTTTCGAATTTGAAATTTTTATATTCATGCAAGTATTGCAATTAGATCATGACTGGTGTATAATTCGATTGCTAAGGGACTAGCAATATTCAAGTTGGGGGGTATGATTAGGGGTTAATATTTCCTAAATCTTAATGAATTATATCCCTATTTTGACTTTATAATTATGCTTAAAATAAATAATTATTCGTATTACATATTATTTCAGGATGAAGCAAGGAAGTTGACTTCTACAATTAATTTGGGGCATAATCGAAGACATTGGATTACCCGTTATTATGGATAAAAATCATGGGCCAATTATGGAGTCTAGATGATGTTTCAAGTGCACTTGGCCCAACAATCAAATGAAATCCAACATAAGAAAGGCCCAAACCCAAGCTCAAGCCCAACACAAAGAAGGCCCAAGCCCAAAAATATGAAAAGCCCAAGTCCCACAAATGGATGACATCATCGCTTACATCATGGGATAGGATGACATCATCGCTTACATCATGGTTGAGATGACATCATTGCTTACATCATGGTTGAGATGACATCATCGCTTACATCATGGGTTGGAATGACATCATTGCTTACATCATCAAGTAGACATCTTGTATTATTAAATTATATAATTAAGTGGTTTCCATTACATCTTTGAGCCTATAAATAGAGCACTTAGGTGCACTTGTAAGGGATGATTATTTCTTGAATGAAATTTTAGTTGTTTCAATTGCTTTTGTTCTCTCTTATTTTCTCTCTTATTCTCTCTCCCAATCTTACTTCTTTTCTTTCTTCTTTTAAATTCTTATGTCATTTATTATTACTTCATTATCCACCTCCTAAATGGCCGGTTAGTTTATGCCTTTAAATTTCTGCAATTTTAATTCTTGTCTTTTAATTATTCACCGCCTAAATGGTCGGTTAGTTTATGCCTTTAAATTTCTGCAATTTTAATTCTTGTCTTTTAATTATTCACCGCCTAAATGGACGGTTAGTTTATGCCTTTAATTCTTGTCATTTAAATTTTGTTATTTAAATTACGCCATTTAAATTCTTGTTGATTAACTTTTAAATGGAAATGAGTAGCTAAACCTAATCTTGGGTTAAGGCAAGGACGATGTCCAACGCCAATGATTCTCAAAGAAAGCTGCGCTTTAAATGAGTAACATTAATTTAAATTTCAATATGAGTGAGTTTTAATTATTGGAAAATCACTAGATTTGGATTGGAGCGTAAGCCTAACTTAGAGCTTTCATGTCACGCATGAGAGTTACTAGAATTGGAAATGCTATCATACCCAAACCCGGATGATTAATTTAGTTGTTTTGTATATTAATTGTAATTGGATTTATGGTAGTTGCTTAAATTAGAATCCCACATATCATGTATGGGGATTGCTTAAACTAGAACTATCATCATCTCTAATTGCATTTAGTACCAAACTCTCATATCTGAAATTAAATTAATGTTACTAAACTTTGTTTGCTAAAACTTGAGAATCAATGGGTTGGCACTGAAATTGTCTTAACTCAAGTGCTGTCCAATTTCATATTCTCACAGTCAGTAGTTATTTTAACTTTTGTCTTGCTTTATTTCCTAGAATCTGTTATTTGAAAAATCCATAAAAAAAATCATGTTTCCAATTCATCCAAATGTGTGCGTGTGTTTGTGACATTCTTTTGCTTTTGCCATAAAATAAATCTCTCAGTGGACGACCTGGACTCATCCAGAAAATATAAATTTAAATTTGGACTACAACTGCACTCGTACACTGACGAGTATAAACCTCTCATCTAAATAAAGAAAAAAAATATATAATTTTTATTGTGTTTTGTTTTGTGTTTTAATTGCAGGGTGAGAGTGCAGCCAAATATGTCGAGGAGAAGACCGGCATCACCCCTAGCCCTGCGCACATCCCTGATACTTCAAGCTCTCGACTTCGATATGATGCTTTCGAGAAGATTTATGACGCCACACCTTCTGGTTTTATGGTGAGGTACCATCGCCTTGACGAGCCGGATCCTTCTCAAGTAGATGAGGGCTCCTTGGGAATTCACTTTGCTTCGTTCGAGGTGGGGCTCCGCTTTCCCCTTCCACCTTTCGCTATGGCATGGCTACGTCATTATCAGATTGTTCCTGCCCAACTTCACCCTAATGGTTGGGCCCAGATGGTCGGTTTTTCTATGCTTTGCCAGTAGAGGGATGTACCCCCTTCCTTGATACTTTTCAGTTGTTTTTATCGATTGCGAAGGGCTAGTAAGAACTGTGCCATTTATACGCTCCAAAAGGTTTCGGGCTCCGAGCTGTTCGACGCTCTTCCCAATAAAATTAATCGGTTTGAAGCGCGATGGGTAGTGATAGGACCTCCGCCTACCTGGGATGCACCTCTATACTGGAATCATCAGGATGCCAGCCAAGGGTTCCCTCCTTGTAAGGAAGTTCGGGGTGTATATCGCCATCTTGTAGAGATGCTGAAAGCACAAGGCCCCGTCGATTTGATGAGCCTCTTGACGGTGGAGAATTTCAGAGCCGCAGGCTGGGGGGTCGCAACACCAACTACTCCTCCTCAGTCTTCTACACTATCCAACCAAGAAATGGAAGAAGTCGAGGAGGAGGAGATGGGAATGCCTGAATCGTCTTCGCATCCTCCTTTTGATCCTCAAGAGGAAAACACTCCTGGGGGTAGAATATATTTTTGACATTGCCTTCTTTTCTTCTTTATTGTATTTATTCTTCCCATATTGAAAATTTTACTTCGTGTTGAATTTTGCAGAGATGGCTGGAGTGAGTCGGTTGAGGGAGCTGCGTAGACTCCAACGTGAAGAGGAGGCGCGTGCTGCGGCATCATCCAGGGTTCCTCCCCCAAGTATTGAGGGAGCTACAAGCTCTCGTCCTCCTCGATCTCGCAGGCCTGCTGGCGTTTCTCCCACAGGGGTGGAAAGGCGGCGTCGCCCGAGAAGTGGCCCATCGAGTGCTGAGATTCCTTCTCATACAGAAAGTCCTCCATCGTTTCCTGAAGAAGCAGTCAACATCCCCTCTCTCGCTCCTGATTCTCGAGGGGGGCAAAGTTTGTCCTCTCGGTTTGCCGGTGATATGGCCCGAGTGGAGGAAGAATGTCGCCATCTTGTTATTCCTAATAGGAAAGATCGTCATCGTCTTGAAGGCGAGAAGTCATTGAGGCCACCTCCTATACTTCCCCCTCCGGGAGATATGAGACATACTATGATTCTTGGAGATGGTAGGAAACTCACTGGTTGGGACTTTGAAGTTTCCCCGGGCGTATTAGAGACAGACTCCGTCACTGAACCAGGAATTGGTGCTCGTCTCATTTATTCTACTATTCTCCCTCGAGAAGAACGATGGTTTATTGGTGGCAACTATGCCCAAACCAGAGATGAGGTAGAGCGGCTTCTGGTGCAAGGGGTCCAGGGGATGGTCGCTTCCAATGCCAGGGACAGGGCCTATCGTGAGCAGGTAGAGGCCCAGATGTCAGATTGGAGGCGACGCCAAACTTCATGGAATGATGAGCGTTAAGTGCTAAAGGGACGCGCTCATCGGGCGGAGTTTGGGATGAAGAATGCAGAGGAAGAGATTGGGCGTATGAATGATCGATTGTCTGAGGCTTCCGCTAGTAGCTCGAGCCTTCACAAGGAGAATCAAGATTTACGCTCTAAGCTTGGAGCTGAAGAGCAAAAGAATGTGGAGTTGACGGCGCGACACGAAGCGCTCATGCAAGAGCACTCCTTACGCCTGTCTGAATTGAAGATAAGCCGTAGGGATGCCCGGGAGATTCGAGCTCAAGCAGTGAAGGAATATCGTCTCTCGAAAGATTGTCAAGATATGAAGGGAAAATATGCTTCAGGCTTCCTGAAATATGGGTTTTACCTTGCTCGCACCCATCTAGAATCTCAGCGCCCAGGAGAGAGTTTTCCTGAACTTTTTCTTACCCCCGAGGTTGAAGAGTCTCATGAAGTGGATTGGCGTCAATATGAACCAAATGAGACCATGAGTCTTCCTTCTTACTTGGACTCTTATTTGGTGGATGACTTGGATAATCTGACGGGACCCTGGGATCCATTTCCTTTTAAGAGCGGGAGAGGAAGTGCGACGGTCGATCCCGGAGTCATTGAAGAAGCTTCTGGCGTAATTGTTGAAGACTTCCCTCATGCGGCCTAGGCTGAGGAAGGGGAACTTCCCACAGGGTCTCCTGAGGTTCCTGTTGTGTCCTTTGGATCTACTCGGCGTTTGTCTCGTAGATCTCGTTCCCGCGAGTAGGTCCCCATTATAGTTTGTTTTTCGCTGTTGTTGCCCTCTTTTTTTGGGGGGGGGAACTGTGCTTTATCAATGAAATATTTTCTTCTTGGTCTTATCCAACGTGCTTTGTTCTCTTATTGCTTGATTTACTCTTTCATTGCCGTCGCTGGTTATCCCTGGCTGTCGTCCCTGATATGAGGCCAAGACCTCTCTTTCGTTTTTGAATTATGCACAATGTGGTGATCTTGAGCATATTTTCCCTCGTTGCCGGGCCATGGGCGGGGCAACGGGCTTGATCGAATTTTACCTCGTTGCCGAGCCATAGGCGGGACAACGGGCTCGATCACGTTTGACCTCGTTGTCGGGCCGTAGGCGGGGCAACGGGCTTGATCAAATTTTACCTCGTTACCGGGCCATAGGCGGGACAATGGGCTCGATCGCGTTTGACCTCGTTGCAGGGCCGTAGGCGGGGCAACGGGCTTGATCGAATTTTACCTCGTTGCCGGGCCATAGGCGGGACAACGGGCTCGATCACGTTTGACCTCGTTGCCGGGCCGTAGGCGGGGCAACGGGCTTGATCGAATTTTACCTCGTTGTCGGGCCATAGGCGAGACAACGGGCTCGATCGCGTTTCTGCAAAATAAAATGGCATTCATACAGATACAAGCATTTTTTACATGGTTCGGCAAAGTGTGCCTACGTCCACGGTCCTGTTCAGGACTTTATATTATTGCAGATAGTTGCTCAAGTACATCGTTTGTATAGAACTTCAGATAATTCAGATTCCATGTTTTTCCCATGGTGTCTCCTTCAAGAGTTTGTAAAATGCAAGTGTTGGGTCCGATCAGCTTTAGGATACGATATGGTCCTTCCCAATTAGCTCGTAGCTTTCCATCTTCCCTTAGCGCGTTGGTTACGACAGATCTCCGAAATACTAAATCTCCTTCTTTCATGGGTCTATTCTTAACTCGAGAATTGAAATAACTGGCTATTCTTCTCTGATATGCGGCTATCTTCATGGCAGCGTTATCTCTCTGCTCTTCAATCAGATCTAAATTTTCTCGCAATGCTTCAGAATTCCTCACACCATCCTCCTCTTCATATGCCATTAACCTTGGGGACTTCGCTGAAATTTCTATGGGGATTAAGGCTTCTGTCCCATATACAAGATTGAATGGAGTTTCTCCAGTAGTGACTCTACTAGTCGTCCGATAAGCCCATAAAATGGTGGGTAGCTCATATTCCCATGTGCCTCTAGCTCCTTCAAGTCGAGTTTTTAAGCCATGTAATATGGTTCGGTTACTGACTTGAGCTTGTCCATTGGCTTGGGGGTACGCCACCGAGGCGAATCTTAGTTAAATCCCTAGATTGTCACAAAAGTTTTTAAAAGAGTCACAATCGAATTGTTTCCCATGATCTGTGACGATGATTCTGGGTATTCCAAATTGGCAAACAATGTCTTTCCATACCATCACTTCTACTTTTCCTGTTGTAATAGTGGCCAACGGTTCAGCTTCAATCCATTTGGTGAAATAGTCAGTAGCTACTATTAAAAACTTTCTTTGCCCGGGCGCTTGAGGGAAAGGTCCCAAAATATCCAAACCCTATTGAGCGAAGGGTATAGGTTGGAACGCAGGCTGCAGCTGGGATATCGGGGCAGATTGGACTGGAGCATGTCGTTGGCATTTGTCACATGCCTTGACTTTCTTTAGCGCGTCTGACCTTAGTGTGGGCCAAAAGAAACCAGCTCTTAATATCTTGGTCGCCAGAGCTCTTGCTCTCAGATGTTCCCCACACATTCCACTATGAGCTTCTGCTAGGATATATTCGACCTCTTGAGGGCTTAGACATTTGAGAAGAGGTGTAGTGTAAGCTCTCTTATATAACATCCCATCTATGATAGTAAATCTTGAAGCCCGCATCTTAAGTCTTCTCGTTTCTTATGGGTCGTCTGGCAATTCATTGTTAGTGAGATAACGATAGAAGGGCAATCTCCAGTCTGTTCTCGTCTCAATGCACAATACTTCTTTTTCTTCAATACTTGGATGGTGTAGCATTTCCACAAATACTGATTTTCCTGTTATTTCTCTGGTGGATGCTAATTTAGATAAGGCATCAGTGTGCCCATTAAAAGATCTGTTTATTTGTGTTAATTCGAAGCTCTGGAATGTTTGGGCCAGGTCTTTGACTTTACGCAAGTACTGAGCCATTATTTGTTCTCTGGTTTCGAATTGTCCCTAAAATTGCTGCACAATTAATTGAGAATCACTATGGGCAACTAATCGTGTTACCTCCAATTTCTTTGCTATCCTCATTCTGGCAATTAAGGCTTCATATTCAGCCACATTGTTGGTACTTGAAAAAGCAAATCGCAGAGAATATTCTATCGTTTCTCCTTCAGGGGATACTAGTACTATTCCCGCTCCGCTTCCTTGTGAACCAGATGCTCCATCAACAAACAACAACCATACTGCTTGCTTGTTTTCTCCTGCTTTACTGGAGTGAGTGCATTCCAGAATAAAGTCAGCCAGTGCCTGTCTTTTTATAGCTTGTCGAGGTTGATATTGGATATCATATTCGCTTAACTCAATGGACCATTTGGTAAGGCGACCTGAACATTCGGGTTTTTGTAAAATACTTCGCAAAGGCTGATCTGTAAGTACGATAATCGAATGGGCCTGGAAGTATGGCCTCAACTTCCTGGATGCATTTAGTAGGGCTAATGCCATTTTTTCCGCCACGGGGTAACGTGTCTCGGGGCCTTGTAATACCTTACTGACATAATATATTGGTCGATCCACCTGTCTCTCTTTCCTGATTAATACCGCACTGATGGCTTCATCACTGACCCCCAAGTACAAGTATAACGTCTCTCCAGTCTCTGGTCGTGTTAAAAGGGGAACTCCTTTCAAATATTCTTTTAATGCTTCAAATGATTTTTGACACTGTTCTGTCCACTCAAACTTTTTCCCTGCTCTTAATGTTTGCAAGAAGGGCAGCTCCCTTTTGGCTGACTTGGAGAGAAAGCGTCCCAGGGCTGTCATTCGCCCTGTCAATCGCTGAACTTCTTTAGTTGATGCGGGTGGTTCCATATCCAATATTGCTTGAATTTTCTCAGGGTTAGCCTCGATTCCTCTTTGTGTGATCATGTATCCTAAGAATTTTCCCGACTGTACTCCAAATGCACACTTCGCTGGATTTAACCGCATGTTGTATTGCCTAAAGACCCCAAGCACCCGCGTTAGCTTTTCTACATGGGATTCGTTTTCTTGACTTTTCACTATCATGTCGTCAACATAGGCTTCCATTGTGTCGCCCAGCAGTTTTTTAAAGACCTTATTCACCATGCGCTGATAAGTGGCTCCGGCGTTCTTAAGTCCAAAAGGCATGACTTGGTAGCAGTATGTCCCTTTTTCAGTGATGAATGACGTCTTTTCCTGGTCTGGAGGGTACATTCTTATTTGATGGTACCCTGAGAATGCATCCAAAAAGCTTAAAAACTAGTATCCAGATGTTTCATCCACGAGGCGGTCGATCCGTGGTAGCGGGTAGGAGTCTTTGGGGCACGCCTTATTGAGATTGGTGAAATCCACATAAACAAGCCATTTTCCATTAGGTTTCGGGACCATGACAACATTGGCCAACCATTCTGGATACAATACTTCTCGAATGAAACCTGCCTTTAATAGTTTGTCAACCTCCTCTTCTAGCGCATGTAGTCTATCAGGGGCAATGTTTCGCTTCTTTTGTCGGATTGGTTTGAAGTGGGGATCCACATTCAAGTGATGGCATATTACTTCGGGACTAATCCCTGGCATATCTTTCGGTTTCCAAGCGAACACGTCTGAATTTTCTCGCAGGCATCTGGTATTTCTTCTTTCACACGTTCCGGAAGCTAGGATCCCACATACGCCACTTTCTCAGAGTCTGATTCACTCAGGTATATTACTTCTAATTCTTCAATAAGTTGAGGTTTACGTGCAGCTCCTTTCTCCAAGGATTTATGTATAGCTTTCTTGGCTATGGATAAGGTTTCTTCAGCTCTTTTCTCTTTTGTAGACGACACATAGCAAGTTCGTGCCTTCTTTTGATCTCCTCTAACCTGTCCGACCCCAGCGGGTGTAGGGAATTTCATCAATAGGTAGCAAGAGGATACCACGGCCCTTAAATCGTTGAGTAATGGGCGTCCCAAGATCATATTGTATGCCGCCGAGGAAGTTTTAACCACCATAAAATTCGCTTGTCGAGTTACAAGTTGGGGGTCTTCACCTAACGTGATAGGTAGTTGAATAGATCCCGCAACTGGTACCGCTTCTCCAGTAAAGCTATACAGAGGTGAGGATACTTTTTTCAATCGATCATGGGATAAATGCATTTGTTCAAAGCAGTTCCAATAAATCAGATTGACAGAACTGCCACTATCCACTAAAATTTTGCTGATGGGGTGTTTGGCCACGACTGCTGAGATAACCATGGGATCATCATGTGGGAGTATTATATCACCTCGATCAGTTGGGGCAAAGGTGATGGGCTCTTCATCATCTCTTACCTCCATTACTGAGTTAACTTGGTAGGCTTGACGTGCATATGCCTTTTGGGAGGCTGATGTGTCTCCTCCTAGGGTTTCCCCCCGGAAATAACGTGAATGGCCTGTTGAGTCGGCTCATTGTCTACACGAGTATCTTGTCGATGATCTCTTCCTCTTTCTTGTTGCCTTGGGTTTGGCCTTTCATGCCCATCACGCCTGTCTTCCCTTTGTCGGGGTTCCCTGTTTTCTTCTTCTTCTTCTTCCTTTCTCACATACCTTTGTAAGTGCCCTTCACAAATGAGTATCTCAATCTGGTTCTTCAGTTCTCGGCAATGATCAGTGGAATGCCCCCGAGTTCGGTGATATCTGCAATACTCTCCTTGATTTTTTCCCATAGGTCGGTCAACTCTACGGGGTAGTTTAAGGAGTCCTTCTCCTTCAACTGCAGCTAATATAGTTAATCGGGGCTGTAGAAGCCGAGTATAATGATTAAAGAGAGGTTTAGGTACATCTGGACGCCTAACTCTTTCTTGTCGTCGGATAGACTCTTCTTCTCCTTCTCGTTCCTTTCTCTTCTTTTCTTTGTCTTCATTCCCTGCCACATTCCTCATAATTTCAGTGTGGAGGATATACCTGTTCGCTCTGACAAATAGATCGGCTAGGGACGTTGGGGGGTCTAAAGAAGGTGACTCTTGTAGAGAGGCGAGTCGTGTCCCTTGGAGCATAGCTGACATTGCCACTTGGGCCGGCAAGTCGGGGATTTCAAGGGTGGTATTACAGAATCTATCCACAAATTTTCGTAAGGATTCCTTATTCACTTGTCGTATACTAAGCAAATAGGTGGCATCCTTTTTCCTTCGACTGTTAATCACAAAAGCTTTGGTAAACTCTGTCCTAAGATGTCCAAATGAGGAAATAGAGGATTCTGCAAGGCTGTTAAACCATGTTCGAGCATGTCCTAACAGTGTTAAGGAAAATGCTCGATACATTATGTCGTCATCCCATCCATGCAACATCATTAGTGACTCATAGTTCTGAACATGATCATATGGGTCATCTTTTCCGGAGTAGAGGGTGATTTGTGGCATTTTGAATTTTCTAGACAACGGTCTCTCCAATATATCTGTCGTAAAATGACTTTTTCTTCGTTGGTGCTCTTCTGTTGCAGGGATCAACTTTTTTCGCTCAAGCACTTCTTCTACTACTCGTTTCATATCATCCCTCATAGTAGCTGTTGTCTGATTGTCATATCTTGTTGGGGTACTGCCCACTGTTTCATGATACCTTCGTCTTTGAGGGCTTTTGGTCCTGTTTTCCATTCTGGGGTTTTTATTTCTTCGCGGTACGGAATGAGGGTTCTTCCTTGGAGGTGGTGACCTAGGCCTACCCTCTCGTCTAGGCGTAGATCGAGAATGAGAATCGGGAGTAGCTTCTTGGTAGGAATCGGCCCCTGCTTCGGGTTGAGGTTCTGGGGATGGCATAAACTTTTTCAGAGTATCAGGCAACGTCCCTACAGGCATCATACCTTGGAGGATACCAGCCATGTCTCGAAGTGCTTGCATGCCTTCAACGTGTTGTTGTCTCAATGCTTCGTACTCTTCCCACGGTACCGTATGTGATGGCTGTCGTGAAGCCCCAGCTTGATCAGTAGGAGGTGGCCTTGAGCTGATAAGTAGTGGCGATGGGACTGTTTGGTTCCCCACCGGCGGGATGGAGCGGTCGTCTCCTTCAGGTTGAGTATTATGTGGGGGAGGAGGTGCTCCCTATTGCTGAGTGTTTCGTGGTGGTAGGCGTGTTTCTACGCCTTGAGAGAGAGTTTTTCGGTGTCCACGGGTGTTTGCCATTCTTAAGTTAACTTTTTGTCTTACGTTTCCCACAAACGGCGCCAATTGTTGTTGCCAAAATACAACAATCTATTTTAATTGAGGATAGACGCAAGAGTCTCGGAAGTCGTGCCTTCACTGATAAAAATCAGAACGTGGAATTGGATCTGGTGGAGTTCCAAATCTGATAAACCGACGGAGCTGATGGTCTGACAAGTTGATGATCTTGTGGGCTGATGATCTTGGGGGCTGATGATTTGGTGGCCTCAAAATGATCTGGTGGCCTCAAGATGATCTGGTGGCCAAAAGTGATCTGGTGGCCTCAAGGTGACGAGAGGCCTCGGAGTGATGGGAGGCCTAGAAGTGACGAGAGGCCTTAGAGGGACGGGAGACCTTGTAGTGACGGGAGGTTTCGGAGTGACGGGAGGCCTCGGAGCGACTAGAGACCTCGGACCAACGAGAGACCTTGGAGTGACGGGAGGCCTTAGAGTGTCGAGAGGCCTAGAAGCGACGAGAGACCTCGGAGTGGCGGGAGGCCTTGGTGGTGACGAGAGGCCTCGATGATGACGAGAGACCTACAAAACGAGAGCACCGTCAGGGCTCGGGTGAGGGTCCCCGCACAAACCCTCCGATGCTTAAATTAGATCTCGAGAGAAAATATGAAATCGTACTTCAATTGCTCAAAATAGCGTACCTCGTGATGAAAATTGGGTCTTGTATTTATAGTGGAGGAGAGAGAGAGATCTCGTGATATTTTTGGAGGGAATCTCGGGGCCCGTTTCGGAATTCTCGGGACCCATGGGCTGAATCACGAAGAGTCTCCTGGCGATGTCGCGTGACCCCCACTTGGGTGGGGGGTCTTTCTCGCTTGTTGCCGAGTTGCCTTGGCCACTCGGTCAGGTCGAGTGGTGGCCACTCGGTCAGGCCGAGTGGCCTTAGCCACTCGCTTGCGACGAGTGGCCTTGGCCACTCGATTTGGTCACTCGGCATGGCCCCCTTGGCCCAGCCAAGGGGGTCTTTTTTGCTTTTTTGCTGCCACTTTGTCTGCCTTCATCTTTCCAGGTACATCAATATATTTTTTTATTTTTTAATTCCTAAATATTTATCTGCTATATTCAATAAATTGAATAATTTATTTTTTGATGCATTGGAACTGTTGTATTTAATAAATTAAATAATTCATTTTTGGTACATTGAAACATGCAATATTCAATAAATTAAATAAATCATTATTAAATAATTTATTTTTTGGTGCATTGAAATCTACTATATGCAATAAATTGAATGTAGGCACAATAATAGCTTGAAAAAAAAATTAGCTCAATTTAGGCAAAAAAATTATGAAAGGTCAATAATTTGAAATGACTATCCTACTTTTATATATATAAAGATTTGGCTTGTTACCATTTTAAATTATCTTGTATTTTGTTATGATGATGGTTTGAGAATTGGGTGGACCCGAAAACCAAGTCCATGGATGCAACATTATGGGCTGGGCTTGGCTGAATTTAGACAGGCCCAGATTTTAAGCGAAATGTGGCCTCAGCCCGGCTTTCACCAGAACACAAATATGGGGAAAGTAGGAAAAAGGAAAAGGGAAAACTACTAAAACAGGAAAAATCATGTGAGGATTAAATTTAGATCAAAATTAATAAACTTAAGAAAAATTTAAATAACTCATAATTAAGAAAACTTGAAAATTCGCAAGTGAATGGGATTCCCCTCGCAGCTCGCACAATACTTGTGTAGGAAAACCACTAACTGGAAATAAGTTTGTCCCCAAAGTGATCTTCTCATACCAATTAAATTACCCCTAATGGCATTCCATTAGGCTACTGGTTACTGTGTGCCTAGCTTCAATTTACTTGTTTGTTTAATAATAATAATAATAGTTTAATCAATGAACAAATGACAAGAATTGAGAGTATTACTTATGTGTAGTTTAAGAAAGGCGAGTCCATCTTCAGTACAGTAGCCACCAAGAATTAAAGAGGGCCCGTTGGCCGTTGCCACTCAAAATAAATTGCATTAGGCTGCCCCAGCCCCAGCCCCAGCCCCAGCTGGGCCTGTTACAACACTGACTTGATTCACCAACAAACCATCATCATCATATATATATATATATATATATATGGCAGTGGCACTGCCCCCATTTATATCTTTTCTATTGGTGCAGTGTCTGAAATAACTAATTTAATTAGTTTCTCAAATGATATGACGATGTGCTCTATATAGACATTCCACATGGGGGTTGGTAATGTGGGCAATTCTTCCATACCCACTGACTCCAACAGCCTTAAAACTGAAGTTTTTCAATATGGACCAGTCGACATGACATGATCAGTATTGCCAGACAAGACTCGTAATAGAATGATATATATATATAACATTATATCACATTAAACTTCTTAAATTATCACTAAGCTTAACTTAAACACTAACACATTATATGACATCAATAAAAATTGACACAATAAGTAATGAATATGATTTCAAATTTAGGATATACAGGGCATAGTCCATGACACACGGGAAACTTGTCTGGAACCAGGAATATTTGAAACTTGTTAGAGTCACACACACACACATACACATATGGGCACTTTTAATTTATATCTTGTGGTGGACGATTATGTTGTTCATGCCTTGCCTGTGAATTATTCCTGTAACTTTGATGAATCCTTCTTTTTCTTTTCTTTCCAGAAGGGTAGATAGAGATGCATGGATGATGGTGATATGACAATGAAATGATCGATGCGTCTACAATACTCTTGAATATTGCTCAAATAAGACTAAGGTTTTATGCATGATTTGATGAATCCCAAAGCAAATTAATTAATCATTAATTTTGTTTTCATGTATAAAATCTAGGGAAAAAAGTTCAAGAAATTAATACATGGGATTCCCAGATTTAGTAAATCTTAATATTATTTAAACAATCACAAAATTATGTTCTAATGTCATTTTCCAGTTAAGCCATGAAATTTAGAACAAACCACTCCCATTTACATGAATGCCCTCTTTAAGACCAAAATAAATAATAATACGCCATGCTCATGCACTTTAGGTTGATTAAAGCAAACAACACCACAGATAAACCCTAAAAAAAAAAAAAAACTCTGGAAATTCGATTTTTATTTAATAAGTTAGCCATAAAAAAAATGATAAGCATTTATTAGATTATCAAGTGGACAGATGAGATGGGTATTGAAGCCCTCAACTTGATGCTTTGCTTTTTCGGCGGGTAGTGGTAGATCTTCTCTATTTTTATGTTATTACATTACATACATATATACGTCCATACATTTCTCTTCAGTCCAACTCATCGTCTGGGTACATGTACTGGAATATGTGGTCCTCAAACCTTAATTAAAACACTGAAAAGGACCCTACATTTATATCTCGGCTCAGAGCCATGGCACTACTTTTCAAAATCATAATATTTTAATAATTTTGCACTTATTTTATAAAAGTGACTGATGTGCCACTTAATATGTCCTTATAAGTTATACCTCAGATTTTTTGCCTCCCAATGAATGGATATAATTAAAGAGAACTAATTTATCTATATTTGTATTAAGTAAATGACTCAAATTGCAAATTGATAATGCCTGCTCGTTTTCCAACCTCACCCACGGTCATATGGATAACATCCAGAAAAGGTCAAATCTTTGACCTCTTTCTTCAACGTCTCTTCAAAGTTGGTGTTCCTTCCTTACTGAGCAGCTTCCAAGCTTCTATGTCACACTGCTGTGTATGAGTGTGTGCGAAAACTATATATATATATATATATATCTAGTTCACAGCCAGCCTTGCAATCTCTCCCAAGACTCCACCACGAAAGCAGTGGTGGAGTCAACAAAGATTTTTAGTCTCGGTGAAATTATAATTTTAGAATTGGTTAAATTATAATTATTTATAATAATATAAATAAAAAATAAAATAAAAAAACAGAAAAGTCAGCTGGGGGCCCCAGATGGCCATAACGTGGCTCCGCCACTGACAAAAAGAATCAAGAATTCGAGCAGCTACAGCAATGGCAGATGAGAAGAATTATCAAGGAGAAAACCCCTTGGCCGGAGCCGATGTAGAAGCAGCCACAGTGCGTTCCAGAAATAAACGCATCAAAATCCTAGCCTACATTGCCCTTTTCATTCTGGTCCAAATCAGTCAAGGTGGCTCTTGATCTCACAATATATCATGCGCGTCAAAACCCCCAAATACTCCCTGACCTCCATCGCCGTGGAAGATCTCACTGTCGCCAATCTCACTTCTGCAACTTTACGCTCATTCAACATGACCCTTGGCGCGGTTTACTCCGTCAAGAACCCTAACTTTGGCCCCTACCAATTCTACGATTCCTACATAACTTTCTTCCACGGCGGAAAACCAGTCGGAGAGGCTGCTGTTAGAGAGGAAAAAGCCAAGGCTTTGTCCAGAAAGAAGGTAGGTTTTGAGGTGAAGGTTAGGTCAAAGATGGGATCTGATAATAGTGGGGTGGTTTTGGAGCTGAGAGTGGAGTCCGAGTTGAGAGGGCAAGTGCATTTGGTGAAGGTGATCAAGGACAAGTATCCGGCTATGGCTTGCAGTTTGAAGCTTGATAATTGGCTCGTAGAGTTGCCCGGGATTTGAAATGTGATTAGTGGTTTAAGGATAGCATTAATTAGCTGTTCTTGGGGTAGTTCTGGTTTGGTGCGACAAGCGATCAACTCTACTTATTGATGCTTCATTTCTTTATTTATTCATTTTGTTTTAGCTAGGTTTTGTATTTGTATCTGGTGACTCTAGCTCCTTGTTGCAATTCAATTCAATTCAATTCAATGAATTGCATCTAATGGTAAAAAAGTTGATGGTTTTCTTATGCTCAACTCATCGGCTACTATAAATGGTCTTTTAATGACTTTTTGTAGTTGTTAGTGAATTGATAATTGGATTATACGATTTGATTGGAATTAGAAGCTTCTATGGTCACTATTCTATATATATTCAGTAATCAGTTTCACTATAAAACATGATTGTGTGGAAATTAATGGTACATATGGACTTCTTTATCACTCCACTCACCATGCCCCAAACATGGACCATAAAGTCAAAGATGCATGGCCGCCATATATACTCGTTTTCAGCCATACATTATACTTTTCTATATCCCTTTCTTTCCCTCTTGCTTTTTGTTTAATTACATTATTTTTTTCCCAGGGAAGTGTCCCTTCATTTATTCCCACTTGCACCTTTTATATATATCCAGCATCTCCCTCTTCTTCTAATCCCATCGCCACGTTTTCTTTATCCTTCCTTCAACAAAGGAAGAAGGAATTACCAAAGAAGCAACTCGAGATCGTGCATATGGCCGGCAAAGAACAGCAAGAAAATGGCTATCACCGGAGAGACGAAGAGATGAACCCCCGGCCGCCTTCCACGGAGGAGATCCGCCGTAAGAAGCGCCTGAGATGGCTGCTGTACATAGTGGCCTTCGTCATTTTCCAGGCGGGCGTCATCGCGCTCTTCACAATGACAGTGATGAAGTTCCGGACGCCCAAATTCCGGCTGCGCTCCGCCACCTTCGACTTTCAAACTTCCGGCAACCAGTCATTCAACGTGAGCATGAACGCTCACCTTGCAGTCAAGAACACCAACTTCGGCGGCTACAAATTCGACGAAACCACCGTTCACTTCTTCTACAAGAACGCCGAAGTCGGGAGCGCCATGGTGCCGAAGTCGAAAGCCAAGTTCCGGTCGACGAAGAAGCTAACGGTTGCGGCGGAGTTGACGGCGCCGGCCAGCCTGGCGAGGAATTCGGAGCTGGCCAAGGATTTGAATTCCGGAATTCTGCCATTGAGGAGCCAGGCGAGGATGGAGGGGAAGATAACGCTGATGTTTGTGTTCAAGAAGAAGAGATCGACGAATTTGGATTGCAGCATGGAGATCAATTCCAAAACGAAGCAGCTCCAGAATCTAATCTGCAAGTGATCATGAAGTGGGCTGCTTTAGATTATATTGCTCAGAGATCGATCGATTGATTGTGTGGTATGATTTGTTTGAAAGAATTAAGGGGGACAGTACATGTTTGATATACTACATATATATATATGTGTGTGCGTGTGTATATATAGCACCCCCACTTTGTTTGTTCTTTGTGTTGTGGTTTGCTTATTATTTTAGGGTTCCTGCTTCCTCTTAATTCCTCCGCTCATGAGTTTGTTTCTTTATTCTTTTTATCATCTTATTCTGAAAAATTATTTGTGTCATCAAATTGTTTTACTTAAATATCTCTTTGTTTAGAATTTTATCTGCTTTAGGCTCCGTATAATTGGCTGTAAAACGTTTTTTTTTTATTTTTAATATTTAGTTGAAAAAAAAGGATAAATTTTTTTTTCATAAATCATTCTTATTTATATCAAAACGAATAAATTACTTCTTCTTTTTTTTGTCAAAAATGTATTTATATTTATACAAACTTACATATATATATATATACGTGCATATACATACATGCACGTAAATATATACATACACATACACATGCACATGCATATGTATATATATATATATATTCATCATATACATACATGCAAATCCCAATATTTTAAATTTAAAAGATTTGTTTTAATCTCAATTCCAAAAATATATAAAATTAACAATTTTAATATGTAAATTTAAAATAATATACCAAAAATTTATAATTATAAAAAAATATAGATTATTTCAGAATGAACCAGAAATGAGTCTAGCAAGTTGAAGCTAAAACTCAACTAGTTTACTATTTGGGCTTAAATTTAAATTTGTTTATTTGTTCATCTATTTAATTAATTAAATAAATAAATAAATAAATTTGAACAAATCTAAATATCAGGTTAAGTTTTGAGATATTCAGTGCCTATAACATCAAATGCCAGTCCCTGGAACTCCAATCATATTGGAAGAAGATAGCTCTTTATAAGGCAGCAGCCTTCCGATATGGGGATCGGGGTGGCCTGCTGGGCATGCATAGTGGGCTGGGCTCCTCAAGCAGACCCAGTTACGGCTACTATCTGCAGTTGAATATAAAGCCCAATAACTCAAATCCAAGCTTTGGAATGAATGGAGGCAAAATACTACTACATTCAGACATGGGCCCTGAGCCCGGCTTCAGAGTGATACCTTTAGAAAAACCCCACTCATAATTCGTCCCGAAGCCTGTTGGGGGCCTTCTCATCTTTGAAGGCGAAAAGGAATATGAGCCCATATATATATCTTTCCTAAAACAGATGGAAGTAGTAGTTATTCGTGGTCGACGACATAAACACAAGTAGAACATATCCAAGGTTCCAATTGAAGAGAGGGCCGCCTTTGCAGTAGTGTTGGATAGATAGGTGTACACAAATAATTAACGGAAGAAGAAGCAGAAACGCAGTCGCAGAGCGAAATCCATGGCCGATCTTCGGTTGGCAATATGGCATCATTCATCGCATTTCTCCCTTGATCTAATTATTAAAGGCCATCTTCAACGCTTCGATTTACAGTAATGCTTGTTCTGTCTCTTCTCATTTATCATTAAATTCCGATTCCAATGACAACGTATATAATATTGTAAATGCTGCTTAAAATTAATCGGTGCACATTCAAACCAGAAATGCAACAATAGGAAGAGGGGTGCATGGGAATAGGGGATTGTTATACTCATATTCTTATTTTATTTTAATACTAAATAAAATTATTGAGGCCTTATTAAGAACCCATGTACAGTTGAGCCTGTTGAGGTGAGATTGGAAAAGGAGAATCGGAGATGGGGTGGGGGTCATTGTTGGGCAATAGGGAACGCTGTCCCTTAGCCTGGCACAGAGATGGGACAGAAGGAAGCCCCCATTCGCAGCACGAACAGAGCCTCGTTTTGTGGCATTGTCTCTTCTCTTCGTCAAATTCATTATTATGATGATGTGAGAGGATGATGCCCGTTTCCTACAAATCTTGTCCTTCTCTCCTTTCCTTTCCACCCCCCATTTCAAATTTGATATCATCCTTGTCTCGACACTTGACACACCCACATGTTCCCACCCCAAAACCTTCGGCTTTTCTTAGCGGGCAACTGATCAAACCAAATGTTAAAACATTGGCCCATTTCTTGAACTCTTTTTGAATTTTAAATTTTATTAAATCATCACCAGAATTGTTTTTCATTCTATCGTCGACTCAATGTTAAAAAAAAAAAAAAGAAAAGAAAGAATGGCCGTTAGTTTTAAATAATTGGGTTGGTGTCAAGGCACATTAACACTTTTCTATTATTGCTGGCATTCATTTAACTTTTCTCACTATAAAAATATTGTTTGAACTCATAAATTTTATATTACTTGTGGGTGGTTATCTAACACAATTCATTATCTTCTTCCTTTGGTCTCAACTCGCAAGCGCTAAGCGGAGTTATGGAATCAAGGAAAGATGTGAAGTCAATGAATGGCACTGAAATTGGCATATATGGGATGGATCTAGGTAGTTAGGAATGGCTTTGAGAAAAAATGGCGCTGCAGAGTGAGGGGTGATGGCCCAAAGAGACAGGATCCATCAAGAAGATGAAGGAAATCTAATGCCCTTGGAACGGGAAATTGGTGTCCCTGTTCAAGCTTTGATTTTTTATTTTATGGGTGGTTTCAACTTTTGGAAGGGTCCATTGTTAATTGGGTTTTCCTCAAATTTTGGGGTGTGGCTCACCAATGTGCTGCCGGGTACGTTGAATCTAATTCCCTTGCTTTCACCCTATTTATGGTTTGGTCCACTGTGGAAGATTGCGTGCTTTAAGTTTAAAGTCATCATGTCTAAGGTCTATAATGCATAAAAGTGCTAATATTTTTCTACCCTATATCTAATAAAATTAGCATGTTCTATTAGACATCAGCTACCAAAAAACATGTTAAAAGTTGTTTTGACGTTGGTTTAGTCCTATGTTCACGAAACAGTTCTTAAGAAGTCAATCTACACTTGAGATAAACTTTGAAGTAGGTTTCTCTCTTGTCTAATGCATACAAGGGAATAGTATTAAACTACGAGAAAAGTTAAAACTTACTATTACGTTTTCTTTTATAAAAAAAAAAGTATATGATTATTATGTTTTTGATTATGCACCCCCGAGTAAACCCTTAAAACACATATATAGTAGTTAAAACATCTCATACGCATAAATGATGATGGACCCTTGAATACTTGAGATGAGAACTGAGACAGCCATATTTAATCATGATGTGAACTTGTTACAAGCTTAAATGATCAACAGTGGAATAAGAGTCAACAGTGGAATAAGAGTCTGCCGTTGTGGCCCCCAGGGCATAGCTCAGTTAGCAGTGGGCAGGTAGAATTGCTCTCGAGAGGCAAGGATCGAGTTGGGCAAGTCGCAGTGTGGGATTTCCTGCTCCTCAGGGGTCCTTGTGGGCGACTCGCACTGGTCCTCCCTGTGATCATGACGGCTGGGTTCCTGATTTACCCCCCTCACGTGAATGAGACAGTTCGTGAGGGGGCTCTCGGGGTGTGGGTTAACACCTTTTGTTCTCGAGAGTCTGTCGTTGTGTAAGAAGTCAACAATGACATGGGATGGGACCCTGGTTGGAAATCAATTGGCCCGGGGTTGCTAACGGCTTTGAAAATTTGAACTTAGATGCATTCAAATCAAATGGGTATTAATGGAGAGCGCATAAGCATGCACGGTCCGCCATTGCCATGTTTGAACATTCATTCCGAGTCTCCGGCAACTTCTTCTGTGGACTCGTTCCGAGACTTGATGGCCATCCATTCTCTTTTGTCTCCTCCCTCCTCCAATTCCAATCTGGCCCATCTACTTCAGATGCGGTTTCAAGTTCAAACATCTGACCAATTTTTAAATTGGCCCAGGGATTCAAAGCATGCGTAGAAAGACATTCCAAAACCGGAATTTTGGCCAAGCGTATAAATAAAAATGCTGTTATTAAGCAATAATAGTATTCACGATCACCAAAGAGCAACCCACCTCAATGCTTTACTGGAATTTCTTCGAGATTTTACTTGGTTTTATAAATTTATAAATCACCTATTTTTAGTAAAATTAGTAATATTACAAATTAATGACATGCGCCACGAAAACAGCTAAGGAATATCAGTATATCACCAGAAATTAAAATTTGAGGAAAATCTTAAACGTATTAATTAGTACTATAAATCCATAAATTAGCTTCAACCATTACTTTTGGGGGGGGGGGGGGGGGGGGGAACTTTGGAGAGGATTTACTACTACACAACACAACCAGTAACGATTTCGAAAAAATAGCCCTTAATTTTTTCTAGAGTAAGGCTTCTGTACGAACTCGTCGCATTTTTGTATTATTTTCGGGATTATAATAAATAATTGATGGGGATAGAGGGATCAGAAGAGGTGGGTGACAGTAGAGTTGTACAGGTTTTGGAATCTTTACGCAGGAAGTGATGATAGATTTGATTTGAACGAAATACTTTTGGTGTTCAAAGGGTTAATTGATGGCAAGCCAGTACTCACAGCTGCACAAGAAAGATCTCAATAATCATTTCTTTCTCAGTTTCCCAATTGATATGATAATATCTGATCAGTCACTTTACAGACAGCTCCTTCACTCCTCTCCTCCCCTCCCCTACTCTCTCTGCCACCACTCCAAAGAAACCCCAAAAATTGCAAAAAGAGTAGTTTATATACTTTTTACATTAAACATATATAGAAATTACACACAAAACAGAGCAAACTGTCTCTCCTCTAAACATTCATCGTCACCACTGCTATTAGTAATTGATTCAGATTTGGACAAACATTTTTTCAGCATTTTTCTGTTTTGTTCTCTTTTTCAAAATGTGATGCAACAGAGGGTTAGATGCTACTTCTTTTCTTGTCTTCCTGATGTGAGGAAGATCTGTATTGACTCAGGTCTGTCTCGCGGGAAGGATGGCTCGAGGATCGCGACAGCACGCAGAAATCTGAGGATCAAATTTAGCAAAATAGATTAAAATTTGAACTCTAGCTAGCTAATCAAGAAGTAATGTAAGAAAATTTTGTTATATACCTCTGGAGTTGTATGATCTTTTGCAGTGAAGAATGGCGCTCTGGATCCCGTCGTGCTGCAGTTGCAGCGAATCGTCTCTCCTAGCCGCCGGCGGAAGGACACCGGATGCAGACGACGCCGACCGGCTCTTCCCAAGATGCTTCGACCCCGCACGAAGCGGTGCCGAGGTCGCAGGCGATGATATCGGAGAGGATGTCGCGAAGTCGTCGGAGAGCTTCAGCTTGTCGGTGTACCTCTTGGAAACTCTGACGTAGAGAGGCTTGATGTTGATGAGTTTGAGATACTTCTGGACCGCATCCTTCGAGAATCGCTTCGACGAAGCGTCGTCAGAGCTCTGCCTCTGCAGTTTGCTTCTCGAACTGTTCGCTCTCGACAGCAATGAGAAAATCGGCACCTCCTCAATCTTACATTTGGCGCCGAAACGCTTGCTCTGCTGGTGCGGCTGCTTCGGAAACGGCGGCGACGGCGATACATCGGAAGCGGCCTCCGGTTTCTCCAATTTCGGCTTCCTGAACAGCATAAATACTCGGAACTTGGGCGGAGATCTCAGAAACGATGTCGGCGACAAAGGCTTCGAACTCGACTCTCCGTCTTTGTAGAACACATCATTGGGAGACTCCACGAAACCAGACCGGACCTCGCCATCCGTCTTGGCCAAGTCATGATCAACATCCTCTTCGTCACTGTCAAAGCTGTTGATGTTCGCATCTTTGGAGTTCTTTTTCTCCTCGCCGTAAGGGCCAGGCACGTCGAAATCCAAATCGAAGAAAGAGTCTTCCTCGTCGGGATCCAGCGTCGCACTTGCTGCACCGGCGGTAGTAGTACTGGCAGTGGTGGTGTTATCGTAGCCGGCAGAACGATCACTGGGGGTGGAAATCCGCCAGAATTTCAGCAAGGTGAAGGCTTCCATGGTTGGGAGAGCCAGCGTTAGAAGCGGTGGTCAATAAATAATAGATGGGCTGAGAGAGAGGTTGGGGCTTGGACCAAGCGTTATATATAGTGGGCAAAAGCGACGAGAGAGAGAGAGAGAGTCAATAATAAGTAAGAAAAGATAAGAGATAATAGGAGGAGGAGGAGGAGGAGGAGATGAAGGGATTGGGAGCTTTTCCTTTCTTTCCTTTTCTTTGCTTTGCTTTGCTTTTTCCCTTCGTTTGATGGCGGTGGCAGCAAGAGTAGTAGGAGGTGGCGGAGGAGGAGGAGTGAGGTTTCGTGGAAGCAAAGCGAAGAGAAGGCTGTAAGCTTTATTTACAGTCGAAATTCAATGTGTGAAAAGAGGAGGAGGCGGTGTGTGTTCTGTTGTTCCGTGTTTGTTCAGTCAAATTTAATTTAATTTATTTACGGAGCCGCGATTTAGATGGGGAGGCGGAGACCAGTCTTCGTGACGTCATCCCTATAAGACAGACTATATATAGTCCCATCATTATTTCAATACGTAATTATTAATATTATTATATAAATATCTTTAAATACGAATATTCGTAGATAATTTTTTTATAAAATTTATCTACGTTACAAGAGTACAGATTGCAGAAATGTGATATACTTCTACTTAAGCCAACACATAGAGGTCATTACATTTCACAATTGCTAATTTTAAGCTCTGGATCATTAAAAAGAACAAAAAAAAGGGAAGTAACCAGACAGCCTATGGCCCTCACGAGTTTAGTAGGTAAATTCTAAAATCAAATGTTGTTAGGTCACCTCACGAGTTGTCTGGTAAATTTGAAAATTCACTTTTTTACTATTAATTTGATTATGGTACCCTCTTTTAGTTCTAATTGATATTTGGGTAGGTTTTGAAAAGTTTATGAACCCAACGCCAGTAATGTAAAGAAAGCACAATTTCTTAAATGGCTTTTCCTTTTTAACTTATATTCCATAAAAGTTATTTACTTTGTTTAGGTGGTTACTTATTTTTTTGAATTTATATTAAAATAAGCATTGTAAATCTTAAATATTTTTTTTTATCACATTTGATTCAAATCTCTAAATGTATAGAAAATTCCATCAAACTACACCCACAAAACCCTTGGGCTAATTAAGGTAAATCATCACACTCTTAATTAGGTTAAAAGAGAAGTGAAAGCCAAGCACAAATGAACAAGTCATAATTAGGTTAACAAGATTGTCACGTTGGGGGGCGGGTGGCTTAAGACTTCAACATATGATTTTTCTTTTTCTTTTTTTATTTATTCTCTCTCTCTCTCTCTCTCTTCTGAGTACAGTTTACTCTCAAGGGGAGGGGATGTTACCAAGAAACTTCCAGAAAGAGGGGGAAAAAGAAAAGCGGAACAGACAAAAAGAAGGGACTTTGAAGGAGGGGGGTAGACCAGAGAGACGTAAGGCCCCTTTTGTGCATAGAATTGGTTACCTTCCCCTTTGCTTTTGTAAAAATCTGAAACGCACCTGCCTGCAGCAGCAACAAGAGAGAGCATGGGTAGAGAGTAAAAATAAGTATTTTGTGTTTCATAATTATCATATGATGTTTTAAATTGATTTTATAATTATATATATATATATACTAATCATTCGTGATAAACATATATTCCTCAAATTTTATATTATTATTATTATTATTTATAAATATGCCCCTTACTACAAACAGGTGATATATTGATTGTAAGATTGGCATCGGGTTCTCTCAGAAGCGGCGTGGCATTGGTCCAACTGTACCACGCCTGTGGCCTTTCCAGGCCTAACACCCCCCTCCCCACCCCCCCCCCCCCCCCCACCCCCAACCAACTTTAAAGCCACTGCAACTCTCACCTTTGAAAGGTTTGACTTTCAAAGTTGTTGCCTTCTAATAACTCCTCCTTTGCCCTTTGCCCCTTGCCCCTTTCCCCTTTGAATGTCATCTAAAAAATAAAAAATAAAAAATAAAAAGCAAAGAAAAGAAAAAGAAAAGCCCTAGTGCTAAAGCCAGGGGTCCCTATGCCAAGACCAAGCGGGCGTGGTAAGAAAAGAAGCATGATTTTTGCTATTGACATTCTTCTATCTCCCTGCCTTGCAAAGGCAACTCAATTTACTCTCCTTTTCCTCCACACTCAACAAATTATCCACTTGCTATATTTATTCACCCTTTTGTTTTTCACACTTTAAGTCCCGGAAGAGACTCAAAATTGTGTCACACCTTTCATTTTATTAGAGTAATGATTTGGGTATTTGTAGAAATACATTCTATTATTTTAATTCTTGTGATATCATGAAATGTTTGTAAAAATGACTCAAATTTTGAGAGATGCGAGTGAGGAATGCTTACCCTCTTTGTGAAGTGGATGACGAGTTATACGGACAAGATTGGAATTTAATATGGATGGAATCAGGCTTCTAAGCATGGGCTTTGAGTGTTAGTAAGTATAGATATATAGTTTATTGTGCTATGTGGGATTGGGCGATATAAAGAAAAGTTTGAAGAGAGAATAAGTAATGAGCTCAAAAGGGTGCTTTTCCTTTTTCATCCACATTTAGTAGAAAAAGAAAGCCAGAAATAAGCCTTTTTGGCTGGGAATCTCATCTCATCTGGTGAGAGCAACCAACCTCCAACCACAGCCCACTTCCCATCTGAAACTGATGCTTCTTCTTCATGTCTTTTACGGCGTTTGGTGGAATTGCCCCTTTCTCTCTCAGAAATCACTCACCCACATGTGCCATCCAAACAAGCTTCTTCCAAAGATTTGATTCACATTATTAGCACATTCTTTATTCATGTACTCATGGATTGGAAGAGCAAATACTTGGGTTTCAAAATTTAACCCAAATCATTATTTTATACCTATTTTTAAATCAATATAGCATAAATTTACTAATTTCAACATTAGTTTTCATTTAACAATAGAGTGCATAGTGAGCATATTCATGAACTTTGAATTGTCTTCAATTAAGGGAACATTAACAATAGGAAAGGTATAAATTACCCACCCTCATCGCCCAAGATGTTTAATTTAATATAAATACAACAAGAACTTTTTTTACTTTTTAAAAGTTATATCTATTATCATTGTTATTATTATTTAAAATTTAGATTAAATTACACCTCAAATGTACTTAAATTTACATTAAGCTATCTGGAATGGGGTTACTATTTTTGCTTACCAAGCCAAATATAGTGAGTCTACTCCAAATTGCTGCCTCCAAGAGACCTTGCCATTGTCAAAATCATTTGTCAAAAATTTAACAAAACTCAAAAACATTGTAAATCTGCTAAGCTATCCCCGCCATCTATCCCCTCACAATGGCCATTAATGTCGAAAAAGGCCGACCAAACACAGTGAATATAACAATGGCCAAAGAAAAAAAAAGTGTAAATACAACAATAGCAGGTCCCGAGAAGATAGTTTAAGAAGACAACTTGCAAGAGTAACAGAAGACGAAATCGACCCCTAGATTTGGTGGTTGCGGCAACTAGCAGAAATGCCATTGGTGGCGATGAGCTGAACGTTCGGCGACAAGTGCTTGTGCGACTTGTTATTCATCGTTTATCTCACATTAGTTTGTGATTTTTTTTATGAATTATTTATTTATTTATGTATTGAATGAGTAATATTGTATATTTATATATTTGATTATTGATTTATGTATGTGTGCATTTAATTATTAATTTTGTGTATATGTATATTTGATTATTTTATATATTTAGTTATTAATTTTGTAAAGTAAAGTAAATAGAATTGAAGTGTATTAATAAATAAATGAAATAGAAAGTTAAATAAAGAAGAGAATAGAGAGTGTGGTTTGAGGAAATATAATTTTTAAATAAAATTAAAATAAAAAATAAATTATTATAATATAATAAAAAACGGACTAAGAAACAGCAAGGTATGTCAGATACTTCCAAAATTTTATAAAATTGCATGTATAAAAAATTAACACGTGCTTGACCAAGCTCCAAGGGGATTCTTAGTGTAATTTTATTTATTTGAAAACAAAGGCTATGCATTGTTAATGCTTTCCTACTACCAAGTAGCAGACCTAGCTAGCTAGCAAGCCAGGTTGCTGCAGTTGTCAAATAAAAGATCAATTAGTACTAACAAGGAAGGATCATATATATATATATAAATATATAGTATGTATGTATGACAGGAGTTTGAGCTTATCCAATTCCAATGAAGCTGCTGCTTAGCAAGATCTTGTGATGAACACAGTAATTGGAGAATCATAGCGACATGATCTATTTTACTCTTTGTCGCTGTTCAATTATGTCTCACGGAGGACAAAAGGTTGGACAGAATTGTCCTGTTTGTATGTAATTCATCATGTGAAGTGAATGAATGACAATTTGAATGGTTTTGTTTGTTTTGGATTCCAATTCCATGGCTTCATATACCTATTTATATATATATATATATATGTGGTTTGTATGAGATTCTGCACCCCCATTAAACTTTTCACTGGAGGGGGGAGGGCTGACCCACCACCCTCAATACCTATTCTCTGTTTTAATTGGTTTTATCTCTTTCTTCTTGTCATCTCAGGTGCATCAGTTTACTTCTCATTCTAACTTTTCCGACAAATTATATTAATTTTGGGTTTTTGAAGTATTTTGGGTATCAGTATATAAATTGTGGTGTCCAAAATTAATAGGGGTATAGTATAAGAATACAAAAAAAAAAAAAAAAGGTACACTACAATACAATTTAATGGGGGTGCGATGTTATATTAGAGGTCGCAGTCAATGGTGGGTCCTTCAAGCAAAGATTACGGGTTTAGTGAGAGTGATATTGATGAATGAAAGAGGAGATTTTGAAATATGAATACTGATACTTCATTCGCACTGCCGTTGGCCCATCCCAGCGGCCTGTATGTCGGCGATGCAAATTAACCATCGGCCCAATCAGCGGCCCCTGTCGAATCTACATTTCGAGCCCATACGTCACGTTGTGTCCATAAATGCATGAATGTTAAACGGATAGGGTTACTTTAGTTTTAAATTATTTTATATATTTTTTACTTTTAAAATTCTGCTTACGTTAAAGATAAAATTGAATTTTAATTATTATATTTTTTATTTTTTTACACCAAGTATTTAAACGGCTCAATCCACGGGCCAACATGTAAATAAAATTAATTAGAACTGGATAGAGTGCACGGGTAGAGCTTTGCCCGGCCCATCATGCTCCCGGCCTCCATTCATCAACTCCAGCCCATTTCGTCAGAAGAAGGCCCACTTTCCCTTTCATTTTCTTCAGCTTAGTTAATGTTAATTATGGCATATATTATCTCATGCATTCTATTTCATCTGCAAGAAGCATAATATAGAAAGTGAATATTCGGAAAATGTTCTCTATTATTTTCATCCAAATCCAATAACCCAAACGAAACAGAAGGTTTCCATCTCATTTCAATTTCATCATGGCTTCGTTTGGCAATGCGGCATGACCGGTTATAAGCTATCAAACTCATTTTCTTATATATTTGGCATTACTAACAACTTCAAAGTTGTAGAGCCTAAACATTAATTTAATAGCATTTAAGAGAAGCCCTCGCCTAGTAACTTTTGTAAATAAGTTTCAGTGAACTTTTTGAATTGATCGACGAAATAATGATTTTACTTTCTGCCAATTTCATTATTTACACATCTTATTTCTATACATTATTGACTCTGATATTCTCCTTCATTACTCTCATATTCTCCCATCTTTCCTTTTCTTCCAACATTTGTGCCTCTTCCATTATTGTCGTCATTGAATCTCCTCCATAAATGGTCACCATTGTCAGGCTATTGCCACCCAATGCCGTCCAAAACCCTTCATCGTTGTCCATTACTACCCAATGCTACCATCGCTAGCCAATGTTGCCCAAATATGCCCAATGCCACCCATCACTGCCATTGTCGCCCAACGCTGCTAGCTGTTTGAAACAAATATAAATTTAAGTATTAATATTTACTTAAATAACAAATACTTGATATGTATTGATAAAATTTAAAAATAAATAATTTTATATAATATCTCAATATATATATTTAAGATTTTTATGAATTAAATCTAAATTTATACATAAAATATAAAAATTATATATTTTATTTTTTTATAATTTATTAACATATAATTGTAAGTATTTTAGAAATTAGACATTAATTTAAAAAAATATTAAAAATTTATATTTTTTAAATTTTATTTATATTATTCAGTATCATATTCATTTTAATTTTTTTTGTCAAATTCTAACAGTTTATCAGATTTTATAAACTAAACACATGACTTTTAACTAATAATTTAAAAACATATGTATCCAATAACGTTATCAATTTAAACCCTATTTGACTTAAAAGTTTTAAACACTTTTAAGGCTGGAGAGCTTCTTTTACCTCCGAGATGTCGTCTGGCGCTGCAACTTTTGCTCCAATTCAGGATCCCAACTTTTAACTTTTGCTCCAATTCAGGATCCCAACTTTTAACTTTTGCTTCTTCCATTAATATTAGATTTTGCTTGAAAAAAAAAATTATACACCCTCAATAAACTTTGTTTTGGACGAACATAACTAAAAGTTTCTGTAATCACCACAATTAATGCTAAATAAATAGTAATGCAAGCTTTAAAAACTTAAGTTATCAAGTGTGACACACAATCTCATAACTAGTTACATAGGACGGGATCAAAATAAAATTTTATGGGGTCATTTTTGAATAATACAAAAAAAGTATATATAAAAAAAAAGTGAACTTAATCCTAATTAAGTTCCTATAAAATTATGTTTTTAAAAATAACAAAAGTTATAATCAATCACCAATAAGATTCTTTGTTTGTGTTTGAACTCTTAAGTCTTAAGATTTATTTTTTGTTTTAAATTTTATAAAATTTAATAGTAACATAAGAACTTTTACCATACACAGAAGATCACTTTAAACTTAAACGATAACCAATTAAATAAAGTATAGTTTAAGGCCAATTTTCATTTTAAATGACGACTAGGTATGGATGGTTTTTCCTTTATTAATATTATAAAAGCGAGACTTTAGATTTTAAGATTTTATGTTTTTCAAATAACGTGATTATGATTCGTTGAAGCCATCACAACTCTATTAAAATCCAATTATATCACAACACACACACACATATATAATGCTATACCTATTTAATACTATACCAAAAGCTTTAGGGGGGATGGTCCTTTCGGGCCATATATAACGTGGCTCTGCCTGCCCACTATTGTTACTCCATTTCACATGTCTCAACTTTAATCCTTTGAGAAAAAAATTTATAATTCAAAAATGTCTGTCCCAAAAATCAAAATGGGGAAAATATATAAGATAAATTTACTCTACTTTGTACAACCAGGCACACTCATAGGTCTCCACGTGTGCGAAGAGTTCCCAGAACACCGGACCAGACCCCTGCAACTACACGGGGAATAACGCCGTCAGCCAGGTCATCGAAAAGGAGGGAAGTTAGCCTGCCTGCCAGCCATTGAGCCCCTCCCTCGGCTCTCCATAATAATTAATTAATACTCCGTCCGAATCAGTAGGCTCGAAACACGAATTTGAGGCTCGGGTGGAAGCCTCCCCCGCTTTTATCGCCTCATGTTTCATCATCATCTACGCAACGCTCTCCCTTTCGCCTCTCCAATTCCAAGGCACGCAATCACTCCGCCCACCTCTGAGAGAGAGAGAGAAAGAGAGAGAGAGGACGAGAATTCAGATTGCCTAATCGAGCTGGTGTCAAATCGGAGGTTGGCAACGGAGATCCGATGGCCGATCACGCTGGCGGGAAGGAATCGGCGATGGATAAGATTACCGAGAAATTCAACAGCCACGATTCCTCCTCCGATTCCGACAACGAGAAAAAATATAAGTCACATTCCTCCAAAGCTAAGATCCACCGCCTCTTCGGCCGCGAGAAGCCTGTGCACGTCGTTCTAGGCGGCGGTAAACGTACGGATTGATTCAAAACCCCCCTCCGAAATGAAATTTATGTAAATATGTACATTCTCGTTTATTCCTGTTGTATTTTGTTGTGTTTCAATGGTGTTTTTGTTATTGTTCTGTTTCATTCCTTTGGTTAATTCCTGATTAGGCATGCCATTGCCATATGACCCCGTTTTAAATTTCTTTAACACTGAAATGTACCTTTGGATTCATTCTTCCTCTCGGGGTTATCAAATTGCTCCATTTTGCAGTCTTTGAAATTGCTGTCCGGGTATTTCTTTTGGTTTTCCATTGCTGCAATTTGTTTCTTTTTATTTATGCTGCTTGTTATTACTGATCAATAAACCTGAATCAAGTAGTAACTAATTGAAAATTAAAGAACATATATGAAAAAGGCTAACCCATGTTTCATAGTTGTCACGGTTGGATTGATCCTTGTTTGATTCTAATATGCTAGAATACAAACTTTGTGGCTTTCCTTCAGTTGATTGGAAATGGTAAATTGAATTTTTCCTAGATTTGTATTGATATATCGTTGTCGATGTTTGCATTGCCTTCTCATGTGAACTTCAATTTGTATGTCCCAAAAGCCTTAATTGGAAAACTATTACTCTCTCCATGCTTCATATCACAGAGTTGTTTACTTTACCTGATTGTCTTCCTCTATGTAACCTCCTGTCTGGCATTTTTTATTGGGTTAAGTACCAAAAAGTTATCGAACTTTGACTAATGTATCAATTTTATAACCAACTTTAAAACTTATTAATTTAATATTTGAACTTTTAATTTCGTATCATTTCTATATCACTATTAACACTTAAAATAATTAATATTCTTTTGATGTCTAAATTATTAATTTTTCTTCTATTTTTCTTTTGGTCCTTGTTCCCTGTTGCAGCTGCTGATATTTTCCTTTGGAGAGACAAGAAAATTTCAGGCGCTGTGATGGGTGTTGCCACTACAATATGGGTACTTTTTGAAGTGCTAGAGTACCACTTGCTCACCCTTGCATGCCATATTCTAATGCTTGTTCTGGCGATCCTGTTTCTATGGGCAAATGCTTCCACATTCATCAACAAGTGGGCCACTTGATACTCTTAATAGCATATATATCCTATATTTTAGCATTTAAGGTCTGATTTTCTATTTTTCTTTCACATAATCAGGTCTCCCCCTCAAATCCCAGATGTTGAGATTCCTAATGATATTATTCTGGGGGTGGTTTCTGCTCTGAGAGTTGAAATTCAACGTGGGCTCGTGGTCTTCAGGGATATTGCATCTGGAAGAGATTTGAAGAAATTTCTGGGTGTACGATATCTTCTATCTTTCTGACTTCCTTCTCAAATAACTTTACTTTCATGTTCGTAGGTGGTATACAACATAGGCAACTTTCAATGATGTTGAGCTCCAAATTAATTAATGTCAAATTGCTTCTATTTGGAGGAATATTCAGTCTTCCAATGCCCTGCTGAGCATGTCCACACTTGTAATATTAAAAAAAATTATCATATTCCATTGCTTATGTAACATATTTTTTCAGGTGATTGCTGGCTTATGGATTGTTTCAGTTGTGGGAAGTTGGTGCAATTTCCTGACCCTGTTTTACATACGTAAGAAATATATTCCACTGCAAATGTTTTATATATTTATATGCATTTCTAACTATCTCTTCCATGTTTAGCCTGGTCAATTTCTTTCTTATTCGATCTCAAAGTCTTTATTGTATTTAATCTATTTATTTTTTGGATGGTACCGTGTGCAAACAGTTTTCGTCTTTCTACACACCGTACCTGTTTTTTACGAGAAATACGAGGACAGTGTTGATCCAATTGCGGAGAAAGCATTGATGGAGATTAAGAAACAGTATGCTGTGTTTGATGCCAAGGTTCTAAGTAAAATTCCTAGAGGACTGCTCAAGGACAAGAAATTGGCTTAGGGACACCCAGCTCGGTCCGATTGGTACGTACATCTGTCCTAACATGTGGCAGGTTTGCGTTTGATCTTTTTTTTTTTTTTGTTTTGGTTGTTTTTTTTTTTTTTTTTTTTTTGGGGGGGGGGGGGGGGGGCTTGTTATAAATTAGAGCCCATCTTTCTGCCTTTTTTTTACTTTTCCGTGGGTGGTTCACAAGTTAAAATTATATGGTATGTAATTTGTGAATTGTGAGATGAGTTTTGAGTTTTAGGTTTTTCATTTTCACCTTTTTTATTATTTCTAAAATGTTGTCTACTAGAAACCCACGAATTGTGTTACCCCCATTTTGGGTTCACAAGCCGAACTCTATTGTATTCATGAAATAGGGATGAATTGTATGTTTTGATTTTTACCAGTTTCTGCATCTTGTTACAGATAACTAGTTTTGTTGCATATGATGCCCACAATTTCCTAGTTACTGGTTTCTCAGTTCTGTGCGACAGAATAGATTGAAAATCTTACTGAATGCTAACTAATTTATCAAATTAAAACTAAGATTCGCGAATTTCAAGCACCAATTCGATCTAATTTTCAAGGGGATCTACACTTTTGCCCCAATTTAAATAATATTTTCTCATTACTAAATTAATTTCCACGGCTCAATATTTTGATAATTCATTCTAATGCCCAATTTAATGACCTTATTTCGAGAATTAATTCTCCAAAATAATTCTTTCAAAATTCGAAATATTACAGCAAACACCCAAGAATATAATGAAACAGTAGTTTATAAGTAAAATTTATATTATATGAAACTGATTTTCTAATAGAAAATATTTTAGACTGAAGCAAGCTCACAAAGCCTAACAGCAGATATTTAAAAGTAAAGGGAAGAAAAGCTAGTCAGAGTTTCCATGGTACTGTAAATGCTAAGAAATAATACAGAGAAGGAAAGAAATTGCGGCAAAGCACTGTAGTGAAGCAACAATGAACACCTGGGTTTGCTTTACAGCATTCAAAAGCTGTATTGAGACCTAATACTTGCAGAAATCATTCAATCCATCAGCGATACGCCGCGCCTGAGCAATGGGAGTGAAGATTGACTAGTTGTAGCTGATATCCAGTGCCATTCACTAATTTTCCATTCCAGCATCTCCGCCATACCCAACATCTTTTGCTTTTGCTCATTGTTGAATTTGGTTCAAAACCTCATTCTCGGGGGCCTTAGTGGCTGCATTGTTGTTGGGACCTGCGATCTCTTCTTTCCCTTTAAGGTTGTGTGCACCTTCGCTTTCTTTTTCCTCGATGGGTGACGTTGATTGGGCCAACGACAATTGAAGTGGCACCACATGGCGCTCAAAGCTAGGCAAAGGGTTGGTAGACAGACACGAATTGACGGTGGGGAGGAAGTTGGTGGTGTGACGTGAAAGTGACATGGTCACTGGTAACGCCCATATTTATCGGAGTCATACTACTTGCGTAGAGAAAGTTTAAGAAGAGTTTATCGAAAATAATAATTTATTTTTAAATTATTTTTTTTATTTTCTCTCTCTAAAGCCCGCCCAACATCATTTTCACTCACTCTTCCTCTTCCACTATCTCTCACACAGCCACTCTCTCTTTCTCTCACTCACTCGCAGTCCCCAAACTTCACCCATTCTCTTTCTCTCTCTCTCTCACCCTCGGCTTGGAACGTGCCACCGCAGTCGCCGTCACTCTCGCCACCGCCCACCCGCCGGTCACAGAAACCCGCCGACCCCTCACTCGTTTCTGCAACTCCCATTTCTGCAATTCTGTTTTGATCAAAGGGATTAAAGTTTTCTATTTTCTGTTATTTTGTTATACAACTTTTGCTTGATCCAACATGAAATATTGCTATGTATATTTGCCTCAAAGACTGTTATTTAGAACACACAAGATTAAAGAGGACTGAGCATCGGGCTCATGGGTTTTAAATCACCTTTTTTTTTTTTTTTGTTTATCCGGACATAAGGCATGGAGATAAAGCTAAATCCATGCTAATAAAAGCATCTCGAAATGCCTGGTTGAAGCAGCCAATACATCATGTGAACTTTGAGCAACTCAATACGCCACAAGCTTAAGACAATTAAAAGCAATAAACATAACTCAGAGGTGTTTAAAGTTGAATAGAACGAAGAAATTGGAAGACGATGGGCAGGTAGCAAAATTCCAAGGCTTTTTTTATATTTATATCTGGTGTCTATAACAAGAATATAACAAGAACTTAGTAGCAAAGAGATCCAAAAAGATCTTCTTATCTTTCACATAAACAAAGAAGCTATTCAACAGGTGAAATTTTGGCCTTCAGGCAAGCATGAAAACTTCAAAAAATGGAAAGCCGGCAAAGGATGGGGGCGACGGACGGCGGATCAAGCAGCGGTGGCGGGGGTGACGGCGGATCGACTGGCGGTGGCGGAAGCGGGAGCGACGACAGATTGAGCGGTGGCGGCGGGTGCGACTGCCGGTTTCTTTGCGATCTTGTTGGCAAAGGCGATGGCTGTAAGAGCGGCGATGGAGGGCGACGGCGGCATCAGAGTTGTTAGCCAGCGACGATGGCGCGAACTACTGTGGCAGGAGGGAGAGAGGGAGAGAAAGAGAGAGAGAGCTGAAAGAAAGTGAAAATGAAGTTGGGAGGTGGAATTCAGAAAATGATGAAAAAAATAAAAAATAAAATAAAAAGCTTTCGATAAACCCTTCTCTGAAACTTTCTCTACAAGTAGCATTTTTCTTATCTCTTTCTGGGAAAAATGCTACTTGTAGAGAATGTTTCAGAGAAGGGTTTACCGAAAGTTTTTTATTTTAATTTTTATTTTCTTCATCATTTTCGAAATTCCCCTCCCCCCTGATTTTCACTCTCTTTCACCCCCTCTCTCCCATTCTTCCTCTCTCCCTCCTGCCACAACAGTTCGTGCCATCGTCGCCGCCTAACAACTCTGACGCCGTCGTCGCCCTCCATCGTCGCCCTCCATCGCTGCTCGTACCACTGTCACCCCGCCAACAAGATCCCACAGAAACTGGCAGTCGCACCTGCCGCCACCGCTCGATCTGCCGTCTCTCCCTCCATCGCCACTCGATCTGCCATCGCGTTTTGAAGTTTCCATGCTTGCCTAGAGGCCAAAATTTTACCTGCTTAATAGGTTCTTTGTTTATGTGAAAGATAAGATCTTTTTGGATCTCTCTGCTACTGGGTTCTTGTTATATTCTTGTTATAGACACCAGATAAAAATATACAAAAGCCTTGGAATTTTGCAACCTGCCCATGATCTTCCAATTTCTTCATTCTATTCAACTTTAAACACCTCTAAGCTCTATTTATTGCTTTTAATTGTCTTAAGCTTGTGGCGTATTGAGTTGCTCGAAGCTCACCTGATGTATTGGCTACTTCAACCAGGCATTTCAACATGCTTTTATTCGCATGGATTTAGCTTTATCTCCATGCCTTATGTTTAGATAAACAAACAAAAAAACAAGTGATTTAAAACCCATGAGCCCAGTGCTTTGTCCTCTTTAATCTTGTGTGTTCTAAATAATAGTCTTCGAGGCAAATATATAGCAATATTTCATGTTGGATCAAGCAAGAGTTGTATAACAAAATAACAGAAAATATAAAATTTTAATCCCTTTGATCAAAATAGAGTTGCAGAAACGGGTGAGGGGTCGGCGGGTTCTTGTTACCGGTGGGGGGGGGGGAGACTGGCGGTGTCGCGTTTCTGTGGCTGGCTGGGGGGGTGACGGTGGGTGGTGCTCGCGGCGTTGGCAGGGGAGACAATGGGCGACGACGGTGGCGCCATTCTCTCTCAAGGACGAGGTTGGCCGGGTGTGGGGGACGGCGGTGCAAGCAGCGGTGGCGGGAGTGACGGCGACGGCAGTGGCGCGTTCCTCCCTCAAGGCCGAGGGTGAGAGAGAGATAGAGAAAGAAAGAGAATGGGTGAAGTTTGGGGACTGTGGGTGAGTGAGAGAAAGAGAGAGAATGTGACTGTGTGAGAGACAGTGGAAGAGGAAGAGAGAGAGAGGGGCTGGAAGAGAGAGAGTGAGTGAAAATGATGTTGGGCGGGCTTTAGAAAGAGAAAATGAGAAAAAATTAATTTTAAAATAAATTATTATTTTCGATAAACCTTTCTCTGAAATTTTCTCTACGAGTAGCATGACTCCTCTTTCTGGTGCAAGTTCTTGTGACTGTGACAAGAAATGCACTCGAAGGCTTCAAGAGTACCTTGAGGGTCAATGGTGTGACGCCTCGGCCCCACTACGAGTGCCACCATGACACACATTACAATCTAGCCTGCACCGAAGGACGACTATACCCCTGCCAATATAAGTTTTACAGATAATATGGGCGCCCTGGGTGGGGTCCAGGCTTCGCCGCCTTCGACCGGACGGGAGCTCAGGAGTTAATTGCGAGGATAGCGGAAACTCACCCGAGCCTCGTCCCTAATTAGGCCCTTGGAGCATAAATCCAATTTCAAACAATTATAATAACAAGCCCAATAAATTACTTCAACCACCAAGCATAATTAAACATATCTCAGTTTTCGGCCATAGCCGACAGGTACAAGTTCCCTACCCTACTGGGTTTACTCATAGTGAGAACCATAACTTGGTTCTGGTTTACTTCAAGTTAAGCCATAACCGACACTCCTAGTTATCACACAGTAGTTGTATTACATTATTAACATTTGGGGTTAACCCACACCCCCACGGTTAATGGTCGCCGCCAACTGGCGGCTCATCCGTCAGCACCGCCTTTCCTTTCTGGATCCCGAGCCACCTGCTGGGTTAGTGAAAAAATACAGGGGTGAGTCCCGGGGACTCAATAAGGGTAATATGAGTTGCAGTAAATTAAAATGCATGACAATTATAGAATAATGTGAAGTGCATCATGCATGTAGGCCTGTCCACCTCACCCCACTCTGGATTTTAATGGCCCCACTGATTTCATTAAGGACCCCATCTCGAGACTCACACGGCCCAAATCTACAGCCTTATGCCTAGACACTTCTCCCACAGTCTAATACAAGCCATGCCATAATAAATTTACACACAAAACATATTAAACCCTTACCACGTGTTAGTCTTGAACTGCGTGTCGGTTACACGTTCCAATTTCCTATACAATTGTAAAATAAAAATAATTTAATTAAACGCGCAGTCAGTTCTTAATTATCACTGACACATCGTTAATTAATTTAGCTAAACATGTGACTAATTCATAAATAGCATTATTAAATAAATTAAAAATATTTTTATACCTCGCGTATACACACGGGCAGAATTTTGGCGCGTTAAAAATTACAGAGCATTTTAGTGGTAAAATCACCGCTATTTATAGGCACTAGAAGGGAGCAATTCGGCCAGGGAAAGAGAAATTAGGTGGCTGAGGGTCTCCTGCATGCTGCCACGTGGTAGCAAGGGAGAAGGGGTGGGTGGCGCATGGCCACCCACGCGGCATGGCCAGGGGCGCACGTTTGGCGCCCTGGCCGCGTGGTTGTGCGCGGCCTGGCCGCGCGCACAGGCGCACGCATGCACGCCAGCTGTTACAAATGGCTAGGAGCTCCCCGCAGTCGTTGTGTGCAGTACCTCCAATGGCGGCCACTTGGTTCTTATCTGGGGCCTTAACAACTGCAACTGCATTGTTGTTGATGTCGGTGATGGAGTTCACAATCTCTCCTTTCCCTTGATGGGTGTGTGAGCCATCGCCTCTTTCTCCACCACTAGGCAACATTGATAAGGTCGATGACAATTGGGGTGACATCGCCTAACGTTCAAACCCAGGTAAAGGTCGGTAGATCAACACAGGTTGCAGATGATGAATTGGGCATATGGTATATTCACTGGTAGCAAGCTTCTCCGTTGTACCCGACATCTTCCGTTTTTTTCCCTTGTTCAATACGATTTGAAACCTTTTCTCTGGGGCTTCAGTTGCTGCGTTGTCGTTGATGTTGGTGGTGGGGTCTACCCTCTTTTCTTGCTCTTTAAGGTTACGTGAGCCCTCACCCCCATTTCTACTACTCCACCGCATAGATTGGGCCCTGAAACATAGTTAGGGGTTGGTAGACCCAGAGCCGGCCCAACCAGTTTGGGGGCTATAGGCAAAATAAATTTTTGAGGCTTTTTTAAAAGTATTATTTTTTTATAAAAACTAAATAACACATTTTTTTTTTAAAAAAAAATCATCATTCCATTAAATTAAAAAAAAATAGTTAAAGTTCAATCCACTACAAAATTTGTTAATTTTTTATTTCAATCCAATTACATAATTATGTCATTTTTTATTTATTATTTTTAAAAAAAAAATTAAAAACATCGTTTAATTTTACTAAATTTGTATTCAACATCAAATTCATACTATGGATAAAAAAATATTATTGGTAGACTTACATTAATTCAATTATTACAATTATTAGTTATAAATTAGACCTACAAATTGTACTATGAGTTTGTGAAAACTGAGTCTAAAGCCTGAACACTGAAGTAAACAAGCAAGCACGAGAGAGAGAGGGGGGACACTAAGAAGTGAGAAGAAAAACATGCAGTGAGCCAATGACCTAGATTGCATAGAGAGAGAATGGAAAAAATGGTCTAATTGGGATTTTGAGAGAGAGAAAGAGAGAGAGGGGAGAAGGGAGGGAGAAGTGAAAAGTGAGTTTAATGGGTGGGTTTAAGAATTGAGAATTATGAATACACTATAAAATTGGATAGACAATTGTACAAAATTAGATAGAGAGTATGGGAAGGAAATATAAAATTAATATTTTATATTTAATTTTTTAATAAAATATTTATTATTAAAAAATATAAAAATTTAAAAAATTGGGGCCTTTCATATTTTGGGGGCCAGAAGGAGCCGCCTACTTGGCCTTACAGTAGGGCTGGCACTGGGTAGACCATTGCAAATTCCAGGTGGGGAGGACCTTGTTGGTTGTGGTGGGTTGGGAGCAGCGACCATGTCTGTATCTTTTCGATGAAAGTTCCTGTGGCAATGACATACGGCACACTTGAAGAATTCGGGAGTGCCTTCAAGGCCAGCGACAAGGAACTCCAGGCAACCGTCACCTACATTGCCTTCGATGGCAGTGGCATGGTTCCTAAGAGGCACTCCATGTACCGGTCGGTGTTTGACCTTCTGGCTTGCGTAGAGCTCCCAACCAAACTAATCTCTTGGTCCATTACTACTACCTTGGCAATGTCATATGAATTAGAGATGGGAACTGGGCCGGGCGGCCAGGCCGGCTCAGTCCAGCCCGTTACTATAGCAAACGGGCCGGGCCGGCCCGCTTAACAAAATAAGGGCCGTGTCGGGCCAGCAATACGTGGCCCGCAGCCCGACCTGGCCCGGCTCATCAAACTGACCCGTGGGCCGGCCCATCAACTGGCCAGCTAAAATGGCCCGGCCCGGTCCACTAAAAAATAAAAAAATATTTAAAAAATTATGTTTGTATTTAATAATTATAAACATAATAATTAAAAATTATATTTTTTGTAAATATAATTTTATTGTAATGTTTGTAAACATAATTTTAGTGTAATTTTTGTAAACATAATGTTTACTATAAACATCATAATTTTACAAACATCAAAATTATAAGTAAACATTAATATTAGTTACATTAATATGTTTATTAATGTTTACTAAACATATTTTAAACATTAATATGTTTATTAAACATATTTTAAAAAATATTAGTTACATTTGGGAAAAAATAAAAAAATATATTTAAAAAATTATATATAAAAAAATTAAAAATAAAAGGCTCATGGGCCGGCCCAAATAACCAAGCCCACGGGCCGGTCCTGCCCAACAGGCCCACGGGCTAACCTAGCAGGCTCATGGCTCGGCCCACTTTGACCCACTTATTAAGAGCCACAGGGCCGTGCCGAGCTTAAGTTTTCATTTCCTTGACCTGGCCCGACCTAGCCTATTTCTTTTGTGGGCCAAATTCGACCCGACACACTAAATAGGCGGGCCAAGCGAGATGCGGGCCAGGCCGGGCCGGCCTGCCCATTTCCTATCACTAATATGAATCGAATGAGACTTTTGCCACTCGTGGTTGACGATGGTGGCTTTATAGGAGTTTTCTCCTTCCTCATATTTGGAATTAATTCCGTGGAATTAGAATTTAAATTCCATACAATGGAATGGAAATTCTAATTATTTAAATCTTATACAAAATTTTTGAATTTAAAATAAGAAACAAATGAAATTAAATGAATGATTTAATCATATTACCCTTGAAACTCGTTAAAAAGAAGTGATTATATATATTCTTATATTGTAAAAAAAATTAATTATGATATTAAGTGTCACAAAAAGATTATATAGGCATCTCATATATAATTGTGACATTTTGTCATTAAAATTATAATAATTAAATCAAAACATTAACTTAAATAATTAAAAATATGATTTTGACAAATATTTTTTCCACAACTTCTAGTAAGAAAATTGATATATATATATATATATTTCTATAAATAAAATGAATATCACAAAGATGGAGAAGAAGAAAGAGAATCCGAATATAAGAAGACATAGGAAGATGAGAATAATTTAATTTTTTTATATTTTAAAAAATATATCTAAAAAACTTCTTTCATTAAAAAAGAACTATTTGTGATTTTTTAAAAAAATACATGAGTTTTGTGCCTTTAATTAATTATAATTTATTATTAAACACTTTCAAGAAGTTGAGAGCATTACGTGCATTTTCGATCTTCAAACTTAATAGGTGCCGGATATAATTTACTCTTTTAATAAGTGACTGACAGATTTTACTTTGTTAACCCCAACTGAAACTTAACAGAAACTTGGTCTGGTGGCGGGTATACGCTGAACATTTTGAAATTTAACTTCGCTTTGAAGCTAACACTAAAACTTAGCTTTGCATGTTATAACATTTTTACTACATTAATTCTGCAATAGCGTATATTAATTGTTCGAAACACCACCGCAGCACCTCTGTACATGTCTTTCTTTTCACATATTAATATATAATAATTGGGTCTACATTCATTCAGATTAGATTTAGACTTAAAATCCAAGTAGCTCTGTATCAAATGTATCCAAACTAGAAAGAAATTTCAAATGACTGGTTTAAAATTCTCCTATCCAAATCCACCCTATAAGAAAAATCAGAGAAAATTAGACAGCTCCTCCTGCATTTCTAGCTCCTCGATTAATATGCAAATTGCAAATTGCAGGGGAAAGTAAAACTATCAGTTAATGCACAACTGATATTACATTCCCAGCCTAATTTGAATAGTCTACACCACGGAAGGTGGTGATAGCTTAGGGACATTGAATATTAATAATTGTTCTAAGAAAGGGCTCGAGTTCGAAATGCTTGAAAGCATTTTCGCTTTGTCTCTTGGGTCCTACGTGATCCTCTGCTACTAGTTTTGAGTTTAAAGGGGCGAAGAGATGACTAGCAGAGAGTTTGTTCAATCTCTTGAATGACCCTTAATTAATTACAAGGTAAGTCAGTGCAAGAAGCCGTTCATCTATTGCACACTATTGGGGCTGATTCATCCTACACTCAAATAGAGTTATTTCGATACTCTGTTTACCTCTTCACTTAGAAAAAAATAAATAAATAAAAAACTTCATTTGCTTTCAATGAAAAACTACTTCTTGGATTTACCGAGATGTCTTGGAATGGCCCAGAGCTTGGAAATATGCTCCCCATCGGAATCACTGTCACTCTCCGAAGAAGACATCACAGAGAGAGTACCATTGGATATATACTCCACAATCTGGCCCCAAACAAGAGAAAAAGATAGGCACCATTCAGATATAGATAATTCCATCAAAGTTTATGAACGCTAGGGAAAATAGTCAGGTTTCAGAAAAACGGTTAATCCTACTCGATGCTTTAGAACAGCATAGTCAACTTCAAGAACTTCATGTGCCGACTTGTATAAATTACATTTGTGAGGAAAGGAAATTGGGAATGTTTTATCAAGAAGATGACGACAAACCATGCCATTTTATCTTCTATAATGCTCTTATAACTAATATTATACCTAAATGCTGCTTACCAAAATTTTCTTGGTCTTTTCCTACTTCTTTTGCTAAAAACTCTTTCCATTGCAAATGTTTTACAAATGGATGAAATGTTGGATAAGACAAAAATGTAAAAGTTACCTGCTCGGGAGAAACGGGCTTGATTTGCTGGTTGCCGGAGTTTAGCTTGCAAGGTTGGTTGCAACACTTCATGTTGCTGAGCCAAACAACTGCACTGCACTGCCCACAGTATCCCCTATAATAAATAAATGTCTTTGATGAATGCCCTGCAATTAAACAATTGTCATAAGAACTCAGAGAAATAAGCTTGCATGGAAAATTTGGTCAGCAAGTAAAAACAAATTCTTGCGTGCTTGTTCATGTGTCAATAAGAGAGGGAGAAAAGCTCAACCCAGTTTAGTACTAGACTCGCCATTTGAAACACATTTTAATGACAAAAGTAATAGTCATACTATTACCAGAAATTCTAACAATCAGATTACAAGCCATTTAAGTCACTACCAATGCCTTTGCAGTCAAATACGCAGTAACTATTACTATAACAGATGTTTTTTAAGTGGTCAGCCTCAACGACTAATGTATCTAAACTTGAAACAAACTGTTTCCCATCTACATCATGTGTTAGGACATTGTAGTTGAGAAGAAAAGCAAGTCTAGGCTATAGATACATTTAAGTAGAGGTTGTTGTTGTGAAGAGGTTGGACTTCCAAATCCCACAATTGCTCAATCCTAATTTTCTATACATTCTAAAAAGTAAGGAAACCACAATCCAATTTAGGATTTTATTTTTATTTTTATTTTTTGTGAATTTCTGATAATGGGTTATTTGCATATCAAAGAAAATCAGTATGTCTCTATGCAGGGCACCTAAGTAGCTTACTAAGCTCTCCCTTTATGCTAAGTCAGGGAGAGAGGTAGGGTAGAGAATGGAATGATATATAATGGAACAGAAAGGACTGGTAAATAAAGTAATGTAAAGATTGCTACCTTCTATTGTTTGGGAAGATTGAAACGTAAATGAATGTAATGTAACTTTATTTTGTTTGGATAAAGAATGGCAGGGGGGAGGGAACAATTAAAAAAGAAAATGAAGTTACAATTATACCCTTTCCCTTCCTTGCACCCCAAATCGGGGTGAAAGCAAAATAGGGGTATGGAAGGGGATGGGAGGGTATCTTGTACCCTCCCCTTCTATTATGAAACCTCCATCCAAACAAGGGAAAGGGTCTCCCTCCCCCTCCTGACCCCTTCCTTCCCCCTCAGTACCCCTCATCCAAACATAGGCTTAGGGATCAAGCCTATCTCCATAGGTTCTCCTCTTAAGGATTCAGAATACCTCTTGTTATATCTAATTATGAACCCATCTCCATAAAATTGACCAAGAATGGTATCATGTTGTGCGTTACAGATTGGACCCAGTTTGGGCATTTGTGGCAACCTTTGGTGAACCACTGCACTCCTCCATCCAAGTACTGTTCACTTGCATAGGGATGCTTGCAACACCCTTAGCTTGCCCATAAGAACTCTTTGCTTAAGCACCTTACAAAAATCACCATCTTCAAATGTAATTTCTGCAAGCCACTTCATATATCTACTCTACAAGGCCACTTCACAGAGCCACTCTGCAGGACTGTACAAGGCTTGCTCAAAAGGGCTGTTACATAACCACTCCACAAATCACCTTATATGTATGCCAGAAGCCACTGAAGCAGGGCCTAGGATCCTAAGGGGAATAGAAGAACTCAAGAAATGTTCTTACACTTGACTAAATTTGTATTGTCATGTAAAACCCCTTCTAAGGTCATCTCCTAAATATTCTAATTTTAATATCTTCTCATTTTCATCACTTCCAAAATTTTGAAATTTTATTTATTTTTTTATCAGATTTTATAAAATCACTTCTTAAAACCTGCATTTTACTTATCTATTTATTTGATTCTCTTCCATTACCTCTTCAAGCCTAAAACTTTCCCACTTTGAGAGTATGGTTTATTGATTTACCCCTTCTTAATCTTCCACATCTTTCTCTCCTAGCCTCTCTGTCCATCAATGACGAATTTGAAAACAGAAACATATAATTTTTAGGGTTTATGTTGGTAATTATAAATATGATTTTTCTTTTTTGGATATGAAATAAGATTGAAAATAGTGATGAAAGGTATTGAAATTCTGTCAAAAATTATTAAATGACACATTTTCAAGTAAGCAAATCTTTTATGCTCTTTTATTTGACTAGCTGTTCACATTGATATGATGATATCCTATTTGTATAAAAATGAAAAAGTAGATAGGATGTATAGTTGTATGCTGGGCTCAAGAAAGGTTAATAGATAACTCTCACAAATTTTTACAATAACCTTATTACAAATTCCACAAAAGGGAAGACTTGTTGCAAGCAGTTGTAATTAGCAATTAAACCATTAAATGGTAAATTTCATTAATTATTTTTATTAAATTCTCTAGAACATAAACTAATGTGTGTTCTTGCACAATATAAACAAAATGTAAAGTGAAATTCACTTTATACCATGTATTCAGAAAAAGGATCAATTTGAAAATCTCAGATCAATTGTTCAAAAAGAAGGGGAGATTTTGGAAGATGTTACTCATAGGATCTAGGCAAGATGGTTAAAGTGGAAAAGTGTATCTAGCATTTTATATGAACGTAAAATTCCTATAAGGCTAAAAGCAAAGTCCTACTTCTATAAGACAATCTTTGTTGAATGTGCCAATGTTAGACAGTTGAATGTCAATATGTGAGAAATATGAGTATAGCTGAGATGAGAATATTACAGCGAAATATGCAACCTTATGAGAAAGACGACATAAGAAATGAAGTCATATGTAATAAAATTGGGCAGACATGTGAGAAGACAACTGATAGAAGCTCCTGTGAAATGAGTAGATAAAATAGAGGAAATTTGGAGCAAGCAAAAAAAAGACCTGGTGGAAAACTTTTAAATATGACATAGGATATCGTGGCCTCATAAGGACAAGGATAGAGATACTTGGAGGTCTAGAATTCAAGTAGCTAATCCTAGTAGGATTAAGACTTGGGATTGTTGTTATGTTGTTGTTGTACAGTAAATAAATATTTATATAAATCCTGTGGATAAAAAGGGTTACCACTGGTAGATTATATTATTGAAATCAACAATACCTTCAGAAGCCTTTTTAAAAGTGTCTCTCCAATTGATACTAGTCCCAATATTAGAATCCCCTTCAAATTGTTGAGGCTCATCATTTTCACGCATTCCACAGCTCTCCGGCCTCCAATCTTTATTACTGGAATTACCAAAGTAAGTAATATATTGCAAATGCCACAAGTGGTTGTCACTTGCTGCTGAATTCCATAACCTTCAAATATAACATCCAAGAGTATTATTAAATCAAGAGGAAAGAGTTACGGATAATAAAGATGCAATGCGATTTCCCAACTTATGTAGCCTTTTAAATTTTAAACTAGAGTATACTTCAAGTGCCATTCAGGACACCAATTAGATTTCTAATTCCTTCTGTTGGCGGTAACTGGTAAACCCCAAAATCTGACATCAAGGGAATAGAAATGTGATGTACACATATAAACAATATGGTAATAGAAGGAAAATTACCAGCAGACTGATGCAGCAGAAAGTAAAGATGGCAAATCTAGGAAACTGAAGATGTGCACAAGAACATCTGGAGGAAGTTGAGATAGACCTGAGGAAATGAAAAAATGTCATTAAAACTGGAAGAATTGCAATAGGTATATCTGGAATAAATTTTGTGGCTATGATAAGGAAGAATGAATTGCTAAGTTGTACTAAGAGTAATGTAAACTTGGCAATATCGGTGTAATATACGTTTCTAGTATAACTTTTACCTCTGGTTTGAGACTTCATCACTTGTTACACAATTTGGAAAAAAATTGTAGAAATAATAGTCATAAAAGAGAAAATAATCCTAGAGTTACTCATTGAACAATGAAATGCACTCTGAGATAGGGGCTCTATTTGTCTCCAACATACACTCAGTAGAGAGGCCAAAATACATATTGGGTATGCCACGTGATAAAGTGCCAACGTGCAATGGCCACGGTGTACTAATTGGGTTTACTTGGAAATTAAAAAAAAAATTGGAATCTCTAATTTATTTATTTTTAATGAATATTGGTGTTCTTAATATTGCAATAATATATTGAATGGTGATCTTTCTTGACTTGTGATTTAACTAAGTTTTATGAATGGCTTATTGACTATTGAACTTGCAACACATTTTGTCATTTGTGGCATACTATTATGTTATGAATATAGACACAGCTAATAAAAAACAAAAGTTGTAAATTTCTGTTGTATCCTCCCATTGTTCATATCTCATTTTCGCCTAATTGCATTTGTTGTATCTATGATTTTCAATCATAAACTCAGCCTGGGGATGTTATCCACTGCCGGTCCCAAGCCCGGATAAAGGAGGAGGGTTGTGTTAGGTAGCCGACAGCCAACGTAAAACTTAGTTGGATCCAAAACATGAACTCTAGACAAATTATGAAAAAACGTTTGGGCGTGGGCGTAACCCTTCATAGCGACGCGCTACACTGCCCCCGTGTAGTGACAAGTGAGTTAGGGCCGCTGCATCGGCGCCCGGATGTAGTGATAAATGAGCAAGGGTTCCCGCATTTGCTTGGACGGATGTGGGTAAAGAAGTTAGTCCAAAAGTAAAATCAACATCAAAACCAAAATCAAAATCAAAATCAGAACCAAAATCAAAATAAAAAACAAAATCAAATTCAAAGTCAAGGCCAAAAACAAAATCAAATCCAAAGTCAAGGACAAAAACAAAATCATAGATTAAGGATTGGGTCATGGAACATAGGAACATTAACAGGCAAAACTATGGAAGTGGTGGATGTGATGATTAGGAGAAAAATTAATATTATGTGCCTTCAAGAGACGAGATGGGTAGGGAAAAAAACAAAAACTTTATCAGAAGCTGGATATAAACTATGGTACACAGGAACTGATCGAGCGAAAAATGGAGTAGGGATTATTATGGATAAAAGCTTAATAGATGAGGTAGTGGATGTAAAGAGAATAGGGGATAGGATTATTATGGTGAAGATTAGTCTAGGAAGAATAACTATGAATATCTTTAGTACATATGCACCACAAGCGGGGTTAGGTGATGAGATAAAAGCAAAATTCTGGGAGGACCTAGAGGGACTTATACAAATGATACCAAGAGGAGAGAAAGTGATTATAGGAGGTGACTTAAATGGGCACGTGGGTAGAAACGGAAACGGATATAGAGAGATACATGGAGGGTATGGATTCGGGGAAATTAATAATGAGGGTAAATCTATTCTAGATTTTGCTATGGCATATGGGCTCATTATAACCAATACGAGGTTCAAAAAACGGGACGAACACTTAATCACATATAAAAATATCAGCTCAAGCACCCAAATAGATTACTTCCTCATGAGACAAGAGGATCGGTTATGTTGTAGGGATTGTAAGGTAATACCGGGAGAGTGTTTGACTACTCAACATAGACTTCTAGTACTTGACGTCCAAGTAAGAAATTGGAAGAGAAAAAACCATATAAAACAAAATCCAAGAATCAGGTGGTGGAATTTAAAAGGGGAGAAACAACTAATCTTCAAAGAAAAATTAAGGGGTAAAAGGGAATGGAATGGAGAAAGACAAACAAACCAAATGTGGAAAGAAATGGCTAATGCTCTGAGAAGCACGACAAAGGTAGTCTTTGGAGAGACAAATGGTAGAGCCCCTAACCTTAAGGAGTCTTGGTGGTGGAATGAAGATGTACAATTGAAAATTAAAAATAAGAAAACTTGCTATAAGGCGGTATATCAATGCAACAATGAAGAAAATCAAAAAAATTATAAAGAAGCAAAAAAGGCAGCAAAAAGAGCTATTAGTGAAGCAAGGTCAAAAGCATATGAGAATCTATATAAACGACTTGATACAAAAGATGGAGAAAGGGATATATATAAATTAGCTAAAGCAAGAGAAAGAAAAACATGGGATTTAAATCAAGTGAAATGCATAAAAGATGACAATCAAAATGTTTTAGTAAATGAGGGAGCGATTAAGGAGAGATGGAAGGAGTATTTCACAAAATTATTCAATGATGGTGGTGACACAAGAGTTAGGTTGGGACATCTTAGTAACTCCGAAGGGAATGTGAGCTACACATTCTATCGACGCATAAGTTCAAATGAAATAAGACAAGCTTTAAAAAAGATGAAAAATCATAAGGCAGTGGGACCAGATAATAGACCAATAGAAGCACGGAAATGCATGGGAGAAGAGGGCATCTCCTGGCTAACGCAACTATTTAACGCGATCCTTAAATCAAAAAAGATGCCAGATGAGTGGAGGAAGAGTACTTTGGTTCCTATATACAAGAACAAAAGAGATGTTCAAAACTGTGAAAATTATAGAGGAATTAAGTTAATGAGTCATACCATGAAACTCTGGGAGAGAGTAATAGAGCAGAGACTTAGAAAAGAAACAAATGTGTCAGAAAATCAGTTTGGTTTCATGCCTGGCAGGTCAACAATGGAAGCTATATATTTACTGAGGCGCCTAATGGAAAGGTATCGAGATCATCAGAAGGACCTACATATGGTGTTTATAGATCTAAAAAAGGCCTATGATAGGGTCTCTAGAGAAGTATTATGGAGGGTTTTAGAGAAGAAAGGAGTCAAAATAGCCTATATACAAGCCCTTAAGGACATGTATCATGGTGTAGAGACAAGGGTCAGAACATGCGGAGGGGATACTGAACCATTTACAACTACAATAGGACTGCATCAAGGTTCTGCACTAAGTCCATACTTATTTGCCTTAGTAATGGATGAACTCACTAAAAATATTCAGACAGATGTGCCATGGTGTATGCTATTTGCAGACGACATAGTGTTGGTGGATGAAACAAAAGAAGGAGTGAACACTAAGCTTGAGTTGTGGAGAAACAATTTAGAATCTAAGGGATTTAAATTAAGTAGAAAGAAAACAGAATATATGGAATGCAAATTTAGTAAAAATGCAAGAGTGGATGATGTTATAATAAAATTAGAAGACCAAATCTTACAAAGAAAAGACCATTTTCGATATTTGGGATCAGTGATTCAAAAAGATGGAGAAATTCACGAGGATGTCGCACATAGAATTAAGGCAGGTTGGCTAAAATGGAGAAATGCATCGGGAGTGTTATGTGATGGTAAAATCCCATTAAAATTGAAAGGAAAATTTTATAGGAGAGCTATAAGACCAGTTTTGCTGTATGGCTCAGAATGTTGGGCAGTCAAATACCAGCATGAACAAAAGACGAGTGTAGCGGAGATGAGGATGTTAAGATGGATGTGCGGACATACAAGAAAGGATAAAATTAGAAATGAAGTTATTCGTAATAAGGTAGGAGTAGTGCCAATCGAGGAGAAGATGAGAGAGACTAGACTAAGATGGTTTGGTCATGTGAGAAGGAGACTAAGAGACGCTCCTGTAAGGAGAGTTGATGAAATGGAACAATTAGTCACAAAAAGAGGTAGAGGTAGATCCAAGAAGACTTTGGGAGAGACATTAAAGTTCGATATGAAGTATATGGATCTAAATGAAGATATGACAAACGATAGAAATACATGGAAGTCTAGAATTCATGTAGCCGACCCCACATAGTGGGATAAAGGCTGGATATGTTGTTGTTGTTGTTGTTGTTATGATTTTCAATCATAACACATCCAATTGATAACAACTTCCAGCATGAAGAAAAAATAGACTGAATGGATATGATTTTCAATTGTCAGCAGTGGATCAGTCATCTATAAGGCGCTTCATAAGTCAAGATACAAAGATGCCTGGCTATCACATGGTATATTCAAAAAATAATGACAGCTTTCGGCACCTAGTACAAAATATTAGGTTGGATTTTCAAGAAAAACTAGATGGCCACCTCTAGGAAGTTCTAAAAGAAGAAATTAACCTGATAATCCAATTTAAAGTGGTTCGCTTTTACACTTTGGCACATCCAGAAGGTACTAAATTTGAGGATCATGCATGAGATAAGAGTTGCGGTTAAGAGCAGAAACTATTTATCCCACTTGGCCAACAATTTCTCGAAGTAAAAATACCTTCTTCCTGTCGGTCTTTGCAACGCCTCTTGTGAGCAACCTTTGCATGCTTAAATTCTGTTGCAGCCAAAGCTCTCTTTTGCTTTGGCAGTACAGCATCTGCACTCTGCATGAGGAGATTAGCTGCCGAAACAGCAGATTGTGTCTGTATCCTGACATCAAATTAACCATTACGACAGCAGAGATAATAACTTATGTATAGCATAAGAATTCTTCAAACTATATAATTGGCTTCAGATGGGCCCCAGAGGCTTGAATCTTTGGATTACCTGGCTGATGCAGTTAAGATATTTGAAGTTTTTAACATTTTTGTTATCATAGCATTAGCAAGAAAGAAATCATGTTTGGCCAGAGAAAGCAGTTACTAATCGAATTTCAAACGCTTAATTTTCCATAAAAACACCGATGCTTTCTTTCAACATGGTATAATAGTGTGCCAAACAAATTGTCTACCGGGATCAATATCCAGATTGTAAGAATAAAAATACACAAAAGAATGAAAAAGAAGACGACTTACTGGGGAAGGAGGTGGAAGGCAGAGAGCGTGTCTCGGAATATGAGAGACTGGAGGTTTTTTGGGAGTTTAGAGTAAGCGCTTCTCAGAATAACGCTTAGCTCTCTGCACGCGATTGGGTATTGGTAGACTCGTGGTAGAGACTCTCCTATTCCTAACTCTTCGTATCTCTCCAATGGACCTTTTGCTGCCATTTCTGGGATTTTCCGTTGGATTTCGATTTCCCCAAATCTCACCCAGATTATCGATTGAGAGTGTCCAATTCCCCAACCACAAAAAGAGTGCGATTTGGCCGCCAATTTAAAAGAATTATATATATATAGAGAGAGAGAGAGAGAGAGAGAGAGATCTTCCCTTCCTGGCAGTGATGGGTCGCGACAATGGAGGTGCCTCAGAGGGAGAGCAACAGTGATCCGCGTTGATTTATGAGTTTTAATTATATTTTTATTTTTATTATATTCCTAAGATCTTACTTTTTTTTTTAATAATATGTGACAAGGCTTCATTAATTATGTCTTGTAGGCATCAAAAAATTTTTGCCATGTAATATGTGGGTTGTTTGTTTAAATTATTGCTTAACTTTATTTCATTCGATTATTTCCTAAAATTCTTTTTATAAACTCTAAATTTTAAATATTATTTAAAAAATTCAAATTATTAAGAGGTCAAAAAGACTTCGTAACTCTCAAATATTATAAACGATGAATTACAAAAAATAAAGACTAATACAATTTCAAAAGCAAAGTAATACATTTTTCTAATCTTTATATATTATTTCCTTTCATTCAATTAAAATACTAGGAAGATGCCCCCATGAATATGGCATAGCGATAAAGCATTTGAAGTTTTATATAGAGTATCGAGATTCAAATTAATATGGCGATTTGAAAAACATAATTATTGTTAGAAAACAGCATTTAGTTATAAAACAGTAATAAAATTGGAAAGTAAATCTTAGATTGTTTTGAATGTCCAATTTTAAATGTGTATAGACTGTGATTGTATGCGAATTTATTCGAGAGATGCATCAAGAGAAAAGGTTAACCATCCCTGAGAATTAGTTGGGAGAAACTCGAACACTCCATATACGAAAACAAAAATGTTAAAGATAATAAATCATAAAACTTAACAAATCATCTCCTAATAGTTGCACTATTCCCAAGAGATGAAGAGTATGGATCAGATAAACCCAGTCGCTATTTAATAACTAAAAACCCAAATACTTTTGGAAAAAGAAATTTGAATTTATTTATCTTAATTTTTAAATAGACATAACATAAAAGCTAATCTTAATTGAATGGACCATAAGTTAAGCCTGCGTAATTTAATTATGTAACCTTGATACTGTATTCCAATTTCACAGAAAACACATGTGAATCCAAAAACACCCCCAGTATATAACAAAAAAAATGAAAGGCCATGACCTTATATATCGCAGCAATGGATATCATCAAGGAGAAGGAGAATAACATCAAACCTTAAACAAAAGCAATGCACAAAATATGGTATTGATTATTGGATGAAGGTCCTGTCCATGTCATGCGCTATACAAAAGCAAAGCAAACCCAATGCATATTTCTCCTTTCTGGAAACCCCCATTTGCATTTCCAAATATCTACAAAGAAAAGCTTAACCAAACATCAATCCCTATACTGAGATGTGGCTTTTGAATTGGTGAAAGAACACCCGCAACTCTCTTTCCCTCCTCTGACAGATCGCTTCAGCAATATGTCAGACCAAGTCATGCTCGTGTCAAACAGATCCCTTCCACGATTACGTCAGACCAGTTCATACTTGAGCCCGAGTGTTGTTGGGTTACCTTGTCTTCATTCAAATAGTGGGCAATCGATCTTCAACTATCCTCATTGTTCGTCTGTCATGTACTAGTAGGTTTCAAGTGGAGACCTACTGGATCGCGACTAAGAACAAATGCTGATGAGCATACGAAATGCCATTGCCAGCAACCTACAAGCTAAAGGAAGTAAGTTAACTGCTGCTTCTTCCTCGAGCCTCCTTCCCCGTACAGGTCATTCCACTGCTTCAGTTCAGCCATTATAGATCCTTCTGCAGCAAAACTTGCAGCAACCTGCCATGCAATAGGAGGCTTTTTGAGCATTCAAATGGTAAATCATCCATTAAATTGAAGGTATCATTATCATAGCGCAAAGATCACAACCCATCACATCTAAGAAATTAAGCCTTCTATTGCACACAATCACATCTAAGGCATTAAAATCAGAAAAAGAAAATCATTCAGGAACCGATTTTCCATATTATTACACTCTATACCAAAGATAATAGTTCAAGCAGTTTATAACAGAATGTGCCTGAACTGTTAAGCACAGTTTTTAAATAGGATAAAATTTATTCTCCATTGAATCTCCAACATGAAAATTTGAATTTCTGGTCTTCCTAAAAGAAGTTTTAGGTAAGTTTTCTGTTAGAAAGTTGTTGCAAAGATGGATAATGATAGTAGTTTAAATACAATTCGAAGAGAAAGGAACCGGCCCCAGGGCATTAGAGGCGTTAAAACGGAACAAGAAATAAAAACATTAGGGTTAGTTCAGTTGTAGAAAACATTTCCTGTTTTTCAACTCCAATTTTTATTGAATGATTGAATCTTTCGTTAAAAAATAGAAAGCTCATTTTCTAATTTTTCAACTTTAAACTATGAATTGAAAAACATCTTTTTTTATGTTTTCTAACTTTTTTTAAATTAATGCTATGGCTTTTTGAAACATAAAATTTCAGGGCATATTTAGCTGTAAAATTGGAGTTGAAAGCAAAAAAAGTTTTCTAAAACTGAGCAGGGCCTTAAATTTCAGGTGAGCTTACCTGGTTCTTTGCCTGCTTCATATCTTCCATGTTTAACGGCCTAAGTGTAATTACTCTTTCCTCTTTATCTTCCTTTGTATCGGAATTGTCTTCTGAGCCCTGCCCTTCTTCAGCTTTTTGCTTTCCTTTTTCCTGTTTAGTGACAATAATAGGAAAAGAAAAATCAGAACATATATGTATCAACATTAAATAGAAACCAAGTGGAGGGAAAAGGGAAAAAAACAACAAATTATCTTAGAAAGTAAGAGGATACCATATCCTTTAATCTCTCTTGTTGTATCAGCTCCCTAACAGGTCGATAAGCTGCTGTGACGCATAAATTCTGCTTTCAAAAGAGTTTAACACAATCTGTAATATATGCCATTGCTACAGAAACCCAACTAAAAATGCCATTTGTAGTTGTATGAACCTTTAGGTCACTTCCACTATATCCTTCTGTCATGGTTGCAATCTCCTTGAAGTCTAGGTTTTCTGCTTTTTCCTTAGCTAAAAGAGCCCTCAAGATCATTTCTCTGCTTTCCACAGATGGGAGACCAACCATTACTCTGTTCACCAGAAAACACACAGCTCAGTTAACTTCATATTTTTCACATTATTATCCTAAGATTGTTCATCTTTCCAAAATGGCAGAAGATCCGTAGAGATGTCGGGCTGCAAAAGGTTGATGGGAACACCTGAATAAATGATTTCAACGTAATTGTAGTTTAGGGCCATAAGTATGATACGTACTAAAAAATCAACTTTACATGTGGATTGAGTACACCTCCAGTGTTAAAGATATTACTCCATACCACAGCCAATTCCAAGCCCAGATGAGCGTTAGGATTTTTAACATGGATTTTAGACACGGGGATATTTTGTTGGGGTGTGACCCCCCAGCAATGCGTTGTACTCCCAAATTTACTGCATGGTGAAAAACTCATGGGAATGACAAGATATAATGACCGTACAGAAAATATAGTCATGATTGGCCCTCTCAAATCAACGTAGTTAACCCCACTTGGTGGGATTAAGACTTGGAGGTGGTGTTATATATTGACCAGAAAGTCACGGATTACTAGCTTCCGAGTCAGCCATTACAGTTAGAAACAAATATTTAGAGCTGCAAGGTGATAAAAGGATATGAAAGACCATTGTAGACTTATATTTCATGAGCAAAAAATACAGTTCACCTTAACTAAAAAAGCAATAGCATATGAGAATGGCACTGATTATAACAATAAAATGCAAATATACCTGCGCTCAAACCGCCTAATAATTGCCTCATCTAGATCAAATGGCCTGTTGGTTGCAGCAAGAACAAGAATACGCTCACCCGGCCTTGTCAATAGTCCATCCCAGTGTGTCATGAACTCATTTTTGATCTTCCGCATAGCCTCATGCTCCCCAACTCTTGTCCGCTGCCCAAGCATGCTGTCTACCTCATCTACAAAAATAATAGTTGGAGAAACCTTTGCTGCTAGCGTGAACAAAGCTCGAACATTCTTTTCATCCTCTCCAAACCATTTTGAGGTGATGGTTGACATTGAGACATTGATGAAACTTGCACCCGCTTCATTGGCTATGGCCTTTGCCAGCATTGTTTTCCCTGTACCAGGAGGCCCAAAAAGCAATATACCTTTACAAGGTTTAAGAAGTCCGCCTTTGAAGAGGTCTGGCCTTCGAAGAGGAAGCATGACCAGCTCCTGAAGTGATTCTTTAATCTCATCCATGGCACCAATATCTGCAAATGTCACTCCGATCTCATTTGCAGGAATAACCTCTGGCCTTATACGTTTCTCAAATTCATTGTCTGGAGGAACTTCCTATTTAAAAATGATAATTCTTAGAAGTAAAAGAAAGAAATGCAACTGAAGAAAGTTGGTACTTGAACAAATTATTAAACCCATTAAATATCAAAGAACAATGAAATTAATAGCATAAACTCAAATGTAGCATGCCAAAAGCTTGTGATCATAAAAAAGCTGATACATAGAATCCAACAATTTCTAGAAAGTTATTTCCAGCAAAAAATAAGTACTTGGATCACATCATATTAGGATCACTCATTTCTGAGTATGAAGACAGATTATACAAGGAGGTGGAGTGACAGAGCATGGATCTCCACTGAGTTGAAAATTTTCATTGAAATACAACCATGTCAATATTTGTTTTTTTTTTTTTTTTGGAGTTATCAGCATGTTTAACGTGCTGAATATCATCTCCATTGTTTGATTTTTCCTTCAACTAATCCCCATCTTCTTTTTCAATTATGCATTACCAGAAATGTGCTCACCGGTGCTTTTGGAGGTGCATTGTCGCCATCTTTTTTTCCGGAAGGAACTGGTTTCTCTGTCTCGCTTTTGCTTTCAGATGGCATGGACTCGGACTTCTCATCAGGTTTTGAGCCAATGACCTCTTCCCCCACAGAGACCTAAAATTGTTTAAAAATTCGATAAATAAGTGATGTCCGGTTAAATTATAAGATCATAACATCAGGTCCACCATTCCTGTATTTACAGAAGAGCAAAATATTGAAATGTAGAACAAACCTTGGAAGATTCAGCATTGGTCTCTAATTTGAGTGTATCCTTCCTACCCCCTTTTCCTTCCTGGAAGATACTCAGTCCAACAGCCAAACTGATCCAGAAATAGAATAAAAAATAGATGAAATTTATATCAGATAAAAAAAAAAAAAAGAAGAGATCTAAAATATGATAGCTACTCAAACTTTTGGCCATACCTCTTGGATGATATAACAAGCTTCCCATTTCGGTATTCTGGATTCTTGTTGTTCATCAGATGATAAGATATTGCGGATACTACAATCTCTTCTATGTAATTGCTGAGGACCATTGTGTCAGCTTGGCAAATGGAACCTAGATCATCACAATCAAGATCATTAGATGCGAGTACCTCAGCAATGTGATTTTTGTTATCCTGAAACTTCATTGCCTTCATATCCTCTTCCAGTTGGACCTTCCAGCTTATAAGATGAGTCTCATCATCAGGTGGCTTGATCTCAATATTGTAAGGAAATAGAAGAGCAAGTCTCTCATTCATTTCCCCACAGTCATCCTCTGAGTCCAATATCCGGGATCCAAGTATTAAGACTGATCCTGACAGTTTCTTTAACATCCTATCAAACAATTTACATAGCCTTCCGGAATGGAGAAGAGTTCTCTCAACATCCCTGACATAGAGAATCATGGAGCTGGTTCTAGAGACTGAAACCAGAACCTGCAAACATCCTGCCTGTCAGTACCATCTCAGATTCCCAAACAAACTACATAAATCATGAATGATCTATAAAATAAGTGAAGAACTCGCATTACCACCAAAAAAAAATAATAATCAAAATGAGACCATGCATGAACAGAATAACATAAGATTTCAGAAACAAGCAACTCATCCATGGTTATACTACCTTGAAAAGTGACTGTAAGAAAAGTTTTTCATCGAAGGACCAGCTGTTCATGCGCTTGAGAGGAGCTAAAAACAAAGCAAGTAGCAAGGATCGGTAAGAATAACAAAGCTAAATAGCTTAACACTTGCTTGAAAGTAACAATTTAACAATCAGAATATCATGTTTGCAGTTGCTGATACTCAAGGACAACATTTTAGATGCCAAATAAATTCTGACAAGATGGAATCTAGGGCTTGGTACTAATCCCAATCTTCAAATCGCCTTGGTTTCATGCCTACCAAAAAGACATGAAGCTAGTAAGGAGAACTCTAAAAGTTACACAAGAAGGGTACTTGTGGAGGACTGTCACCTACTATGCACTTGAGTTGATAACTATACACTGTTTGAAATGAAACCCCCTGGATAGTACAACCAAAAACCAAACTCCATATGACTAGTAGGAAGATAAGGGTAACAATCTTCCATATAATCAGTGGTTTAGTGGAGATACGCACATTCATGGGGACAAAGAATCCTTGTTTGTTGATTGACTGCGCAGGATACTAGAATTGAAACTTCCAGTACTAATGGTATACCTATTTTAACTAAGGTTTGAGGCAATAATATCCTAAACCAATGGATGTCATACACAATGCCTAAGTTCATGCACAGAGAGGGAGATTATGGCCCTTCTGTATCCTCTTTACCCCAGCTATGATGCAAGAAGCATGATCGTGGGTTAGGTCTCATACTAACTAAAATGCTCTTGGACTATAAGGATGGTATCAGCTATACTCTTGTGTAGATTAAAGGGGAAGAACAACATGCAGAGATTATGTGAATGCCATCCCATTACAGCAAACAAGAATGCTGAAATGGTTCTTCAAACACATAAAAGAACATAAATTATAAATGAGTAAATATTTTATTAGGAAAAAGATAAATTGCCTTACATATTTCTTGTTTCAGATAATTAATCAAATGCAAGTTTAAGAATGTAACCTGGATTTGAAGAAGAGAACTGAGAACTGTTGCTGCTCATATCAATAGTAGACAAGTTTCTACGGTGCTTTGGGGGATCACTAGAACCTTCTCTACTCCTGTAAGGCAGAAGGCATAAGTTGTACGTGAGACAAATATACTAAATGACTAACCTCTGTCTTCTGATATAGCTGCAACAACTTATCTGGCATACATTAAATTTATATCTGAGACACTACTTTGCCTGCGTATGGTGCCTGTAGTTTTTTTTCCCAGTTGAAGTCACAGTAAAAAAAGTTGTTAGGAATGTCATCAGGATAAATGCAAAATATATGAGTTGAAGTTTACAAGTACATAAAAACTGCTTTTAGTTGGCATGCATGTAAAAGTTTAAACAAGGGGAAAATCATATCTACATCATAAATATTTAAATCTCTTATTTCATCAAATGATCAATGCTGCATTAGTGCAAATTTTCTGTTGTTTTATAATGCATCCACCATAAGGTGGCGAGCTCTTTAATACCAAAAGGATTGTTCTATCTCCTTGTAGCTTTTCTTATAGACATTTCCAGAGTTCACTGTTTTACACAGATAATGTTCCGACCCAATTTTTCTTTCTCTTGCATTAACATTCTTTCCCAAATAAAATGAGACGACTACCTTCCACTTGATGTTTTATTTTTGACTTCATTCTCTGTTTCATCTGACATTATTTTCCCCTCCAGCAAATTGATGGAAATTTGCAGAATTTCCAACAACATATCACCTTACGCTAGAAAGTGACAGTAATATAGAAATCTGTTCATCTTGAAATATGAAAAGACACTAAAATCGCTTTATCCATTTCATTATACTGCATGCTTGACTGAATATTTGTTGGACAGTCAAATTGATGGAAATTGTTGGACCATAAATTGTTGTTGCTCAGCGAAGTAAGTAAAGGGCAGTGCCAAAAATATAATTACAAGGAATGAATAGTGAAATGGTGTTAATGCTCCAAAAAAATCACAAAGGAGCCGACTATGCATCATACTGTACTAGAACATCATCTTGCATTGAGCTAAATACAAAGAGAATGGGATGTAACTCTTGATATACCTCTAGGCTCCTCCTTTGGTGGCAGGATTGAGAAGGAACCAAGCAAACTGGACATTTGACCCAAAGTCACTTCTGAGATGGACCTCTTCAAAGACTAATGAAAGAAGCTTAAAAAATCAGGAAATATTCCACTTGACACCACATGGAAATCTTTTGATTATCACAGAAGCTATTGACAATATTAAAAATGCCTTCTCAGTTTTCAGTACCCAAGTAAAAAACTTTATTAGTGGTTATCAGTCCAAAAACTTGTCTGTAACCTTGATCCACTCTAAAACACATATCAGGGACTTATGATGGAAAGCCAGATTGGATATCTCAAAACCTAGGGAAAAACTTGATCCATCAGGGTAAACGTACGAAAACTTACTGGATCCTTTTTGAGATTGCCATACTTGCTCTGCAACTGCAGTGCACCAAGCACAACTAACGTCAGAATGGCTTGTACAAAAGTAGTAAATAAAGAAAATTTACATTTTCTGTAGTTACCTTTAGAGAAAAGTCATTTACATCTAATAATAACAGCTTAGCTTCGAAGTGATGTGCAAGAGCTTTTGCAAGCATTTGCTGATAAAGTTCTTCAAAATATGAAAACCGAAACAAGACAGAAAATCAGGCAGTGAAATTGAGTTGACAAAATAACACCAAGGCAGGATCAGTTAATATACCAGCGGGTCCAGTGAGTAATATAGCCCTACTTGCAGGGGAAAGATTCCGAGTGTACTTGGAGACATCTAGGCTCTTTAAATGAACATATGCAGCACTAGTCAATAACACCCGCGTCCGCTCACTGTCATTGCCAACAAAGAAATAAGAAAAGAAAGGATGTAACAGCTGACAAACTTCACTCTTCCTGTCCCTTTTGAGAAGATGTTTGACTCCCTGTGAACACAATCAAACATGTTCTCTTTGTTTCCAGAGATGCAAAGTTATACTATATGATTTGTGTGACCTGGACAAAAGATTCAACAATCTACGGGAAGAAATTGCCAAGGTTGAGAGTAAAACTGGTTTGCAGTGACACCTACAAATTTTAGCAGAGGTTGTTAAATCTGATAACATGGAAGCAAATGGAGACCTGGAATGAGATGTGTAATTCACTCATCCAAGCAAGGTTGGACTAAATGAAATGAGATGTGTCGATTGGATTTGCGTAGCCACTTTCATGGCCATGTCTCAAGTCAGCATGCCTAACTTACACCTAAATGATCCTCTTCAATTTGAAATCCTACTTGAAGAGAAATAAAACAGAGAGCAAGTCCCCTCAAGAATACCTGTCTATACAGTATCATAATCGAGGTGGTGCACCTCTTTTTATTCTTTATCACATTCTAGTTTATACGCCACAGAACCAAGTAAGAAAAGAGCTCTTGATGCAAGGCCCATCACTTATCCTCCACTCTCCATGAAAATTTGATATAATCCTCAATTTAACCTCCTCTGATTTGAAAAGTGATAGAGAATGGTATTTCTCCTAAAGGAAATAATGTTGATACAACCCATACAGCGAAACTGGTTCTAGTCACTTGCGTAAGTTCTGTATAAAAAGCAGCATCAGTCACATACAGAGAGCAGGAGGCAGAAAAAATTACAAGATTATTCATATACATGGAATATGGGATCATCGAAATATTGATACATTAAACCTCTTCTTGATATTCATCTTTCAAGTGACCATACGGATTTATCTATAACATTCGGTAGCAGAGAACACAAAATTAATGTTTTAAAAGAACTTATGTTATGATTTTGGATCGAAAACAATCAACGAACAACCCATCAACCAAACAAACGAACACAAAATTTAATGTGAAAAACCCAAATAAGAAAAAATTACAGGTAAAAAAAATTAAAATATCACTATGATGAAATTAGTACAATAAATACAATAATAGTGATATAGTTGTAACTAATTACAAGGCATTGGGCACCAATTTATAGAGCTAGACTCATCTGTACATGTATATAGAAAATTATATCTTGAGTTACGAGAATAAATCTTCAATTAAAATAAATTCCAATCACAATTAAATTTCACATTCTAATCATAGTCAAATTTGAAATTTCAATCACAGTCAAATTTGAATTTCAAGTCACAATTATAACAAACTCTACCTTGACACGAAATTTAAATTTAAAATTATTCATAATTTTTTATTCTAATAAAATCACGAAAAATTAATCTTATTGATGAATACCAACCAAAACCACACCACATAAAATACCAACCAAATTCACATCACGCTTACTATAACGGATGTTTTCAATCGTAATCAAAATATTGGCAAAAAGATCAGCCTCAATATAGTTTTACTAAAATTAATGAGTCCATATTCACCAATATAAATCCATCTTAATGACTCCACCTTCATCTAAATCTATTTATGTTAAAATTACTTGCATCTTAACCTAGAGAGAATTTAATATTTTGATCCAACAAAGGAATATCATACTTCAAATTAGTCATTAAATAATCCCGTATAATATCAACTAATTGATAAATAAGACACACTCGACACTCAATTGAAAATAAACCAAAATATCGGATCTGTTAATAGATCTGGATCTGTTGCTCCTGGCTGACAGATCTGGTGGGTCAGATCTGGCCAATGGGTTGGGTCGTACCAGAATTGGGCCGGATCTGGGCAACGATCTGGGTTGGCTGAAACAGGCAAACAGCCAACAATGGAAGACCAAAGGGGGGCCGTCGGTGGCGTCAACGGCAAACGAGTGAGCTTAAACGACGGTCGGTGAAGGGCATTGACCGGCGATGGCGAAGTGGCCGGAGAAGACGACTACGGGAAGGGAGACGACCGATCTGCAATGAAGCGAGGAGGAGGCTGGCGGTCGAACAAGTAACCGGAGAAACCAAAAGGCCGCGAAGCAGTGAGTCGTCGGTGACGAGAAGCTCGACAACGACCGGCGATGGTGCAATCGACGGTGAACCGACGGACGATCAGTGAAGGGCGAAGTTGAGGGGCCATCGATCGACGGTCGTGGAGGCGACGGCAATGGCCAGAAAAGCTAATGGCGACGGGGCGGACGGGAGTCAGGGGGTTGAAGAAAAGGCAAGACTGGAAATTACTCAAAAGATTGTGGGTAAAATGGTCATTTAATTCGATCAACCCATCATACACATCATGTATGAGCGTTTGTTCAAACCAAACACAATAATAAATAGTTTGAGCAACTTAAAATTACTATACCAGCTTATAAGCGATCAAATCGCCCAATAAACACTACAAACACTAATCAAACACTACAAACACTGCGTATGAGCGTTTCTTCAAATCAAACACAACAATAAATAATAAATAAGTTGAGTAACTTAAATTTAATACATTAATTTATAAGCGACCAAACGGACGATCAAATGAAGTCTAACAAATCATCAATTATATAAATGAACATAAAATTTAATATGAAAAATATAAATAAAAAAATTATAGAAAAAAGAATAAAATATCATTATGATAAATTAGTACAGTAATAATTATACAAGTGTAACTAATTTTAAAGTATTAGTCACTTATTTGTAAATATACACAATAAATTATACCGTGAATAAAAAATAAATAAAAGGAAAAATGCTCAATTAAGATAAATTTTAACCATAATTGAATTTAATATTAATGTGAAATTTAAAATTTTAATCAAATTATAAGTTCCAAACATAATCAAATTTAAATTTTGAGTAGATTAAGAAAATAAAAAAAAAACAGAGAAAACGAAAAAGAACTGTGTATAGACCAATTAAGTAAACGGTGACGGTCATTATAGATAAGCAACACCATGAATGATCAAATGCCAAACCAATAACTTCATGAAAATTATGAATGATCATTCAACGGAGAGAAACATAACGACAGCTGAAAATCTCAACCCTTCTTCTCTACCTGAGGTAATAAGGGAACTCATCAAAGGTGACGCCGCTTTCTCTGCCATCGACAATGAGTCTCAGAAGCTCCTGCTCAATCTGCTCACCGGCAGTAACGGACGAATCACCTCCCGCCCATTTGTTAACTCTCTGTCCGGAGGCCAAACCAAGCCCCACTCCAAACCCTACGCCCAAAGCAGACAACAGAATGTGCTTCTGCGCCATTACGAACTCACCAAAAACTCACCGATCTGAAATCTTTCTTTTCTGCTTTCGCCAGTCTCATTCCATTTCTTTGATTCCTAGGTTAATTCGCTCAACTCTACATTAAACAAACGAAACAACCCATTCCAGAAAATCAACAAAATTGAAGAGACTCATACGCAACAAAGAACTTGATTTGCACGTACGTACGTATATGTACAACGAAGTGGGGGGTGGAAAAGGAGGATTGAATCGTAGTAGGAAGGAAGAAATGAGGAATTTGAAAGAGACAGTTGACAAGTCCGTATCTGGTTAATTTGGAGACACGAGAATTGCGTATCTCCGATTCTTTCTGTGCTTTTTCGTGAATTTCTCTTTCCATGGAGAGCCATATGTGCAATGTGTATATATAGCGGTGGAAGGAAACAGAAAAGGAAAGAAAAGAAAAGAAAATTACTCCATGGCCATGGGACGACTCGTTTGACTTACCGCCGGTGCCATTATCTGCTTTGACTTTTCATGCAATATTTTACTTTTATACAAGTGGAGACAGAAAAAAACAAAATTTGTAATCACACCATCATATTCATATTTTAGTATTCTATATTATTACATCTCTTTAATTCTTAATTACGAAAAGGTGATCTCTCTGATTTTTTATTTTTTTTTTCCTAATGGTCTGTTCTTTCATATCCCATTTTGAACAATTGTAGTTTGACCCGGGGGGGGGGGGGTAATTCAGCTCAAAAATTGGATCATTTGCATGTCTAACTAATTAATCAGGCCTCCAAGACGAAGCAATTACAAGGCAATATTGTCAAATTCAGTCTGATGAGACAAGTTGGGAGGCAGAAGGACAACGCATGCAGGCTTGAACGTGATTCTAGGCAAAGCATAACCAACAACAAAGAGAAGAAAGCTTCCCCATTCACAAGTGGCCCAGAAAACGCCACAAATTTGCAACAGTTTCTATTTTGCCGAAAGCCCACAAAGGCAGCCTCTCCTTGTTGCATCCTTGACTACTCCATCACTTTCTTTTTCTTTCGAACTTTTATTTGATGGGAAAAGTGGGGCGGGGGGTGGTGTCATATATCTAACAATTTGGCAGTGATCTTGTTGGATCGGGTCAGCCAGTTCTCGATGCCAATGCCAGCATGAAAAAAGTTGTGGCTTTGAAGGGCTGCCTTCCAGTCCAATCCATCCAAAAAAACAGAAGGAACAGTGCACTGAGAGCATGGATCGTAGGGGGTGCCCGGTACGTGTTGGACGAAATGACTTACATAGCTCTGAAATGACTTAATAGCTCTGGGCATGTATAATGAATGAAAAATGCTATTTGTATTCTTTGAGCTACATTTTAAAGTTCATAATATAGTAAAAATGATAAAAATAATTTTTATTTAAGACAATAAAGTCATGTGAGATGGTGAGACACTTGACTAAAATACTCTTCACTTAAGACAATAAGGTAATGTGAAATAGTGAGATATAGAATATTTTAATTATTTATATATATAATTTAAATATAACTCTTAATATACAAATAACATAAAACATAATGTATTCACATCGGTGTCTTCTTACTTTTGGACTCTTGTGCATGCAACATTATTATGGGGTTTGTGGGTTACACGCTTGCCACTATGCTTGCCCTTGCCATTGTCATTGCTTTAGGGAAGTGTCACAAGGCCACATGTTGGAGTTGCTTTATTCCCAAGGAAGCTCACTGTAATAAAGTAAATGAGCATTAACAGCACGACCCACTATGTGGTCCATGTCAAAGACACACAAGGCTCTCTCCATCGCAGCCAATTTCCCCGTCGCTAAGTCAAAATTTCAGCGAGAGGATGGAAGAAGTTACTCCAACATATTTTGCCATTCTCGATTTTACTCACCATCTAAATTGCAAAGATCAAATTTTTCATTTTTTTTTTGCCTATATTATTGTTCACTGCAGCTTTAGTCATCTTTTCTCACAACAATAATCGCCAAAAACATCACCATTACTATCGTCATGGCAATTGCAATCGTCATCGTCAAAGCATGAACCTTCGTTGAAGAAGACGAAGTATGCTGCAACCGATTTGCCGTCAATTTCAAAGATGACCATTGAAGGCGATTGGACATGACGAAAAAGAAACTCACGGACAGAAAAAACAAAGAGTCACTGTTGAGCACTGATACTCAAACCTTAAGGTTTACAAACAGACTACCAACACAAGCATATGATATAATCTGTAACAGTTATATATGCAAAGACAAATATAACCAAAACTGAAACGTAAAGGCGAATAAGAGACACGCAAAATTTTTATCGTGGTTCACCCAAATAGGGCTACGTCCACGTTGAGCTCCGATATGGAGAGCTCACTGCACTAATGATCAAGTCAAAATTACACCCACAGAAACCCCTCAATCTCTCTGTACTTACAATGGTTCAAGAATGACAAAACTTGCCCAATAATCACTCAAAACAGATTAAGAGGCAAAATCCTATCGAACCATACAACTATAATGCTATACAAAACATTTACAGAGAAAGGAAGAAAAGAACCGAAGCAAACCAGATAACCCTAGGTCGGAGACGAAGGGTATCTCTCTTCTCGAACCCTCTTTTCTTCGATGATTGATTTTGTCTCTATCGCCTTAAACGTCTGCCGGAGATCACATCCCAAGGAGAAGATAAATAGCAACGATAATGGAGGGCTGGGATCAAGACTCATAAATCATAGATGGATGGATCAGATCAGATCGTGCAAGCACGATGTATAATATTCCAACAGAATAAGAAAAGCAGACGAACGAGTTGTAAGAGATGAGGAGCTTGATAAAGTAATCGGGCGCCATCAGAGGGCAGCTGATGGTTGCCACATGCTGCCCTCTAATTGGCTGCCTGAAGGCAGCTCAAGGTTACAGCACGGGCCCTCCACCAGCTAACCTCAAACGACATCGTTTGGGGCTTCATTAATAACAATCTCCATCTTGAAGCCTAAACAGGAGGTGAATCTGAAACTATCACAAAGTGCAGCATGCCACTATCCATACCTTCATTGCTCTGGTTGATTTGATCAACGAATTCCCACGTGCAGCAAGTTCAAGCAATGCTTGAACTTGATTGCAGTTAGAACTTTTGTTCCCATATCTGTTGGGTTGTTTTTTGTAGGCACCTTCAAAATACTCACAGTGTCATTAACTATTAAATCTCTAACATAATGATACTTTACCTCAACATGCTTTGTTCGTTCATGATATACCGGATTCTTGGAGAGGTGAATTGCACTTTGGCTGTCTGAGAACACAGTAACTTTGTCTTGTAGTAACTGGATCTCCTTTAATAAACCTTGAAGCCAAATAACCTCTTTAAAGACATCCGTAACAGCAACATACTCAGTCTCGGTGGTGGACAAAGCCACCAGAGGCTGAAGTTGGGATTTCCAACTGATACAATTTCCACCCAAGGTGAAAAAGTATGCAGTAGTAGATTTCCTTGAGTCCCTATCACCTGCAAAATCAGAATCTACATATCCCACTAGATTAAGAGTGTCAAATCTTCTTTTATAACACAGGCCAATGTCTACAGATCCATTAATATACCTCAACATATATTTTAGTGCATCCCAATGAGGTTTACCTGGATTTGACATATATCTACTAAGTAGAGATATAGCATATGCAAGATCAGGTCTTGTGCTAATCATTGAATACATAACTGTTCCAATTGCATTTGCATAAGGGATATTTTCCATTTTAACTAATTCAAAATTAGTTGTAGGGCATTGAGATTTAGATAGGACAAAATGACCAACTAAGGGAACCCCTACAGTTTTACAGTTTTGCATACCAAATCTTTGGACGGCTTTCTTAAGATAGTCATTTTGATGAACTTTCAAGGTTGATTTACTTCTTTCTCTTTCTATAGTCATTCCTAGAATTTTCCTAGCAGGTCCTAGGTCCTTCATATCAAAATTAGTGTTTAACATTGACTTTAACTCACTAATTTTTCCTTTGGACTTACTAATTATCAGAATATCATCTACATAAAGCAGAAGATAAACAGGAATATCTGAGATTACGAAGTAAAGGCAGTTATCATATTGACTTCTTTCAAAACCAATCCCTAAGATAAAACTATCAAATTTTTTATACCATTGTCTCGGGGATTGTTTTAGTCCATACAAAGATTTTTTCAGTAAGCATACATGATCAGGATGAATTTTATCAATGTAACTAGTTGGCTGAAACATATATATACATTCATCAAGATCACCATGTAAGAAGGCTGTTTTAACATCTAACTGTTCTAATTCTAAATCAAATTGAACAACAACAGCAAGCATCATTCTAATGGTTTTAAATTTAACTACTGGTGAAAATATTTCATTGTACTCTATACCCTCCCTTTGAGTAAAGCCCTTAGCAACCAATCTAGCTTTGTATCTAGGTGGATCAGTGGGAGACATATCTTCTTTTAGTTTGAACAGCCATTTGCATTGGATCAGTTTCTGTTTTTCAGGTTTGGGGACCAAAATCCAGGTACCATTTACCTTGAGGGAGTTCATTTCCTCTTCCATGGCCAGTTGCCATTTATCACAATCTTTGGAGCTGATAGCTTCCTCATAAGAGGTTGGTTCATTGCTCCTTAATTCCATTCCAGCAATCAGAGCACAGTACACAAGGTCAGAATGAGCATACCTTGTGGGGCGTCTAAAGACCCTCCTGCTCCTATCACGGGCAAGTTGATAGTTACTGAGATCTTAAGATGAGCTATAATGCTCCACCTCAATCTCAGGTTCATTTTCTTGTTCCTCTTGATCATTATGATCAGAGGAGCTGTCATCATGAGACACAGGTAAGGTAGCATCATGCTGGTTTTGATCAGGTGAGGTTGGAGTAGCTGGCAGGTCATTATTTCCTGCTGGTTGCTCCACTTCAAGCTGGGTACCCCCTACTACGGCAAAGTCATTATTTCCTGCTGGTTGATCATTATGCTTGTTTCTTTTAGGTTGTTGGTTTTACAAGGGAAAATATTTTCATTAAATATAACATCTCTACTGATTATTATTTTAACTCCATTAGATTCCCTATCCCATAACCTATACCCCTTGGTACCTTCTTGGTACCCAACAAACACACACCTGATAGACCTAGGTTCAAGTTTGCCATCTGATTTATGAGCATAGGCTTCACAGCCAAAAATCCTCAAGTAATTAAAGTTAAGTTTTCTACCAGTCAATTTTTTTTCAGGGCATATTAAATTTAGTGCAGTAGAAGGACTCCTATTTACTAAATGGGCAGCAGTGGATAAAGCCTCACCCCAAAATGACTTTGACATATTTGAAGTGAATAATAGACACCTGACCTTTTCAAGAAGTGTTCTGTTCATCCGTTCAACTACCCCATTTTGTTGGGGAGTGTTCCTAACAGTCCCATGTCTTAGTATACCATGATCATTACAAAAATTATCAAAAGCTCTACTGCAGAACTTAAGACCATTGTCAGTCCTAAGGGTTTTAATTTTCCTATCTATTTGATTTTCTGCCATTGTTTTCCAATTTTTAAACTTCTCTAGGGTCTGGTCTTTTGAATTTAATAAAAACACCCATACCTTTCGAGTAAAATCATCCACAATAGATAGAAAATACCTGTTACCACCAAAAGTGGGGACCTGAGAAGGCCCCCATAGATCAGCATGAAGGTATTCAAGGCATGCCTTCGCCAGGTGAGTTCCCTTAGGGAAACTCAGCCTGTGTTGCTTGCCCAGAACACATGGTTCACAAAAGTCAAGGGACCCAACAGGCACTGATCCAAGGTACCCTTGGTTTGACAATGCCTGTAGACCTTTCAGGCTCATATGGCCAAGTCTCAGGTGCCATATATCTGTCTTAACAGTATTGACTATGCAAGCAGAATGAGAGTTAACAAGGGAAGAGTAACAACCATTTAAAATGTACAAGCCATTTTTCTTAGTTCTTGATAGAATAAGATTATCATCTTTATAAACATGCAGGAAACCATTTTCAGCTCTATATGAGTAACCTAACTCATCAAGTGTGCCAAGAGATATTAGGTTTCTTTTTAGACCTGGTACATATCTTACATCAGTTAACATTCTGATTTTATTGTCATGTAACATTAAGGATATGCTACCTATACCTTAGATTCTACATGACTGATTATTACCCATGTTTACTGTACCCGTTTCCCTTTGATTAAAATTTTGAAACCAATCTCTATTTGGGCACATATGAAAAGAGCAACCGGAATCCAATACCCATTCATGTTCAGCAGATAAACTAGAAACATTTAGAACTTCAGCTAAACAATTAGAGGTTCCAGCATTTACATTTGTGTTTCCCCCTTGTTTTAATTTCTTAATATAATCATAGCAATACTTCTTAATGTGACCTTCTTTACCACAGTGATAACACTTCCATTTATGTTTACCCTTCTTATCCTTTTTCTTACCCTTTTGCCCTGACTCATTTGAGTGATCATTGTTACTGATAAATGACTTTTTATCATTTTTACTCTTAACAAACAGATTATTTTCAGACCTTTTAGTTGTTCCTAGTTCCAGTTCCCTAGCCTTAATACCCGAGATAACTAGATCTAAAGTAGGAACAATACCAGTATACCTTAATGCATGCTTTACTACATCATAGTCATCAGGTAAGGAATTTAAAAGAATCATAGCTTCACTTGTGTCACCCAATGCTTGATCAGTACCTCTAAGTAATAATGCAAGTCTAGTGAATTCATCTATGTTTTCATCCATTGACTTAGATGCATTCATTTTGAAATTAAACAACATGCCTTTCAAGTATACTAAATTAGGTGCAGTCATGACAGAGTATAAAGTATCTAACTTATTCCATAAATCAATGGGGGTTAACATACCATCTACCTTGCGAATGACAGTGTCTCCAAGGTGAAGAAAGATGAGGTTGAATGCCTCTTCTCTTACCTCATCTGTTCTTACAAGCTGATCAGGTGACCACTTTCGGTCATCAGCTTCTAGTGCTATCAGCACCTTATGATGAGAGAGTAAAACTCTCATCTTCTTTTTCCAGCTACCGAAGTCTCATTTTCCATCAAATATGCCGATTTCAAATCGGGTAGACATCCTCTTCACCTTGCACGAAGTTATCCTAGGTGGCTCTAGACACTGATGAGAATAAACACAGCAAACTCCTGCTGACACAAGGTTCTCAAAGAAACCCTAGACCACCCGACAATAGATGACAACCCGATGACAACCCTTAGATGGAAATAGACTGACTGATTTACTTATCAAGAAACCCTAAGCGTCGAGATTAACACGGCTCTGATACCACTGTTGAGCACTGATACTCAAACCTTAGGGTTTACAAACAGACTACCAACACAAGCATATGATATAATCTGTAACAGTTATATATGCAAAGACAAATATAACCAAAACTGAAACGTAAAGGCGAATAAGAGACACGCAAAATTTTTATCGTGGTTCACCCAAATAGGGCTACGTCCACGTTGAGCTCCGATATGGAGAGCTCACTGCACTAATGATCAAGTCAAAATTACACCCACAGAAACCCCTCAATCTCTCTGTACTTACAATGGTTCGAGAATGACAAAACTTGCCCAATAATCACTCAAAACAGATTAAGAAGAAAAACCCTATCGAACCATACAACTATAATGCTATACAAAACATTTACAGAGAAAGGAAGAAAAGAACCGAAGCAAACCAGATAACCCTAGGTCGGAGACGAAGGGTATCTCTCTTCTTGAACCCTCTTTTCTTCGATGATTGATTTTGTCTCTATCGCCTTAAACGTCTGCCGGAGATCACATCCCGAGGAGAAGATAAATAGCAACGATGGAGGGCTGGGATCAAGACTCATAAAGCATAGATGGATGGCTCGGATCAGATCGTGCAAGCACGATGTACAATATTCCAACAGAATAAGAAAAGCAGACGAACGAGTTGTAAGAGATGAGCAGCTTGATAAAGTAATCGGGCGCCATCAGAGGGCAGCTGATGGTTGCCACGTGCTACCCTCCAATTGGCTGCCTGAAGGCAGCTCAAGGTTGCAGCACGGGCCCTCCACCAGCTAACCTCAAACGACATCGTTTGGGGCTTCATTAATAACAGTCACGGTGAAAGAGGAGATGAACAGATGCGGCAAAACCAAAAAAATGTGAAGACAAATAAATACGGTAGAGGAGACGAATAATAATATTTATTATTAAATTAAAAAAATAAATATTAAATTTTTATATTAGTAAAAATTATAGGTAAAGTAAAAAAAAATAGAATTGAAATTTATTAATAAATAAATAAAATAGGGAATCAAATAGAGAGTAGAATAGAGAAATTAGTTGAAGCATAGTCTTAAATAAAAAAAAAAGAGTGAATTATTTATAATATAATAGAGAATAAAATAGAAAGTATAGTTAGAAACAGTCTAATATGATTACTTTCTCTAGTCTAGATAAATTATCTCCCATGTCGAATTTAAGCTAAAATCATTTATAAAGAATTTGTGTTATTATTATATGGGCTCAATGGCTTTTGAGGTAATATAGGAGGTTTTTGGGAAAAAAAAATACAAGGACCTATAAAGAACTATTTTATAAATATAAAAAATCTCTTTATAAATAGATTAAATTACAAGAATTAAGCAAAGAATAGTTTATATTTTTTTATTAATGAGAATTTACAAAGACTATTCTTCAGATATGCATTCAGTGAACACATTGGACACTTGCATTTTATGCAATTGGTGGATGATGCAACAGAGGCTGTTCAAAGCAAAGGGCAAGCATGCATGAAGCACAAAAGAAGTGGGTTCAATGACGCTCCTCACTTTCTCTCTTGTGCCATATGTTGCTTGTCCTTTTGCAGCCAACATGGATTCCGATTCTCAATAATATCTTGGCCTTGGAGCTTCAAATTCACTTGACTGTCCTCAATACATACAAACCTCCCATCCTAACGAAAATTCTAATCTACGTACCAAAATGTCATGTACACACGCTATTTATAGATAGCACAAATAAATGACATTATTTTTTATATTCATTAGGAAATAAAAAGGCAAATTTATAACTTATGAAAATTATATACCATTTTCATATTAGTCCAATGTTATTGATGCGATTGTTTGCCATTATCACCCACTGTCACATGATAATTCATCATTCCTAGTATTATTTTGGTAAAACCCACGTTTTACATTAGATTATTAGAAAAAATGATCACTTAAAAATATTCGAAGGAAGATATAGACTTGCATGGGAAAATTAAAAACCCCCCAATAATCCGCGCGCTCTCCCTCCTTCATGATTAAGTTCCAGAGATTTGAAGCCTCACATTTCCCAGTCAGGACTCAGGTGCAAGGTGCGCAATCTGGATCCGGTACTGCTAGCTAGAAGGCTTTTCACCGCACCACCAGTCCACAGGAGAATCTCTCTCGCTATCCAACATGGCAACAGCTTCGCTCCCCGTTGAGGCACGAAACTTTAGTGATCTGGCAACTGAAAAATTGACCAAGTACCTACCAAATACACTATATTCCACAACTTTGGTAGCCATCAATTGGATGAAAATAAAGTTGACAGGGACAAATCCCAGAAAAAAAATTATACAACAAACATCCATGCAAGAGAAAACTTTTGGTCTAAAGCCAAGCGTTGCCTCTCGCTTGGAAAGCTGTATGATCCAGTGCTCAATGATGTTGGCACACACATGTCTCACGTCAGAAAGAAGAATGGGATGGGAGGCCTCACAAAAGTTTCTGATCAATGCTCTCTTTCTTCGGTTTTCTAACTTTTTGTTTTTGTTCGCTTCTTTCTGGGGTTGGCTCCTTCATCTTGAAGCTTTACAAATCAAGGGATTTGGAAAGATCCTTTCCGAGGGCAGTTGTGTGCAGTATTTTGGGTTAAAGTCTCAAATATGTATATTAAAGTTTTTTGATATTACTTAAACATTCTTATTTTTTTTTACTTTATTTTTCATGTAACTTTCACTTTAATACCATATGTACAACTTTTTTTTATTAAAAACTATAAGCTATTTTTGGACAAAATTTTCATTAACTCAGCTAATAACTGATAAATATTTATAATTAGGCACAATTAGATTTCTTCAACATTAGAAAGTATTCAATGTAATTGTATCTCTATGTTATCATACCCACACGATATTGTAGACTAATCATACGTTATTTGTGTATTTAAATTGTGATATAGTAATTTATGAGGATAAACTCTAATTCAATTTTTAAAATGATCAAAAACTGTTTATCGTCATATAATTACATAAATAATGATTTTTTTGATAAGAGAAGGATGAAATAGGTATTTGATCCCCTTGGCTTGCACTTGCAGTAGCTAGGTCCGTCACAATTAGCATGATGTCATTAAATTAAATACATTTTAGCTAGCCACCTCGGACTGGCAGTGGGGTTGCAGGGGCACGGCATGTATAAAAAAAATATATATAAATTAATAATTTAAAAATTAAAAGAATTAATTTATATAAATTTAGCATGAGACTGACACAGATTGAAGTCCAATTTAATTCTTCCCTAAATCCATTTTTTCCCATGCATCTGTTTCCGGGGATTGAGATTTTGATCATTCTTTTTATAAAATAAAAATAAAATCATAGAATCTTGCTTAATTGTGTAACTTTCTAACTTTTGCTAATATTTAACACAAATTCATCACGTAATTTAAATTACTTATGAATCTTGTTACGTTACGTTAATATCTCCCTTCATTTTTAAGATTAGACTATCTAAGTAAATTCTTATACTTGAAATAAAATAATTTCAAGCCCTCCCGTAATTCCTCAACAGTGGGATTAACTAATCCCACGTCCACCTCTTTCAAATTCTCAATGAAAATCTATAAAAATGTTAAGAGATCTACCACTTTCTCGATGACGCGAAGAAAAGTGAATGCATAAAATAATTGTTTAACTCGAATAATCCAATTCAGTGCGATCCATTAAGGGTAATCCATGAAATTATAATACATTATTCATTGAAGTATATGGATCTGACTCGTTACAAGTTACAACTCTCCATTAAGTGTATATTGGTTTGGGCCCAATCCCAAGTGGAAGCCCATTAGATTGTGCTGTGGGCCCATGCAACTCCAACAGACCTTCCGGCTTACAACACCAAGTGTGCAGCCCATTTGAGGGGAAGAGAGGTAGGTCTGTGCAGCGCAGTGAGAAAACTCTATTTAATATAATTGGCAACTGTGATATTACATCATCGTATTAATATAATATTTTAAAGTCAATGAGATGTGTTTTTGATAAGTTTAAAAATAAATAAAGATAAAACGTATCACTTTTACCAACTATGAAAAAAGAAAAATACAAAATGTCTCCAATTAAGTAAAACAACCAAGAGGCTGATTTAGTCAAAATTGCAAAATTTAACCACCTCTCAAATTTAAAATTTATTTTTAAGCATTTTTTTGAGAAAAAAATATTTTTAACGACTCAAACAAACTAATTGCATGTTTACCCACTTTACCAAATTTAACTATTATTTTATTTAAAAAATAAAAAAATAAAATAAATAAATACTAAAATATCCTTACTTGTTTTAAATTCACAAAACTATGTAAATATCAAAATACGCTCACCCAATCTCTCAAACTCAACAAACCTAGTTATATCTCTCACCATTGTCACATGTCTATCATTATTACTGCCACCACCGCCATGATCGCCACCATTATCGTTGATATTAAACTCATCGTCATTGAATGAGATCAGATTTTGTTGCGTGATTTTAGAATAAATTTGTGACGTAATCTATAGAGTTTCAAAAATGGACATGGTCGTTGACTAACGATGCCTTCATTGCTACTAAACTAGATTACAATGTGCAGCTTTAAAAAAAAATTTCACGCAAATCAATTAAATCTGAAATGATATCTAATCAAAATATGTGTTCTACTCACAACTATAATCATTTTATATAACTTAATAAGCAATATGAATACAAAAATAAAAATAATTAAAAAATAAAACAAATCATAATCGATACTTTTAGATTAATTGAGAATATTTGTTGGAGAGAAAAAAAAAACTTAGTAAATAAAGCTTCAATAAGGTCCTAGTTACGATTGATGAAGAAGTTTGAATGACCCAACAAATAAAATTTTGAATGTAAGAAGAATTGTTGAGTTTGAGTGACTTTGACAATAAAAAAAGTCAAAAACATGAATGTTAGAAGAAATGTATTATTAAAGAGATAAGAGTATTTTTAGTAAATGAGATTAAGGATAATATAGATTTTTTTTATTTTAAAATCTTATTAAGAATATTTTAAGTATCTTACATAAAAATTATTATAAAATATAATTAATTTGTTTATTTTAGATAAAAATATTTTTTCAAAAAATAAATATAATTTTATATATTTATTTTCAATTAATTATGAATTCCTCTGGCTGATTTATCACTTGGTTTCAATGTCACATATCAACTTGTCATTTCATCAATGTCACATATCCTGTAGGTGGGTTACGACCGTTGGCAGCGATAAATATTTGATCCATTTCGCTTATAGTATAAATCAATTGGTATTGGAAAAATTTATTGGGGTGTTATTCTTTAGGTTTTCAAGTCTCACGTTTGAGTTTTGTCCAAAAAATAGTTCAATAAATAAAGAAAAATTTTAAAAATAAAAAATATTTACCGTCCTCATATTTGTGTTTATGTTAAGGGTCGAAACTTATCTGTTGAATCTCTTGATTTACTTCTCCTGTTAGAATCGTGAGACCGAACAATGGAGACACGAGTGATAGTACGTAATTAAAAAATATATATATATATATTCAATACATTTAATAAAAATTTACTTTTAAGTAAATGCTAAACGAATACAACACCAAACCAAACGCAACGTGACGCTTTCTTTCTTTCTTTCTTTCTTTTTTTTTTTTTTTTTTAATCTGGGGTTGGCTCTTTCTCTTCGCATCTCCTCCCAACTCCATGTTGACCAAACAGCAGAGGGGTTAGCTACTAGCAGCTGAGTCCATGGATGCTTCTAGTCTCTAGGACGGCGACTTGGGGAATATCAACTGTGCAATCCCCTCTCCACCCACTTGACTACCGGCCTTGGGTCAATCTATCAACTCATGCCTCATCTGAATAAAAATGACAAAATACCTATTTTAACCCTTATTCGATTATTTTAAAAATATTTTTAAACTTATAATTTTAAATTAATTATATTTTAATTTTTTTCCCTTAAAATGACTGTCTTAACACAATTCCAATGCCCATTCCCTCGATTACGCTAAGAAAGATAAATTATAAGTGTGAAATTCCACCTTATTACGTAGGGCGAAAATTAAAGTCATGATCCACCAGACTAATATCAATATATTATTTGTCTGATCGATCAACCTATATCTTGGGGGAAGACTAGACTGAATTTTAACTCATGCCAACCTCAAACCAAATTCATGTAAATTATTTTATTTTTTATTTCTAAATTGTCTATTCGTACTTTTTTTAATCAATCCGTATTCTTCAAATCCTAATTCAAATATGTCACCTCAAACCAAATCCTTCTAAATCAAATTTTTTCGAATTGATTGAATATTTAAATTCATCAAATCCTTCCTATTCTTTCATTCTTCCTTCATGTTCATAGACATCATTCATCACTTCATTTATATTTCATAGTTCACACCTTTTTCCGTGAAACAGAACTTCATAACAAAATAGAGGATGATTTTATTGTTAATTATATGATACTCAAAATCGAATGGAAACTTATTGATAAAATAAATCTAAATTTTATTATAGATGATTTTTGTGTTTCAAAACATTGTTGAAAATAAATTTTAAATTAAATAAAAATAACTTTTTTTTATATATGAATGAACTTCATAGTAAAATAAAGGATGAGTTTATCGTTGACCGTATGATACTCAAAATTGAATAGAAACTTATTGAGAAAATAAATTTAAATTTTATTGTAAATGAATTTTGTGTTTCAAAATATTGTTGAAAATAATTTTAAATTAAATCAAAATAATTTTTATATATATGAATTTATTACATTATTTTTTTTATTTTTAACCCTTATATTCGAAATTGCGAAATCCGCCCCTAAATGCGGGTATTAATACCTCGATCCTATACTATTATAAAAACAAAATGAATGGAAAAATTATTTGCAAAAACAAAATATCGTCTGCTTCCGCGTGATTTGAAATTGGAATCGTTAATATATAAATTTTATATGACATAGTTCATTAAGCTTATCTTTTTCTTTTCAACACGTGGGTTTTATAATTTCCATATAAGAGGCTAATATATTTTCCTAAACATTTATTCTCACGGCCCCTAAGGTTGACACGCCATTGCTGATGCTGTCCAACAATTGTCGTTGCCAATTAAAAATCAAAGCTTAACAATTAAAATATCAGACAGTGACTGTTTGCATCACATTGGGAAATACCCTAATTTAAAAAAATCATTATAATGAGGAAAAAGTCCATATACGCCTAATATCTTTTGGTTCATTCTCGCATAGGCCTTTTATGACCCAATTAGTTTTGATATTTTAATTACAGACTCAAAATATTAAAAATTAGATTACGAGAGACCTTTTATAAGTAGAGTAGATATTTAAAAAAATTAAAATTGAATTTTTAGTAAATTTTTAGTGTTCTTTTTTTATTTAAAAATATAAAATATTAATGATGATTAAAGGTATGATACACTCAATGAGAAAGATAAAAAGAAAATAAGAAAGGAAAATAGATCCCATTGTTCTTTATGGATGAAAATAAAAGAAAGAATAACACTCCTTTTTTATTATAAAGAAGATAGAAAAAAAAAAGATATTTAAGTATTTTAAGAATTTAACAGGGATTTATAAGTAATTACACTTAAATTGTTGTAATTTTTAAATTATTTTAGAAATCTTTATAACTTCTTAAATAAAAAATCGCTTAAATTTAGCATTATGATCATACAAAGGTTAATGTCTTTTACCTTATTTATTATTAAAATAATATTATTTTTTAAAAGATTGTCGCTGGCTTGCCGCCATCAAATCAAAACCCAGTCAGATCGAATTCCATTCACGCTGCCGCCGCCACCTGCCATCAGCCACCAGCGCCCTTTTTCTGTCTCTATAGAGACATGCATACACATTGCAACGTCAGATTACTGGTATATCCATATACATTGATAGAGGGAAGGAAAGGAAAGTTCGCGGGAATGTGGCTTCTGGCATAAGCATCCAGCTTGGATCGCGTCGCGTTGTGCTTGCTGAGTTTTGTTTTTTAAAACTATGATGAGGATTAGTTAGCGTGGTTAGGACTTCATAACTCTCTCTGTTTTTTTTTAAAGGTAATTAGGTTTCAAACTCTTGGGATTAAAAAAATGGCGTTTCTTAAAGCATCTAAGGAACGGTGCCACGAGCCCAGACTGCGGGAACCGGACATTGTCACTGGTCTCCACCAAAAAGGTTGCGTCGTTGAACGTCCCAAGTTGGGTCGATCAAATAAACTAATTAAGTAAAGATTTTCATTTCGAATTTATTAATTCAATGCTGTCATCGCTTCATCTTTGCTGGATGTGGGGTCTAGTCCACTCCAGGGAGGGTGTATATGCTTTTGCGTATAATTTTTAACTCATTTGATGTGGTTGATTGTTTGTTTTTTGCGATTCTTGTTGATCTGTAATCAGGAATTTCAAGCTGCTTTCAGAAGCCCAGAGCCCATAGCCCTTGATCTGGGGCAGGTGATCAACCAATTTGAATTTGACTTCCCAGCATTTTATTGGCTTCTAGTTTTCAGTTTGGTTTGACGAAGGAGCATTGATAGATAAATATATATATATATATATATGCTCTAATACACACACAAATATATATACACATTGTATCACATCTATCTTTTATTATCTTTATCCTATTGATGTCTTCAAGGTTCAAGCTGTGTAACTATCTGCGGATTTATATTGAAACCCAGCCATGTGTTTGGTGGCATCCCTAGGAGCCGTGTGTTTATATTAATTATATGTTCTAATGAGCTAATTCTTTGACTAGCTTCTTTAAATTGTTATTGACTCTGTCAGATCTTGCAAACGAAAATGTCCACATGACTAACGAAATTTAACGCGATAAAAATAAATTTAACATACATTCACTGACCTTTAAAAATGTAATTATTTCATCACTAAATTTTGAATTATTACTACTTGCTTGTTAAACTTTACTCAACGTTAATCATCTATCGCTTATTGTATTACCATTTGATCTTGAAACACTCGTTACATGATTGTCTGACCTTGAAACATATTAAAAACTTCTTATATGCATTGAGATCACTTACTTCTCAAACCATAAGATAAAAACTAAACTAATGATTCAAATTAAAAAAAAAAAAAACTATTGATGCAAACTAGGAGTAAAAAGAAGGTATGCTTAGATTTTTTACCTTCATTACAAACAATAAAATTCACAAAAATGTATTCAATAATGATACCAAGAACTAAAAACTTATTACAAAAATTACAACTTTTAGTTTGTAATGGAGGTAAAAGATCTAAATAGATTTTTTTTTTTTTTTACTTTTGGTTTGCATCAACAACTTTTTTAATGTGAATCATTGGTTTAGTTTTTGACTTCTGATTTGAGAAGAAGTGATCTCAAACACATACAAGAAACTTTTAATATGTTTCAAGATTATATTATGCCCCCGGGCATACCTTGGGTGGCAAAGGATGGGTCGTAATATATTGGTGTCATTCCAGTGAGTTGCGAGTTCGAACCCTAGTCTTCCTGAGGCACATCTTACAATTTACCTCTCCCTGCGAAATCAATGGCACAAGCATAGGGGGATCGTGCAAGAGCGGTAATCTCAAGATTAGATATTGTTGTAACGAGTGTTTCAAGATTAGATGGTAATGTAACAGGCAATTGATGGTTGACGTTGAGCAAAGTTCAGTGAGCAAGTAGTAACAATTCAAAATTTAGTGAATAAGTAGTTATATTTTTAAAATTCAGTGAGTGCATGTTAAATTTACCCTTGCCACGTCGAATTTCATTAGCCACGTGTACATTTTTCGTTTGCAAAATCTGACAGAGTTATAACGAGTGACAGATAATTGACGTTGAACAAAATTTAATGAGTAAATAGTAATAATTTAAAGTTCAATGAGTAAATAGTTATAATTTTAAAGTTCAATAAGTATATATTAAATTTACCCTATTTCATACTTAATTTAATTGTTTAACCTAACTAATACGAGATTTCTCGGCTATAATTTATCTGGTAGCTACTAAATGTCCATTCTGAATAGCGTCTTCTTTACTTAAAAATAACCGTTCTTTAATCTGATATCATGAAAATCCTGGGCTCATAATTTTGTCTGGAAGTTATCATATGATCCATTCTTTAAGCTGAACATCAATTATTTAAAGGGTTTTCTGCTGTTAATTTTTATCAAATCTGTCTATTCCTCCGATTTACTTTCAAATTCTGCTTATTTTCTTCTTCTCGAGATTGTCTTGTAATGGGAAAGTTTTATGCCAAGTATTACGGTGGATCTGGTAGGATGCTTCATACTTCTTGAGTTAATTACTTTCCGGTTTATTAACAATTACTTGCTTTTCAGCAGTATGCATATCCCATTATTTTCTATCGTATTCTTAGTTGTCTAATTCATGCAGTCAATCCTGATTTATTAATTATAGAGTGAGTTTGTAAAATCGAGTGTGAAAGTAATGTTTTCATGATCACCTTTGCCTAGCTCAGCTACTTTTTTTTTTAGACAAATAGAATTTTTTTCTCTGTTTTCTGGTCTTTCATAGAGTATGCACGGGTCATTTTCACAGAAAATAGCTGTTTTTTTTTATAAATTTTTTTTATCGCTCATGAGGCCAATTGATGTACTTCTTTCAAGAGAATTGTAGGCCTCTCGCTATTTATATCTCTTCCTATGGTTGAAAAATGTGTGCTAGACTGCTAGTAATTCCTGCACTTTGTGGTTCCTTCAAAAGCTGTTTCCGATCTGAGGCTTACCATTTTCTTCAGTGAAGAGAATACCTCTTTTGGGTCATTGGGCAAACTTCATTTGCCGTCAACCCGATTTCTCAGGGCTGCTTTCTTGGCTGATTGCTGTTATAGATTTGGAGGTACAGCTGCTTCTTCCTTATCGGCAGTGATCCTTTGCTCTGCATGATTATTTTTACTTTTACAGAATTGGTTACTAATTTAATCTTCTTCTCCTTTCATTTGCCAAATGCATTTCATGCTAGACCCCTTAGATTTTCAGAGTAATTTTTGGGTAAAACTAACCAACAGGGGTCTGAGATCCGTGGGTTTGATTGACTGATGAAGAGATTTTAGAATTGATATTTCAAAATTCAGATTGGCATGGATTGCAAAGAAAAATCTAATCATGGCTTTCATTTAGCTTTTATATATATAACAGTGAAGACTCGTGTTTCATGATTTCTGGTAACATACCTTATTACACTGGTGTAGTGATCTCTTCTCCAAAAACAGTTTAAAGGAGCTCACTGGTTCATTTATGGTTGTTGCCTCTACATATCTGCTGTTTATCTGCTTTATTAGTAGATTATTTTCTTATGCTGTCATGTAAACTTGATGATTGATTTGTGCCATTTCTTTAACGGAATTTGCTTATGGACAGAATATTTTCACTGAAATCTCATCTAAACAGCAGATTTAGATTTATCATACACTAGAACACATCTTAGAAGATTGTAACTATTTGATGATGTAAAATATCACCAATAATAAATAATATTGACCTGAAATAACAGCGAGGTTTTCCATGTCTGAGGTTGCTTTCCTGATGTTGCTCCTCAACTGATACTTGCGACAACAACTGGGAACTCCCTTGGGTCTGAGCTGGGAAGGCTTTCTGGTGCTTAACTAAGAGGAGAGAATAATGTAGGCTTTGGACTGCAAGAAAATAGATAGAAGACAACGTATACCAGCAGAGAAAAGGGAAGATGAATATATATATATATATATATATTAATCTGTTACCAGCCATGACTTATATGATGGCGTTGGTAGAATTTTGATATGAGTCTGTACTCCATGGCTTCTGCACAATTGTCTCAATATGATAAGTGCTGGCTGACTTATCTTGTGGGGTTAAGTCCTTGCTAGAGGTGGAGATTGTTGGGTGGTGGTGGTGGTGGTCCTTCCCTTGTTCTTCAGGGCTGCCTCATGGGCAACTATATCTGTTTCCTTGGCTAGTGCCACGTAGGCAAGGATTGGCACAACTGTAACTAATATGAGTTATACATGAGCACAACTGTAACTAATATCTGCTTCCAGAAAGTACTGTGCTATTGGCAAATTCTGACAGTCGTAATTTAGATTCAATAACATACAATATGGACGTACAACAAAAAGTTTTTTTTCTCTATTTATGTGTAGGTGCATTAACATTTTCATGATGTTTCATAACTGAACTGTTTATGGTTGTTGGTAGCCAGGTATAGTTGATTTGTCATGGAAAGCAGTGAACATCTGGGTTTCTCAAAGAACGATTCTCCTGAGTTACTTCCACCACTCATCAAATTTATCTCTGCAAATGAAGTTGCTGGCTTTGACAATGTCAGAGAGGATAAACATTTAGATAATCAGTATCAGAAAAATGGTTCCCACTCTTCCAATCCCCCGGCCACAGTAAGTACAATTGTTAACAATTTGAGGGGTCTTGACAAGCCTAGGTTACACTTAGATAAGAGCATTCTACATATTTTTTGTGTGGTGTAATGACTTTAGGTTGCATAGCATGATAGTAATCAAGCTACCTGAGCGTGCTCTGTGGTGCTTTGTCACGAGTCAGGATTGAGATAGCTCATGATATGTCGTGGTCTTTAGCATTTATGCATTTTCATTTGGTTTAGGGTTGATTTGCTGAACTAGCATGTTGCGATGAGCTATTAGACACTACAAAACTGCATACACACGCACAAAGGTAAAACATATACAAGATATTCAATTGTTTATTCTGCTGCTAGTGGTACGTTCAACTAATAGTAGGTATAGATTTTTGTTACTGATAAGAGGAAAACTGAAACATATAGTTATATATATATGCATATATATAGGTAAAACATATACGACATATTCAATCGTTTATTGTGCTGCTAATCGTACTTTCAACTAAAAGTGGGTATAGATTTTTGTTACTGATCAGAGGAAAACTATATCCTGACATAATATGCAATATGTTCTTGATCCATCACACCAGGTAACCGATATAGCTGCCCAAAACCAGAGTGGTAATTCGTGGTCACAGACAATGCATTCTGTTTCTATCAGCATGCCCTCTTCCCCTATGGAAGTTCAATTACCGGGCGCTAGAAAAGTATTCTTCAAAGATCGCAACGGAACTTCTCTCACCAATGATATTCCAAATGCTTCTCCTCCATCTACTGATGCTGGGGCTAAACAGGCAAAATTCCATTCTCAACCAATTCCATCAGGTTTTGCATTTGATAATGCCGTTGCAACTGGAAAATTTCCCATCCATCCAGAGCCTCAACCAAAGAATCCAAGGATTGACAGGTTGAGGGATAGACAGTTTGATTCCTTCAAAACATGGTCTGGTAAGCTTGAGAGGCAGTTGTCAAATTTACGTGGAAAGCCACGGGAAACTGAGCCAGAGGAAAACACTTCAAATTTAGAGGTGGAGACATTATCTGTGGATCGATTCTTCGAGGCCCTGGAAGGACCAGAGTTGGATACCCTCAGGGTATGTGTTTCCTAGCCTGTTTCTGTACATTACACAATTTGTTATTGATATTGGATATTGACAAAGAAATATTGCTGTATTCGAAAATAACTATTAGTTTTCTTGTTATAGGCTTCAGAGGAAATATTGCTTCCAGAGGACAAGCAATGGCCATTTCTTCTTCGCTATCCTATTTCTTCTTTTGGTATTTGCCTCGGGGTTAGCAGCCAAGCCATTATGTGGAAGACCTTGGCAATTTCTGATTCTACAAAATTCCTCCACGTAAACCTGGATGTAAATCTCACCCTATGGTGCATCTCTGTTGCTCTTGTTGCCACGGTTTCTTTCGTGTACTTGCTCAAACTGTTGAACGTGTGCATCAGTAGCTGTAGGATTGCTGATATAGATGCTCTTTGACCAAGTTTTTAGGAGATTTGTTTATGATTTTCTGTTATCTACTGGCTGTTAACGTTAGTAGCTAAAGTTTAGGAAGTTTGTTGCCTTTATTTCTGGATTTTAGTTGCAAACTCATGTATTTATGCATAGCATAATTCAATAAATCGTTACTGCTTCAAATTTTACAACATATTGGTATCAGAGCCGTCATATCTTGAGGGACCTTGTGAGTGTAAAAATGCAATTTGAGACATCCTTTATGGCTGCAGCGCCTCCTGTGTTCGACGGAGAAAACTATCAAATGTGGGCAGTGAGGATGGAAGCCTACTTGGAAGCCAATGATCTTTGGGAAACAGTGGAAGAGGACTATGAAGTTCCACCTTTACCAGAGAATCCAACAATGGCACAGATCAGAAATCACAAAGAGAAGAAGCAGAAGAAATCCAAGGGAAAAGCCTGCCTTTTTACAGTAGTTTCATCAACTATCTTTACCAGGATTATGACTCTCAAGTCAGCAAAGGCAATTTGGGATTTTCTCAAGAAAGAGTATGAAGGAAATGAGAAGATCAAAGGTATGCAAATGCTGAACCTAATTAGAGAGTTTGAGATGCAAAGAATGAAAGACTCAGAAACTGTGAAAGAGTATTCTGATAAGCTTCTTTGCATAGCAAATAAGGTAAGGATACTTGGTGGTGAGTTTCTTGACTCTAGAATAGTTCAAAAGATTCTGGTTACTCTTCCAGAACGTTTTGAATCAACAATTTCTGCTTTGGAGAACTCAAAGGATTTGTCCAGCATCTCTTTGGCAGAATTGTTGAATGCTCTTCAGGCACAAGAGCAGAGAAGATTTATAAGGCAAGAAGGAGCTGTTGAAGGGGCTTTACAGGCCAAATTGCAGACCAAGGGCAAGAAGAAGCAGGGAAAGAAAGGAAGTGTTGATCAGCCTTGCAATTCAATCACACCTGGGGGAGCAGACAAATCAAATTATCCTCCATGCCAACACTGTGAAAAAAAAAGGTCATTCTCCTTTTAAGTGTTGGAGGAGACCTGATGTGAAGTGCCATAAGTGCCAGCAATTAGGTCATATTGCTAAGATCTGCAAGAACAAAACTCAACAGCAGCAGGCAGGTGCACAAGTAGCAGATCAACAAGAGCAAGAGCAGGAACAATTGTTTGTAGCTACCTGTTTTTCCACTGTCAGTTCTGAAGAAAGTTGGTTGGTGGAAAGTGGTTGTACTAATCACATGACAAATGATGAGGAGCTATTTCAGGAACTAAGCAAGTCAACTACCAGTAAAGTCAGAATTGGAAATGGTGAACTCATTACTGTTAAAGGAAAGGGAACCGTAGCCATTGAAAGTTGCACAGGTACAAAATTAATTTCTGATGTTTTATATGTACCTGATATTGATCAAAACTTGCTAAGTGTGGGACAATTAGTTGAGAAGGGATTTAAAGTCATGTTTGAAAATAAGCAATGTTTGATCAAGGATGCCAATGACAAGGAAGTTTTCAGAATCAAAATGAGAGGTAAAAGTTTCTCACTTGATCCAATGAAGGAGGAACAAGTAGCTTATCCAGTAACTGTAAACAATACAGAGATCTGGCATAAGAGGTTAGGTCATTTTCATCATACAGCAATCTTGTCTATGCAAAGGAAGCAGATGGTTCAGGGATTGCCTCATCTTGAAGCTGATGTGCCAAATTGCAAGGCTTGTCAGTTGGGCAAGCAAACAAGATTATCCTTCTCACAGTCAATTTGGAGGGCAACTGAGAAGCTGAAACTCATCCACACTGATCTGGCTGGACCTCAGAGAACTCCTTCACTTAAAGGGAGTAAATATTACATAGTTTTCATTGATGACTTCACTCGAATGTGTTGGATTTATTTTCTCAGGTTTAAGTCAGAAGTTGCAGGAGTTTTTTTAAAATTCAAGCAATGGATTGAGAACCAAAGTGGTTGCAAGATTCAAGTTCTAAGGTCTGACAATGGAAAAGAATATACTTCAGAACAATTTAACTTGTTTTGTGATGAAGCAGGCATTGAGCATCAACTCACTGCACCATACACTCCACAGCAAAATGGAGTGAGTGAGAGGAAGAATAGAACAATTGTGGAAATGGTCCGGTGCATGCTCTATGAGAAAGGATTACCTAAGGAGTATTGGGCAGAGGCTGCAAACACTGCAGTATTTCTGCTAAACAGACTTCCCACCAAAGCTGTAAATGGGAAGACTCCTTTTGAGGCCTGGTATGGTTACAAGCCCTCTTTGCAAAATTTTAAAGTGTTTGTATGCTTGTGCTTTACTCATGTGCCACAGATTAAAAGAGACAAGCTAGACAAGAAAGCTGAGCCTGGCATCTTTGTGGGATATAGCTTAATATCCAAGGCTTACAGAGTTTTCCAACCTCACACGAGGAAAATTCTGATAAGCAGGGATGTGCACTTTATGGAGAATGAGGAATGGAGCTGGAAAGATGCAGAAAAGAAACTGATTGCTGATCCTTTACAAAATCAGGATGAGTTAGTTGATGATTCTCCTATAAGAGGAACTAGATTGCTCTCTGATATTTATCAGAGATGCAATGTTGCAATTCTTGAACCTGCAGGGTATTGGGAAGCTGAAAAGGATCACAAATGGAGGGTTGCAATGCAGGAGGAGCTCTCCATGATTGAAAAAAATCAAACCTGGAAACTTGTTGAAAGGCCTGAACATCGAAAGGTGATTGGAGTCAAGTGGGTGTTTAGAACAAAGCTAAACGCAGATGGCTCAATTAACAAGCACAAAGCAAGGTTAGTGGTAAAAGGGTATGCTCAAGTTTCTGGTGTGGATTTTTTTGATACATTTGCTCCTGTTGCAAGGCTAGACACAATCAGGTTGTTGTTAGCCATTGCAGCACAAAAGGGATGGACAATCTACCAACTTGATGTGAAATCAGCATTTCTAAATGGATTTCTAGAGGAAGAAATCTATGTAGATCAACCTGAAGGTTTTGCTGTGAAAGGACATGAGAACAAGGTTTATCTATTGAAGAAGGCTTTGTATGGTTTAAAACAAGCCCCAAGGGCTTGGTACAGCAGGATTGATGAGCATCTATTGGACTTAGGCTTTGTTAAAAGCCTTAGTGAGTCAACTTTGTATATCAAAGGTGATCAAGCTAGTTTTATCGTGATTTCTTTATATGTTGATGATCTCCTAGTTACAGGTAACAATACTGAACTTGTACAGCAGTTTAAAGAAGACATGATGCAAGTCTTTGAGATGACTGACCTGGGAGAAATGACTTACTTCCTTGGAATGGAGATTAAGCAGGAAAAGAATGAAATTTTCATCTGTCAAAGGAAGTATGCAAAAGAGATCCTAAAGAAATTCAACATGGAAAATTGTAAAAGCATGAGTACTCCAATGTGTCAAAAGGAGAAGTTGTGTAAGGATGATGGAGCTGAACAAGCAGATGAAACTCTTTACAGAAGTTTAATTGGCTGCTTAATGTATCTCACAGCAACAAGACCAGATATCTTGTATGCTGTAAGTGTACTATCAAGGTTCTTGAATTGTGCAAGTGAAAGTCATTTTAAAGCAGCAAAAAGGGTTTTAAGGTATGTCAAGGGAACCTTAAGTTATGGTATCAAGTTCAGTATATGTCAGAGTTTCAAGCTGCAAGGTTACTCGGACAGTGATTGGGCAGGGTCTTTAGATGACATGAAAAGTACCATAGGCTACTGTTTCAGCTTTGGATCAGGTGTATTCTCTTGGTGTTCAAAAAAACAAGAAATTGTTGCACAATCAATAGCTGAAGCAGAGTTTATAGCAGCCACAGCAGCTGTTAATCAGGCCTTATGGCTAAAAAAAATTCTAATTGATTTGCACTTGGAGCAAGGGATGAAAATAGAGGTGATGGTGGACAACCAGGCAGCCATAGCCATCTCTAACAATCCAATTTTTCATGGAAAAACAAAGCATTTCAGCATAAAATTGTTCTTTCTCAGAGATGTTCAAAAGGATGGTATAGTGTGTTTGAAGTATTGCAAGACTGAAAACCAGCTAGCAGATATCTTTACTAAAGCTCTTTCTAGAATCAGTAGCTGTAGGATTGCTGATATAGATGCTCTTTGACCAAGTTTTTAGGAGATTTGTTTATGATTTTCTGTTATCTACTGGCTGTTAACGTTAGTAGCTAAAGTTTAGGAAGTTTGTTGCCTTTATTTCTGGATTTTAGTTGCAAACTCATGTATTTATGCAGAGCATAATTCAATAAATCGTTACTGCTTCAAATTTTACAACATATTCTTGTTGTGATTGTAGACCTCCTAAATCTCCACATTGGTATGATATTGTCCACTTTGGGTCTAAGCCCTCATGGATTTGCTTTTGGATATTACCCAAAAGGCCTCATACCAATGGAGATATTGTCCACACTTTATATACCCATGATCTTCCCCTTATCTAGCCGATGTGGGACTTAGTTTGCACACCCAACAATCCTCCCCTCAAACAAAGGACCACATCATTGTGATATTTTTCTGAGCCTCCCCTTCAACGATTATCCATCTTGTCTGCTCCATCGAGATCAATTACTCATATTCACCGTGGGCAGCCAACACGTCTATGAAGTTCTAGAGTACTCCCTGTCTCAAGAGCCTGCTCCAAATAGAGCCCAACTATGGATCCAATCGTGAGATTAACTGGGAGAGCCTGCTCCAAATAGAGCCCAACTATGGATCCAATCGTGAGATTAACTGGGCCCACCACCTTTGTCTGGCATTTTGAGAATTTCTTCCACACATTCTCCTGGCTAAGTCTGGGCCTGGTCTCTGATACCACTTGTTGTGATTGTAGACCTCCTAAATCTCCACATTGGTATGATATTGTTCACTTTGAGTCTAAGCCCTCATGGATTTGCTTTTGGATATTACCCAAAAGGCCTCATACCAATGGAGATATTGTCCACACTTTATATACCCATGATCTTCCCCTTATCTAGCCGATGTGGGACTTAGTTTGCACACCCAACACAAACTGATACTGTACTTTGAAGCAGTTCGTCGTGAATACTATCACCCTGTCCGCGTCAACTTCTTCTTTGCCCCATGGATTGCCTTGTTGTTCTTAGCTCTTGGAGTTCCACCATCAGTTGCTGGAAAGCTACATAAATCTCTCTGGTACATTCTTATGACACCGATTTTCTGTCTAGAGATTAAGATTTATGGACAGTGGATGTCAGGAGGACAAAGGAGGCTTTCGAAGGTGGCCAATCCTTCGAACCATCTCTGTATTGTTGGGAACTTTGTGGGGGCTTTACTGGGTGCATCAATGGGGCTAAAAGAAGGTCCAATATTCTTCTTTGCTGTTGGATTGGCCCATTACATGGTCTTATTTGTGACGCTCTACCAGAGACTCCCAACAAACGAAACCCTCCCGAAGGAACTCCATCCAGTTTTCTTTCTGTTTGTTGCAGCGCCTAGTGTTGCTTCTATGGCTTGGGCAAAGATTCAGGGCTCCTTCGGTTATGGATCGCGAATTGCTTACTTTATTGCCTTGTTCCTATATATCTCACTGGTTAGTATGCTGTATCTGAATCACACAAACATCATTCTCATCGTCTCTCACTCTGCAGCGTAAAATCTACCAAGCCTTTATCCTATTATGTGGGATTAACTACATGAACTTTAGCTTACCTCGCCTTCACTCTCTTCTAAGAATATTACGCGCCCATTGATGGATTACCCTTTCCATATGGTTGTCTCGTTTCATTTCTTTTCTTCATAAGATCCATTTTGAATGTATTATTGGCTAACTAATATGCTTCTCTCCTTTCTCTCTGTATTTCTACAGGCTGTTCGAGTTAATTTCTTTCGAGGTTTCAGGTAGAGAGCATCACCCGTATCTTTGGCTACTACTCATCCTTTTCCCTCATCTCATCTAATTTTATGAGTTTCACTTATTCTGATGTGCAGATTCTCATTGGCATGGTGGGCTTACACTTTCCCCATGACCGGGGCTGCCATTGCAACCATCAAGTATGCCAACGAGGTCCCGAACGTATTAACCAAAACGCTATCCATCGCGCTCTCTGTCATCGCCACGCTCACCGTGACATCGCTTCTCGTGACAACCATTCTCCATGCCTTCGTGCTACGAGACCTCTTCCCCAATGACATTTCCATTGCCATCAGCGACAGGAAGCCAAAAACCACCCGGAAATGGTTCCACACGAGAGCCGGCAGCCCAGAGAATGACATCGAAAACTACCTTAAATTTTCTGACACAGAGAGCAAGGATGTAGAGGCTTCTTTGACGCCCCCAGTTGCTAAAAGTGTTGGACGGTTGTGTCGAACCAGCAGCAGAAGTCAAGGAAAATCACTCTCCCGGCGGTTTGGAATTGGAACCTTAGGATTGTTACCATCGTTCTAAAATTTTACCCAGAAAGATTTAAAAAAAAACAGGAAAACGAAAAGGCAAGGGAGGAATGTGGATTTCAATTCCAGTGATCTTGATGAATGTATAGATAGAGAAAAATGAAGGCTTTACCTTGTTAGCAGGTGTTTGAACACCCTTTGAGTTGCAAGTCTTGAGCATATATGCTACAAGAATAATATGGTTTTGAAGCAAGATCTTGGTATTTTTAGTTTGCATCGATCGGTTAGATACAAAATGCAACGATATACATATTAATTCATCGGTAATGAATTATATAAAGGTCTTATAAAATATAAAATTATAAAAAACTCATATAATAGAATGACATAGAAAATATACCAGAATAACATCAAGGCAGGATCAGTTGATATACCAGCGGGTCCAGTGAGTAATATAGCCCTACTTGCAGGGGAAAGATTCCGAGTGTACCTGGAGACATCTAGGTTCTTTGGAGCAAAAAGGTGTCGACCCACATCCCGGGGGCCCCCCACGAACTGCCCCACGCCACGTGAGGGGGGTAAATTAGGAACCCAGCTGGCAGGTGACGAAGAGGACCAGTGTGAGCCGCCCACAAGGACCCCTGAGGAGCAGGAAATCCCACACTGCGGCTTGCCCGACTCGATCCTTGCACTTTGGAGCAATTCTACCCGCTCCTTACCAACTGAGCTATGCCCTAGGGGCGACATCTAGGTTCTTTAAATGAACATATGCAGCACTAGTCAAAAACACCCGCATCCGCTCACTGTCATTGCCAACAAAGAAATAAGAAAAGCAGCCCCCAGGGGCATAGCCAAGTGGTAAAGGAGTAGGCTGAAAAACTTGTCTGGAGATTCCTAGTGTGGGTTCGATTCTTGGGGAAAGTAGAATGTTTTCTTCTGGGGGAGGACCTTAGGAGTGATATTAGTGGTGCTTAGGTCTACCACTCTGATCACTTGAGCACATCCCTCGATTTACCTCCTCAGTGTAGCTTTAGGGGCAGAGTGGCTGAGGACGCCAGTAATAGGGCGTAATCTAAAAAGAAATAAGAAAAACAAAGGATGTAAGATGGCACTCGGAAACATTTGCGCACTTGCAACAGCTGACAAACTCCACTCTTTCTGTCCCTTTTGAAAACTAATTGTGTAGTGCATTGTGAGTGTAATCAGTTAATGTGAAGTGCACTGTGTGTATTTGTTCAAAACTAATTGTGTTAACAAGGCCGGCCAGGCGAGAAGCGAGGCAACTGCGGGCATCGAACGGCGGCGGGCGACAGGACAGACGCAGCAGCTCAAGGGAAAAGAGAAAAAGAAAGAAAGAAAGAGAGAGAGAGAAAGAGAGGAGAGGAGAGAAGAGAAGTCGTGTTTATCGCGATAATATGATTCTGTAAATTTTCTGTATGAAAATTCTAATCTACGTACCAAAATGTCATGTACACACGCTATTTATAGATAGCACAAATAATAAATGACTTTATTTTTTATATTCATTAGGAAATAAAAAAGCAAATTTATAACTTATGAAAATTATCATTTTCATATTAGTCAAATGTTATTGATGTGATTATTTGCCATTATCATCCACTGTCCATGATAATTCATCATTCCTAGTATTTTTTTTGGTAAAACCCACGTTTTACATTAATTAGATTATTAGAAAAAAAGATCACTTAAAAATATTATTTCTGGGGTTGGCTCCTTCCTCTCGGAGCTTTAATTAGCAAATCAAGGGATTTGGAAAGATCATTCCCGAGGGCAGTTGTCTGTAGTACTTTGGGTTAAAGTCTCAAATATGTATATTAAAATTTTTTAATATTACTTTAATATTCTTATTTTTTTTACTTTAGATGATCAATTATTAGAATCTAGAAAATATAATAATTTATATGTACAATATCAATCATTCAAAAATAATTTTCGAAGCTGGGGGGGGGGGGTTGACCCTACATGGATACACTTCTGTCCTTCACGGGGTGAATTAACTATGTTTGTGGGTAGTTGTGAGGTAAAGCATATTATTCGTTTTAATTTATAGATCATATACACAGGTGAAATTGTATATTTTTCTCCAACAATATTATATTTTTATAAGAGAGATACTTCCCACATCGAATATTTTGTGTTCGTTCTATAAAAATAGTTTTAGACATATGCTTAAGTTTACATGAAAGTGAATCATAAAAAAAGGCTTTTAAAATTTGTATTATTTTCATGTAACTTTCACTTTAATACCATATATACAACTTTTTTTTATTAAAAACTATAAGCTATTTTTGGACAAAATTTTCATTAACTCAGCCAATAACTGATAAATATTTATAACTAGGCACAACTAGATTTCTTCAACATTAGAAAGTATTCAATGTAATTGTATCTCTATGTTATCATACCCACACGATATTGTAGACTAATCATAGGTTATTTGTGTATTTAAATTGTGATATAGTAATTTATGAGGATAAACTCTAATTTAATTTTTAAAATGATCAAAAACTGTTTATCGTCATATAATTACATAAATAATGATTTTTGATAAGAGAAGGACGAAATAGGTATTTGATCCGCTTGGCTTGCACTTGCAGTAGCTAGGTCCATCACAATTACTGGGATGTCAATATGAATATATAATAATTAATATTATGATTAAATTAAATACATTTTAGCTAGCTAGCCACCTCGGACTGGCAGTGGGGTTGCAGGGGCACGGCATGTATCAAAAGTTGTAACAAAACAAAGAATAAGGAATAAAAGAAAGAAGGCGGCCAAAACTCAAAAGCTAGCTACTAGCTGGTAAACAACTAGTAACCATCCGGTCGAGTGGTCTAAAGCTAATTTCACATTATCCATCCCCACAAATCACAATTACATGAAGACCAAGAATATTCTCCGTTTGCGTTGGGTCGGATTGAATGGCACTATCCTTCACCCCTATGATTTTGATGGCAGATTCAGAAATTTAAAACGCAAGAACTAAAAATTAAGAAGTTATAAATGATATCTGTAAATACCAAGAAAGAGAGAGAATAAGAAAGATCTAATGAGTTTGGGTATTCAGTCAATTTAAAAAAATTTGATTTTGGTCAGATTGTAGGCTTAGTTTGAGATAACATATTTGAATTGAGACTTTAAAAAATATGGATTAATTAAAATGAATATAAATTAATAACTTAAAAATTAAAAAAATTAATTTATATAAATTTGAATTGACACGGACACGGACTAAAGTCCTATCCAACCATTTCCTAGACCTACCTTTGCCCATGCACCTATTTTCGATAGGGGATTGAGATCTCGATCATTCTTTTCATTAAAAAAAAAAATCATGGAATCTTGCTTAATTGTGTCACTCCACAAAAAAACTTTCTACTAATATTTAACACTATTACAATTGTGGTCTGAAATTCAAATTTGACTGAGATCAAAACTTCTAATTTGATCGTAATTATGATTTCGAAGTTGACTGTGATTATAATGTTGTTAATTTTAATTTTATGTGAGATTTATCTCATTTGAAATAATATCTCCATCCATCATCTTTTAATCAGGATATGATTTTTTGTATTCATCCATAGATGATTTTAGGTTTATAAATAGGTATCCACCTTCACCATATATTGACCGCCCTTGCCTTCACTATCACTTCAGATGCGGTCGTATTCCTCCACCTCATCGATCGTTTGCTTTTCGTCGATTGGAACATTGTCGATCGTTGTCAAGCTTCTTGTTGCCAATCTGCTCTTTTTTCCACTGTCAATTGTCTGCTAACCTTCGTCGCTTTGCTCCTCCACCATCTACTATCGACCTTCCTTACTGCTTGTCATCCATCAATACAACCGCCATTACGAATTGGGTTTCTCCTATTGCAGGAAGCTTCAAAGATCTAACACACCCAAATCTAGCCCATATATTAGTCGACCCAACTCGCCAAGATCTGACCTGCTTCAAATCTAGCCAGCTAAATTAATAGATCCAGTTCTATTTTTATGTCCAGATTTGGCCTAGATTTGATATTTTAGTTTGTTTTCAATTGGAATTTTGTTTATGGACCGCTCGGCATTATTTCGAGTTATTTGATCTTCATATTGGCTATCTTGAAGTATGATATTCCATTATTAGATCAGAATATTTGATTCTCGCAATGACAGGTTAAAATATGTGTAATTTTGAACGAATGGATTTATCTGAAGGTGGAGTTATTAAGAGGGATTTATATTGATAAATGTAGAGTTATTAACATCAATAAGGATATGTTGAGGCTGATCTTTGGATGTGCTTTAAGTGCGGCTGAAGATATCCACTACAGTGAACTTTATGTAGATTTGAGTAGTATTTCTTATGGTACAGTTTTGGTTGGTATTTATCAAAAGATTAATTCTTTGTAATTTTGTTGGAAGAAAGAATTTTGGATAATTTCATATTTGAATTTCGTGTCAAGGTGAAACTTATATATTACAATTATGACTCGGAATTCAAATTTGTCTGAGATTGAGACACCTAATTTGACCATGATTATGATTTTGAATTTGACTGTGATTATGATGTTGTCAAATTCGATTTTATGTTAGATTTATCTCATCTGAAAAAATATCTCCATGCATCATTTTCTGATTAAGATATAATTTATTGTGTTTGTCTATAGATGATTTTAGGTCTATAAATAAGTGTCCAAAACTCTAAAATTAGTTACAGTAAAATCATTTTTGTATTAACAATATTTGATTAGTGATATTTTATTCTTTTTATTTGTGATTTTTTTTTATTTAGGTTTTCCACGTTAAATTATGTGTTCGTGTGTGATTGATTGGTTTAATTATAATTTGTTGTCGATCCAATTTCGTAACAAACACAAATTTATCACGTAATTTAAATTACTTATGAATGTTGTTACGTTACATTAATACCTCCCTTCATTTTTAAGATTAGATTATCGAAGTAAATTCTTATACTTAAAATAAAATAATCTCAAGCCCTCCCGCAATTCCTCAACAGTGGGATTGACTAATTCCACGTCCACCTCTTTCAAATTCTCAATGGAAATCTATAAAAAAAATGTTAAGAGATCTATCACTTTCTCGATGACACGAAGAGAAGTAAATGCATAAAACAATTGTGGGCATTAAGTGTGCGTATTAGGGGTGGGTTGGTGCAATCAATTGAAGTGGAAGAAGGAAGATTTGTGGGCACTGTGGGAAGTGTGAGAATATAGAAATTGAGATTTAGTTGCGGGACATTTTTAAAAATACATCTAGAGAATTAAGGTATTCTCACATATTATATATTAAATAAAAGATGGAATAAATTCAAAAATTATCTCCCTGTGCCGCCAAATTACGTATAACACTTATCATTCAGTCACTAACTTCATCCAATCACTATTTTATTCGTGACCTAAAGTGGTCATAGTAATCTAACACTTATTATTCAGTCACTAACTTCATCCAATCACTATTTTATTCGTGACCTAAAGTGGTCATAATAATCTTGCATTGTATATAGAAATATAATCTTGCATCTAAATCAATTTTTTAATTTTTCAACTTTGTATTATAAATTAGAAAACATCCAAAATGTATAATTTTAAAAATAATTATTACTCATTTTTAACATACAAAATATTAAAAATTATTTAATTATAAAATTGAAAAATATTTTATAGAACTAAACATGCTCTTATAAATTTGTCTCCAATCTAATTCTTAAGCTTTTATTTTGGGACAACTTCATCTAACTCAACCATTGGAGATGCATTTCGAAAATTCTGAAGATCATTTATATACTCATCCAACCTGTATGTGGTTAAATGGAAAAATATACCACATTTGATCACTAAATTCAATCTATTAAATTCAGTGCGATCCATCGTTTAACTCGAATAATCCAAGAAATTATAATATATTATTCATAATATAATAGTTAGGAGACATTATTCATTGAAATATATGGATCTGACTCGTTACAACTCTCCATTAAGTGTAAATTGGTTTGGGCCCAATCCCAAGTAGAAGCCCATTAGATTGTGCTGTGGGCCCATGCAACTGCAACAGACCTTCCGGCTTACAACATCAATCGTGCAGCCCATTTGAGGGGAACAGAGGTAGGTCTGTGCAGCGCAGCGCAGTGAGAAAACTTTATTTAATATAACTGACAATTGTGATATTATATCATCATATTAATATAATAATAATATATTTTAAAGTCAATGAGATAGTGTTTTTGATAAGTTTAAAAATAAATAAAGATAAAACGTATCGCTTTTACCAACTATGAAAAAAGAAAAATACAAAATGTCTCCAATTAAGTAAAACAGCCAAGAAGTCGATTTATCACTTGGATTCAATGTCACATATCAACTTGTCATTTCATCAATTGTCAATACCTATCGGCCATCCCATCTATCGCCCTTTTAGTCTCTGTTTCATTTTCAAAGATTCTGTAAGTGGGTTACTATCGCCCGCAACGAAAAATGTTCGGTACATTTAATAAAAAGTTTACTTTTAAATAAATGCAAAAAGAATACAGCACCAAACTAAACCAAACGCGACGTGACCCATGCCCCCATCCCTCCATGGAGGCTGTTGGAAATGAGAAGGATAAAAAAAAAAATCTGGAATTTCTGAATAAAAAAATAAATAAAATGCTAACAAAAATGATTTATAATAACTTTGAGAAGGGCCCGGTGGGGGACCCTGTTTACTACTGCTGGAAAATGACAACTGTATGTATTAGGTGTAGGTAGACGATTCCTTCGTTCCGCGGCGGGCTGCTTCAATGCCTGGGTAGGAGGCTCTTTTTCCTTGCATCTTGAGGCTACGCCCCTTCGCAAGGCTCCTCTGCAGGCGTCCCATACACCCGAGTCCCAACAAGGAGTGTAGAGTAAATTAGAAAATCTAACAATACTTGATTTCAATCTTGAAATAATAGTTTAAATTATGATAAAGTGAGTGCGATTTTGTTCACCCCCTTTAACGGAGTGAACATCACCTTCACAGCTTTTGTGAAGGTGAAAAGCAACGGAACGGATCACAGCTTTTGTGAAGGTGAAAAGCAACGGAACAGGCCGTTCCGTTACTTTTTACACTCACAAAAGCTATGAAGATGATGTTCACCCAGTTAAAGGGGATAAACAAAATTACACTCTGACAAAGCGGGTCACCAGAACGAGTGCGATTTTGTTCACCCCTTTAACGGGGTGAACATCACCCTTATAAAAATTATGAGGATGATGTGTAATAAAACGATATTCTATTTTAGATAAAGTGTCATTTCGGTGCCATTTCGTTACATATCACTCTAAAAATTGGTGAGGGTGATGTTCACTCCGTTAATAAGGGTGAACAAAATTGCACTCCGCCAAAACTGCTGCACTGTGCCCGGGGCTCTTTTTCCTTGCATCTGCTTCCAACTCCAAGTTGACCAAACAGGAGAGGATAGGAGGTAGCTACTAGCAGCTGAGTCCATGGATGCTTTTAGACTAGGGAGGACGGCGGCTTGGGGAATATCAACTGTGCAATCCCCTCCCCACCCACTTGCCTACCGGCCTTGGGTCAATCTATCAACTCATGCCTCATCTGAATAAAAATGGCAAAATACGTATTTTAACCCTTATTTGATTATTTTTATTATTTTAAAAAAATTTCTAAATTTATAATTTTAAATTAATTATATTTTTAAATTTTTTATTCTTATAATGACTGCTTTTGCCCGACTCTAGTGCCCATTCCCTCAATTACACCAAAAAAAAATAAATTATGAGTGTGATGTTTCACCTCATTATGTAGGGTGAGGATCAAAGTCATACCTTACCAAATTAATATTGACATATCGTTTGTTCGATCTATCAATCTATATCTTGGAGAAAGACTAGGCCAACCCATGTCAACCTCAACTCAAATTTATGTAAATTATTCTTATTTTTTATTTTTGAATTGTCATTCATACTTTTTTTTTTTAGTCAGCCCGTATTCCTCAAATCCTAATTCAAATATGTTATCTCAAACCAAGTCCATCTAAATTAAATTTTTTTGAATTAACTCAATATATAAATTCATCAAATCCTTCTTATTCTCTCATTCTTTCTTTATACTCATAGGCATACGCCTAACTTCCTTCATATTTCATAGTTCACACATTTTTCGTGAAAACGGAACTTCATAACAAAATAAATGATGAGTTCATCGTGGACTGTATGATACTCAAAATTAAATGAAAACTTATTGAGAAAATAATTTTAAATTTTATTGTAGATGAATTTTGTGTGTTCAAAATATTGTTGAAAATAACTCTAAATTAAATAAAAATATTTTTTTATATATGAATTCATTACATTATTTTTTTAAATTTTTAACCCTTATATTTGAAATTACTAAATTCACCCCTAGGTCTTAATAACTCGATCCTATACTATTATAAAAATAAAATGAATGGAAAAATTATTTGCAAAAATAAAATATCGTCTGCTTCCACGTGATTTGAAATTGGAAAGGTTAATATATAAATTTTATATTATATAGTTCATTAAGCTTATCTTTTTCTTTTCAACACGTGGGTTTTATAATTTCCATATAAGAGGTTAATATATTTTCCTAAACATTTATTCTCACGCCCGCCCCCTAAGGTTGACATGCCATTGCCGATGCTGTCCAACAATTGTCGTTGCTAATTAAAAATCAAAGCTTAATAATTAAAATATCAGACAGTGAATGTTTGCATCACATTGTGAAATACCCTAATTTATAATAATAATCATTATAATGAGGAAAAAGTCCATATACGCCTAATATATTTTGGTTCATTCTCGCATAGGCCTTTTATGACCTAATTGGTTTTGATATTTTAATTATAGGCTCAAAATATTAAAAATTAGATTACGGAGAGACCTAATTAATAGTCCCATTTTTATAGGTAGAGTAGATATTTAAAAAAATCAAAAATGAATTTTTGGTAAACTTTTAGAGTTTTAGTTTTCTGTTTTATTTTTTTAATTTAAAAAATATAAATATTAACTTTAATCCACGAGAAAGATAAAAAGAAAATAAAAAAAGGGGGAGAGATTCCATCTGTAAAATATAAAAAAAAGAGAAAGAATAACTCTCCTCTTTTTTATTATAAAGAAGATGCAGAAAAGAAAAAAGAAAATAAGGATATTTAAGTATTTTAAGAATTTAACAGGGAGTTATGAGCAATTAGAGTTAAATTGTTGTAATTTTTAAATTATTTAAGAACTCTTTATAACTTTTTAAATAAAAAACCGCTTAAATTTAGCATTATCAAACAAAGGTTAATGTCTTTAACCTTATTTATTAAAATAATATTATTTTTGAAAAGATTGTCGCTGCCTGGTCGCCACGAAATCAAAACCTAGTCAGATTTCCATTCACGCCGCCACCGCCGCCGCCGCCAGCCACCAGCCATCAGCCAACAGCAGCACCCTTTTTCCGTCTTTACAGAGACATGCATGCACATTGCAACGTCAGATTACCGGTATATCCATATACATTGATAGAGGGAAGGAAAGGAAAGTTCGCGGGAATGTGGTTTCTGGTATAAGCATCCAGCTTGGATCACGTCGCGTTGTGCTTGCTGAGTTTTGTTTTTTAAAACTATGATGATTAGGTAGCGTGGTTAGGGCTTCATAACTCTCTCTGTTTTTTTTTTTTTTTTTAAGGTAATTAGGTTTCAAACTCTGGGGATTAAAAAAATGGCGTTTCTTAAAGCATTTAAGGAACGGTGCCACGAGCCCAGACTGCGGGAACCGGACATTGTCACGGGTCTCCACCCAAAAGGTTGCGTCGTTGAACGTCCCAAGTTGGGTCGATCAAATAAACTAATTAAAGATTTTCATTTCGAATTTATTAATTCAATGCTATCATCGCTTCATCTTTGCTGGATGCGGGGTCTAGTCCACTCCAGGGAGGGTGTATATGTTTTTGCGTATAATTTTCAACTCATTTGATGTGGTTGATTGTTTGTTTTTTGCGTTTCTTTTTGATCTGTAATCAGGGATTTCAAGCTGCTTTCAGAAGCCCAGAACCCATAACCCTTGATTTGGGGCAGGTGATCAACCAATTTGAATTTGACTTCCCAGCATTTTCTTGGCTTGTTGTTTTCAGTTTGGTTTGACGAAGGAGCATTGATAGATAAATATATATATATATATATATGTGCACGCACAAATATATATACACATTGTATCACGTCTATCTTTTATTATCTTTATCCTATTGATGTCTTGAAGGTTCAAGCTGTGTAACTATCTGCGGATTTATATTGAAACCCAGTCATGTGTTTGGTGGCATCCCTAGGAACCGTGTGTTTATATTAATTATATGTGCTAATGAGCTAATTCTTTGACTAGCTTCTTTCATACTTAATTTAATTGTTTAACCTAACTAATACGAGATTTCTCGGCTCATAATTTATCTGGTAGCTATTAAATGTCCATTCTGAATAGCTTCTTCTATACTTAAAAATAACCATTCTTTAATCTGATATCAAGAAAATCCTGGGCTCATAATTTTGTCTGGAAGTTATCATATGATCCATTCTTTAAGCTGAACATCAATTATTTAAAGGGTTTTCTGCTGTTAGTTTTTATCAAATCTGTCTATTCCTCCGATTTACTTTCAAATTCTGCTTATTTTCTTCTTCTCGAGATTGCCTTGTAATGGGAAAGTTTTATGCCAAGTATTAGGGTGGATCTGGTAGGATGCTTCATACTTCTTGAGTTAATTACTTACCGGTTTATTAACAATTATTTGTTTTTCAGCAATATGCATATCCCACTATTTTCTACCGTACTCTTAGCTGTCTAATTCATGCTGTCAATCCTGATTTATTAATTATGGAGTGAGCATGTAAAATCGAGTGTGAAAGTAGAGGTGTCAAATGGGCCGGGCTTTGGCCCGGCCCGTCACTGGTCATGGGGCCGAGCTGGGCCCAAGAATTTGGGCCCACGGCCTGGCCCGGCCCGGCCCATCTAAGGGCCCGGCCCGTGGCCCACTGGGGCCAGCCCGTTTGGCCATTATGGGCCGGGCCCATGAGGCCCTTATGGGTCCAGGCCCTTATTTTGTCCTTACCTTTATACTAACGAATAGTTCAAACACACTCCTAATTTATCAAGTAAAAAAAAAAATTCATAATTCTTTTATAATTGCAAAATATATGCACTTTGAAAAGTAAATTATTTTTATTTAACTAACTAAATGATCTTACAAATCTAAGATAAAATACAAATATCTAACTTAAAAATATTAATTTCTATAGCAAAAAATTATATAGAAATAAATAGTTTCTTATTCATGATCAAATTCTTATTCTTTCTATAAAACTTTATTGAAATCCTAGCTAATTTAGATTGAATAATAAAATTTTATAATGAATATTTTTTTATTAAGAGGACAAATTGATGACAAATTATATTTATTCAAATATTATAATAGATAGTATTTTGCTTTCCCATCAAAAAGAAAAAATAACAAAATACTATATTTTTAAATAAAAATATTTTTAAAAAATGGGGTCGGGCCCACCGGGCCTGGCCTGCTAGGCCCTGTGGGCTAAGGGCCTGGGCCGGCCCTCTAGCCCACGAGCTGGCCTAGCCCGGCCCGTTTAAAAAGCCCGCGGGCCGATTGGGGCCAGTCCGGACCAGGCTGGACCGGCCCTTTTGACACCTCTATGTGAAAGTAATGTTTTCATGATTACCTTTGCCTAGCTCAGCTACCTTTTTTTTTAGACAAATAGAATTTTTTTCTCTGTTTTCTGGTCTTTCATGGAGTATGCACGGGTCATTTTCACAGAAAATAGCTGTTTTTTTTAAAAAAAAAATTATCGCTCATGAGGCCAATTGATGTACTTCTTTCAAGAGCATTGTAGGCCTCTCGCTATTTATATCTCTTCCTATGGTTGAAAAATGTGTGCTAGGCTGCTAGTAATTCCTGCACTTTGTGGTTCCTTCAAAAGCTGTTTCTGATCTGAGGCTTACCATTTTCTTCAGTGAAGAGAATACCTCTTTTGTATCTTTGGGCAAACTTCATTTGCTGTCAACCCGATTTCTCAGGGCTGCTTTCTTGGCTGATTACTGTTATAGATTTGGAGGTACAGCTGCTTCTTCCTTATAGGCAGTGATCTTTTGCTCTGCATGGTTATTTTTTCTTTTACAGAATTGGTTACTAATTTAATCTTCTTCTCCGTTCATTTGCCTAATGCATTTCATGCTAGACACCTTAGATTTTCAGAGTAATTTTTGGGTAAAACTAACCAACAAGAGTTTGAGATCCGTGGGTTTGATTGACTGATGAAGAGATTTTAGAATTGATATTTCAGATTTTGGCTTGGATTGCAAAGAAAAATCTAATCATGGTTTTCATTTAGCTTTTATATATATAACAGTAAAGACTTGTGTTTCATGATTTCTGGTAACATTCCTTATTATACTGGTGTAGTGATCCCTTCTCCAAAAACAGTTTAAAGGAGCTCACTGGTTCATTTATGGTTGTTGCCTCTACATATCTGCTGTTTATCTGCTTTATTAGTAGATTATTTTCTTATGCTGTCATGTAAACTTGATGATTGATTTGTGCCATTTCTTTATCGGAATTTGCTTATGGACAGAATTTTTTCACTGAAATCTCATCTGAACAGCAGTTTTAGATTTCTCAAACACTAGAACACATCTTAGAAGATTGTTACTATTTGATGATGTAAAATATCACCAATAATAAATAATGATTGACCTGAAACAACAGCGAGGTTTTCCATGTCTGAGGTTGCTTTCCTGATGTTGCTCCTGAACTGATACTTGTGACCACAACTGGGAACTGCCTTGGGTCTGAGCTGGGAGGGCTTTCTGGTGCTTAACTAAGAGGAGAGAATAATGTAGGCTTTGGACTGCAAGAAAATAGATAGAAGATAAAGTATACCAGTAGAGAGAAGGGAAGATGAATATTGTAGGAAGTGGGAGACAATTGATCCCACAAATTATGGGATCTACTTGGGGGACAAAGGATCCAGAAATTATGAGATCCACAAATTATGGGTTGTGTTTTTCTTCCCTTTGGTTTGAATAATGAGAGGGTTAATGATGTTGTTGTGTATATAAGATGTATAGGTTGATTAGGTTTAAAGTGTGAAGATATCAATGTATTCCATATTGTTTTGTTTGGTTTTATGGTATTAGAGCCACCTGCAACCGCCACCGATTTGCCAGTACTCTAGTAGAGGAGTCAGCCACTACCATCAAGCACCTGGAATGGAGAAGACGAAGGTTCTCCTGCTTCCATCGTTGTCGGTAACTGTTAAGTGTCGCCGCCCATCCCAGTCGCATCGTCGTGCTTGCCTTTTGCCATAGGCCATTTCGGCCATTGTTTGCTCTTGCCACCACTGCCATCGACATTGCCAACCTAGGATCGGCCAACCCCCAAAGTCCAGCCACCATTGCCGCTGCCACATGCAACCATCAGATCTGGTCGCCTAGACTGTTTGTTGCTCCGATCTCTCCCTCCGGTATTCCAATCACGACGTCATTGTCACCGTTGGACTTGTCTCTCTCAGATCTTCCAAATCTCTGTGATTTCATCGCCATCCGTCGTCGTCCACCACCGCCGGCCCCCAACCTCGTCAGTGCTCCAGCGAGCCTTTGCCGCAACTCACTGCCCTTCCATCCCGATCCTCTTCTTCGTTTTTCGTGGAAGCCTATCAACCTGTCAGTCTCAGATCTGGTTTGCAGCAACCCTTTGATTTCTGACCAACAGACCACCTCCACCAACTTGAATACCAACAACCACCATTACTGATAAAATGACCAAATCCATTTCATCCACTGTGGAATTGACCAGTATCTCGACTGTCTCCAACCCCCAATTATCCTTTGTACCTAGTCATTTTAAAATTCTCTTAATACAAATCACCTCTCATAAATTAAATAGGAGCAATTTTAGAGAGTGGTATCAATCAGTGTTGCTTGTGATCAAGGGAAGAGGAAAGATGGGATATTTAATAGGAGCAACGACAACACCTCCATCAGATTTTGTCGCCTATAATGTATGGGAAGCAGAAAACTCAATTGTGATGGCATGGTTGATAAACTTGATAGAGCAAAAGATTGGGCGCTTGTATTTGTTCTACCAAACAACGAAAAAAGTGTGGGATGCGGTGAAAGAGATGTACTTAAACCTTGAGCATATATCTCAAAGTTTTGAAGTTTGCTCTAAAATTCGAAACACTCGACAAGGTACATTATATGTTATCGAGTACTTTAATACGCTCTCAGAAGTGTGGCAACAAATCAATTTACTTCACAATGTTGAGTGGAAGTGTCCAGATGATGGAGTCTTCTACAATAAGATGGTAAAAAAAGATTGAATATTTGATTTCTTACAAGGCTTGAATCAAGACCTTGATGACATTCAAGGACGAATACTTGGCACAAAATCTCTACCGAAACTAAAAGAGGTGTTTGTTGAAGTCTAACATGAAGAAACAATGAAGAAAGTGATGACATCTCCAGTATAGACCTCATCCACCGAGATAGTAGTCCAGGGATCTATTTTAGTAGCAAACCGGAATGAATGATACAATCCAAAATGAACTTCTGGAAAGAACAAACGATTGTGGTGTGAGCATTGTAAGAAGCCCAACCATACCAAAGACATGTGTTGGGATATTCATGGCAAGCCCTCAGATTGGAAGCCACGAAGCCAAAGGAGAAAGAATGTCTATGTGGTAGAGATAACAATTGGTGCAGCCTCTCAACCATTCATTGCAGAGCAATTGGAAATTCTTCAAAAACCGATGACTTCCTCACCAATTACAGATGCCTCCAAAACTGTCCCATCAATCTCTGCTAACTTTGCAGCACTTACATCACATAAAGGTATTTTTTCTTTGTTGTCATGTAAACTCACATGGTCCTTGGATAGTGGACATAGGTGCTTCTAACCATATGACAAGCTCTAATATAAGATTCAATAACTATCAACCATGTAAGGAAAATGTTGGTATTACTGTAGCAGATGGATCCATGTGCACAACAAATGGGAGATGAGATATGGAATTCAATGGGTTGAAATTGAATTCAGTTTTTCATGTTCCTAGTCTGCAGTGCAATTTACTTTCAGTGAGTAAATTAATCAAAGATTTGAACTGTTCAGTAACTTTTTTCCCTTATTGTAAATTTTAGGATTTGGCATCAAAGAGGATGATTAGGAATGTTAAGGAGCGAAGTGGTCTCTATTATTTGTCAGGTGTTAATTCTCTTTCAAGTCCAAAGTTACCTATTGTTTTTTCTTTGGTTTCTAATTCCAATGTTCTGATATGGCATCATAGATTAGGTCACCCGAGTTTCTCTGATCTAAAGCATCTGTACCCTTATTTGTTCATTAATAAAAATCCTTCATCATTTCAATATGATCATTGTACTTTTGCCAAACAAACCCTTGTATTTTATCCATCTCACACAAACAAACCTTCTACTCCATTCCATTTAATTCATGGTGATGTGTGGGGACCATCACGAGTGTTAAATTTAACTGGGGAACGATGGTCTGTTACCTTTATTGATGACCATACGCGGGTATGTTGGGTTTACTTGATGAGAGAAAAATCCGAAGTGACTACAATATTTAAACTATTCCACAAGCTTGTTAAAAATGCTTTTCAATCATTTATCCATATTCTTCGAATGGATAATGGTAAAGAGTATTTCTCTCATGAACTAAATAAATATCTCCAAGAATGTGGGCTACTTCATTAAAGTTCATGTGCGTATACTCCTTAACAAAATGGGGTTGTCGAGAGAAAAAATTGTCACCTATTGGAAATTGCTCGATCCATTATGTTTGCTAGTCATATTCCACATTCCTTTTTGGGGTGAAACAATTCTTACATCACCATTCCTTATCAATCATGTTCCCTCCAAAGTTTTTCAATACCAAACACCCCTCAATGCACTGTTATCTGTCTTTCCTTTCTCTCGGGTTCATAATTCTCTTAAACTTGTGTGTTTGGGTGTGTGGTATTTGTTTACAATGTTCAACCCAACCGGTGCAAGTTTGATCCTAAAACTCTCAAATGTGTCTTTCATGGTTACTCATCCACACAAAAGAGCTACAAGTGCTATCATTCTTCTACAAAATGATTCATGATCTCGTGTGATGTTTCCTTTGTCAAAGATCAAACTTTCTACCCCCATGTTTCTCTCTAGAGGGATAATAAAACTCAAGGAGACAAGCATTGAGAACCCAATTTCTTCGAGCCCTTCCCTTTGATCTCCTCATCTTTTCCTTCCCAATCCAATTCTGAGTCAAAAAACGGTGCTGATGTAGGTTAAGGGGGAGAATCTAACACTAGGGTTGGCAATGGTTCGGTTCGGTTTCAGTTTTTGCCAAAACCATAACCAAACCAAACTTAAATTCCTAAAACCAAAACCAAACTAAAACCCATTTGGTTTTAAAAATTTAAAACCATAACCAAACCATTCGGTTTCGGTTTAACCATGGTTTTTTTAGTTTAATCCATACCAACAAATAAAGACAAATAACATTCATAAATTTTTTTGATAATTTCACAACAAATAAAGATAAATACTAATAAAGTTACCTTATTCTTGTATAAAGTTACAAAACTTCTTGGATATAAAATCACATCTCCAAACCTATAATTGTTAAGATCAATAAATTAATATTTGCATAATTAAATTGTAATTTAAGCTAAAAAAATTTAGCTACGAAAGTTAATACATTCATCAACAACATCAATATCTTCTTCGTAAATTGATGCATATCCATCTGAAATGAATAAGCCAAATCCATCTAACAAAATTATAAATATATAAAATAAATTAATATAAAAATGTTAAAGTCTTAACAATAAAAAATAACTAGTAAATGAAATAAATTCACCTTTTCTCATTTCATTTGACAACTAACTTTGGGCACACATCAATGCTTCTATTGTCTTTGGATGAAGTCGATTACGATGAGGACTCACTAGTCTCCCACTAGAACTGAATGTCGACTCCGAAGCAACAGTAGATACAGGAATGACTAATATATCTCTTGCAATAGTTTGCAAGGTAGGATACTTCACCCCATTCACTTTCCACCAAAGTAAAATATTAAACTAACCATTATCTACTATAACATCTTCATCCAAGTAAAGGTCGAATTCAGTTCTGAAACTAATAACTTTAGTAGTTTTCCTCTTTTTAAGAAAAGATTGGTATTCATCATCAAAAGAAATGAAATTCTCTCTTGGAGTGACGCTTTCATCCAATGTACATTCTTAGTTATTCACATCATTCACTTTATTCTTTTTAATGTGATATTCCTCCATCAAATCATAACAAAGGTACTTAATGCTGATAATTTGTTCATCATAGTCATAAGATAGACCTTAGGAGAGTAAAAATCAAGAAAAGTCATCTTATACCTAGGATCTAACACTGCAGCAACACCTATCAACTTATGAATCACATTCCAATATGCATTAAACTTATCTGACATGCTTTTTGCCATTGTACTAATCACTTCATTGGGAGACTTAACCCACTCATTCAATGTTAACTTGACCTTACAAATTATTGGAAAGTACATATTAGCAGTTGGATATTTTGTCCCAGAAAACAACTCAGTTACATTATAAAACAACTCTAATCTGTCACAAACATCTTTTGTAGTTTCTCAATCCCCGTCACTTGGCACATTCTTATACTGTGATTCAAATAATTTAAGTCGAGGAAACACAGACTTATAAACCAAAGCAGTTTTAAGCATCAAATAAGTAGAGTTCCATCTAGTAGGACAATCCAAACCCAACCTTTTAGTATAAGGCACTTTCATTTGTCGACAAACGTCCTCAAACTTTTCTATTCTTTTTGGAGATGCTTTCCAAAAAACTACACTTTCCCTCACATTATCAATGGCATGCTTAATCACATCTAAACCAATCTTAGCAATAAGATTCAATCCAAAAAACTACACTTTCCCTCACATTATCAATGGCATGCTTAATCACATCTAAACCAATCTTAGCAATAAGATTCAAGATATGGGCAGAACAACGCATATGCAATAAAAATCCACCATTCAAAAGACATCCAACATTCAATTTTACTTTAATCTTACCAATCATACTATCATTGGTAAAGCAATTATCCACTGTAATTGTGGATAATCTTGAGTCCACATTCTACCCAAGCATAGCATCAATTAACACATCGGTCAACACATCACTTGCATGAGGGCAAGGGACATAGATAAACCTAAATGACATACAATTATAAATTATTAGTAAATTTAAAGTTTAGAACTACAATTATCAAATTTAACAACAATAAAACAATATACTAAGTTAAAAATACTTGTCATACCTCAAAATTTTGCTATGCAATGTCCAAGACTTATCAATGAAATGTCCTATAACAGTCATAAAACCCCTTTTTTGGTTACTAGAAGTTCACATATCCGTTGTAATAGCCACCCTACTGTCAATATTTTCAATCAAACTCATCACTTTATCCCTTTCTTCACTGTAAATCCTCATGATATCATTCTTCAAAGTATTACGAGAATAACACTTGAAAAGAGGTTGAATGGTACTTGTGAAATCTTTGAATCCACTATGCTCCACCATCGAAAGAGGATAATCATGCATAATGATCATCTTTCATAATTTCTCTCTTCCTTTTCTTTCATCATATGGACCGGAAGAGATCTCTCCTTTCAAATCAGATTTTATAAACATTTGTCTTATATCTCCTACCAATCTTCTCTTAGGACACCTATTGAGATGTTGCTTCATAGTTGATGTACCATTTTTTTATTTACCCGCAAGTAATTTCTTACAATAGTTGCATTGAGACTTAATTTCTTTATTAATGACCACTCTTTGAAAATGTTTCCATACATCACTTCTAGTCCTACCACCAATTTCCTTATCAGAAACATTTACGTCTTGAGAACTCTCCACCGGTATTGATTGATGAGTTTGTTCACCGGACGAAGATCCGCTCGCAAAACATTGTTGTGTGCTGCCACTTTGCGAGCATGCATATTCTATAAAAATTTGTACAAAAAATACAACAATCTCAACAACAAATGAGCATGCCATATTTTGTAAAAATTTACACAAAAAATACAACAACCTCAACAACAAATGAGCATGCCATATTCTGTAAAAATTTGCACAAAAAATATAACAATCTCAACAACAAATGAGCATGCCATATTCTGTAAAAATTTGCGCAAAAAATACAACAATCTCAACAACAAATCAAGCATAAATAAGTAAACAAAATATGACCGAAAAATAAAAAAAAATACAAATAACCAGTAGAGAGGCCTGCAGAAGGCGAGCAAGAGGCAGGCGAGGCTGACTGGCAGAAAGTGAGCAAGGGCGAACGAGGCTAACTGGCCGAGCCCTTGAGCAAGCGTGGGGGAGAGGGCGGGAGCCGAGAGCCGAGAGGCAGAGGGCGAGCGAGGGCGAGAGGGGTCGAGCGAGAGGTCGAAAGGCAAGCGAAAGCAAGAATGGAAGAGAGCTAGGGCGAGCGAGGGTAAGAGGGGCCGAAAGCAAGAGAGGGCCAACGATGGCGAGCAAGAGAAATAGAGAGGCAGAGAGTGAAGGCGAGCTCCCGCCGACGAGCAAGAGAAAGAAAACGCTAGGGTGAGAGAGATCGAGGGCGACCGAGAGTAAGAGGGGCCGAACTGAGCCCTAGCAAAAGAGATCAAGCAAGGGTGAGCGAGAGCCGAGAGCAAGAAGGGCCGAGTCGAGCCCTAGCAAGAGAGATCGAGCGATCGCGAGCGAGAGCAAAAGAGATGCGGAGAGCTATGGCGCGCTGACAAGCGAGAGCAAGAGAGATGCGGAGAGCTAAGGCGAGCGGACGAGATAGAGCGAGAGCTAGATCGAGAAGAGAAAGGGAGAAGAGAAGGGGGAGAAAGAAGGCCAGATCAGGTGGGCTGGGGTGGGTTGGGCTGGGGTGGGCGCGGGTGGGTTGGGTTGGGTGGGCTGGGTTGAATTTTATATAATATATATATATTATATATATTATACCTATTTTATTATATATATAGTATATTCAGTTTGATTTGCTTCGGTTTGGTTCGGTTACCCACTATTCGGTTCGGTTTTGGTTCGGGTTTTGGTTTGGTTTTAGTGAAAACCATAACCAAACCATACCCATTGAAACAGTGTTCGATTTTTCCCCAAACCAAACCATTACCCAGTCAAACGGTTTTTAACCGCGTTGACCGGTTCGGTTTCGGTTCGGTTCCCCACGATTTCGGTTACAATTGCCATCCCTATCTAACACTATAGACTTAAAACCAATTTTGGTTTACTCTAGGAGACCACAAATTCTAGTGCAAACTCAAGAGTATGAATTGATGGCAGATCCCATTACTGTGAAAAATGAGTCATGCTGTGAGGAAGAAAAATCTATCAATAACATTGATCTTTCGATTACCATTAGGAAGGGGGTAAGGTCTTGTATGAGAAATTCCAAGTATCCTATATCAGATTATGTTGCATATACTAAGTTATTAAGAAATTTCAAAGCCTTTGTTGCAAAGATTGATGAGATTCATGTTTCTGGAAATGTTCATGAGGCACTTCAAGATCCAAAGTGGAAGAAAGCTGTGCTAGAAGAGATGAAGGCATTGAATGATAATGAAACTTTGGAGATGGTGAAGTTACCAGAAGGGAAGAAAATAGTTGGAAGTAAATGGATCTTCTTAGTGAAGTATAAACCAGATGGAATTGTAGAACGATATAAGGCAAGGCTAGTAGTACAAGGTTTTACTCAAAACTTATGGGATTGATTATGAAGAAACCTTTGCACCAGTCGCCAAGCTTAACTCAATCAAAGTTCTTTTGACTATTACTGCTAATTTAGATTTGTAGACTACACCAACTTGACATTAAGAATGCTTTTCTCAATGGCACATTAGAGGAAGAGGTATATATGGGAGTTCCTCCTGATTTGAAGAAAATGGAGATCCAGACAAGGTATGTAAGTTAAAAAAAACCCTTTATGGTTTGAAACAATTACCTCGAGCTTGGTTTACAGGGTTCAACACTGTTATGAAAGATGTTGGATTCAACCAAGACCAAGCTGATCACACCTTGTTTGTAATACCCGAGAAATTATTAAGAGTATAAATGATATTTAATGAAGGGTATAACTGGAATTATCAAAAGAATAAGGCTATATGACACACTAACGCAGTTTTAGATGATTAAATCAGGCAGAGGGAGTAACCCGGACCTTAGATAGCTAAAGATAATTGTACAGTATTGACAAGTGATTCGAAGTATGATTTTTAGTGATGAAAGAAGTGGGATCGGGAACAGTTTTTGGTACAGTTGTCAATCGAGCTAAGAAAACCGAATCGACGTAGGAGACATCCAAAAAGTCAACAGAGCGTGTCAAGGACCTATATTTAATGTGTAAAACAACCCTTAAGCGATTTCGAGTTAAATTAAATGGATTGAAGGTCAATTTGACCAGTCGGGCCTAAGTACAGTTTTTTAATTTTACCCGAGGGAGGTCAAAATGGTAGTTTTTCAGGGGTTTCGAGGATCAAATGAGATATACTAAACTTATGGGACGTAGTGGTATGTTTGGATAGTTTAGGGGCACAAGGAAAAGGTCTAAAATGTCATTAGAAGAAAGTAGGGGGCCAAAGTGCAATTTAACAAAACTACACAGTGTGAACGCGCAAGAAGAAAATCGGCCGCCGCCTTCATCGCACGTGGCCGTCGTTTTCAGGCGATTGGACGGCCGAGGGAGGTCGTATACGGCGGAGGGATGCTTGGGGTCCAAGTTGAGGCCGTTGATTGGCCGGAAATTGATCGGTTTTTGGGTATAAAAGGGGCCAAGGGTTTTGAATTTTTGAGGCGTGAAATCGACCGTGTTTTGAATGATTTTTGGAGAGTGAATAAGGGGGTTTTCATCCCTGAGTCAAGGAGAAGAGAATGGGATCGTTTTGGAGAATTTTGGGAGAGTTTTGTGGCCGATTGAGGCTTGGCCGATCGAAGGTGGCGGACCGCCTTCTGCCACCTGCAACTGCCCGTTTCGGGCATTTTTCGGTGGCCTTTCGGCCGGAAAATAGTATGGATGGGATCGATTTGAAAAGGGATTGAAGGGGGTATGCTCAAATCAACCATCGGAGGAGTCGTCGCCGGCCGGTTTTGAGGAAGAAGACGGTGGCGCGTGGCTGCACGCGCCAGCTTCCACGCGCAGACACGCGCCAGGCGCGTGAGGACCCGTGGATGGGGGCATTTCGGTAATTCCAATTCCAGTATTTTTGTTAATTTATTTTAGGAATTAACATGTTAAAATATTTTAGAAAATATTTGAGGAGATAATTAATTTGGAATTATCTAGGTGAAAATTGGGAAAAAATAGAGGAAATTATGAAATAATTGAAGAAAATAGATTTTAATGCTTTCTTAATTAAATATGATGTTTAGGAAGTATCTTGGCTTGAGTTTTAGTACAAGTTCAAATATTTGGGGTTTGGCACGCAAATCGAGGCTGTGCACGAGGATCAAGGCGATCCGAATTCATTCGAGGTGAGTGGTCTAATCCTATCTTTACCTTATCTTGAAAATGTGTTGGAAGGCGTGTAGTAGGTTCAGGTAGGCGGTGTTACCCTCCCGAACCTAGGTTACATGCAAATGAGGCCAGTTCTAGTGAGCGGTTTTGCCCTCCGGAACTTGGGTTGTTCTGCGAAAGCATTTCACTTATCTGTTCATGTCATCATTTGCATATTGTACATGTGATATATTGCATCAACTATTTTTACTTACAAAAGAGTCTGTGCATGGCGTGTGATTTTCATATCATCGGGATATTGATATTCGTGTCAATGTTGTTTTCTATATGGGCCGAGATGGGGTCTTCTTGAGAATGGGACATGGTTAGTCCTGGCGATCGGGTGACATGGTAGGGCATCCGGGACTGGTAACCGAGTGACACGGTAGGGCACCCGGGGATTAAGTATGTCAAGGTGATTTCTCAAGTTAGACATGTCTTGCATATTTACGTTTGTCTGAGTATGCCATGTTCGTGTGTCTCTTATGCATTGTATAAACTGTTTTATGCCATCACTTAGATGTTTATCATCTAACTTGGGCTATGCCCCTGGAACGTTTAATGTTCCAGCCAGGGATTGCTGCGAGGGCAAGAATGTGGCCGGTTGAGGGCCAATGGTGCTTAGTTTGTTAGTTGTTGTAACGTTTGGAGGTTTTAGAATGTATTACAGGTTGTAAATGAACAGTTGTATATTAGCAATGTTATCAATTGATCTGTATTACGTATTTTACCATGGAAATACAATGTAAGAACTTTGGTGTTTTGGTATTAATGTATCTGCTGCGTTGTATTAAGACTCGTTTAGTTTAAGATTATTGATCTTGATAGTTAAACGGGCAAGGCTGGGGTTCGCGGGGTTTTGTATCTGCATGTGAAGATTGTTCTTGATATACCGCGAGTGTTGAACTTGAAGAAAAAAAAAAGAAATCCCGGAAATACCCTTATAGTGACACGTCTGGCGAGACGGGGTGTTACATTGTTTGTGAAGAAAAATAAATCAGGAAAACAATCAATACTCATTGTATATGTTGATGATATGGTAATCACAGGTGGTGATGAAATGGAGATTGGAAATCTCAAAAAAGAGACTTCAAGCTAAATTTATGGAAAAAGATTTTGGGGAACTTACTTTCTCGAAATGGAGGTTACAAAAAGTCACAAAGGGATCTTCATTTCACAAAGAAAATACACACTTGACTTACTTAAGCAGACATGAAAACTTGGGTGTAAACCTTTTAGTACGCCATTGGAACATAATTGGAAACACAAGGTTTTAGATAGTAATCCTTCAGTGAATAGAGAAAGCTATTAGCATTTGGTTGGAAAGCTCATCTACCTTTCACTCACAAGACTAGATATTACCTTTAGTGTGAACGTAGTAAGCCAGTTCATGCATGCTTTCACAAAAAGGCACATGGAGGCAACAAACCAGATTCTAAGGTATTTAAAGGAAAGTCCTGGCCAAGGGTTATTGTTTAAAAAGACTAGAGTTAGGAACGACATTGGTTTTTTAGATGCGGATTAGGCAGGAGTTGTTGATAATAGCAAGTCAACAATTGGGTATTGCACAAAAGTGTGGGGTAATCTCGTGACGCGGAGAAGCAAAAAATGGTTTATGGTTGCCCGAAGTAATGCAAAAGCAGAGTATAGAACCATAGCTCAAGGAACATGTGAACTCATTTGAATACAGAGATTGATGGAAGATTTAAACATGATAGTAACAGGGCCTATGAAGTTGTTTAGTGATATCAAATTAGTTATCAATGTAGTCCATAATCCAGTTCAACACGATCAGATGAAACATGTGAGCATTGACAAAAACTTCATCAGGATTGAGATTAAGAATGGGACTATTGCCTTGTCCTACATTCCTATCAAGTCTCAGAAAGCTGATATTCTAACTAAAGTTCTTCAAAAATCAAGTTTCGATATCTGTATTAGCAAGTTAGGAATGACTGACATCTATTCTCCAGTTTGAGGGGGAGTGTAGGAAGTGGGAGACAAATGATCCCACAAATTATGGGATCTAATGGGGGACAAAGGATCCACAAATTATGGGTTGTGTTTTTCTTCTTTTTGGTTTGAATAATGAGAGGGTTAGTGATGTTGTGTACATAAGATGTATAGGTTGATTAGGTTTCAAGTGTGAAGATATCATTGTATTCCATATTGTTTTGTTTGGTTATAAATATATATATATATATATATTAATCTGTTACCAGCCATGACTTATATGATGGCGGTGGTAAAATTTTGATATGAGTCTGTACTCCATGCCTTCTGCACAATTGTCAGTGCTGGCTAACTTATCTTGTGGGGTTGAGTCCTTACTAGAGGTGGAGATTGTTGGGTGGTGATGGTGGTCCTTCCCTTGTTCTTCAGGGCTGCCTAGCCAAGTGCCACCTAGGCAAGGATTGGCATAACTGTAACTAATATGAGTTATATGTAACGACCCGATCGAGCGATAGGAAGGACTGGAACAACTTATCGTGATGGGCCTACACGAACTTCCCAAGGGGGTCACCCATCCCTAGATTACCCCAGGTCAAGCACGCTTAACTTGGGAGTTCCTTGCCTACATTCAGCCCAAAAGGTATCTAGCTGGTGTTGTTTCCTTTCTTACACTATCCTCGATATATACTAACTTCTCTGGGCTCCCGGGGTATTACATTCTCCCCCCCTTGAGCACATGACGTCCTCGTTATGCGACCTTACAATTAGTCCCAGACCTTCTCCCCTTAGGGGCTGCCATCCTAAAAGTCTGCCATAAGCCACTCCTTGTACAGGCCCTCGAGCCCCGGTGCCACTCCCCGCCCTCATTGGACCGCCTTCACCAAGGGTCGGCTCTAATACCACCTGTAACATCCCTTTCGAGTGATAGGAATGACTGGAACAACTTATCCTAATGGGCCTACACAAACTTTCCAGGGGGGTCACCCATCCCTGGATTACCCTAGGTCAAGCACGTTTAACTTGGGAGTTCCTTGTCTACATTCAGCCCAAAAGGTATCCAGCTAGTGTTGTTTCCTTTCTTACACTATCCTCGATATATACTAACTTCTCTGGGCTCCCGATGAGGGCGGGGAATGGCGCCGGGGCGCGAGGCCTGATCAAGGAGCGGCTCCTGGCAGGCTTCTAGAATGACAGTCTCCAAAGGGGAGAAAGTCTGGGACCAGTTGTAAGGTCACATGACGAAGACGTCATGTGCTCAAGGGGGGAGAATGTAATACCCCGGGAGCCCAGAGGAGAATGGTGTATATCGAGGATAAGTAAGGAAGGAAATAACACCAGCTGGATATCTTTTGGGCTGAATGTTGGCAAAGAACTCCCAACTTAAGCGTGCTTGACCTGTGGTAATCCAAAGATGGGTGACCCCCCTGGGAAGTTCGCGTAGACTCATCAGAGTAAGTTGTTCCGGTCCTTCCTATCGCTCGATGCGGGATGTTACATTATACATGAGCACTACTGTAACTAATATCTGCTTCCTGAAAGTACTGTGCTATTGGCAAATTCTACAAGAAGGGGTATATTTAGTTTCTTTAGATATGTTGATTAATGGCAATTTAATGGAAGACCGTCATCTGTTTGGACATCCTAATTTCCATATTTACTAGGTTTTAAGGTAGAGTGAAGACCATGTTTATTTCTAATATACAGAAGTACTTACCAGCGCTGTATGGTTCTTTTGAGTGTCATCCTTCTAAGAAGGTATTACCTTGCATTCCCTGTTAGTCGAGGGTATGGGAGAGTTAAAGAAGGACACAAGTGGTACTCTCAAAATTTGACAATTAGTATGTACTTTTCCAACTGAAATCACTCTCTATTCACAAGAAATGTGAACGTATGTACTAGAATCCAGGCTGGTACTTGTCAAATCAAGGAAGCCAGTGCATCACTAAACTCCATTAGACTGGTTGACAGGCAGGTTAAAATTTATCTCCGTATATAACTTCTGACAGTTGTAATTTTGATTCAATGACATACAATACGGACTTACAACAAAAAGTTTCTTTTCTCTATTTATGTGTAGGTGCATTAACATTTTCATGATGTTTCATAACTGAACTGTTTATGGTTGTTGGTAGCCAGGTATAGTTGATTTGTCATGGAAAGCAGTGAACATCTGGGTTTCTCAAAGCATGATTCTCCTGAGTTACTTCCACCACTCATCAAATTTATCTCTGCAAATGAAGTTGCTGGCTTTGACAATGTCAGAGAGGATAAACATTTAGATAATCAGTATCAGAAAAATGGTTCCCACTCTTCCAATCCCCCGGCCACAGTAAGTATAATTGTTAACAATTTGAGGGGTCTTGACAAGCCTAGGTTACACGTAGATAAGAGCATTCTATGATATTTTATGTGTGGTGTTTGTAATGACTTTAGGTTGCATAGCATGATAGTAATCATTAATCAAGCTACCTGAGCTTGCTCTGTGGTGCTTTGTCTCGAGTCAGGATTGAGATAGCTCATGATATGTCGTGGTCTTTAGCATTTACGCATTTTCATTTGGTTTAGGGTTGATTTGCTGAACTAGCATGTTGCTATGAGCGACACTATAAAACTGTATACACACACACACACACAAAGGTAAAACATACACGAGATATTCAATTGCTTATTCTACTGCTAGTGGTACGTTCAACTAATAGTAGGCATAGATTTTTGTTACTGATAAGAGGAAAACTGAAACATATATATATATACATATATATAGGTAAAACATATACGACATATTCAATCGTTTATTTTTCTGCTAATCATACTTTCGACTAAAAGTGGGTATAGATTTTTGTTACTGATTAGAGGAAAACTATATCCTGACATAATATGCAATATGTTCTTGATCCATCACACCAGGTAACCGATATAGCTGCCCAAAACCAGAGTAGTAATTCATGGTCACAGATGATGCATTCTGTTTCTATCAGCATGCCCTCTTCCGCTATGGAAGTTCAATTACAGGGCGCTAGAAAAGTATTCTTCAAAGATCGCAACGGAACCGCTCTCGCCAATGATATTCCAAATGCTTCTCCTCCATCGACTGATGCTGGGACTGAACAGGCAAAATTCCATTCTCAACCAATTCCGTCAGGTCTTGCATTTGATAAGGCAGTTGCAACTGGAAAATTTCCCATCCATCCAGAGCCTCCACCAAAGAATCCAAGGATTGACAGGTTGAGGGATAGACTGTTTGATTCTTTCAAAACATGGTCTGGCAAGCTTGAGAGGCAGCTGTCAAATTTACATGGAAAGACACGGGAAACTGAGCCAGAGGAAAACACTCCAAATTTAGAGGTAGAGACATTACCTGTGGATCGATTCTTCGATGCCCTGGAAGGACCAGAGTTGGATACCCTCAGGGTATGTGTTTCCTAGCCTGTTTCTGTACATTACACAATTTGTTATTGATATTGGATATTGACAAAGAAATATTGCTGTATTCGAAAATAACTATTAGTTTTCTTGTTATAGGCTTCAGAGGAAATATTGCTTCCAGAGGACAAGCAATGGCCATTTCTTCTTCGCTATCCTATTTCTTCTTTTGGTATTTGCCTCGGGGTTAGCAGCCAAGCCATTATGTGGAAGACCTTGACAATTTCTGATTCTACAAAATTTCTCCACGTAAACCTGGATGTAAATCTCACCCTATGGTGCATCTCTGTTGCTCTTGTTGCCACGGTTTCTTTCGTGTACTTGCTCAAACTGATACTGTACTTTGAAGCAGTTCGTCGTGAATACTATCACCCTGTCCGCGTCAACTTCTTCTTTGCCCCATGGATTGCCTTGTTGTTCTTAGCTCTTGGAGTTCCACCATCAGTTGCTGGACAGCTACATAAATCTCTCTGGTACATTCTTATGACACCGATTTTCTGTCTAGAGATTAAGATTTATGGACAGTGGATGTCAGGAGGACAAAGGAGGCTTTCGAAGGTGGCCAATCCTTCGAACCATCTCTCTATTGTTGGGAACTTTGTCGGGGCTTTACTGGGTGCATCAATGGGGCTAAAAGAAGGTCCAATATTCTTCTTTGCTGTTGGATTGGCTCATTACGTAGTCTTATTTGTGACGCTCTACCAGAGACTCCCAACAAACGAAACCCTCCCGAAGGAACTCCATCCAGTTTTCTTTCTGTTTGTTGCAGCACCCAGTGTTGCTTCTATGGCTTGGGCAAAGATTCAGGGCTCCTTTGATTTTGGATCGCGAATTGCTTACTTTATTGCCTTGTTCCTATATCTCTCACTGGTTAGTATGCTGTATCTGAATCACACAAACATCATTCTCATCGTCTCTCACTGTACAGCGTAAAATCTATCAAGCCTTTATCCTATTATGTGGGATTAACTACATGAACTTTAGCTTATCTCGCCTTCACTCTCCTCTAAGAATATTAGGCGCCCATTGATGGATAATGGATTACCCTTTCCATATAGTCGTCTCCTTTCATTTCTTTTCTTCATAAGATCCATTTTGAATGTATTGTTGGCTAACTAATATGCGCCTCTCCTTTCTCTCTGTTTTTCTACAGGCTGTTCGAGTTAATTTCTTTCGAGGTTTCAGGTAGAGAGCATCACCCGTATCTTTGGCTACTACTCATCCTTTTCCCTATTCTCATCTAATTTTATGAGTTCCACTTATTCTGATGTGCAGATTCTCATTGGCATGGTGGGCTTACACTTTCCCCACGACTGGGGCTGCCATTGCAACCATCAAGTATGCCAACGAGGTCCCGAACGTATTAACCAAAACGCTATCCATCGCGCTCTCTGTCATCGCCACGCTCACCGTGACATCGCTTCTCGTGACAACCGTTCTCCATGCCTTCGTGCTACGAGACCTCTTCCCCAATGACATTTCCATTGCCATCAGCGACAGGAAGCCAAAAACCACCCGGAAATGGTTCCACAGGAGAGCCGGCAGCTCAGAGAACGATATCGAAAACTACCTTAAATTTTCTGACACAGAGAGCAAGGATGTAGAGGCTTCTTTGACGCCCCCAGTTGCTAAAAGTGTTGACGGTTCTGTCGAACCAGCAGCAGATGTCAAGGAAAATCACTCTCCCGGCGGTTTGGAATTGGAACCTTAGGATTGTTACCATCGTTCTAAAATTTTACCCAGAAAGAAGAAAAAAAAAAAAAGAAAAAAGAAAAGGAAAGGGAGGAATGCGGATTTCAATTCCAGTGATCTTGATGAATGTGTAGAGAGAGAAAAATGAAGGCTTTATCTTGTTAGCAGATGTTTGAACACCCTTTTGAGTTGTAAGTCTTGAGCATATATCCTACAAGAATAATATGGTTTTGAAGCAAGATCTTGGTGTTTTTAGTTGTTCAACTTCGTATTTCTAGTCATCAGAATGCATTTAGTTGGCATAGGTTAGATACAAAATGCAACGAGATATATATATATATATTAATTCTTCATTCTATTATATGAGTTTACTAAAAAATATTTCATTATTTTAATTCATCAATTATTTTTTTTATAATTTTATATTTTATAAGACCTTTATAATTCATTAATGATAGGGCTTGAGAGAGGGGGGTGGTTTCAATCTTGTTTTACAAATATGATTCAATTATTTTCTATGCTCTACCATGTGGCACTTTAACTTAGATAAACAATAATAATATTATTATAAAATGTTTTGCTTCCCATAAAAGTCGAGAGATATAGATGGGGAAACCCTGATCATCGTGATCGACATCTCTAAGAATGAAGAAAATCTCTCTTAAAGGATAAATATAAAAGTTTAACATCATAATTATATAGTACACAATTCTCTGCCTTAAAACTATTTAGGAAAATACAGTAATTTCCTAATATCCTAATAAAAACATACTGCAATTCTTCGTTCCTTTTGAAGTCTTACAGGAGGAACCGTTCACCACTTACGATCATCCTCCTCCAGGCACCAATTCCATTCCCTCCGTTGTTCCAAACCATTGATTGTCTTTAGAAAACGCGTCTTAGCATCTTACCCTCAAACATCTTGTCCATGAATGGAACCATACATGTGCTGGCCGAACATATGGTTATTGGTTAGACAAGTAGACTAGTGCCGGTTCAAACTTGGTAAGAATCAATGTCAAAAATCTCAAAACTCTTTTAACAACTCATCTGATTCCGACCCTGTCCTGTCCAGCAGAACACTGAACCTGTTCGCATTGCTACACAAGTTCTGGAACAAGAAGTTGGTTTTGGGTTGTCTTATGCAGCATTTTTCAACGACCCTCCTCCTCCTCAACCTCAACCTCAACCTCAGTACTCCGACATACGGCAGCCAACATGGTTTTTGTCCACCGCTTTGTTTGTTTCAATGACTCTCGAGTCTCTACATCTCTTTCATTCTCCATGTATATCTATACGTATATAGCTCTCTCTCTCTCGTACCGATAATGTTTTCTATTAATTTACAAGAAAATGCAAGGCCCAGCACTGATTATTTGACTTACTTGGCTTTGGTTAATGACACCACCACTTTGTTAATTCTTTCCGTAAATCATTTATTATTTTCTGTCGAGAGAAAATATTGTTACATGTACTTTTATTTTGGATAGAATTTAGATAGTTTAAGTGATGTCATTTTAAATTTGTAATTTGAAATAAAAAAACAATATTAACACATCTAAAAATATTGTTAACACACCAAATTAGAGCAAAAGACACAAATGCACTTGAAGAGTTTTGTTTATTTTAAATTGTATATAAATTTTTAAAATATATACATGTTTTTTGTTATTTATTTTCATACATGATGTTATTTTTTATAAGATCTTTCGCATTTAAATGTCTTCCATCAAATTTTTCTTAATCTTTATTTATCTCATTTCTAATGTAGTTGTCATTGATCGGACTGTATTATTCTATATAAAATTTTTGTTTTTACATGTGCTATTACCAATAAATGATGTAAGAAAATCACATTATTGTGTAAGAAATCCATTCACATTACACTTCCTTGTCTAAAGTCACATGGGTTTTGGAAAACAGGTCTAAAAAGTGTCGGGATATAGTTACAAACTCATTGAATGTGCTCAGAATGCAACTTTTATTTATTTATTATTATTTCATTGATTTGTGGTAGAACAGAGCTTTCGTTCCATACAATGTCTTCACAAGCTATGCCTGATGATCTGTGACTCAGCAGCCATCTGTTTTGGCAGGCAACAGTGACTGAAGAATGAATATAAGCTACAGATATAAATAGTAGCTCTCTGGTCCCCTCAAATGGCACCAACTCCAAGTTGATGGAGCAAGAATTGTGCTGCTTCTGCAAGAGAAAAAGAAGAGAAGATCCAATGGAGAAGACAAAGAGAAACAGATAGAAACAGGAAACCATTGGTATGGGGGCCTTTGGGCTTTTCTCCTAGCAAACATTGTCTTTATTTTGTCTTGCTTTGCTACACTTCACATGTGACAAGCTCCCACTATTTTACAAATCCTTTTATGGGTTAAGATTAGGGTTATTGAACTTGATGGTGCCAAGAAACTGGAGCAAGGCCATAGAAAAAAAGGTTGGTTCATGCAATATAACAAGAAAATGATATTTTTTTTTATATATAAAAATGTCGGTAGAATCATGTAACAATAGTATCTCAATAGTTTTATTTTTTAATCATATATTGATTATTATAATATTAATCATAAAAAATAAATTAATGTCTAATCCTTGGATTTGAGAGAGATTGTAATCTTGGAATTTGAGCATAAAAAGGGTGACTTTTCTCCTTTGTTAATTTGGTTTTTTTTGCCATCTGCTTTTTAAGTAATCAAAACACATGTGGGCTTACAACTTACAAGGGATAATGACTCGCTGCCAAGCTAGAAAGAATCAACAAATAAGAAATGATGATTAAAAAATGAAAAAAAAAAAAAGAGAGTAACTAAATAAGACAATTGGAGAAGAGGCAATGCATGCTTGAAAATTGAACTTTTTAAATTGTCAATTTGGTATTTGGTAACAACATTTTTATTGACCTTGTCTTTTTGTTATTATTTCAATGACAGAAGCAATAGATTTTTTAGTTTAAATTTTTCTTGCATGAAATCATGCCTTAAAAAAAAATATAGGGTTCTCGGCAGGTGCACATGGCAAAGGGGAAAAAGAGAGAGAAGGGCGTGCATCTAAAAGTGTTTTTCCTGTTAAGAAAAGACTTTTATGTTTTGTTGTGAGGAGGAGGAGGTGAAAGTCGATTTTTACATAAATTGCTTGTTGCAACTGGACTTTTATGTTTTGTGTTCGATTTGAACCAGAATTTTGGACGATCAACAGCTTGATTCTGAATCTATTCATGAAAATATATAAACCCAGTACGAATAATCTGATAGAAAGAAATTCATCTACCAGATTCCAAGAGCCAAAAATTCACCACTCCTTCCATTCATGCCTTCATGTTTCAGCGTTAAGCTTATTTTGCCCAACCATGGAAGAAAAGAGAAGCCCGTTTCATGATTGACAACTTCACAAGGTGGGAGATTTCTATAGTTTAATATATGTTACAGGGGAAAAGACAAATAATAAAGTATAATTTATCATCTCCTCTTCTCAAATGCCAATTTCAATGGCCAACCATCTATGCAGAACCCTACTCTAAACAAACATTATCTTCTTCAAAGGGAAGGAAAGAAATCAAGGGACAGTGAGCAAGTGACCGATGATCAACTTAAGACCTCTCATCATGTCTCCTCTTCTTTCTTTGTTCTCTTCTGTGCACAATAGCCTCATCTATTTACCTGGGAAATGGCATAGTTGTTACAGAATGTCAGCAACTCGATAGAATTCCAACGCGTATTTAGAATGTCATGGCAAAAACCGGAAGGAATTTGGCGTACCAATGGATCTTTTGCAGTGGAGAACGGCCTCATATATTGAGCTCTCAGAATCACAAGACCTGCGCCAATAATCAACAGAGTAACCGACACTTGTTCGTGGAGATATTGCAGGGGAATATATCCAGTTGTTCACTTCCTGCATTCTTATACCAGCATCATCAGTTCTGGAGCCAGATCTCCTACCTCGTAGCTTTTGACAAAGTGGCCTGATGAATTCCAAGTACTTCTGAAAGACTTGCTTTGATAATCTTCGACACCTTCTTAATGATGAACAGCGAATCTTAGAGGCCGAGTGAGCATTTGTTGTTGCAGAGGAAGAGACCGGTGTTGTTGGACTGGAGTCCGGTGCAGCATATGCTTCAATCTTCAGTGGCTTGATGAACAGTGGCATGAGGAAGCCATTGGAGATGAGCTCATCTGCATGAACAAGAGTGAGGGGGGACTCTGACACAGGAAAATCAAAGTTGAGGTCATGTGAACCTCTGAAGAATCTCTTCGAGGCTGGTAATTTCGGGTCCATCTCGATGAAGGAAGCTTCATCGGATGCATCAAGGTAGGCCCTCAGTGAATCATCAGCACTTTCAAAAGATGGCTTGAGGTTCACTAACCAACTGTACGAGAAACTCTCGATGGAAAGAGGCTGGGAAGTCTCCATTGCAGAAAGAGAGAACAAATGATGGGTATAGCTAAGGCCCTCTTACGTCTTTGAAATGTCTAAACACACACACACACACACATATATATATATATATGTATGTATACATACACGATAAACCAATACCTTACTATCCTCTCCCAAACTATGTACATGTGGTTGCCTGGACTGCAGACAAATTATACATAGCTGAAATGAACAAAAAAGAAGAGGAAAAGGCAGAATTATTAGGCCCACAACTACCCATAATGTACTGTTGCACCTTGATTCACCCTAACCCTTTCTTTTTCACATTTTTTCTAAGCTTCACAAAGAAGATTGTGTTGTGTCCTCTTAGGACTTCATGACACTAAATAATAATAAGCAATTAAAAGTTCACTAGGACTTCTGGAAAGCAGGTTTAAGCACATTCCTAGACAAATAATCCAAGCTAATTTTGAGACAAAAAAATAAGGAATAAAAACAACATATCAAGCCTTAATTCCATATGTGGGGCTGACTACATGAAGTTTAGTTTGCTAATCATTTCTATCTACAAATTGGTACAACCAGGCTTGAGAAGTGGTTTTACCGTTGTGATGCTTACATCCTAACTACTGCAGCAAACAGCTGAGAAGTACTTTATTATGCCACAATATAATACACAAGTAGCCCTTCACTTGTAATTCTATAATGATTTTGAGAGGGAGAAGAATCATTGAAATTATATGCTACAATTCTGTGCATCATACCACAATTTCAGTGCAGGAATTCAGGTGCCTTTGTCTGATCAAAATGGGTCACATCAAACTAGCAATATGAATGGTCCCTTGAATTCAAAAAATACTCTAGTATGTCCTTTGTGTAAGCCTGCTCCCTGTAACATGTCAGGCATCAGGCTTTTCAACAAAGATGGTAACAATCCCTGCAAATTTTGAAGTTATATTAATCAATTCAGATATTAGTTTCTCATACTATTCCACATTTTATTCACACAAATATAAAATGTCAGCAGAATCAGCACCCCCCATATATATATATATATATATATGTATATATGTATGTATGTTCAAGAAGAGGCAGGGAGAAAAAGAACTGGGTGAAGATAAGAAATCTCAAAGATTCCTATAGATGACTTGTACCAAAAGATGCAACATCAAAACAAAACTGGAGGACAAGAAAAAATCTATATTCTATACCCAAAAGAAACAAGAAATTTAGATGAAGCCCCTTATCATCCGTAGCCATTTTTTTTACCTTGAATGAAAATTATAATAAGATGTCTTAAAACTTCTAAAAGAGAAAAATATCACAAAGGTTCTCTTGGTAAGGAAATTTCAGGCTTTCACCTCCACTAACAGTCTGAGTGGTGGTGAGTCCGACTCTTCCCAGAATTAAATGCAGAGAAAGTTGTGTCATTTTCAACCAAAACTGACCTAATTGTTATTGCTAAAACAATATCAAGTTACAAAAATAGCAGACAAGGGTCCCCAGAGTTGTCGGACAAAGACATGGACATCGGAAAATGCTTGCATGGACAAGAGCTGGAAAGAGGTGTGACCTGAAACCAACTGGTCCCCCCTGATGTTCTTCTCCAGGACAAAAGGCAATTGCAAAAGTATACAAAAGAAATGAAACAATCAAACTCAAACAGAATGTTTCTATCCATTGTGAGAAAACTTACCAAACTGAAGGAGAAACACAAGCATGTTAATCAACATATCATCAACAACACCATGCAATCACCAAAGCCTTACCCTCAGAGCAGCAGCCTATGTAACATCACTTTGGGTCCATGAACAAGGCATGGATGCTCTGTACATCTGCTGAAGCAAAAGCAGGCTTCATTACCTTCAGTTCCATGGTCAACTAATAGATGAAATCAATGGTTACATGCATTAAATACGTATGAGATTCTCATTGGTTTCCCAATGTAGCAAGCCATAAAGTTTTGAAAGTCCATCACCACATAGTGCTGTTCCCAGCCAAGTTGTAGGGCTATTCCCTAGCATAAATCTTCTAGTTGTTATCATTGATGACATTCACCAGTTTGGTATGAGGAGTTTTCTGGGGGCAATTATCATTTAAATCCATTCCCCCCAACCCCAAAAAAGCAAAGGAAAAAAAAACCACAGAATGCCAAATGACAGCAGTACGATCCATATTAACATGCTAAAGAATTATTACTAGTAAGCGGCTGGAGATGGCAGTCAGATGGTTCCAAAGGTCAACAACATCCATGAGATAAAAGTTTTAAGTGGCATGACATAGATGGGGAATATCTGTATAATGCAAACCTCAGGAAGTCACATAAACCAACACCATAATATACACAGCAAAGAGATGAAATGGAAAACAGAATTTATAAATCAATATGATATACATATAAAGAATTTTATTTCATAAGGTATAGGAATACAAAGGCATTCCAGACGTTATGAAAAAGAATGGATGACAATAGGTTCCTTGATTGCGCATAAACAGCACCCATCACCACTCCTAGGAATACAAGCGTCATCATCCTCTGCAAATTGAAGCATGACAAAGCAGAAGCTACTGAACTCACAAGAATTGAGCACCATACGGGCAATGTATCTGGTCAGAGAAGGGAGGAGAAACCCATGGAAGACAATCTCCTCCCACACACGAGCATAAATTGACACCACAATTGCATAGCTTGTCATTGCCCCTGGATCTCTTGCAACAATTGATTGTTCAATACCTGAGACAGTGATAGGCGAGGAGGGAAGAATGGGCAACAAATCTAGTTTGAATTGTGATAGCCAGTTGACCATGGGAAACATGAGACAACCCAAAGCAACATCAAACTGCCACTTCCCTTCAATGCTAAATCCGAACCAGTGGGATGGGAGGGGTGGAACCTAGCGAGGCAGTGATGAAGGATTGTGATCCCAGTAAGACCTTCAGTGATGTCTGTCAAAAGGCTGCATAATGCTCGCCCTCCATATGTCAAGGATTCCTTCCTAAAACCTGCGGCGTGAGCCAATAACGGAATTATCCAAGATCCCACTAAGCAAAAGGAGGCAATCCAGAGGAGCATGACCTGCACCCCTGCACCGCCAGAGAATTCACCTTGCTATACTGTATATTTGTGCTGCCCATGCATTCATAGCTTAACAACAACATGATAAGCAGATCTTTTATTTCAATTTTTCTTTTTCTTACAAGCAGCTATTTGCTTGTGAAATTAAGCTTCTAGTTGAGTACAATGGCATTGTTAGGCTGTTTGGTCTTCATCTGTACACAGAAATGCATAACATAGAATTCAATGCTATTATGGCCGGGGAGAACCCTAGCATAATACATTAGATTATGGTGGGTACAAAATCATCTTCAAGTAAAAAGGTTCAAAATCTTATACTACAGTAATGAAAACAACTACCACATTATGGTTTAAGATCACCTCTCCATAATGATTAGTACCAATTAAATAAATCATGGTTGACATGGGTGACAGCAGCAAATTCTAATTGGATAAGATAATTCACTACACGAAAAACTTTCAATATGTTGCAAGAGAATCACCATAATATGATTACAGCCAGCATAATTTCTCACCAATCACCAGAGTACTACTACTGTGACACATTAACCACAAGTGGTTGACCCATTATTCTTGTAACACCTCACCTTAGCCACCTCCCCCAAGTAGTTGACCCATTATTCTTGTAACACCTCACCTTAGCCACCTCCCCAAGCAAAGGAAGAAAATGAGGAAGTGTCAAACACATCATAGAACAGTGCTATCACATTCACTACAACTCTCCGATTTGTTTTCTCCTCGTATACTGGGACTCATATAAATGCCACTTTGTAACCCAACTTCCCCAAATGAAGACAGCACCACAATACCAGCATTAACACCAACAATCACTCCCCTTTTCTCAATTTCCTTTTGTCAAGGCCATCACACCCCTATTAGCACCTAATATAGTCATGCATCTTTGGGTTTCCTCCCCACCACTCACATTGCATCAATTTTAGAGCAATATATTGTAGACTGAACAACATTAAGGATTCAGTGAATGCCTGAAAGCTTAGAATTATCAATGAGCATACATGGCAATAGTATTGAGATTCAAACAATATTTGTTGAGTGGCTTATTATTGCAATTGATTTGCTGGTGAGAAGAACTTTTCCCTAAGGCATATTCTCTTTCAACTTAGAAATATTAACATCATCAAGAAAAATATGTAAAATATTATTCATATGTGATTGTCTACAAACAAATGTACAATATCTTATGTTTCACATGGATAATGGCCTTTGCTGTCAGTTATTTGCAATAGTGGACTCATATACTTCGGGGTTCACCAGTAGTTCAGGCAGTTTATCCTCTTCGTTTTTGGAATCAACAAATTTTGAAGAAGTCTCTTCATGCCTAATGCATGAAAATTTCCATTTCTACAAGACAAATATAAATAACTGACAGATTAAAAACATCAAGGAATAATATTGAATCTTCCTTTCACTTCCAACAGGATAGCGGAAAAAATGAATAAATAAAATCTCCATAACTATCCTACTAGCCCTTTCAAATTCTGAACAACGGAAAGCACGCTACTATATATATATATATATATATATATTACACATATATTTCTTACATAAAATCAACCTAAAAATAGAAAATGCTACTCCTTATCAATTTCTTTTTAAATAATATTTATTAAAATGAGTAAAATAAAATTATATTAAAATAAAATTATAATATTTTTTTACATATAAAATAATCAAAATAAGTCTAAAAATATTTTAAAATATATTAAAAAATATATACGTCCTTTCAAAATATACTTATTTAAAAAAAATAAAAATAAAAATATTTAAAAAATATCAAATAAAAAATCACGTAATTTATTTTTTTAAGAATTGTGAACTAAATTTAATAAATATATAAAAAATAATAAAAATTTAAAATATTTTTCATCTCTTACCTTTATCGATAATCTTGAGACATTTCGGTTTCTCTATCCTGTTCACTTCGGATATTCTTTTTGTCCATCAAACCAAGTTCAACACTCTCCTCTTTTCAGGGCACCTGAAACGATTACTCTCATTCCCTCCCTATTATTCACAAAATGTAACCACGCGAGAGAGAGAGAGCTTACAATTTTGGAAGATTTGAGAAAATCGGTAAGGCGTGAGGTCGGATTGAATGAGAGTGAGGTACTGGGGAGATTGAGAACCCTAGCCCTAGAAATGAGAGGTAAGAGAAGAGATGGACGATGGCAGCAAACGGATGCCATTTTGCGTTCACTGGATTGGCTACAATCCGGACAGTCAATACCTGCTTTCGCGCTGCATCACGGTGAAAAGCCCCAAATTCAACATCAGACGACTGAATTAGAGAAACCCCAATTACGTGACTCCACCAAATTGCAGGGAAAGAACTGGGCCGAGACGAGACAACCTCCACGGCGTCGTATTGCTAATCTAAGTTGTCGGATGATTTTTCTTTTCTTTTCTTTTTTTTCTTCACTGTTAAATTTATTTCTTATTTTAAATAAAAGAATATAAACACAAAGAACAATATACCAAAGGTAAATATATCTCTCCATTTTCTAATATCTTTTTGTTAAATATTTATCTTATTTTATTTTATTTTATTTTATTTACATAAATTTCTATGATATTTTTCTCACATTACCAATCCAACTATCAAAAAAATTATTTATTTAATGTAGTTGTGATAACACGTCAATATGATCTCAAAATCAAGAATAATAATTCTTGGTCCAAGTCTTAAAATTAAAGTATATCTATCATATGTTTATATCTTAAATACAAAATAAATAGAATTTCATATATTTACAATATAAAACATGAGCTGGGATAGTATATTTTCCCTCCAACCATTGAGCTCATCATCACGTGAAAATTAGTCAGAGAAGCAGCAGAAGTTCAAACATGGAAGGATTGCTTTGATCCCAAGTGTGAAAACCGGAAAACATTTGAACTTCGCCGTTAACAGTCTTATGTTTGCCCCTTGGTGGGTGGGGCCACGCAACTGGAATTAGCTTAAAAAACTGATCTTTAAAGGCGACAAATATATGACACATATCCCCTTCCCAAATTATATCCAGATTCCAATAATTGGCGGCCAGCGCCGACCACTGCATAACTGCATGGTTTTTGAGAACTTTTTCAACGAATTAGCTCACCCACCAACTCTACACGTGTTATCTCCTCCCCATTTTCCTTCCAAATTTACGACTCTTCGTATCCCCTTCCTATTGATTATATATAACTCTCTTTGTCCACAACTCATTGAACAGTAGACTTTAGCTGTAACTCAAAGCTCATCATCAGTACTGACTATGGTTTCTTCTTCTTCTTCCTTCTGGGTTTTGTTATTTTTCTTGTTTGTGGCTGGCCAAGCCTACTGTGGCTTGGGGCAGAGCGGATTGGGTTCGAGATTGATGGCCAAGGAGGACCGAGCTTGGGTTTCTGAGAATGGGACCTTTGCATTCGGGTTCGTTCGGACGTCTGACACGCATGATTACGATCAGTATCTATTGGCTATTTGGTTTGCAGAACTTCCGGGCGATCGAACGCTGGTTTGGTCGGCTAATAGGTAAATATTGCTACATTTTCCTTATAATTTTTGAAGTTTAATTCATTCATATGAATTTGAAATTGTCTTATAATTCAATAGGTTTTCAATGCGTCATGTATTACAAAGATATGCACACGTATGTGTATTACAAAAATAACTAAGAGAGTTGCCCCGCCTGTATATGAATTTAACAAGGTTTTACATTATTTAATTGAAAGTAAATCACCAAGTCGCCATCTCAGAAACGAACCATATATATTTAGAGATCGGATGGTAACTGGGTTTTGCACTTTTTTGCTTCAAGAAGAAGCGCAAACCATTTCTCCATCTCTAGTCTTTACAAAAGCTTTTGCAGGTTATATGATCATCATTTAGCCAAACCATTTCATTTTCTCTCCATCCTCTGATTAGAAACTCTCCCGTCGGCAAAGACGCGATCTTGGAGCTGGACACCACCGGAAACCTCGTCCTCCTCAACGGCGCCACCACCGCCTGGGCCTCAAACACCTCCGGCCAAGGCGTCGAGGCGGCGGTCATGTCGGAAACCGGCAACCTCATTCTCTACGACGCCAACCAAACCATCGCATGGCAAAGCTTTTCACACCCTTCCGACACTCTCCTTCCTGGTCAGCCATTATCGGTCGCTCTGGAGCTTTCTTCTCCAAAATCGCCTTCCCATGGAGGCTATTACTCCCTGACAATGATGCAACAACCCACTTCATTAAGCCTAGCGCTGAGCTTTAACCTGCCGGAATCCGAACCCTCGCCGGATTCTTACAACAACTACTCCTACTGGTCGGGGCCGGACATATCCAACGTCACCGGCGATGTTATAGCCATTTTAGACGAAGAGGGAAGCTTCGGAATTGTCTACGGTTCATCCTCAGACGGAGCTGTTTATGTCTTCAAGAACGACGCCGACAATGGCGGATTATCTTCAGCCGCAAACCGATCAATCCGGTCGTCCATTCTCCGAAGGTTAACGCTGGAGACCAACGGAAATCTGAGGCTATACCGGTGGGATAACGACGTTAACGGCTCTCGGCAGTGGGTGCCGGAATGGGCGGCGGTGTCAAACCCTTGTGACATCGCCGGAATTTGTGGAAATGGGATTTGTAATTTGGACAGAAGCAAGACGAACGCTTCGTGTACTTGCTTGCCAGGCTCTTCCAAGGCCGGAAATGAGGTCCAATGCTATATGAATTCGTCCGTGACCGGAAAATGCAGCCGTGGTCATGAGAACTTGACGTCTCAGTTCAAGATTGCAGCCGTTCAACAAACGAATTACTACTTCTCTGAGTCATCAGCGATAGCCAATTACAGTGACATAGCCACAGTTTCGAAATGTGGCGATGCTTGTTTATCAGATTGTGAGTGCGTTGCTTCCATCTCTGCCCTCAATGAGGAGAAGCCTTATTGCTGGATCTTGAAGAGCTTGGAGTTTGGTGGATTTGAGGACACGGGCTCGACCCTGTTCATGAAGGTTGAATCGAATGGCTCACCGACAACAGAAGCCGAGACGAAAGGGTCTGATGAGGAGGACACTTCAGGAGGGTCAGGGAATGGCCATGAAAAAGTTGTGGTTCTTCCCATTGTTCTGAGCATGACTGTTCTTATAGGCCTCCTCTGTTCCTTGTTGTACATCAGTGTTCATAGAAGGAGAGCCTTGAAGAGAGCCATTCAAAACTCCTTGCTTGTTTCTGGTGCTCCTGTGAATTTCAGCTTCCGGGACTTGCAATGCAAGACTAATAATTTCTCGCACTTGCTTGGAACTGGTCAGTGATCAAACTAGTTTAACCAATTTCTTTCTTCAAAGGCAGAGCAAATTGCTGCAATTATTTGTTCTGCTCTTTTGCAGGCGGATTTGGAAGTGTTTACAAGGGAAGCCTTGGAGATGGGACTTTGATTGCAGTGAAGAAACTTGACAGGGTTTTGCCTCATGGAGAGAAGGAGTTTATAACAGAAGTGAACACTATTGGCTCAATGCACCATATGAACTTAGTTCGCCTATGTGGCTACTGTTCTGAGGGTTCTCAGCGGTAAGAATTTAGAACATTATTAAGCTTTCTCAGATTGGTTCTTAACTTAATGTGATAATCTACAGGCTCTTAGTGTATGAGTTCATGAAAAATGGATCCTTGGACAAATGGATCTTTCTGTCGTCCAACTGCAGGGACAGACTGCTGGACTGGTCGACTCGGTTCCAGATAGCCCTTGGAACTGCGCAAGGGATCGCCTATTTTCATGAGCAGTGCAGGGATAGGATCATCCACTGTGACATTAAACCCGAAAACATTCTGCTAGACGAGAACTTCTGTCCAAAAGTTTCGGATTTTGGACTGGCTAAGCTGATGGGAAGAGAACATTCCCATGTTGTCACAATGGTGAGAGGAACCAGAGGCTATTTGGCCCCTGAGTGGGTTAGTAATCGGCCTATAACTGTGAAGGCTGATGTTTACAGCTATGGGATGCTTCTTTTCGAGATCATTGGTGGTCGAAGAAACCTGGACATGACTTATGATGCCGAGGACTTCTTCTACCCCGGTTGGGCTTTTAAGGTACGTAGAAATTTAATGTGGTTCGGTCCCAGCATGTCTTAATTATAGCTTTGACGTTGAGTTTTTGCAGGAGATGACGAATGGGACACCAATGAAAGTTGCTGACAGGAGGCTTGAAGGGGCAGTGGAAAAGGACGAGCTGACGAGGGCTCTGAAAGTGGCTTTTTGGTGCATACAAGATGAGGTTTTCATGAGACCTTCAATGGGGGAAGTGGTGAAGATGCTGGAAGGATCAGTTGAGATCAACCCGCCACCAATGCCACAGACAGTTTTGGAGTTGATAGAAGAAGGGTTGAGCCATGTTTATAAAGGCATGAAGAGAGAATTCAATCAGTTCAGCTCTTACACCATCAATAGCCACCCGTCAGGGCCATCATCCCATGCCACATGTAGCTATTCAACAATGTCACCTAGATGACACAAGTAACGGCCAGGCCTTCGGCCTTGATACCATTTGTTATGGTATTACAACGATAGAGTTGGGTTCAATCCTTGATGGGTTGCACTATAAATTTTTCCTTTTCTAAGTAGAAAATTTTTTGTATTCAAAAATTCTATACATTGAAACAATCAGCTCTGCTGAAGGTTTGAGACCATTTGTTAAGCATCTAATTTGAAATCACTTGTCAAGAAATCAGTTCAGCGATCGTTGTTTTTTTTTTCCCTCTCTTTATAGATAAAAAGAATGTAATCGGTTTGCATAAATACAGTAAATAAGAATTGTATATTCACGTAATTCAAGCACTTTTTAAAAGAGTAATTAGAACAAAGCTTTGTAACTTCAAACGTTATGCAAAATTGAAGGGTTTAAGACAATAAAACCTCATTAAAAAAGGGGAATTTGTCCGTTTCTTCCGCATATGTATAGAAAATTAATGCACTATACACCAAAGACATCTCCAAAGCTCCACCACGTTTCCTTCTTCTATGCATATATATATATATATAAAGGGAGACTCACTGCAGCAAGAGCGTATATAACAAGTATAAAAAGGATCTAGTTCCTCTTTGTTTCTTGCCAATTTAGAAACAAAAGACATGGCCAAGGCTGTTTTTAACAAAATTTTCCTAGTTATCTTCTTATTTGCAGCCGTCTCTAGTTAGTCTCTCAACTTGAGATAATGCATAAATTATATGCGTCTGTGTAAGTTTAACATACTCACAACTATACATATGTGATTGCAGGTGTTTTTCAAACTGCAATGTCTATAAATTGTTATGTTGATGATGATTGCTTCTGTGACGACTTCAATGTTGTTTCTGAGTGTGTTAATTATAAATGAAAATGCATCAGCGATGGTAAACTGAAAAATAATACCCCACAAAAGAGTTGAGGATGACTTATGCTGCTACTATATTGTTTAGATTTGAATAATGCCAATCAATTACTTTTGGAATCACTATACAAATTTCTCCAAATGTGGATAAATTATGTACCATCTTAATGTTGCTTTTTTATCTAGAGTTGGCGTTCCAAATAAAATAAATTCTTCCCATTTTCTTTGTGCCATAAGCTTATAACTCAAATAACAAACAAAAAAAAAAAAACCACCTACAAAACCCAAAATAGTCGAAATGGGTCTCTCCTCTCCTCCTCTACTCTGTGTCTTGCAGTAAATAACAATATATTGAAATGGTGGGATAATGCAAATGGTCCGTGTATATTTTTGGAAGTTTAGATTATTATAAGATTTTAGGTTTAATTTTGTTTTTGTATGATACTTCACGATTGTCTTTATTTATTTGAGAAGTTAAAGCTTTATATACTTGAGAACTTCATATTAATTTAAATAATTTAGTAATTTAAAAGTAGGAGTGTGCAATCACTTATAATCGAATCGAATTGATCAAAAATTACTAATCAAATCGCATGTAATAACCAAACTGAATCAACCGACTAACTCCAACTAATCCAAACTTACATCATGATAATCGAATCGAACCAAAAACTGAACTAATGCACAAAATAACCAAAGAGACCAAACATTAGTTCAGTTTTATTGTTGCCATCGGTCAATGATTCCGATGATCGAAATCGATTATCAAATTCCCCCAACAGCAATGATTCATAAATCCAAAAATGAGTTTGATCAAACAGTTAATTTTTTGTATATCTATAAATTAATTTTATTGTCAAAAAACTCAAAAACACGTTTATGGAAAAACGTCGTTGGCCACCATCCACAGCGGAATCCGCAATTGGAATCCACCATCAAATTCACTTTGTCTCAGTGATTCACATATCCAAAAATCAAAAGCATATAATGGTTGAATTTTAGTAAATCTAAGTTTTAATGTAAAATAAAAGTTGCTGAAAAACTTATTAAAAGGGCCATCAACGTCGACGGGTGAGCATGGTGAAGCAAATCAAAGGGAGAGAGATGATAGGTCAATGTTGGAAACAACGTTAGAGGGAGACGAAGGGCCGAGCGAATAAAAGCTTCGACCCTTAGACAAATCAACCCTTCATCTTCGTCTTCGACATCCAAATCAAAAACGAAGACAAAGTTTGCTTGACCAGTTGGCCCTTCATCTTCGTCTCCAGTCGATAAGCCTGGAGGCGAGAGATGGTAATGGTGACAGGGGGTAGAGGACAAAAGATGGTGGTGGAGGGTGGCGGGTTAGATTGAGAAGAAGAAGATGAAAGGGCGAGTGAAACTCAGAATGTTGTTTTCCTTTTATAATACACTCTAAAAGTGTTATTTTGAAATTTTAATTGATTTGGTTAATTCGCAATAAAGATCAAACTAATAAAAACTAATTGAATTTTTTGTTGAAATTAATTGAAACACTAACCGATAATTTAATAATCAAATTGAAGCGATCGATTCAATTGGTTCAGTTGCCAAAGTAATACAGGGCCTTATTTAAAAGCATTGCAAAAAACACTAAAGAGATTTGTAAGCACGGGAGCTCTTTTAATTTTAAAAACTATGGTGTCGGCTTTTGGTAAAAGTAAAAATCTATCATACTTGCCTCCAAAGGCATAGCTGAGTGGTAAGAGAGGGGGTTATAAAATCATGTTGAAGACTATCAATGTGGGATCAATTTCTAGGAGAAGTAAAATTTATATCCTTTTAGAAGTGATCCTTACTAAGTATCAGTAGACATAATTTCAAAAAAAAAAAAAAAAATTCTGATCATTCAAACACATTCCTGATTTACTTCTCTCGTGAAGATTTTGAGGTGAGTTCGACGGAAACACGAGTGATAGGACGTAATCTAAAAATAAAAAATAAAAATCTACCATACTCTCTTTAACAAATTAAAGAATTCCGTTCACCTCCCCAAATCCCTAACTTCAGAGTCGCATTCGGTGCGAGAATTCCAATCATCTCTTGTCCCCTTCCTCGCAGCATTCGTCTCCGGCGAAAGCAGATTCAACTTGTGGCCACATGTGAAGAGTGTCCGAAATAAGTAGAGAGAGGCAAGACGGAGGCGCAAATCCTTTGAATGTGGTTTTACTTGTTAGACTTCTTTACGTTCGATTTTTTGTTTTCAATAATGAATTAGCTTATTAATCGCACATCTCTATCTGCACCGTCGATCGTTGGATTTGAATGTTGTCTGTGATCGCTTATCTTTTTGATGAATTCGAAGGTTTCTGTTAACTCGAACCATCTGACTTTCGTGCTTGAACTGGTTTTTCATTTGAAATTTCTCTCAATCTCTAGTCGAGTAGCACATTTTAACTGCTCTGGTTCGAAACTTGCCATAATATGTACTTGGTTATATTGAAATGACCTAGTTGTAATTTGTTCCTGCTTGCCTTTTGCTCAAGTGGATAAATCTAATGATATATCGTAATGATATGGTTATGGCCGTTTCCCGATTGAGTAGCTATAATGATCCTAGCAGTGATTAGTCTGCAGAAAATTGAATCCAAGTTTTTCTTCCCAAAATGCGTTTTAGCATCTTTCTTATCAGTTAGGAATTTAGCAAAATTCGTTTTGCTCACTTTTGAACATCTTCGTATCTTATGTAGGATAATATGAACCAGTCATGTAACACCGTTCTCTTTTAAGGCCTTCTTAATGTCCATGGCCATTTGTAATAATTGGAAGAACTACACACTACCAATCAAGGAATCCTTTTAACTCATGGACCAAAAAGTTAAACTCTTCCTGATTAAAGGGGCTAAAACTATGTTCATATAATCATACTTTCAGACTTTATATCTCTGAATTATTTTAACGGAACAACAGCTTGGAGATGTGAATCCAATGCAAGAAAGATGATGCATTGCAAGTTACAGTACATTTGGTTAACTTAGTGTGTGTTGCATATATAAGGGCCTGATGAGCATTATTATTAAGTGTGTATTGCAACTGTAAATATAATTGGTCTGTAATTACCTCAAATTGCATCTTGCATAACTGGCAGTCTTCTACATATATTATTCTTGTTACATGCGCATTAGTAATTGAAATTTGAGGTATGTATGTTGTTGATGTGATCCTTGTGTTGAATTGTGGAGCAAATGAAATTGCTATCCCCTTGTTTTTTTTTTGGCATTACCCTGATACTGCAATGTATTAAGCATTTTCCCATTTTTGAATTGAATATTCTAAGTATACCCTCAAAAACCTGAACTTGTACCAATCTATTCTTTTGAAAAGCTCCATAATGACTTAGTTAAGCTTGTAATTGTAGGATAGGTTATAAACCCAATGATGTTTGCATGAGTTAACAACATTCTTATGCATTTTTTTTTTTTGGGGGGGGGGGGGGGGAGGAATAATCAGATTCAGATATAAGCTTGCACTTGAAATTAGGTCTGAGCCAATTGTAAATTCTGTTGCTTAGGCGACCATGAGGTTGTAGTTAACAGCATTCCTGCCACTGTCTATCTGTTGTATGTAGTGCAATTTGGAACACCTGGAAAGTCATTTTGCCAAAATTCCTTTGGCATGACAAAAGTTTCTCCAGAAATCTCCTGTTTGAATTTAAGGAGTTCCACTTAAATGGCTTAGTTGAAAATTCATGAATGTTATATATGATGATGGTAAGACTTTCATGTTATTAAAATATTCCTTAAGTTCCACTGTGCAATTTCTCCAAATCCTGAAGGTATACATCTCTTTTTAGGGCTCTTGGGACATGATGGAGAACATGCTGTATGCTGAGGAGCTTGTGAAGGAGTTCCTTGTTTTTAGAGGGTTCACAACTACCTTGCAAGCTTTTGAGAGAGAGTTAGCAACTGATATAGGCAAAGGATTTCACGTAGATAAAATATTAGAATTATTATTCTCGGTATATATTCCCCAATTTCAAATAGAAAATTTGATTGAGGTGCTGAGTTTTTTCAAGCAGTGTTTTTCTTCATCATCTGAGATGGTATTTCTTTCGACACTATCAAAATTGGAGGTCTCTATTCTTCGATATTATGTGGTTCATGCCATAAGATCTGGAAGAAAGGACAAAGTTGAAGAGCTTTTTGAACATTATGGCAATGACCTGTTGCAAAGAGACCAGGACTGGACATCATGGTTTGGTGGGATTTCTCTCTTTTATATTATGATCTTTATGTTCTATTGAAATATTTCTCATAGTTTTAACCATATTTTATGTCATGCAGCACTTCGCTATCTTAAGAACCCAAGCTCAGATCCCCATTTCCGCATGTATTTTTCACAAGAATGGTTTAATGCCTTGCTCCTTTCAGTTAGGAACTTTTTGAGCGAGATGTTTAACGGTGCCCATATCCTCAACCCATTAATTCCTGGACATTCTTTTGATAGTTCCATGTCTGATTATTACAATATATTGTTACCAGAAAGTTCTTTTTCCTAGTGTAGTCGAATATTCATATCACAGACCATTTATCTTATCTCCAGAAACATCTGTGAAGCCATTTGCATTTAATGTTATTCCCTTGTCAGTATGTCATTTTATTAAATTGATCAGGTTTTTATGCATCTTATTTGAAAAATGTCTTTTGCATTCTGATGCCAGTACTTTCCTGCTGATTTCTTTTATCTGTATTATGCACATACACACATGTATTCCTTTTTTCATTAAGGGTAATTATCTGTTTTTTTACAAGGAATTTAGCCAAAGGTTGAGGTAGTGTTCAAATCTATGTGGCAGTCCAGTGTCCATTTTGACAAGGCCATTTACCAAAAGGAAAAGCAAACAACTGTTCCACTAGTTTACTTTTATGTAAGCCAACTAAGATGAATCAAACAAAATGGTCCATCTCTTGATTTGTGCAGTAACCTCCTAAATATTGTTTGACAATTTTTATTCATACATTGAGACGATTTTTCTCTTTCATTATAATCTAAATTCCTGCATACAGTTCCACTTGAAGGTTGTATTTTTCCTGTTATAATCAACCAGAAAACGGTAGCATATGCAACTATGTAAAAATCATAGTCAAGAATATTATGAACTGTGGTATTATAAACTATGTCAAAATGAGATTTATATTATTAGTTTATGGATTATGATATCAAGATAAGCGATTGAAAAGGTTTGACTAACTTCTGCCAGTGGCAAGCCAGGAAAGTAATGCAGAAATGTTGCTGCACTCACATTTAGCACACATTGATGTTGATGGTATTTATTTATATAGTTGTCCTTAGCTAATGTACGCATCCCTGCCTTACTGAAGATCAGTTCCGAAAAGAATATGATCAATCATCTTAAAAGAGACATTAGGCAACTTAATTATAAGTTGTCTGAACTTCAGGCTTTGTTGGAGGAAAAGGAGGCTCAGTTACGCAGATCAAGGTAAATTTCTGCACAGAGCTACCCAAGAAGGTGGGGCAGGGTGGGGGATGTTTTATATGCAGATATGTAATTTTTTTGTTTTTAGTCAGTGGTGTACTTACGGCATTGTTTGCTATCAGTCATACTTCTTCAGCATCAGAAACTGGATTGGGTCTGACAAATAGCACAGCCAGTACTGCAACCGGGACTCTGTTAAGCAGCGTGCATGAAGAAAATATTCTTCCTTCCAAGGTTTCTCATGAGACCTCTGCATCTGAAAGTGCAATTCAAACAGAATCAGCTACTGTTGAGGTTTCTGCAGATTTGATCCCATCTAAGCTTGCTCAGGGTTCAAATCCCAAATCAGATTGCCTAGTTGGAGATAGTGGGAGGACAAGTGATAGCCACCAAATGTTTCAAGCTAGCTTTTGTTCTGGTAAGTAATTACATTAGTTTCTCTGAGTTAAAGAATAAAGGAGATGACAACGTTTTGTTTATAAATGTCATTGATAACACATGTAATTCCAATGATTTATCAAGTTCCATGTTAATAATTGCATTAATTGGAAGATGAAACTCAAAATGCTTCTTATAAAGTTCCTTATCATAATTTAAGTGCCCAACTATTCACCCTTTTGATTCTTTGGCTTGTCATATTGTTTTGGGGCTGTTTGACTTGTGCATTTCCTGAACCTTAATGATGATTGACATTACTTCTCCATCCAATTATTATTGTACTTCATAGAAGGGTGTCCTCTGAACAAGACAAGGGAATTTTTACTGTAACAATGACACTAATGGCTTCATACAGTACTTAATTCGTTGGTAATTGTTGGCACAGAAAATCGGAATGAAGAAGAATTTCTGGAAGTGAAAGTAGAATTTCAGGTACATTTTTCTATGCCACTAGTTGTTCTACACTTTTTGTACATATCCTTGTTGAATTATTGGAGCTGTTTGCTCATTTATGTTTGATGTCTGTGTAAATTTCTGAAACATGATATAGGAGACATTCTTGGGCCATACAAGTCCAATCAGCCAGTGTCGCTTTTCTGCATCTGGGAACAATATTGCCAGTGCTTCTGTGGATGGCACAGTCAGGTATTTGAAATGAAAGCTGCTAGCATGCCGAGATTATATATATACAGGCAGAGTAATGTTGGAGGCAGATAAACTGGGTAGTGGGGACACCTAAGGTTGAAAAATGATGCCCTTGCCACTAAATTGTTGGTTGGATGTGCTTATATTCATTGACTTGCACTCTCTGCATTCTAGGTGCTAGCCCACAAGTGTATCCATCCCATTTCAACAACTAATCCAATGAACTTCATGGCTTTAATCTACAACCAGAAAACTTTTCTTGGTACTCACCTTATTTAAATTGTTTTGTTTTCGATGTGTTCCCAATTCAGGCTAAGGTGCCTAGGGCACGTGTAGTGAAATGCTTGTTATTTTGTTGACAGAGTTGCTGCATTTATTGGACAGACTATTTTATTAACCATTCTGATGTGGCATTGAATTACTTGTAGTTGAACTCCTTGATCATGTTCTGGCAGCAATATACTATTCAGCAGTTTTTATTTACTATGTTTTTATGATGAAGGATATGGACATATGATTCATCAACTCCAGCATCAAGAAATGCTACCATCTATTGTGGGGCAGAGATTATGTCACTTGAGTGGGATTGTAAATCAGACCGCTTGGTATGTAATTAAGAAATATACGAACAACACATAATTTTTCCCCATGTGGATATGATGTTTTTTTATTGGAGCTAAAAGTTTATTATTGTAATTTCACTGTTTGGTTTGACAAAAGCTTCTCATTGGCACTGCTGATGGAGGAATTAAAGCTTGGAATGTTGATGCAAAAAGAGTTGTTTGTGATCTTAGCACAATTGAAGCATTTCCAAGGTTCTAATTGTATTGTTTAGCTGCTAAAAGAATCTTGGGAATATCTTTTTCCTTTCTGTGTATCTTAGTGAATTTGGTGTACTGCAGTGTCTTGGATCTAAAATGCAGCCCTGTAGAGCCAATTTTTGTGTCTGCAGCAGCTTCCAGAAGGTACATTCTTCCTATACTAAACTAGTACTAGCAAATGGGTGGGTCTGGGTTGGTTGAAAATGGATTACATGTTATTGACGTTCTATCCATCCCAGCCACAATATATGCCAGTCGAATGTGCTCAGATCAGATGTGTTTGGTTGGGTATGGTTCCCAATTCAACTTATATATTCTAAGCCAACTTCTTTTTTATTTTTCCTTTTTCTGTATGTATGTGTTTGTTTTTTTATTGATTTTTTGTGTTTACAATCTGAAAAGCCTCCTTTTTCTGTCTGAACAAATATCTGTACAACACAACAACAACATATCCAGCTTTTATCCCACTATGTGGGGTCGGCTACATGAATTCTAGACTTCCATGTATTTCTATCGTTTGTCATATCTTCATTTAGATCCATATACTTCATATCGAACTTTAATGTCTCTCTCAAAGTCTTCTTGGGTCTACCTCTACCTCTTTTTGTGACTAATTGTTTCATTTCATCAACTCTCCTCACAGGAGCGTCTCTTAGTCTCCTTCTCACATGACCAAACCATCTTAGTCTAGTCTCTCTCATCTTCTCCTTGATTGGCACTACTCCTACCTTATTACGAATAACTTCATTTCTAATTTTATCCTTTCTTGTATGTCCGCACATCCATCTTAACATCCTCATCTCCGCTACACTCGTCTTTTGCTCATGCTGGTATTTGACTGCCCAACATTCTGAGCCATACAGCAAAACTGGTCTTATAGCTCTCCTATAAAATTTTTCTTTCAATTTTAATGGGATTTTACCATCACATAACACTCCTGATGCATTTCTCCATTTTAGCCAACCTGCCTTAATTCTATGTGCGACATCCTTGTGAATTTCTCCATCTTTTTGAATCACTGATCCCAAATATCGAAAATGGTCTTTTCTTTGTAAGATTTGGTCTTCTAATTTTATTATAACATCATCCACTCTTGCATTTTTACTAAATTTGCATTCCATATATTTTGTTTTCTTTCTACTTAATTTAAATCTCTTAGATTCTAAATTGTTTCTCCACAACTCAAGCTTAGTGGTCACTCCTTCTTTTGTTTCATCCACCAACACTATGTCGTCTGCAAATAGTATACACCATGGCACATCTGTCTGAATATCTTTAGTGAGTTCATCCATTACTAAGGCAAATAAGTATGGACTTAGTGCAGAACCTTGATGCAGTCCTATTGTAGTTGTAAATGGTTCAATATCCCCTCCGCATGTTCTGACCCTTGTCTATACACCATGATACATGTCCTTAAGGGCTTGTATATAGGCTATTTTGACTCCTTTCTTCTCTAAAACCCTCTATAATACTTCTCTAGGGACCCTATCATAGGCCTTTTCTAGATCTATAAACACCATATGTAGGTCCTTCTGATGATCCCGATACTTTTCCATTAGACGCCTCAGTAAATATATAGCTTCCATTGTTGACCTGCCAGGCATGAAACCAAACTGATTTTCTGACACATTTGTTTCTTTTCTAAGTCTCTGCTCTATTACTCTCTCCCAGAGTTTCATGGTATGACTCATTAACTTAATTCCTCTATAATTTTCACAGTTTTGAACATCTCCTTTGTTCTTGTATATAGGAACCAAAGTACTCTTCATCCACTCATCTGGCATCTTTTTTTATTTAAGGATCGCGTTAAATAGTTGCGTTAGCCAGGAGATGCCCTCTTCTCCCATGCATTTCCATGCTTCTATTGGTATATTATCTGGTCCCACTGTCTTATGATTTTTCATCTTTTTTAAAGCTTGCTTTATTTCATTTGAACTTATGCGTCGATAGAATGTGTAGCTCACATTCCCTTCGGAGTTACTAAGATGTCCCAACCTAACTCTTGTGTCACCACCATCATTGAATAATTTTGTGAAATACTCCTTCCATCTCTCCTTAATCGCTCCCTCATTTACTAAAACATTTTGATTGTCATCTTTTATGCATTTCACTTGATTTAAATCCCGTGTTTTTCTTTCTCTTGCTTTAGCTAATTTATATATATCCCTTTCTCCATCTTTTGTATCAAGTCGTTTGTATAGATTCTCATATGCTTTTGACCTTGCTTCACTAACAGCTCTTTTTGCTGCCTTTTTTGCTTCTTTATAATTTTTTTGATTTTCTTCATTGTTGCATTGATATACCGCCTTATAACAAGTTTTCTTATTTTTAATTTTCAATTGTACATCTTCATTCCACCACCAAGACTCCTTAAGGTTAGGGGCTCTACCATTTGTCTCTCCAAGGACTACCTTTGCCGTGCTTCTCAGAGCATTAGCCATTTCTTTCCACATTTGGTTTGTTTGTCTTTCTCCATTCCATTCCCTTCTACCCCTTAATTTTTCTTTGAAGATTAGTTGTTTCTCCCCTTTTAAATTCCACCACCTGATTCTTAGATTTTGTTTTATGTGGTTTTTTCTCTTCCAATTTCTTACTTGGACGTCAAGTACTAGAAGTCTATGTTGAGTAGTCAAATACTCTCCCGGTATTACCTTACAATCCCTACAACATAACCGATCCTCTTCTCTCATGAGGAAGTAATCTATTTGGGTGCTTGAGCTGATATTTTTATATGTGATTAAGTGTTCGTCCCGTTTTTTGAACCTCGTATTGGTTATAATGAGCCCATATGCCATAGCAAAATCTAGGATAGATTTACCCTCATTATTAATTTCCCCGAATCCATACCCTCCATGTATCTCTCTATATCCGTTTCCGTCTCTACCCACGTGCCCATTTAAGTCACCTCCTATAATCACTTTCTCTCCTCGTATTGGTCTGAACAAATATCTGTATTTGGTTGAATTTTCTTTTCTTTGTGTACTTTTCGCTCGCCAATGGAACCCTCTAAACAACCATACCCCAAAGTTGGAAACCTTTTAAACCATAGGGTTTGCTGTCAAAATTTGACATGGTTCAGGACTTCAAGTTCCTAGACCCTAGCTATTACAGTGTTGGCATAAACTTAACAGTTTGGCATCCAAAAAATCCACATTGGATTGAATGTGATTCATTTGCTACACTTGTCAATATCACAAGTTTGCCTTCCTTACCGGAACACAAATTTCTGATTCTCTTTCCGTCTGGTCTCTCCCCAGTTGTCCATGAAAAGAGATTACACTTCAATCTGCTCATGATGGTTGTTGGTGGACCACATTGTATTTGAGCACATCAAGAAAGCTACTAACATTTGTAGAAAGGCCAGCTCAGATATGGTAATTTGGTTGTGGTCAAGTGATTCAATGAGTTGGTTTATAGGTTTCTGACCTTTTTTGTCTATTGCTGATTTTCTGATTCTGATTTTGGTTGTTTATGTTTGAGGTTGACGATGACATAATTTGGATTTAGGATAAAGCAGGACCAGTTGGATAGCTAAAGAGTGAGCAGCTGGCAATTTGATTCTGTTTGGTTTTTATTGGGTTACACTTCTTAATTTAATTGAATACCCTTTAAGCCCATTTATCATCCAATTTAAACCCTAAACCCATTTATTAAGCTTTAGTTTTCAGCTACCCAATTATAATCCATTGAGATAATTTAAGAGATCCGGATCCATTTATCTCAGGTGGTTTTAGATGGGTTCATAGGTTTGACAATTTGAGTCCAAATTGCCGCCCCTAGAGACATCATTCTCCTTGAGTTTCTGATTAAGAGATGCATCTACTAGTTTGGGCTTCATAGAATAGGGTTATTTATTTAGGAACCTTTATCTCTTTATATCCTTTATTTTGTAATAAAATAGTTTCCTAATTTTGCTATACAGGAATGTGTTAGTACTGCACAAGGATTGAACTGGGGTAGTTGAAAATTGGCTGTTTGTGCTTGTTAATATTTCGCTTCATAATTTGTGTGAAATTACTTATGGATAGTGACATTACTTATGTTGAATAAATTGCTTGGAAGATTCAATGATGTTATTGTCATACTTATTTGCTATTTTTAGAATATGATTGCCAAATCAACAGCCTTGTTGTCTTGTAGGCATGGTACCAATTATATAGATAAGTTGGGATTTGCAAATTTAACTGTCTGGAACATGAAAACATGGAAGGCTATGGTATGCACTTGCTTGTCCCAGAAATTATACATTCTTCAGGGAATCTCTTTCTCGGACAAAATTAATGAAGTCTTAACACTTCTCAATTTTATTGAAGACAGTCCTTCCTCTTGGTGAGGATCCTCCAGCAATGACTTCTTTATGCTTCAACCATAATGGGAAGATCTTAGCGGCAGCTGCAACAGATGGAATGATTCACATGTTTGGTATCCTATAATATTTGGCAGCTTGTTTTATTCTCAAAGCCCTCTCTTTTGGTGTTCCTGGTAAAAGAACACTTTGTTTTTGTGTTTTTGTTAATGCACTAGAATGTCTCCCCCCCCCCCCCCCCCCTGGGTGGCCGGTGGCTTGCTCATGCCATGCAGACATGAACAATTAAATATCAATACCTTAACTAGGCAAAGATATGTCTGCTGGACTACAAATTACTGGATGGCCTGCTCATGACTCTGCTATTAATTCGGTTCTTTTTGGGCCTGATGAGACCAGCATTTTTAGCTTGGGGATAGATGGAAAGGCAAGTTCCTTATCCAATTTTTATTGAGTTTTGGTCACACATGAGTTATTTCTCCTCTCAAAAACCATTTGTCTAACCCATCTTTTCAATTATATTCGTATGTTTAGCTAATTGTGGCGATCTCACCATATTAGTTTACATTTCAGATATTTGAATGGAGCTTGCAAAACCAAGGAAAGGTTCTTTGGTCAGGAAACTGCAGCAGGTATGAGAAATCCTTGCCGCTGTAATTTTCTGTAGCTTAAATGGTTTTACAGAAAAGGAGTGTTGAGTTCTAACCTAGTAGGGGGGGGGGGGGTTGAATTGACACCTTTTTAAAATTCTAATGCAAAACTTATGCACGTATATATATGAGAAAACAAATTTAATATAAACCAAAATTGTAGTTGAGAGTACGGGAGCACTTAAATACTAGATGGATAATATGATATCTGTCAGCTGTGCTAGTATGTGCTTTGATCCAATATACTCTTCAAATTACAACTTGGTGAAAACAAGTGATTTGAATGCACACAATAACAAGTCTTTAAATAAACCAAATGGAATATTAAATGAGTACAAAGAATGATCAATTCAAGCAAATCAGAATATAAAATAACCACCAAGAATGTAGGCCTTAGGATTCGGCCACTTTAGATAGCACAAGACCAAAATAAACAAGTATAATCAAACAAGAATAAGTGAGAATGAAAAGAAGAAGAACACAGCGATGTATAGTGGTTCGGCCCTTATGACTTACATCCACTACCTAAGGATTCCCTTCCTTAGGATTTTCAATCAAATCCACTATATAAAATTTTTCTTACAACCACCAAAGCCTTCACTTGGCTTCACCACCACTAAACTATTTCTGGAATCTCACACTCACTAGTTTGGATTTTGTACGCTCTTTACAAGATACAAGAATAGTAGAGATTGAGAAATAGGGTTCTCTCAAAAATAATACAATGAAGTGTAGAGAACTCTCTTAGTTTTCTCTCAAGAAGATAGAGGAAAAGAAAGACTTAGAGAAAATGAAAATCTTGCCCAATGATATAGAAAATAATAGGGCTTCCAAAAGTTGTTCCAAAGCCTTCAATAGATCCTTTTATATAGTGCTAGAGTAGGCTTTCCTTGATCAATCTTAGCCATCCATGTGTTAAGTCTTCAAGCCAATCTCAGCCCTTCATTTGAATTCTTGATTTACCTTCCATAATCAGCTAACTTGATTGATCATCAAGACCTTTGACTTTTGTTGATCTCCAATCAGCCTTGAATGAGCAAATTAATTCCAATAATACATGGCTAAAATATCATCAAAATCCTTCATAATTCTTACAAAATTGACCATAAATAAGAAATGATCAATTCTGACTTCTAGTTGATCTTCAATCACCTTTGATTGTGCAATTGACCCCTTAGCTTCAATAACAAGCATAGCTAATTTGAAATTTGAATTTAAACCTCCAAATGGTGTAAAATCCATCCAAATATTCTCAAATAATGAAGCAAATTTGTCTAACAATGAAGATATCAATTATAACTTCAAAAGCCCTTAATTGATCAAGTTTCCATACTAAAAAATGTTGACAACAAGAAGAGAATCAATTTGTGTAGCTGAATATATGCAAGATATCCTTTGAATATTCTCTCATAATGAGGATATCAATTAGCTATAATGAGGATATCAATTAGTCATAATGAGTAGGATAATTGATTCCATGATTTGAGTAGAGGATCCTTTTAATGAAAGAGAATCAGCAATAAAGGAAAGTAATATCAATCAAGGTTTAACTTTCAAACTTTAATTTCCTCCATTAATGTTGAACAATAAGGCTGAATCTTTAACTTCTCCATTTGAATGCAATTCAAAAATTCTTCCATATTTAACTGAGTAGAGGAGCTTTTAGGAACCTTTAAATTTACTCTATGATTCTCTTACCATATTTAAACCAACGAGATGATGTAGCCTTGATGAGTGTGCTCCACGTGGTTGTCATGTCATCAAAATGCCATATTAACAATGCCATGTCGCCAAGTTACATATATGACAACTCTATATAGTGGACTACTCCAATCTCCTCAAAAACTTCCATATAGATCTTTTGAACTTCCCATATATGAACAAGGATTCCATATATATATCTTCTAGACTTTCCATTCCAAGAAGAACTTTCTATACATAGCTCAAATACTCAAATTTTTAGAAAACTCTCTAAAAACTTGTTTCCATATATAATGAAATCTCTATATAAGTATAAGAAGTTTCCATATATAACTTGTGTTATGAAATCACTAAAGAATAGCTTTGTAAGCCTTATGAAGGCTTCATGCTTTGTTAGTACTTAAAATATAAATGTACATTCACATTCACACATGCCAATCATCAATCATCAAAATCTACACTTAACAAGGAGTTCCTTGGGCTTACTAGTAACTGACATTGTAAATCAAAGGGAGGTGGTTCCTTGGCCAATTTATCCTAATTTATGTTGTACCTAGGTCTCTCCCCTTGATTTTCTCGGCTTCTTCTGCCTCTCTTTCTAAAGACTTATTCCATTCCATCCACACTTATAAGAGCCTCTATTAGCCTTCTTTTCACATGACCAAACTATCTTAATCATCTCTAACACATCTTATGGTTTGTACGATGCCATCTAACCTTATTATGAACACCTTCAATTTTATGTTAAAAAATATAAGTATAACAGAGATGTAAATATTCATCTTAATATCTTTTTCTCTGCTACACTTACATTTTTGCACATGTTAATGCTTTATTACTCAACATTTCATGCCATACAACAAAGCTAGTCATGTAGTTGTCCAATATATATTTTTGTTAGTTTTAACATAATTTATCACAAAACATGAAAATCAAAAGACACTGATAAATGAAGGGGCAATCAATGAGACATGCAAGGAGTATTTTTAAGAGTTACTCAATAAATATGAAGAAATAAATGTTATGATGAAACATCAGAGTAACTTAAAAAAGAAAAAGGAATTACGTGTTCTATCGAGGTATTTGTTCAAATGAAATAAAACAAGTTATGAAAATGATAAAACAATAAAACTCATCCATTATCATTTGTGGAACTTTTTGACCTGAGTAGTTGGGGTACCGGAACCTCTTATGTAGCCAAACACAAATGTTTGATGCCCTGTGTCTGTTAATAGAATGCCAGGGGCATATAGTCTGTTATGATTCAGCACCACCTTATATAAGCCCGATACACAATCCTGGTTTTTAACTGGGTGATTTTTGTACTGCTGTTGCCCTGCGAGGTGTCTTTGTAAACATCCATTCTTCCCTTCTCACAAAAAGGAAAAAGAAAAGGAAGTCAACATTTATACAGAACTGAAGAATTTTGGCCACTTGAGCTTATTCTGTCATGTAGGTTCTGCAATCTGGAGAATTCATTATACTGCAGACATGAAATGGCATTAGATGCTAATGGCAGGAGACTGTTGGTAACATCTGGTTCAGTTAGAGCACCCATATATCAGGTAATGTCGTCTCCATTCTTTCACCCACATACACACTTGCATGTGCCCAGCATGTGCCCAGTCATTGATATGTTGTGATTGGTCATGTTTTATCTGCTGCATTTATATTGTTAACTTGCCAACGCATTGATTTATGGCTATTTCATCTGTGAGCCACAAAAATGATGGTGACTTGTAAGGAACTTAATTATCCTGCTGTTGCATATCAGGTTAGAGGTCATACAAATGGAATGAAAACCCTTCCTCACAGTGCAGCTATAACTACTGTGGATTGGCATCCAACCTTGCCCATTTTTTTGACTGGTTCAGCTGATCACTCTGTCCGTGTGACATCCATATCATGAAGGTTTCAGTTTTCTATTTACTCAATTCTGACTAGTTACTGCCAGGCATGAATTCATTTCACTCCAGATGATTCGACCAAACTTGTTTTTGTGCGTCTTTTGTCCAGCTTTGTCTCAGAGAAGTTCAGTGTAATTATAGAACTGTTAGTGCTGTAACAAATTGATTAATTTTTTGCGTGTCTTACAAAATTCAATGTGTAATGAGAGTAGGGGAGAGAAGAGAGCAAGATGTGAGTAAACTCTTTTAGGTATCCTGAAAATGGAGAAAATGTTTTCTAGAGTTTTGTATAAACCACCAGAGTAAATGTTACTGCTTCCTGCGTGAAATTTGGTTGGTATTCTCAACGTGATGAACTTGTCTCCATTAAGTTTTTCATTTTTCATTTGTAAATGAGTACTTCTTCAAAAAGAATGTTCATTCATTTGCAATATTATGTATTCTATTTAAGAGAACAAGGGGGCATAGCTCATGTCTTCTCACACTCACAAAACTATGTGCAGCCACATATGATAATGTTTATTTTTCATTCTTCAAGATGAAATTTTGTTGGATTTTACTCCTCTGGGAATGACACGTCTTTAGCTAGAGTAAGGAAATATAGAAATTGGAATGTGTTCAGAAATAGTTGAATGAGGAATAAAACTGGATATTTGAATGAGATGTCTCTCAAATTAAATTATTTCAAAACTAGTGATAGAATCTAAAATTCGTCTTTTCTTGAAACTTGTAAAATGTGATAAAGAGATGTTTACCGGAGATAAGGAATAATGTACAAGGATCTAGCTGCTGTTGATTTGAAGTGTAAGAATAATGTTTGTTGTAGGCACAAGCAGCAGATGGCCAAAGTTGCATATTAACTGATTCAAATTTACTGCATTCTTTCAGCTCCTGACTAACATTAATTTCTCTTTTATGCTACATGAGCCTTCTTGCTTCATATCTCTTTTGGGTATCCATGGAATGACTGTTTTCTCACAGTGGAACATATTTCTTGAAATTTTGGAGGTCTCAAATTTCTCAGATGTTTCTTCCTTTTATGCTAGTATTAATTCTGTCTGCACCTTTGACAGCAGGATTAGTACTAGGTGGAACTGTCAAAAGTATCCGTTCCTTGTGATAGTTGAGGGTCATTGAACTAGGTTAGTTAGAACTTGCCAGTCTGTACCCTTGTACTGCTGCAATGACTGGTGCTCAGACTGCTAATTGATTTTGTTCTCAGTTTGGAGTGTGTAGATTTGCATTTTGATGACGAGGTATTGGGGCAAATAATAGAGTAGTAGACACATTTGGGCCTCTAAGCACAGAATCTTAGTGCATTTGCCTTGCATTACATATGATAAGTCGTCTTCATGGATGGCTGTTACCCTTTCTTTTCCATTCCGCTATATATCAACTATAAAATACTTGTTCAACTAGTTTGTACATAAATGATCTGGCAGATAGTTGTCGGGGTAATTTTGGGAACTCATATATATTGATGTCCCAACTGAGCATTTTTTATCGAGGGAAAGATAGAAACCTCTATGTGCAAAATCTTCAAGTAGAAAAAAAAAATTGATATTTTTTTCCTTCTCCTCTTCCTCTTCTTGAAGTTATAGTTTGTGAGCATAGCCACATTTTTATTAGCTAGTGATGGTGATGCTTGGATAGCTAAAGTTCATGTTACTGACCCCGCTTAGCGGCAATAAGTCTTGAGATGGTGCCGAAATATTTTGAGTGTTAGTTGTCCGGATCAAACTTTGGTATCATGGATTTAATCTGCATCAGATTAGTGTTTTTTAGAAGAGCATATTCGATTGAACAAGAAGCGGAGTACTCCTTATTTTTATGCTGCAGATAAACAATCCATATATGAGCGCAGGTTAGCTTAGCAAATTGAGAGTGTTATTCAGCACTGCCTCTTGCTACGCTTCGTCTGATGCCTGTTTATGGGGCTTTGGGTTTGTTTCACTTTTACACTTAACAACCATTTCCTTGCAGGTCTAATAAGCACATTGCAATTAAGGGGCCACAATTTCTTGTGATTATAGGGAAGTTGGGAAAATGTATATGATAATGGACTGTTGGCGTTATAGTCTTGCTTTTTGGGGTTTCATGGCCTCGAATCTCTTCCGGCTTGGTTTTGCCTAGTGCTTTTAACAATTTCCGCTTGACAACTACAAGCTTTGCACCTTTCAAGGCAGAAGAGATAAGTACCCATATTGATAGTGGTGCTCCTGGCTTGCTTTGGTAAATATGAAGTAGGTAATACCGCACAAGGAAGGTTTTTTTACATAAAAAATCATATAGAATGGCGTGATATATTAATATTTAAACACTAGATATAATGGGGAAAAAATTCATAGAAGCGGTATATAAACAAATGTTCAGTGGCATTTTATTAAGTTTTCGAATAAAATCTTGTATCATTTTTCACGTTCTAATGTACCCTGTTAGGGGTCACTTGAGCCTTTCTCCCGGTAATGCAATGAGCAACGGTCTTGAGTTTTTTTTGCATGGCCTTTCCTATTTCTTGGATATGAATGGACTTGTGTGATTTCAGTTTTAAATAAGCAGGGAGAACAAAAAATCATACAGAAGATTTTGTTTAAGTTAATTATAAAGAGGTAATGTTTAATGAAAGGATTGAATCTACATGTGCATCGTTGGGGTGAGAATGGAAATGCGAATTTGGGGATGGGTCTTGAAAACAAATTTATGGGGATATTGAGCCCAACACGTTCGGGTTAGAAAATGTGCTCTGCAATGTCATTGGAGGCTTTGGTTGGGTAATATAGACGCCGGGCCAGTGGCTCGTACTTTGGAGATAAGATATTGGACCAGCAACGGAGCGTGTGAACCATATTATGGGGATAATGGGCCTGGAAATTAAATCAATGACACATTGAACCCCAATTTTGGGCCCATCAGCCCGTTAAAGGGATATTGACCCATAATTGGGCGAGTAGCCCATATCGTGAAGTTTATGGGTCTGAGATGTCAGATCATGACGACATTCTTATGTTGGGACGGCCCATCTCAAGGGAGATTGGGCAAGATACTGGGTACGTGATCCATCTCATGGAGAATATCCAAATCAGGTATTGAACATGAGGTTTGTGGCCCATCAAAGGGACGTTGGGTCGGCCTAATCCGTGGAACGATGGACCTTTCAATATTAGTTTGATTGGCCCACAACTGCGCGTTACAACCGATGCCAAATCCAGGTGGTCCTGGCTACTTAATTCTGATCGAGATAGAAATTAGGGCGCCAATAGGACCAGTAGCCGAAATGAACTGGCATCGTTCCACAATACAAGCTGGCGCCGTCGCGGGAACTTTTTTTTTCCGGCACCTTCAGCCAAAATTGCAAACAGTTAAATCTACAGACTATTTGTTCGTTTTTCTAAGCCAAAATAAAATATACAGACATGGCAAAACACCAGCCATTGATACAGCTCTCTATTCATCATCCTCAAAATCAATCACCCTCTGCTTTCTCCTTGGTATGGCCACTTGGTGAGATGCAACAGGAGTCGCATCATTCGACATATCATCCTCAAGATACATCAACTGATCCTGTAAATCCTCGGGTGGGATATCATTTGATGCTACTTGCTTTACATTGTTGACGCTGCTTGGTTGTTCAGCTTCTGCATGGGCGGCATGGTTGAGACTAGCATCATCAAATTCGGTAACATGAATGCCACGTTCGTGTCCATCCCTGAAAAAGAAACATGCACGTATATTTAAGTTATACTCTAAGACTTATCCGTAAACTATTGCATCGCAAATTAGTAATATGTCCCTTCACCTTCATGAAAGAAAAATTGCAGAGAGGAAGCAAGTAGCCAAATTATGCAAAGCAGTGGCCACCAAAGATCAGATTTCGGTTACAATTGACCCAAACCATGTTGATCGCCCCCCAAGGAGACCATAAACACGGGTGTTTCTTCTAATGTACAGTTGTGAGCATAATTAAATGCTAAAATCAATTGACTTCAACATAAGCTACATCAAAGAACTCATGCCAAAATGTTCAATACTTGCATCTTTCATGACACAGTTTAATACTTCACTGATTACAACTAGTATAACACTGCAATATATGCCAACACAACTCCCAATTAGTCTGGAAATCAGGTCACTAGTCGTGCCAAGCAGGAAAAATTATTAAGTGCCCTACATAATTATGAACTCCCAGTGTTACATATTTTCATTGTTTTGTAAAGAAAACTGAAATAAAATACATAATGACGAATCAAAGCAACTTTCACAAAATATATATAAACAACTTTAATACTATATAATAATTTGGTCCCCTCAAGGAGAACAAGAAATACTGCACCATTTGTCAAACTTTCAATTGATATTACAACATTTGGTTATTTCATATCCTTGAAGCAATTCTAGTACTTAAAAACAATCTATTGCACCATTTGATTATTGTGATATATCAACCATAATTTGAGCTATTAACTACGTTAGTTTGAGATAACCACAAGGACTTGTAGGAATATTCCCTCCTAATATTTTTCTTTGGAGTCGTTGAGGGAGTCTGAAACAACCACCTCCCATTGAAGGTTAGCCAGTGTATAGTTTGGTCGTCAGAGACTGGTGTCTCGTAATCAGCAGTTCAAAACATGCCATTAGAGAATGTGCATCCACATAAGATTGGGTAGTTCCACGCAATCTAATGACCTATGATAGAAAGGTGCTCACAATGATGAATCATGAATATTCACGATACCTTCACTCTACCCCATTTCTCCCTCCATTATTGGGACTTTTCCTATCTCCATCCTCCCCTAGCCTTACAACACAGTGGTATCATAGACCTTGCCATGCAGAAACCAAGTTAAATCTCTTAATTTAGGTAATCCCTCTAAGCTGATCCTTCCTACATTTATATCATAGATATCTGATATTTGTGCTTGAGGAAAATTCAGTCCATACACCAGCCATATAACACTTGAACCACTTAAATCTGAAAATGATATCTGGTACATCACTTTATGACGTCATAAGATGCATTATAAAAATAGAAGTTATTTAGAAAAGTTCTAGTTCAAGTGCCTCCAAAAAATTCAATAAGCAATCCCACAGTGTATCTATGCAACTGAATAAATCCTGTTCAGTACTTCTCATAATGCAACTTCTAATGCCAATCTAAGTCAAATCATCAATACATTTCATTCAAAAGGTAAGAAAAACAGAACAGAACAGATCTTGAAAGTAAACAGATTTACAGGTTGAGACAGTTATAGATAATAGATGAGATGCAAGTTACAGATACTTTGAGGAGTACAAATCATTCCAACACACTAGTGGTCAAAGACTCAGAGCCATTATCTAGATTCCAGCACTCGTACATATAGCATTCTTTTCTTGGTAAGGATGAAAACTGATGAGTAATAAGCACGCATGCACATGTAGAAGTGTCATCAATCAAAACTGTGTTTCACCAGAATTGCCAAGAAAGATCACATCCTACCATCTAAGCGAATAATGCATACCTTCTTCAACCACTCAAAATAATACAGAAATTGAAAATCACAAAGTGAAAGGAAATGTTAGATGTATTTCTCCCTCTGTGCCTACTTGTCCCCTTCCAATGATAAAACCATAAAAAAGATGAGAGGATGGCAATTTGTAGTTGCTGATAAACGTAAAAGAAACAAAACATAAAGCAGGCATCCAACCAGGTTATGAAGTTCCAGACTAAGAATGATAAAATGAACACTCCATAAATAAGAAATCATGCTCCATTTCTAAAGAGAGAATAATTACCCCAAACAAGACCCTGGATGTTCACCGCCAGAATTGTCCCCTGACAAATTTCCTTCAATTGACTTGTCAGTTACATCCTCAATATCTCTTCCATTCTTTTTTCTTTTGCTTCTGAAGTACCAAAGGTCAATTAAATTTCAGCAGAAGAGCCAAACAATATAAAATTATGCATATCCTTATTGACACAAGATATATGTATTGTTATTAACTATGAGAAGTATGGCTCAAATGCAAAACGGCTGTAACATGGTGCATATAACATTTTAGTTAGCATTTAAACTTTCAAAGCCCAGCTAAGCATGGGAATCTTATGCCATTTTGCTCGACCAACAAAGCACTAAATAATGATTCCCTTAATCTTTTTTTCTCTATTTGAGTTCATTTAAATTGCAAATCAGTAAAATCCTACAACCAATAAACCCCAATGGTGGTATAAAGGATCCCCTTTAACCATTGTGCTCCATGAAACAGTCCTTAAAAAACCAATGATACATCTGGATTTAATCTGCAGTTTTTTCAATTTAGCCAAGCAAAGACAATTCTGATATGAAATCAGAAAGTAGGTGATCTACCATATTCAAAAGTTCATCAAATTCAAGGGGAAATTCTATGGTAACCTACCGGTAGTGGTACCCGAGGATGTTTTGTACAACATGAAATGTGTTTCACACAACATGAAGGATTTATCTTAAACAAAAAGGGTTTTAAATAATACACCTTTCCTGTTGTACATCAAGCCTTCATGTTGTACAAAGTACCCTTTGGCAAGATAGAATTTCCCTCCAATTTTAAAAGAGATATCTTATAAAAGAATAGCAAATAACTAAATAAATGGGAGCAACCACAAGATAGTAGCACATCAAGAGTATTCACATAATATAAGTACAAAAACTACAATCGGCAATGCACAAAGACTCCTTATGCATATGATTGGAGGGGGGTACTATAGGCAAAGGTTTGCTGACTTACATTTATTACTATTACATTATTAGTATTACCCTGCGTGCTAGATGGCAGTCAAGCACACATTGAAATGCCCAAATAGTACAGCAGAACATTGTTGAGATGGACGTATAAGAAGAAACCTGATAGAACAATCGAGTGGCACCGGAAACTTTAGGCGGCAAAGATGAGTCACAATGATATCTAGCACAGTTAACATGGACAAGATATACCTCGTGACCAAACACTTAAAAACCCTAATCTTTCTCGAGAACTACAATGGCACGAAAGAGGCTGACTTCCAAGCAAGTGAGAAGAAAGCATCTCGTGAAAGAAGCGGAAGCTGGTCCCAGCAGCCAGAGGGGTGAAGGAGCGGCACAGGTTCTAGCGTTGGGCCAGGAGATAGGTTGGGAAGACCATCTACGACACCTGAGCAATGCAGTCGCAGCAGAAGAGAACTCGATTTGAGGACAAGAACTTGTGCGCGATTCATGGTCAAGGATCTTCAGTCCCCGAGGGGACAAGAACTTGTGCGCGATTCATGGTCAAGGATCTTCAGTCCCCGAGGAGAATTTGTCTAAGGCTCCATTCTTCAAGTACTTTCCAAGATGGATGGAAAATGCTAGAGAGCCCGACGGGCTTACCGACGGATTTATCGAAAGGGGGCAAAAAGACCATTTTGTCCCCACGCCCTGATCTCTCGCTCCCCTTCCCATGGATCCCCCTTCCCCCCCGCTCTGCGCGTCTCCCCTACAATAGCCGTCGATTGCCTCTCCGTCGCACCTCGTTGCAATTGCCTCGCCTCGCCTCGCCTCGCCGACAGTCGCTGCATCAACTGGAGGCGAGGCGAGGCGAGGCGACGATGGCCGAGAGGCGACGGAGGCGAGGCCAGGCGACTGCAACGAGGCGCGGCGGAGAGGTGATCGACGGCCATTGCAGGGGAGACGCATAGAGCAGGGGGGGCAGTGGCCCGCTTTGCAAATTTGCAAAGCAGGCGAGGGCAAAATCGTCTTTTTGCCCCCTTTTTGTGAGCCGCTCGATAGGCCCGTCGGGCCTTGTAGAACGACTCCAAGATGGATATATCGACTGGTTTTTCTCTAGGGTTTGTAGGATGTGACTAGAAATGATCAGATTTGCCCACGATATTGCAAGATTATAATCGATATATTTTATAGTAACGCTTCGTTTCCCATGGCTATTTTAGTTGATTTTTGTGGTTGGTAGTCACAATTTTTCTAAAGTTTGATACAATTTTTAAAAATTATTTTTTAATAAGAACTTCAGTTAAACTCTTAACGAATTGACTTTTAAACAACACTCACAAATTTAAGTTTAAACTCTACCAAAAATCATATCAAATAAAGTTTAAAAATTAAAAAAATACCATTATGTGATATTTTTATAATGCATTCTCTTATTAAGAAATATTTAGTATTTCCTATTAAAAGTTTTTTTTTTTTTTTTATGAAATGACATGATAAGTGATAATTGACTCAATATGATAAATATAGTAAAACTATCATTTTTCAGGTTATTGTATAGATAAATAAGCAAATTACTTTTAGTCACCTCATTAAACAAATAAGAAAGCAACTTAACAAGAAATATTATATATTTCTTATCTTAATATAAAATACAATAATAAATTAACATATTATTATACCAATTAAGTTAGCATATCAATGCATACCATTATATTTTGATATTAACCTAGACTTGCAAGTTGAATTATTACTACTCAAGTTATAAAATACCAAATACACATATAATTGCATAATAAGGGAGCGTTTGTTAATCAAGATATGGGGTAAAAAAGCCAAGATATGGGATGTATTCCAAACTTCTATCCTTTTCAACATGTTTGTTAAGCTTACCTGAAAATTTTTGAAAAAATCATTAATGACCCCTTATCTTGATTTTTCAATATATGTTTATCTCTCTCCCCTCAAGATAAGCATATTTTAGTCTTTATAGATAAGAAAAAAAATATATTTGTCTTCTGGTGCATTTTAAAAAATTCAACAAACAGCTTGATAAAATCTTGGAATACTTTTCAACCTTATCTTGACTCGAAATGCATTCCATATCTTAATTCGGAATGCATTTCAATCTTATACTAAAATTAATTAATTAATTATTAAGTAGAGTTGATCTTAAATCATATGTAACATTCATATTACATTTTATCTCTAATTAATTAATGTAAAACGTGACTATCTCTCCTATCCAATGCCTCATCATATTAACTCACTTTCTAAAAAATAAAAGAGCTCAATGTAAATAATCCCACCTCAACTTTGATGTTTTTAATAATAGATCTTTTCAATTTTAATTTAATACTATTTTATGAATTCACATCCTAAACTTAATAGGGCTGTCACATTTTACTTTTAACCCATTTAAAATGCAACAATAATATATAACCATTTCTAGTTAGGGCAAGAACTACAAATCCCCCTCTTCCCATCTCACAAGCAAGATTTATAGTCTGAAACAAACGCAGGAATATTTAGAGAGAAGAGGAGACAAGTACCTTTTTATCAGAGATAATAGTGTCTCATCATCAGATTCTTCTCCTTTTTCTGCTGATGAGTTGATAACATCTTCATCTCTTAAATGCATGTTGACTTCAGATTTTCTCTTCCGAGGAACACGAAGGCCAAGCTGCCTAAGTTTGCGTGATATTTGTGCTGCTGTGAATGTGCCATCAGCATCCAGGGCATTCACAATCATGTGACTGCACCTCTTGTGATCCTTAAACCTGCAGAAGCAAATGAGAAAAAGGTCGTGATTGAAATCTGAATAAGCACACCTCAGAGATCTACTCGGAATCTTCTTGATGTAATGCACTTCTTTTAGCAAAAGAGAATGAAACATATATATATATACATGTATCGAGATTGGGGTAAACAATTGAAGCACTCACTGCTCAAACAAAGTTTTGATCATAATTTCCTGATCTTCGCTAAAAGCACGTACTCATTTTCTAGTGTGGCTGAAAAGGAAAAAGCAAATGATTAGCCAATTCACCACAAAACCAATCAAGCTGAATTTGTTATCCCACCACAAATTCTCTCGTGAATTAGACTTGCGCAGTGTTAAACCTCGCTTTGCAGCCAAATTGTTACCCCACCACAGACGTATCTTTTACAGCCAAATTGTTATTTTGATTACGTAAAGAAATATTATAAATAACTTCCATATCCAGAAACCTTCATATTACTTACAGAGGTTTCCTGAGTTCAGAACTTTCCTTCAATTCACTCTTGTTAGGAAAATCATTCTCATTTCCCAATGCCTCTTCTTCTTCCCCACTTTGATTAGAGCATCCAGCTTGAAGCATCCTTTTATTTGACAGGACTTTTGGCCCAAGCTTTCTAAGCTTTTTGGTATGCTGAACTTGTGAAACTTTTCCATCTGAACTGAGGTCTTCAGCAACAGGGCTACAATGTTGAATCAGACAGATATAAAGTATCAGAAAATGGAAATGATATAAACATAAGTCAAGAACAGAAGAGATTCCAAAAAGGAGCCAAGTCATTGGCATTCTTAATGACTACTGCCTGTAGATTTTTTCATAATGAGAATTCATCTAGAATTTCAAAGACTGTCCAATTCCTTCAATCATACAAAGTCAAATAACTGAAAAAATGCTATTAATAGAAGTAGATACTTTCATGATTAAAATTTGCATCCTCCTTCCTACGGTTCCACAAAGAACTCCTCCCATAAAAATAACATTTCCAATTACTTTTATCGCAGCTCATTAAAAGTTACAACATGATTGTACAGTTCCATAAAATCAATGAAGTTTGAAAACAGAATTTTTCAAAAATAAGAAGATTGTCAGACTATTGATAGCTCTTGGCCATTTAATTTATTGCCTATAATGCTATAAAAAATGTCAGTTCAGAATCTGATTCTACTAAAATTTCATATCATATAAAGGAATATTATAACAAAAAAATGACTTATCAGAGTAAAAACAAAAATAAAAGGCAAGCAAATCTATATACACACAAACAGTCAACAAGTTATGTTACCCTATTATCATAATTTCATAACAATTTCTTCTTACTTCTCTGTGTCTATCTTTTCATGTGAGAGAACAAAGTCGGCTTCATCATCGCCAAGTGCATCTGCTATATTTCTATGGGCCCATCCTTTACCTTGAGTTGAGCCAATTTCTCCATCTTTAGAGACACTTTCCCACCTTTTACTTTCCCTCTTCAAGTTTCCAACTTCATGCAATAAAGATTCACAGTTGATATAGTGGCATTCTTTACGTGTCTTCCAGAAAAGTACTTCCACAAAAAGAAGAGGTTGACTCTTCATTTTCCTTAGCATTCTCCTAACCAAGGTTGTCAGAAATGAAACTATATTCTCATATTCCTTGCATGGACTTGACTTCTGCTCATCCAGGATATTGTAGAATGTATTTAGAAGTGATAACTGCAAAATTTGTCAAGAAGATGTGCTCATTAAATGATACCCCAATTAACACTCTTGACAAATTGGAAAGATAAACTATTTACAATCTTTACCTGATATAGCATTGGCGAAAGCTCCAGATCATCACAAATTCTACGCAACATGCATATAATATAGTGGTTTGCACTTACAGAGTTGCTCTTGTAAAACTTCAGCAGCCAACATAATTTTTGAATAATTGAATTGTTTGCAAGTGCAGAAACCAAAGTAGATACATTAAAATCGACTTCATCAGTTGCAGCCAACTGTTCATCACTGGAAGAATCACCAATTCCATCAGAAAGATCATTACAATTTTCATCAGACCTATTTTTCATCTCAGGCAAATTGCTTTCATGATCATGTGTTTCTAGCTCATATGCTTCAGGATTGTCAACTTGGACAGGTATTGAGATGTCCTCACTTTGATTCGTTAGCTTCTCACTAGTCAACATGTTTGAATGTGCAAACTGTTCACAACCAGAGCTACCAATATCTTTTTGGATGGAGGCATGATCTGCATCTGGTTGATTAATGTTATCAGCCTTCTCATGCAACATTTTCTTTGACCTCTTCTTCCTTGACTTTCGAGAAACCTTAACCAAAAAATAAAAAATTATAAACCGAATCTGCTTGGCCTAATGACTGAATCCCTACATATTCATCTCAAACAATAAAAAGATAAAAAAAATATAAATTAATGCAAACAATTTTACAACTTTCCCCAAAACAATAGTAAAATAGAAACAAGAGATACCCTTAATGTGCCTCGAGCTTGAAGGTTCTCCATAAGCCTTATAACTACATGCACCGTTTCTACCAAGTCAGCAAGGTCACTGGCACGACAGAACAATAAAACAGTGTCAACTGACAAAATGCTGGCAGGGCATAAAAGTTTTCTCCATACTACGCACGTGCAGTATTCATGTATAATAATTGACATATACAATAGTTCTAAGATAAGCCTTTTACATTGGCATTTGCACATTGCTATTGGTGGAGCATTATGCCAGTGCATCATCTGAGTCTGAGAAGTCCTTTAAAAAGGAGAAATTTAAAAGGAAGGTTTGATTAAAAAGAACTTTTTATTTCCTAAATGTAGACTACTTTCTGGAAAATTTTGAGCAAAACAACAATTAGTTTCAAAAACAAGATGCCCTCAATAATTTATTCCTAATGCATATGTTACAACGTCAGTGGCTTATGTGCACGGATATTACTGGCTGTAAGGTCTATCAATTCAGCCCATGTAGACCATGCTGCCTAATACAGAATTGGAAAAGAAAAGACCTACAACTCACAGAAAAATCAAAAGCATAGAGCAAAAGATTTGTTTATAGATGTAAACATACAGAAAACTAATATCATCAGCTCAACATTTCTGAAAGTATATATGTCATACAAATGCGTTAATGAGAATAGACAGATCAGGCCAGAAAGCTATTCCCCTCAAAGAATCAGGTGAAATAGTTAATAACATGCTGCTAACAGCACTGTAATATACAACTTCCCCTTTCCAGAGATGTATATGTTGAACTAATGGAATTCAAAAATAAAATTCTCTATCTGAGGATTATATGATACAATCTTATGCTCTAAAAACAAAATGCAAATTTTTCATTTTATGTTGATGAGACTACAATAGATATGAAGTTTCAAAGGTGCAGCACTTACATGACAATTTTTTAATAATGGGAAAAGAACAAATATTAAGTAGTTTAAGTACAATTAGAAAAACCTTTTGGCTTGTTTGTGAGTATCAAATGATTTGATCTGATTCAAAAGGAACTGAGTCATGCCTTCTTCTGTTTGATCATAAAATAACTTGTAAAGAAGGATACGAGCTGTTTGGGGCTCTTTACAATCTTCTGGAGATACCTTTAGCACTAAATCCAACATGCGGATCTACAAAAAACAAAACCATTAACAGATGGTATTATGCTAACTCAACAAGTGAGCAACTTTGAAAAAGTTGTCCACAGAAAAAAGAACACATACACACAAAAATCTATTTATTAGGCATTGATCGCAATGTTATAGTTAACATTTTTTTCCTGTAGCAAATGCACTGAACTGGAAAAGTGCCAAGTACCAAAATCATCAAGAGCAAGACAAAATAAACCATTGTGGTGTTTTGCATGCACTTGCTGGAAAGAGGTCGTGCAAAGGAACAACCATCTAGTGGAAAGAAGCAGCTCATTACTTTGCACACTGGATATAACATGCCAAGAAATACCATAACATCTCTTTTGACACAGTTTCTGTTAAATAAACTTCACAGAGGCACATATCTGAACAGATTTGAGCTGCAAATCACACTGTTTGATAATGGTTAAACTGGTATAGAGTGGAAACTTGTAAGAGTTACATTAATGACACAATAAAAGTAGAGTGTTTGCTCTAACAAGCTTAACACACTCCTCAAACATTAAAAGGAACCATTAGAAACGACAGACAATCAGGTACAACTGCCATTTAAAATATTATAGCTCATACGGTAGAATGTGCTACTTCAAATCCTTCCTATTATTTAATAATGATTTGATCTACTTGCTCAAAAACACAACCATAAATCTATACCTAGTTGTACATTTTCTACAATGCTAATGACATATTATTAATGATCAAAGGGGAATCATCCCCAATGCACAGAGCTCCCCACTTTGAAAGGATAGGCAAAAGTCATATTTGTATGCAGCGTTCACCTTACTTGTTTGCAGACTATTTCCGCAGACATTACTAATGATGTGCAACAAAAATTAAAGTTCACAAAGGTGAAACTAAGTAATTCTAGAACCTATCTACATGCAATAACAGCAAGAGAAACAAGCAGAACAGTGGGTGTAAAATTTTCAACCATGAAATTTCAAGTTGAAATACAACATAAAATAAGGAAGCATGGATCACCATGATTTTCATAAGAGACCCTGCTGCAGATAGAAATTTATAGTCACTCATCTCCTTCAAGCCTTCATATGCATAACGCCACTTTGAAACAACTAATAGAAACATTGATTCATTCATTGATGCAGCAATTGGTCCACATATGTTGCCTTTAAACAATGTGTTATCAGCATGATGATTGACAGAAGCTTCAACTGGGTCATCTTCTTGGTTAGGCTGTTAAAGCAAAGAAAGACCATATGAGTGTTTCGGTTGTGATCAATGACAGCAACATTGAGACAGCACAATAAAGCCAGCAACTACTAGAGCAACAAAAGATCAACACAAAGTAATATATAGAATAAGAATCAGATTGTGCAGACAAGAAAATGTTCAGATCTCCGAATCATAGTTTTTTCATCATTTAATCTGATTTTCATCCATAAAACCATTACCATTTCCAACATAGAAAACTCAATCAGTTTCAAACATTTATTCTAAATAATCCAAATTTCTATTTCTATATATGTAGAGATGTAAATGCAACATCATAATCTTTGATGTAGGAAATTTAGCAATTTTGGAACTCACATCAGATGCACCTAATCTAAACCAAGACCCAAAAAAATGTTCAAGTCCCAAGTACTTTGGCCAATATAGGGACTATTCTCCACCATTTAGCTATATATATTGCAGCAACCTTTGTGCAATGTTTTAGCCCTCGTGCCTTTCCGATCTGGTCAATCATGTTAGTTTGACCTCTCAGTTACCTGTGCAGAACATTATTTTATTTAATTTTTTTTTTTTTTTTTTTGGGGGGGGGGGGGGGATGCTAAGTAACCTGTGTAGCACATTCAGATCAATCAAAAGAATTTTCGTTCATCTGTAAATGATGCATGCATATGGTCTTTGAACATCATATGTACTTCTGTTTCTTATCTTCTTGAAGTGGTACCTGGTCTAGCTTTTACAACTCCACTCATTTTTTACTCTATCCTTTCTTCTATTTCACACCTCATTTTAAATTCATCAATATGTCTGTACTAAAATGATATCGTGTAAAGGGCATCTTTCCTTGACAATTATGGTACAAAACCAACACTGGAAAAGCAATATTTCTACTTCATCTATCTGACTTTATTCCATGAGAAATTCCCCTCCCAGCCTTCCTCATCAATAATGAATCTAAGAGTGCATAACCATGGTTTTTCAATCATCCTTGTCATCAATGTCATAACACTTCATCAAATTTGAGCTATAAGAAAATGCCATCAACAAACAAGATGCACTGCAAGACCAGAACTAAACAAGCTTGCAGACATTTGTAACTCAACATACACCACATCCTATTCTCTCATCTTCTGGTCAAGTGAGAGAATACCCATCAACATTCCATGTCCAGAAACCAACTGATCAGTATCATTTTCAAATGTTTTAGACTCTTCTCCTTCACCTTGCAGAACTTCATAACTAAAGATCACTTCAGTATCACCCTATGTAGGACAGATTTGGTACTTTGAGAATACCGACTAATTTGAGGCTAATTTATGGTTAGAATACAAGGGAAAATTGTTGAAATGGCTAAGGTTTTGATATGTAATAGATTGGTAGACAAATTTAGGGGTAAAATATGGTTAAGAAAAGATGAAATTTCGAGAGCTCGAAACTAATCTGAAACTGGGGCTGCAAAAATCAAAAATAAAAAAATTGAAAGATTAGAGGAAGAGTAGGCATCACACCTAGGGTTAGAGTTGCATCACACAATTCAAAGAAAGCATCAATGATTAGAGAAAACTGAAGATAATTATTCATTCATTTCTAGTAATGTTATTCCTATTACAATTAGGCAAATAAAAATTGAAAGATTAGAGAGACTAAGCTAGGGTTAGAGTTGCATCACATAGTTCAAAGAAAGCATCAAATCTTAGAGAAAACTGAAGATAATTATTCATTCATTTCTAGCAATTTCTATTCCTACCAGAATTAGGGAATCCTTTTCCTATTATGGAACTAAACAAAATCTAAAACTATTAATAATAATACTAGGAAAAGACTATAAATAAAGGCTAAACACTATAAATAAAACCCTAACACATAATTAGAGTTACCAAAAGACATAGAAAAAGTTATGCAAAATTACAAAAATACCCTTCATTTATAAAACATCAAAACTCAGCCTAACAAGGCTTCTAAGAGGGTTTTTCTGCATCCAAATCCATCGCCATAGTTGGTGCAAATGTCTTGCATTTCTCTTCTCATAAATAGATTCCATAGTAGCTTAAGTCCATTCATGGGACAAATAATGACATATGAATCAAGATAGTCAACCGCCAAAATAAATTTACATTAAAAGCTTTATATAAATGACTCTAATCCCAAAATGGCCATTCAATCTTTTCAGATCCACATAGACTTTAGATAATGTTAAAATGCATATGTACATACATGCAATAAGCAACATTAATTCAGCTTACAATTTTGATCAACCAGTATCACATCAGAATAATTAATTATCTCGTAATAAGTGTTGCTAACACCCCATTATTTCATGGAAACTAAACACATCCATTTGGAAGCTAACACAGAACACTAGAACCAGATTAACCAATCAAATGACACAAAATGCTGATCCATGAAACAGATGTAAAGTGCCCAAGGTGTTTATGAGCTCCTTGAGTATACCACTTACCTTAAGGAACAAGGATTTGTAATACTGAAAGGATGTAACAAATTGAGCAACCTGAAAAAAAATAACAATGTCGCTGTTCTGGATTATATGATGTTCCTTTTCAATGTCCTCGCGAATGGACTGCATTAACACTGGAAACATTACATGCAGAGTAAGAACACCAACTGGTGATTTATGGTGATGATAAAATTTAAGAAAGAAAAATTTTCATTTCAATTACAAAAATTATACCATTATAACCCCCTGAGAGAAGTTGATTAACAAAACCATGAAGCAGTTCGAGAATATTGTCCTTTGTTGATGGTAATTTTCCATAGTCCCACACTGTTCTCTTCAATGGGCCTCGATGAACCGTTTGACACTTGAAAAGTGTATCACGAGAAGCAGAACAAGGGTTTCCCTTAAATAATGTTTTAGAACCATCCTGTTGGAAAGGGTTGTGGAGTTGCTAAATTTAGTTTTAGTAAAAAGTTACAGTGTCAACAATGGTAAAAACACAACCTACCATGGTTACCCGAGTAAATGTTCCCCTAAATTGTGTGTGAAAACCCAAATTACGCATTCTGATGAGCTTTCTCTTTTCTTCTTCTTGCTCCATAATGGACCTAAGACTGTTGATGGAAGTTTTGGCATCCCCATCCACCTAATTGATAAAACATCTCCTTTAGTAGTTTATCACAAAGATTCCATTTGATTGTGATGTGTAAACTAGTTGAATAACAAGTATGAGGGATAAATATGTAATAACCAAATCATAAATGTATACACCAAGATGCTAATTGTATGAAATTATCTGCAAAAATAATCTGCAAAAATAATCTGTTACTTTTAGCCATAAAGAATAGCGTGCAATCACATTTTACTTTGTCTCCTGGTTTTAAAGTAGAAATAGGAGCTAAAAGCTCCAGAGTTTAGGAACTTGAAAAGAGCACATATCTAAAGTTCTAATTTATTCCTCATGTTGCTTCCTTCTGGAGCATGGAAAAAACTATGTAGGATTTATTGCTAAAAGAAAATTGCAAAAACTAAACAGGAGCTGACCTTCAAGCCCTTGTAATTTGCTTTGGCAATAAACTCTGGCTCTTGGCCCATAAATATGTAATGAAATGTTTCAAGTAAAAGCAAGTTGTCTTGACGGAGATAGCCAAAAGAACCGCCAATATGCTGTGTCAGAACTAATATCAAATCCATTACATTCTCACGGAACATTAGTTCTAGAAACTGATCTCTGAGGGATAAGAATTGTGTGGCAGATCCCCCAGCCTGCTGATGCACAGGTATGTCATGGACAGCAAGAATGTTGCGAAATAAAGTAAGCACCAGCTGGACTAATTTCCAGTTATCCTCTGTAAATGCCTCACTGCTTAGAGTCAAATTAATAATGATATCAGTGATAACATAATAAATAGCAGTGATATTCACAAACCAGTACGCATGCAAAGGCAAAAGGTAGACAGAAATCTGAAGACCAGAATATGACAAAACAAAAAGACATTGAGATGGAGGACAAAATAGAAGAAAAAGTCAAAAATCTCCAACAAGAGTCTGAGCATTGAGTGATCATGTGATCCTACAAGATTCTAAGAATTGCATGATCATTTGATCCTATCAGCCATATCCAACCCACTCTCCTAGTCACATGGATTAAATAATGAGCCTGCAGTATAAAATGCGTGTTGCAATTCATATTTCTGATGATAAAAGCATGTCTATGTGTTGCAATTCATATTTCTGATGATAAAAGCATGTCTATGCTTCACTTCTGCTATTTGCATTCACGTGAGACAAGTTTCCATAGTATAGGCAACAAGGATAAGAGAAAATATATTCCATTCATGGCACTTAATTTATTGCAAGAGTAAAAACAGTTTTGAATTTGAAGGCAAATTTAAACATTGTTAAAATATAATTAAAACTCAATAGAAATATATAATGCTTTGCAAATGTTCACCCCGCTAAAATATCTATTGGCAGGCATTAGCACTTTCTTCTGCTTGATCAAGTTTAGCTAACAATGCTCTTACATACATCCTGAAATTGAGGAAAACATTCCCTAGCAGCATAACAACTGAGACAGCCTCAAATTAGGTTTCAGTGTGGACTCTTGAAAAGGATCCGCTAATTTTGAAAAATCATGAAAATGAAACATCATCTTGACTCTTGTATTTCTACAGAAAACTAAGAAGAAGAATCCTCATCTTAAGAAACCAAAACTTCCATTCATTTCCTTATCAATACATGCTCTATCAGAAATTAATTTAATAAAATAGAGGAAACAAGTGGTGGAATGGATAGAGAGAAAATCGAAGGAACCAGTCATCACCATGATATGAATTTTTCCATTATAAGGATCCCTAATCACAATGGTTCAACTAATTGTTTCACATAGCTGGTATAAAACCAGGGCGCTAAAAGAAATGAACCAAACCAAACACCTAAAGAGAAGATAAATAAACAAACATGGAGGGAGGATCCTCACCGCTCTAAATTTTCCAGTGGATTCTCTAGAAGTGAGACAATCACTGGAACTGTGTCACTGCATGTAATTGAAGACTTCAAGGCCCAAAGATACTCTATTTGTTGGGCTATGTCATTGGATGTGGGCTCAACAGGCATAGTCAGGAATACTAAAACCTTCACTGTCAAAATCATTAGCAATAATGAGTATAATATACAAATATGTATTCATTTTCTTCTGATTCTCAAACCTAACAGAGTAAATAAATAAATTTAGACTTCAAGCCATGGATTTCTTTTCTTATCTTTTTCCTGTCTTTTCCCTTTCCGTTTATAAATCCTGGTGCCTCACACAGCACCGGGAAAAAAAAAAGGTATAGTACACCAGCCAAGCTTCTATTTTGGCAATTTATTCATGGCCATGAAATGTGTCTATTAATTACTACCTGCATTCAGCACCAAATTACGATCATCCTGGCAGTGTTCGATGATAGGTATCAAATCCTTGCCAACAATATTCCATTTGCAAACTTGCTTGAACACTTCTCTGGACTGCGGATCATCCCGCCTCAGAAACCTCAACAAATCTTTCAAATTATCTGCAAGTCAATCGTTCAAAGCAAAAACCTCTAAGAAACCTATGGAAACAACTCAAGCACAATCTTCTGATGGCCAGTACAAGCGACAAAAGACAAAAGCTCCCGTTGAAGAATCTTCAATAGCCAATCAACTCGGTTTACCGTATTCAATTGAGGAGCATTCCAAAACGAAACAAAAATATTCGCTGAGTTCATTTTCTTTTCGTTCTCTAATAACTCGTTTTCTAGGAAAATAAACAGGGGTAGTGGAGATTGCAGTGATACCTAAACAGTACTCGCCCTTGGTGTAGCCGATCCGATTGCCATTATCATCCTCTTCGACAGTTCCGATACCGGCGCAAATGGCCGATAAACCTTCCATGCCGATCTGAACTTGAAATCGAGCAAATTAGGTTTTCCAAAGGGTTTGAATACGGCTTGTCCGAATATTAGAGAAGAAAAACAAAGACTTGAGAAGAGGGACTCGATCAATCAGATGTGACAGATGAAGCTCCGACGAGAAAAGAAAATTAGGTCTGCCCTTAGCTGCTACGGAGTATACCCTAAGAGACCCGGGATTATCTGGCGCTAAAGGGATCTGAATTTTCCCGCGCTTTCATGTCAACACTTGACAGTCCACTTAAGCGCCAGCGAGGATACACCTAGCCAAGACGTGGCATTTTAATAAGTTTTTGATAATTGGAAAAATTATACGTTTTGTTCTTCAAGTTTAAGATAATACTAAGAATTGTTTTTTATATTTAAAAAAATATATAGTAAGTACCTTAAATTTAATATGATTTTATAAAAATTTTTACTATTAGTTCATTCCACTTAAATATTATAAAATTATCAAAATTTTGTCATTATATTTTAATAAGTATTTTTTTTCATATTTTTCACTTTATTCTCTATTTTCTCATTCTTCCTTATTTTCTAACAAAAATTAGTCGATGATTTTTCTCTTACAATGGCAGTGATTCTTTTCCAACAAATGTGTTTTTCAAGGGTTAAGTGAGAATTCAAAACTTAGACCTTAAGTATTATATTTGTTCAAATAAATGTACTTTTTATTTCTTCAAAATTAATAATATATCATTACTTGAAAAAATCAGTAAAAACTTTTAATTGTGACTCATAATTGTACTGTCACAATTTGATTATTTATTTATTTAACATATTTACATGTAATAAGAAAGGCCATTAAAATCTTCTAATGCTTTGATATGAATTAATTAAAATATAATTTTGAGAGTAAATATGAATGCAAATTAATAATTTTTCGTGTAATAATTGACAACTTTTACTACTATTTGCTTAGCTCAGTAGCAAGAGTTTGCTAGAATCACCAACATGTTATTGCTAGAATAACCATATAACAAGCACTTTTAAGTAACAAATGCTTATCTAATATGCTATTGTCTTTTTTTAATCATTTTGCATATATGTAACAGCACAACATCAAAATATTAAACAAATATCTATTACATACTTCTAACATTAATAAACACAATCCAAGACTAGTTGTCAAACATTATTTTTTTCAATACCATTATCACATCATTGACACACCAAAACATTGCTCAACACAACAATTCAAACTTCCCATCTCTTAGTATAACACAATCTGGAGGAGGTGGTTCTCATGACATAATTGCAAGCTCATTCACTGAGGCCTGCAAAGCCAAAAACGCCCATGTTTATTAGCCTGTTTCTTCTTTACAATATCTTCCCGGGTCAGGCAAGTTCCAATTAGCACATTACCTTGCCAACCATGCTTAAAGAACCCTCCTTTCAAGTTCCTTGCATAATAGAAATATTGGGGATCAGACGAATAGCACGTACACTACAAGGCAAACTCATAGATGCCAAAATCAGTAGTTATGTAAAGCTTCTCACTTTCACAACTTAAAAAATCGAAAATAGGCAGCCCTCCAAGACCTTTTTAACGCTAGGGTGAAGAACACTCCCCAAAAGCCGACAGCAAAACCAATCACTCCAGTAATATAGAACACTGGGATGCCATTCCAATTCCCACTTTCTTCATCAGTGTCCCTGTCTCTGCTTGGTGAACCTTTTACCACTGCATCTTCTCGACACTTCTTCACGAGTGGAGGTCCACAGAGTTTGGGGTTTCCACTGTATGCAGAAGCATTAAAGCTCTGGAGCTGGGTGCCAGATGGAACTCTCCCTGAAAAATCATTATTGGACAAGTCCAAGTATTGAAGAAAACTCAGACTCCCCATGGCTGCCGGTATTTCTCCTGAAAGATGGTTTCTGGAGAGATCAAGAGATTGCAACTGTGACAGCCTGCCAACTGTTGGGGGAATGGTCCCAGTCAAGTGATTTCTAGACAAGTTCAAGCCAACCAAACCTAAAAGACTTGTGACTTGGTCAGGGATGGCTCCAGAGAGGCTATTGCTTGAAAGATCAATGACCTTCAGGAGTCCAAGATTCTTGCCAAAATCATGGCCTCTTCCTTTCCATGTAACTGATACATTGTCTAGGTAGTAGCCAATATCACGCCTATTTTCAACATAGCCACGAAGATATTTATAGATAATGGGGGTACCAGAACTATCTTCCTGAGCCATGACACTAAAATTGCTAATGCATGATGGAATGGTTCCTGAGATGTTGTTCTGAGAAAGGTCCAGTATTCGAATAGTTTGACGATGGCAAAGCTGGGAAGGTATGCTTCCAGAGAATGCATTTGACCGAAGATTAAGCACGATCAGATTCAATAAGCCATTGTCCCCTATCCATGCCGGCACTTCTCCTGATAATCTGTTCCACCCAACGTCCATAATTGTTAAACTTGTGCAGTTCTTTATGGACATGGGTAATCCCCCAGTGAGACTGTTGTTCTGAAGATGCAAAGTATAAAGCAAGAGCAAGGAACCGATTGAGGCAGGGATTTCTCCAGTGAAGTTATTGTTTGCTAAACGCAGAACATATAATGGGACTGATCGTTCCCAGCAGTCTGGTATGCTTCCGGACAACATATTATTTGACAAATCTAGATGATTCAATGCCACAGTTGTCATGCTGCATATTGACGAAATGGATCCAGAAAACATGTTGTGGGAGAGATCCAACAGGATGGGTGTAGCAGAAAACAATGGCAATGGGCCCTCAAAATGGTTAAAACTTAGATCAACAACAACAAAGGGTTCATCACTTACAAAGGGTCCAAAGGTACCGCTGACCTGATTGTAAGAGAGATTTAAGTATATTAAGGTGGGAGTTAGTTGAGATAGCCAACTGGGTATGGTACCAGAAATTCCATTGTTGGAGATATCAAGGTGGCTGATACTCTTTTGCCCTTGAAGCCAAGCAGGAAACTGACCCCCCAACTGGCATGAGCTCAATCCAACTATTTGCAACTGGAAAGGAGGAACCCATCTGGAGCTTATGTTAAAAGAAAAAGAGTTGTGAGACAAGACGAGGTCTTCCAAATAGGAAAAATTCATCAATTGGGCTTGGGTGATAACATCTTCAAGTTTATTGGAAGAGACGTACAAAGCTATGAGGTAAGGAAGCTTATTTATGCTCTTGAATAAAGAACCATCAAGTTGATTATTGCTAAGAAATAGTTCTACCAAAGACTCTGGGAAGTATGGCAATGATCCACTCAGTTGGTTATCTTGAATATTCAGAAGCTGAAGACTAGAAAGTTGTCCAAAACTTTCTGGTATGGACCCATTTAGTTTGTTCTTATCGAGATACAGTTCTCTTAAAGATGAAAATCTTGTAAAATCAGGCAATGTTCCAATGAATCTGTTAGCTTTCAAACTCAGAACCTCAAGTGGATCTGCTGAGCATTGTGTGTACAAGTTATCTATTGAATCGCTAAGTGACTGATTGAGACGGTTTTTTGACAAATCCAATGTTTTTAAGCTACAGAGGTTCCCAAAAGTTTTTGGTATCCCGCCTTTAAATTTATTGTAAGAAAGATCGAGATGTGCAAGAGAGGTCATGTTCCAAAAAACATCAGGGATGGGACCATGCATCAAGCAGTACATCAACTTAAGATCAACAGCATTGGTACACATATTGGGCAACCAAGAGAAAGTAAAAGGAGTAAGAAAATTTGCGCTGAGATCAATGGTCTGAAGAGATCTAGACAAATTGGAGAGAGAGGGAATTGGAGGAGTAGGATCATGTAAGCTACAAAAGTATAGACTCAAGTATGTGAGAGAAGGCAGCATACTGATTTCTTGCAGCCAATTTGCAGCCTCGCTGAGATTAACTACACTTATGTCAAGGTAACTCAGAGAAGGAAGACGAGAAAGCCATCCAAGGTTTTCAACTCTGACAAAGTTATTCCTGCTGAGATCAAGAGAAACCAAGCTGGAGAGGTTCCCAATTTCATAAGGAAAAGTCCCATTTAGACCAACTTTAGAAAGATTGAGGTACCTTAGCTTAGAGAAAGAACCAAGCAAGTTTGGTGAGGGAGCTATCCTAAAAGCACTGGAACTGAGATCCAGGTAGTCCAAGTGTTGCAGTTCAAGCATTGAAGTGTTTAACTCACCCGTCATAGGCATACCAAATGCTGAGTGTAGATCCAGCCTAACAACATGGCCAGTTCTGTTGTTGCATTTGATCCTGCCCCATTTGCAGCAGTCCATGTCTTTTTCTTGGGTTGTCCAAGAAGAGAGGTAGCCATATTCATCTACGATACCTGCCTTAATCTTGAGAAGTGCTTGCCTCTCCTTCTCTAAACACAAGATGCTTGAATCACCTCCACCTGGAGGCAGCCCGGAACTGGATTTTATGCAGTGTAGCATTCCCACAAACAGAAGGAAGATTTGAAGTGATATTATCCCATACGCCATCGAGCTCAGCGTTACTACAATCAGGAGTTCGATTATTGATTTTTTTTTTTTTTTTTAAGTTCCTAGGTGTTCTGGTTACGACTATTTGTAATGTTACAGGCACAAGAGAATTTAGTTTTTTTTTTTTTTTTAGCCATGGACTATTCTCTCTGCAATAGCGATAGTCAATGAGTCAATTCCTTTACAAAAGACTTTTTGTTATTGTCTTTACGTACCCTGGCTGGCAAGACGTCATGTCATGACTTCCTGATTGCAAAAGGTGTGAAATACGGTGGAGAGGCGCAAACTGTAAGGACTTTAAAAGAAATAAAAATTCAAAATCCGGTGAAGCCATTGTGTAACTTGCCAAGCCACAGGAAAATAAATGCTCTCTCTTGGTAATTTTTGGAATAAAATTTATGAAAATCCTAAGAACCTTATTCATTTTCATGCAAATTTTGTGTCCATGTGTAAGTGATTTTTAAAACTGAAGAAGAGTAGTTATTTTAACACAATTGAGGAGTTTTCCTGGACACGTTGAAGAAATAATTTTCAGTAACATATATTATCATGAATTTGCTTGGCTGTTCCAAATAGTAATTAATGAACTCTAAATATCATACATATAATTCATCATGGAATTACCACTCTTCTTTAATTAATAAAGATTAGAAAGGTTGGATGTTGTCAAAGGATGGGAACGGGTAGAAATATAAACACACACACTAATGAACAAGTGGTGTAACTGCAACCTTCTTATTGAAACATTATATCTTAATAATTACTGATAAAAGGTGAAACAGAGTGTGGGTATAAAAAATCGGTATTCTTTCTGTATCAATTGAATGTATGTAAGGCCTTTATATACACATCTGTTGGGTGACAATATCGGGAAGTAATAAGGATGGAAAAAAGTTAAACATTGGGGGCCACGCAAGGACGATCATACTAAGAATGAAAGAAATTTAAGAATATCTCCAATATCACAAGAACGTTGTTAAAAGAGCCTACTCAAAGAATAAGTTTGATTAAAAAGCTTTTATTTAATGTTATTTGTACAAAAGGCCTCAAGTATTAAAAAAAAGATAAAAGTTATTATTAAATGTCCAAAATAGCCATGTATGTCAAAAAAACCTTAATACCCCCATCTTATTTTAACAAATTAATTGTTGTAATTTGTGTTTCTTCCTCACTCAATCGCACATAATTGGCAGACCAAGAGAGTAGATAAAAGTTATTTCTTTTCCAAACCCACATTATTCACAAAGGGTCGACCAAGAAAGCAACATTAACGGGCGAAAATCTAATTCCTTCCTTCATCACTCACATTGTACTTGATCTACAACAAAACCCTATAATCTTCCTTTTTAAGCTTTAATTTATTATTAAACTTGTTGAATCGTTCTACATTTATCATTTGCATTTAGAGAAGTAGAAAGGTACATATTATTTACTACACCTTTTTTTTTTGTGACTATTTTTTGATTGATTTACTACATTCTTGCTATATATGTATCTAAATGTGATAACTATATATATATATATATATTTCTTTTAGTGAGTTAATATGTGAATTCAATAACACTCTAAAACAAATATAGATATGTCGTTATCTACAATGTCTAACGGTAGCAGTAGCGTTATCTAATTTTTAACTGTTACCATCTATATATCTTTGAGTGTGATAATTGGAAATAAAAATATGTCTGGCTTAGTGCTGTTGGACTATTCTAATAGTTGACACTCATATCTTTATTGGAAAATGTATGATATACACTTTGAATTGTATAATGTAACACTTCATGATATGATCAATTGAACTATATTTGTTTTATGTTGAATCGTAGTTATGGATCTTGTGGATAAGGTACGGATATTAGTTTGTTATTTCGTTGAGTTTGAGAAGAAAGAAGGTGGTGGGTGGACATGGAGGCATAAAAGGAATGTTCGAGCAAATGTGACTCTTGTTCTTATTTCAAAAACCATTACCTATGCGGAACTATACGATAAAATTCGATTAGTGTTGGAAGTGGATTCTAGATTAAATGATATAGAGATAGCAACTATTGTCCTTGGAATGTCTAATGTTCCAATTCCACTAATAAAGATTGATTGTGACAACAATGTGAAATGATATCTCTTTATTTATATGAAAGTCCCTCTTTGTGCAACCTTTTTAAAGAAAGATGTTGAGGAGTATCAAGAAAATAATGGTTTAAGAGAGAACGAAGAACGTGTAACTATTGTAGCTCATAATGACTCATTAAGTGAAATGCAAATAGATGATGGAATAGAATTTGGAGGTGTGAATAGAAAATTAAATTTTGTGCAAGCTGAGGGTAATATGGCAAATGAGAATGCTGATGGAAACTTTCCAGAATGGGATGGTTTGAATATAATCCTATTTAGCCCTAAATGACGAAATCTTCGCGAAGAATCTCTTATAACAGGCGAGAATAGTGATGATGTCTATCCACGTGAACCTGCTATCAACAACAACACCCCAAATTTAACAATTGATATAAGTTATATCCTCTGTGGAACATCATTGAGGATTCATGAGTGTGAGGATGTGTAGAGGAAATAATTGTTCTCATCCAAAAAGGCTTTAATATCGAAACTATACTTGCTTGCAATGAGGTGTCACTTTGACTTTAAAGTGAAAAAGTTAAATAAATCCATTAATACAGTTGTTTGTCTCAAGAAAAATTATAAGTGGCGTTTGAGGGCAGTAAAGTTGAATCAATCTGATATGTTTCAAGTTCGAAGCTAGTTTAACCAACACACTTGCTACATGAGTGTTCGGTATAGAAATCATAGACATGCTACTTATTCATTGATTGAAAGTCACATTACTGAAGATGCCAGTAGGATTTACAAATTGAGAAATAACATTAGTGATATTTGTGAAGAGTTTGACATAACTATAAGCTATGATAAGGCATATATGGCCAAATATTTTGCTTTTAGATTCGTCTAAGGGACACCTGATGATAGTTATGCCAAATTACCATCGTATTGTCATGTTTTGAAGCAAACAAATCTTGACACAATAACAGTCATTAAAACTGATGATAACATGCGTTTCAAGTACTTTCTCATGGCTTTAGGGCAAAGTATACGTGGATACCAAACTTCAATGTGACAGGTAATTTGTGTAGATGAAACATTCATGACATGCAGATATCGAGGTACTCTACTTGTGGCCACTTGTCAAGATGCAAATATTCAAATTTATCCGCTTTCATAGGGTATAGTTGACTCAAAGAATGAAGCTTTGAGGGAATTGCATATGGCATCTACACAATAACCTCAAGTTTCATTTTTCAAGAGTTGAAAGTGGGTGATTTTATTGTGATGTTTTGATTTAGTAATTTGAAAATGTGAAATCTCTTTAAGTAAAATTGTGTTTATTATTTACTATAACGGTTAAGTGACAGTAGTAACTTTGGCTGCTTGGTTGGTGTTTGAGAAATGTAGTTACACACTTTCATCACTTGTATCTAGTGTTCTCTTGCTCCTACTAATCATTCTGTTTTTATGGGCCAAATTTGCAGTGATTCTAAATCGGTAATGGTCGATTAAATTGGACATTATTATACTTTTTTGCTACAGATTGGTTTGTTGTTTGAACAATCCTAGTATGTAAGATTATAAATCAATTTATAATAGTTTATGGGTGTGTGATCTCTCCTAAAAACACACAGATGGCCCTACATAATCTGAATTCATTCTCTTTAAGGTGTTGGTTTCTTTTGGTTCTTCATAATCTGTTCTTTTTCATGTTCTAAAACTTGGTTTGATCAAAATATTTCCATGCATCATAAAAGAAAAAAGAAGATTTTAACTTTTAAACTATCTTTATCTATAATTGATAGTTTATAATATTTATCAAACTTGATCATTATTTAAAAATTAGATATGAAGATAAGATTCGGCATAATGATAAAATTAAGTTTATTATAATCTAAAGGTTACAAGTTTAAATTTTTTGATTTTTTAAAATACATTTTTAATATTTAAAAATAAAGCTTATTTTCTATGATTATAAGTCTCCATATAACATCTCTAAGAACATACACCGATTGAGAAACCTATTCGATAGGATTTCGACCTTTTACGACAAGTGAATAAGCTAATCTTCTAAATTTATTACATAAAAGTTGATATGAATTTATTTACTTAAAAGTAAGTTCTAATTTTACTGACAAATAAAAAAAAAATAGAATAGTTATATAGCAAAGTTCAAGTGAATCCTGATTATAAAAATAGAATAGTTCAATGACAAATGATGTATATGTGTTTTTTATAAAAACTTAATCGAATGTTCTTCCATCTGCCCAAACAAACAACTACTCAGTCTTGAAAAAAACTTCTCTAATTACAAACGAAACAAAAACACAAAAGCAAACAATTAATCAACATTTTTTCCAATTATTTGCATTTACTATTTAAGAAACAATGGGTAATTAAAATAGTTATCCTTCCAACAGTGCCGAGCATTCACCCATTTAGCCCATTTGCTAATTGATCCACATGGTTGGCTGTTAAGGGTGTTTGAAAACCAACAAACTGATTTACAATCACTTTCAACTAAGATATTTTATGTGTTCAATTTGTCATCCTCTTCTCTTAAATTCGATTCAAAACCACATTCATCAACCAAATCACATTAAGTGAATAAGAAAATAGAACAAAATACATAAGCTTCTTACAACATTCAAACATACAACAGGCAGAATAAAAAAATTTAAAATTTTTTCAAATAAATTAGCTTTTACAATTTACAAAAGTGGCAATCTGTGCCAAATTGGTGGCATCACAACTTCATTACACTATATTAAGGGCCAAAAATTTTTATTTTTGTAACTGTTACACCATTTATTTCAAATGTAGATCAACCAGAAATTTCTCCATATAAAAAACCCTAAAACATATGAATAGGAAACATCAAACTACAAGCAAATAACTAAGAACATTTGAAATACGGCAAACCCAGATGCCCAAAATTGAAAATAGGACACGCAAATATAGATAAACAAACATATATGCTAGAGAAAGCGTGCAAAGAGAGTTTACGGATTTGGGGATTTCCAGTTGATGCGTCAAACGTTGACGGAGAAAGTGGCAGCCATTTGATGATTATTGAAGAGGATGGTCAAATCACGCCTACCAGCCTCCTTGTCGTGGATGTTGGGCAGCTCCCTTAGCGAAAATGACAAAGATGAAGAGGATTAGGGAGCAAATTGAAAAAAATAATATATTCATCATTTACTAATTTATTCATGGGGAATTGTGACAGATGGCCTTCCCACGCATAACTTTTGGCCAAATGGCCTTTGACCAAAATAAGGTAAAAAATAAATAAATCAAAAGTTGAATAAATTAGTAAATGATGAATATACTCTTCTTTTCAATTTGCTCCCTAATCCCCTTCATTTTTATCATTTTCGTTGAGGGAGCTGCCCAACATCCACAACAAGGAGGTTGGTAGCTGTGATTCAACCATCCTCTTCAATAACCATCAAATGGTCGCCACTTTCTCCGTCAACGCTTGACGCATCAACTGGAAATCCCGAAATCCGTAAACTTTCTTTGCACGCCTTTTCTAGCATATATGTTTGTTTATCTATAGTTGCGTGTCCTATTTTCAATTTTGGGCATCTGGGTTTGCCGCATTCCAAATGTTATTGGTTATTTGCTTGCAATTTGATGTTTCCCATTTATATGTTTTAGGGTTTTTTGTTTGGAGAAATTTCTAGTTGATCTAGGTTTGAAGTCAATGGTGTAACAATTACAAAAATCAAAATTTTTTGCCCTTAATATAGTGTAATGTAGTTGTGATACCACCAATTTGGCATAAATTGCCACTTTTGTAAATCGTAGAAGCTAATGTAATTTGAAAATTTTTCAATTTTTTTTATTTTGCCTGTTGTGTGTTTGAATGCAGTAAGAAGCTTATGTATTTTGTTCCAATTTCATGTCCGCTTAATGTGATTTGGTTGATGAATGTGGTTTTGAATCAAATTTGAAATAAGAGGATGACAAATTGAATACAGAAAATATCTTAGTTGAAAGTGGTTGTGAATCAGTTTGTTGGTTTTTAAACACCCTTGACAGTCAACCATGTGGATCAATTAGCAAATGGACTAAATGGGTAAGTTCTCGATAGTGTTGGAGGGATAACTATTTTAATTACCCATTGTTTTTTAAATAGTAAATGCAAACAATTAGAAAAAATGTTGATTATTTGTTTACTTTTGTGTTTTTGTTTCTTTTGTAATTAGAGAAGTTTTTTTCAAGACTGATTAGTTGTTTGTTTGGGCAGATGGAAGAACATTGTATTAAGATTTTATGAAAAACACATGTGCATCATTTGTCCAAGAACTATTATATTTTTGTAATCAGGATTCACTTGCACTTTGCTATGGAACTATTCTATTTTTTTATTTATTTGATAGTAAATTAGAACTTACATCTAAGTAAATAAATTCATATAAACTTTTATCTAATAAATTAAGAAGATTAGCTTATTCACTTATCATAAAGGATTGAAATCCTATCGAATGGGTTTCCCAATCGGTGTATGTTCTCAGAGAGGTTATACAGGGACTTATAATCATATAAAATAAGCTTTATTTTTAAATATTAAAAATGTATTTTGAAAAATAAAAAAAATTAAACTTATAACCTTTAGATTATAATGAACTCAATTTTATCATTATAGTGAATCTTATCTTCATATCTAATTTTTAAATAATTATGGAGTTTGATAAATATTATAAACTATCAATTGTAGATAAAGATAGTTTAAGAGTTAAAATCTTTTTTTTTCTTTTTGATACACAGAAATATTTTGATCAGACCAAGTTTCAAAACATGAAAAATAATAGATTATGAAAAACCAAAAGAAACCAACACCTTAAAAAGAGGATGAATTCAGATTATGTAGGGCCATCTGTGTGTTTTTAAAAGAGATCACACACCTAGAAACTATTATAAATTGGTTTATAATCTTACAAACTAGGATTGTTCAAACAACAAACCAATCTGTAATAAAAAAGCATAACAATGTCCAATTTAATTGACCATTATTGATTTAGAATCACTGTGGATTTGGCCCATAATAACAGAATGGTTAGTAGGAGCAAGAGAACACTAGAGACAAGTGATGAAAATGTATATTTAGATTTCTCAAACACCAACCAAGCAACCAGAGTTACCACAGTAAATAATAAACATCATTTTACTTAAGGAGATTTCACATTTTCAAATTACTAAATCAAAACATCACAATAAAACCACCCACTTTCAGCTCTTGAAAAATGAAGCTTCAGGTTATTATGTAGATGCCATATACAATTCCCACAAAACTTCATTCTCCGAGTCAACTATATCCGATGCAAATGGATAAATTTGAATATTTGCACATTGACAAGTGGCCACAAGTAAAGTATCTCGATATCTACATGTCATAAATGGTCCATCTACACAAATTACCTGTCGCATTGAAGTTTGATATCCACGTATACGTTGCCCTAAAGCCATGAGAAAGCACTTGAAATACATGTCATCATCAGTTTCAATGATTGTCATTGTGTCAGGATTTGTTTGCTCCAAAACATGACAATACGATGGTAATTTGGCATAACTATCATCAGGTCTTTCTCGAACGAGTCCATAAGCAAAATATTTGGCCATATATGCCTTATTATAGCTTATAGTTATGTCAAACTCTTCATGAATATCACTAATGATGTTTCTCAGTTTGTAAATTCTACTTGCATCTTCATACTTAGAGGCAATGTGACTTCCAATCAGTGAATAAGTAGCATGTCTATGATTTCTACGTCGAACATTAATGGAGCAAGTGTGTTGGCTAAACTAGCTTCGAACTTGAAACATATCAGATTGATTCAACTTTACTACCCTCAAACGCTACTTATAATTTTCCTTAAGACAAACAACTATATAAATGGATTTATTTAACTTCTTCACTTTAAACTCAAAGTGACACCTCATTGCAAGCAAGTATAGCTTCGATATCAAAGTCTTTTTGGATGAGAACAATTGTTTTCTTTACACATCCTCACACTCAGGAATCCTCAATGATGTTCCATATGGGATATAACTTATATCAATTGTTAAATTTGGGGTATTGTTGTGGATAGCAGGTTCACGTGGATAGACACCATCACCATTCCTGTGTGCCACAAGAGAATCTTCACGAAGATCTCGTCATTCAAGGCTAAATGGGATTATATTCAAACCATTCCATTTTGGAAAGTTTCCATCAGCCTTCTCATTTGCCATATTACCCTCAGCTTACACAAAATTTGATTCTTTATTCATGCCTCCAAATTCTATTCCATCATCTGTTTGCATTTCACTCAATGAGTCATCATGAGTTACAATAGTTGCACATTTTTCGTTCACTCTTAAACCATTATTTTCTTGATACTCCTCAACATCTTTCTTTAAAACTCAACATCTTTCTTTAAAAGAGTTACACAAAGAGGGACTTCCATATAAATAAAGAGATACCATTTCACATTGTTGTCACAATCAATCTTTATTAGTGGAATTGGAACATTAGACATCCTAGGAACAATAGTTGTCATCTCTATATCATTTAATCTATAATCCACCTCCAACACCAATCAAACTTTATTGTATAGCTCCGCATAGGTAATGGTTTTTGAAACAAGAACATGAGTCACATTTGCTCGACCATTTCTTATATGCCTCTATGTCCACCCACCACCTTCTTTTTCCTCAAACTCAACGAAATAACAAACTAATATCCATACCTTATCCACAAGATCCATAACTATGATTCAACATAAAACAAATACAGTTCAGTTGATCATATCACGAAGTGTTACATTATACAATTCAAGGTGTATATCATACATTTTCCAATAAAGATATGAGTGTCAACTATTAAAATAAGTCCTACAGCACTGAGCTAGACATATTTTTATTGCCAATTATCACACTCAAATATATATAGATAATGACAGTTAAAAATGAGATAATGCTACTGCTACCATTATACATTGTAGATAACGACAAATCTGTCTTTATTTTAGAGTGTTATTGAATTCACATATTAACTCACTAAAACAAATACATTCAAAGTTATACATGCTAACAGTTAAAAATAAGATAATGGCATATGTGGCGTTATTGTAAATTCTTAAACAGATACATATATATATATATATATCAGCAACAATGCAGTAAATTAATCATATATATATCAGCAACAATGCAATAAATCAATCAAAAAATAGGCCAAAAAAAAAAAGGTGCAGTAAATAATATGTACCTTTCTTATTCTCTAAATGCAAATGATAAATGTGGGATGATTCAACAAGTTTAATAATAAATTAAAGCTTAAAAAAGAAGGTTTTGCTGTAGAACAAGAACAATGTGAGTGACGAAGGAAGGAATTAGATTTTTGCCCACTAATATTGCTTTCTTGGTCGACCCTTTGTGAATGATGTGAGTTTGAAGAAGAAATAACTTTTCCCCACAGTCTCTAGATGTGTGGATGATTTGCAATTGGGTGGGGAAGAAACACAAATTATAGCCATTAATTGTTAAAATAAGATGAGGGTATTAAGGTGTTTTAACCTACACAGCTATTTTAGACATTTAATAATAACTTTTATTCTTTTTTTAATACTTGAAGCCTTTTGTACAAATAACAGTAAATAAAGTCAAACTTATTCCTTGACTAGACTCTTTTAACTCAATCCCCCTTTATTCAACTTTTGATTTATTTATGTTTTACCTTATTTTGGTCAAAGGTGAGTTGACCAAAAATTACGCGTGGGTAAGTCATCTGTCACGAGTTCCCAAAACGTAGGCCTCAACATTTTAATTGTTCAAAGAACTCTGCTTATCACTTATTACTTATTAGTTCTAAAGAGACCCGTTGAATGTGAGGCCTGTCATGGGTCACAATTGTACCGTCATAAGGGTTTGAATGGGAAGACCAGCAACACCGTTTGACACGGTGTTGCCAAATCCTTCTGCAGAAAGGCTCCCCACTGTCGGCCAGTCACATCATCGTCGGCCACCCTTTTCCGACTGGCTGAAAGGCTCCCCCTTGCACCGGTGACCCTTTTCTGAAGAAAATTCAGAATCATGTTCATATTCTTAACCCAAATACAACTAAAAGTTCAATTCAACCAGATAAAAATCAATCCAATCCACTACAAACCCTAGCCTTGACCCAACAACTCAATAAGACCAAAAAGCAAGGGGTCCAACCCGAAAAGCCCGACCCAAAGGCCACGCTCATTAGGGTTTTATGCTACTCTTGCAGAAACCCTAGCCCTACACGTAACTCTGCAATGGCGGAGCTGCTGGCGGCTCAATAATGACCAAAACGATTGATATCGGCAGTTTGGGCAGTGGCAAAGTCTCTGTAATTTGGTCGTGGAGAATGGAATTAAGTAAGAGTTCTTGCATGTGAGTGTAAGAATGTATACAAAAAGAGTTTGAGGGTTATTGTGCGCCAGGGAATACAGAAGAGAACGAAAGAGAGGGAGAAATGAGGGTGTGCGCGTGAAGGGGACTTCTCCGGAGAAGAAGAAGCTCCCCGCAGAGGGCCGGAAAAAGGAGATATATAGATAGAGAGAGAGAGAGAGAAAACTTACCCGCTGCCACAACGTCAGGAGATCCTCCTTGCTTCTCGAAGACGACGATGGGATCCTAGCCGTCGGGCAAGGCTGATCATCTCTCCCTTCCTCAAATCTCTCCTCGTCCCCCTCGCCCGTCGCTGGTGGACCGGGGCTCCGGTTTCGGACAGATTAAAACCGCCGACCATATTTCTAAGGCCTCGACCCGACCCGTTTCTTAAAAAATAAAAAAAATAAAAAGAAGGCTGAATTGGGAAAAAAATTATTTTCTATCCAAATAAGTGTCCACCGTGGCTTAGGGGCGAACACGTGAGAGTGGGTTATGCGATATAATTTTTATTATTAAGATAATTATGTCTTAATTAGTCTTTTAATATGTTTAATTTATAAGTTTTAAAAGTTTATGAAATTTTAATTTTATTTAGGGTCAATAAAAATAATACTCTTATTCTTTGTTTTATTATATACTATTTTTTTTTTCAAAAATTTAAAGAAGCCAGTAATAATACATTTTTTAGGGTCTATTTGAAATTATCATCATTTCAATAATTTTTATTTTATTTTATTTTTTAAAAAACCATGGTGTTTGAAAGTGTAAAACCCATTTCGTTTTTTCCGAATCCATTCTAATTTTTTTTAAATGAAGTGAAAAATAATGATTAGAGAAAAAAAAAAAAAAGCCCATTCCACTTCCATTTTTTCCATTCCATTTTGCCCTCAAAACCCATTTCTTCCCTTTCTTAATTAATATAGTGTAATTAATTATATAATTAATTAATTAATATTATAATTACTTTATATATTATACAATAATACTATATACTATGTTAACTTTAATTAATTAACAACAAAAAAATAATAATAACATTCATAATTTTTATGTTTTCAAAAAAAAATTGAATGAAATGAACTGGAATAAAAATAATATAATTAAATAAAATGAAATTTTTTTGACAGCATTTTTAAACAATTCCTTAATTTTTGTTTTAAATTTATATTTAAACAAAATTTAGAAAATCTAAAGGAACAATTACCCCTAGTCACTAACACGAGTCCGCCACTGACAGGGGGGAAGGAGGTTTATTTGGAAAATGTAGATTCTCACATTGTTTTATGGGTGTGATGTGGACAATGTCTTCAAGTTCATAATTATACCAATATTTTGGGTAGACATTTAATGGTGGCTATGATACGTGTTTTTTAATAGAGAACTTTGCCAACAATTATCTTGCTTGAGTCTAGAAGACGAGTGGTGGATAAGCATCACCATGTCAATTGACTAGGCACACAGTAAGGAAATCTCTGAATTCTTAGTGATCGACCATCTTGTGAAGGTTCGCGAGGGTAGGAGCTATCCCGAACCCTTCGGAAACGGGTGCAACTATGGAATTCTTATCGTTAAGATTTCGAGAAAGGCGGATGGAAGATCCCGAAGATCTCTCTAGTATCCTTATCTCGGGAGAAGAATAAGAAATGAGGATGAGGTAAAGAAAATGAGAGTTTTTTTCTATTTTTGAATACGCCGTAAGAATTATACTAACTTTCTGGTTGAAAATGTCTGATTTGATCGTCGGAGACTAACCGAAGGAGCAAATCTCCATCTCCATTACAGGTGCACAAGAAGAAAGTGATCGACTACCGCTTCATCATCATGGTGATATTTATAATTTTATAAAGTGACTCTCTCAGATTTGATATTAAGAAAAAAATAAGTGTCATAATAAAAATTATTATGAAAATATGAGAATTTATGATCAAAATTGAAAATTGAGTATTTTACTATTTTATGAGAATTTAGATTTATCAAATAAAAGAATCACGTTTTATTTGAAAACTATCACTATTTATTGATATAAGAAAATCAAATGACTCAATAGAAGTAGTCAATTTTGAGAGAATCCCAAACAGCTCATTGTGATTTAACGTTAAGCCGGTGGTTGACCAACTCTTTTGGGCCCATAAATTCCAAATTGGATCACCCAATCACACTCTCTCTCCCTCGGTCAGAGCCGGGGCTGGGAAGGACGATTCGTACCTTAACATGGTGATTCCCAGGGTATAAATGTAATTCAACAGTCATTCAAGGTTCACGTGTAAACAGGTGTCACACTCGCACTTTTATGACACGGACCCTGTCAATCTTGCCGTGGGGTGGACTAGGGGAAATTATAGGCTAATATCAAAATTTAATAGTATCTTATCATATATTTAAAAATAATATATTTGTATTCATTATCATGTATTATGAATTTAAAATTATTACATTATGATGATATGACATCACAGTGCATTTTTAATATACTCTCATAAGATACAAATTCATTAGTAAATAATTTGCATACATGCATATATTTTATAATTTATTCAATCAACAAATTGATTTTATGTGTATTTTAACCAATAATCTTTACAATTAAAAATTTAGTAATTTTTTTAATTTAACTAATTGATGAAATGTAAACTCTCAAATTGATAGCTTCTTCTCTATCGTAAAAAGAAAGTGGATTTCTATAATATTTTTGGATATAGATAGTTATGGTGCAATATAAAAAATATATAATGTACAAAAAATGTAATATAAAAAATAAGGAAGAATTTAAGCTAAAAGATAATAAGAAAAAAAAAAAAAAAGGAAAGAGTTGAGGGTGCAATTGTTGGCATCTAAACGCCGTCGTATGGATCGTGAATTATGTATGCTGCTGACTCCATTGTAGGACCCGCACCTTGGAAGTAAAACTTGTACCCGTCTTTTCCTTTGGAAAGATTATTGTATAAGCCATTTATTTAATATTTAACTAAATGGTGTTTAAACGATATTAAATCATAATTAAGAGGCCTATGTGCAAGTAACCCTGAAATCCAACCGTTGTTGAGCAAAGCCGCCGTTTCTTCGATACAAACGAAGCTTTTCTTTCCTCTCCGCCACTTTTAGAGGCGGCGATTTCTTCGAAGAGAGCCGTGACATCCAAAGTTCTCTTCGAAGCTACTTTTTATATAGTCTCTCCCTCGCCTCCTCTTCTTTGCGCTCTCTGCAAATACTTCTGCAATGGCTCAAGCAGTTTCCGCCGGGGCAATTCACAGTTCCTTAGCGAGCCCTAGCCATGGATCTCTGCAAAGCCAAGTCGAGAAGATCAAATCTTCCGGTTTCGCTTCAAAGCTTCTCGCTCGGCAACCACGGAAGACTCGCCAAGTGTTCGGGATTCGTGCATCGTTCGCCGCTCAGAGATCTGCACATGCCGAGCCCGAGGTCATTCCCGTCTCGCCCGAGGATATACCCAAGGTTGTAGCTTCTGCGCCTGTTTCGTCGTTTTCTCTGTTGATGTTTTCGATTTTTCTTTATTTGATTGCCGTTATTTATTGTCGCATTTTTTTCTTCATTTGATTGCCGTTATTGTCGCTTTTTTATGTGCGTCGGTTTACAGTTATTCTTGTGCTTGTTCAATTTTTCGCTAGTTTGAGTTTCTGCTGGAAGTATTGTCGAAATTAGAGGGAAAATTGATTTATTATCTATATTTATATCCTAATAAGCTTTGATTTAAGTTAAAGTTTCAATTCTGGGCTTTGAAATAAGCTGCCTTTAAGTTATTTCCCTGTTTTGCTTCATAGATGTGATTATTTTTCAAGATTATTTGTCCGGACAATGATGTGGAAATGGCAGTGTGAGTGATCAGTGACAGAGATATAAGGTGCCAAATTAGCTCCGAACATAAAAGCTTTATTATATTATGTGTTCCTGTTTTCCTTCTAAAAAAGAGTTTTTTATAATTTTCCTCTTTCAATGGGTTATAGTTTTTTCTTCTGTTTGTGTTCATTTTGCATGAAGAATTAACTCTTGAGTTTTATGAGTGTGGCTCATTGTTGTGTGTGTCGGTGTAAATGTCAAATTTGCTGATTTCTATAACTCTTAACAATTAAAGTTATATGCCATTATTGTGTTTGAGTCAGATTTTGTATCCTAGAAGCATCTAATAATCATATTGCTGCAAATTACAGCGTAGTCATGTTTCTCACTATTCTTGTTTGTTATTGATCAGATGGAAGACCAAATCCAGTACCTACAAGGGATTCAGCAGCTTGGTGACAATTCAGTGAGCATGTGGTCTAAGCCTACAGTTAGGCGTAAGACCAAGATTGTTTGCACAATTGGTCCTTCCACCAACACTAGAGAAATGATATGGAAGCTAGCTGAGGCTGGAATGAATGTTGCTCGTCTGAATATGTCTCATGGAGATCATGCATCTCATCAGAAAGTTATTGATTTGGTCAAAGAATATAATGCTCAATCCAAGGACAACGTTATTGCAATCATGCTTGACACGAAGGTAGGTTCTGTTATGTCTTTCTTCTTTATTAAATTTTCATCAATTCAAGTATTAAAAATTATAAGCTTGATTAATGGCATTGAAATCTATAACCTTAATTTTTCTTTATATAAAGAACTTATAATATTTACTGATTATGGTATTGTACTTTGTATGGTTTGATAAAAATTCTGCGAAAGTTGACTGGCAAAGTACAAAAAGATCATCTCCACCACTTGGTTATTATACCAGGATTCCTAGGTTAACTTGGCCTAAAACTTCTCCAAGTGTGAAATCACTTGCAAGTGTGCCATGACAGAGTATCTGCAAGATCCTAATCAAGCATAAAAAGATTCTTGTGGCACTTTATGTGATATCTTGGGGTGCCAACAACTTAATCAGTAACTTCTGATTTTTCCCCCTATGACATGTTGGGTTGGTCTTCAATTATCAAACAATTGGTTACATGTACCATATCTGCTGCAACTAAAGTGGTGTATGAATTATGACCTCCCAATTAGACAGAATCCTGAGATGTTTCCTAAAAATTTAATGAAATGGCACCCTCTTCAGAAACTTAACAAAAACAGAAAACTTCTATGTCCCAAACTTCTCTTCTTTGATTTATTTGTATAGTTCTATGCATTTAATGTGGTGGTATGGTTTCCCTTGGTTGGCAGGGCCCTGAGGTTAGAAGTGGTGACTTGCCTCAACCAATCACATTAACAACTGGCCAAGAATTCACTTTCACAATTCGAAGAGGTGTTGGCACTGCAGACTCCGTTAGTGTTAACTATGATGATTTTGTCAATGATGTAGAAGTGGGTGACATGCTGCTTGTTGATGGTAAGCTGCTAGCTCCCTTCTTCGCGCATGCTTTTGAAGTTTTAGCCTAGTAATAAGCTCCAATGGGAGGCCACCATTTTCTGGCATCAAAATCTTTCATATCCAATAACATTAGATGGAGTTTTTGGATGTTCATTGACTAGACAGATATTGAAGAATGAATCGGGCATATGAATATATTGAGGGAGTTGTCCAGAAAGTTTATATCGAATAAAGAATGAAGGCCTGTGTCCAACATAAACCGTATAATATTTCTTTCATTTCCAGTATATCAACATTCTGAGCATTTCTAAGTCAACTGATCCCACAAAGTTCACTTTCAATGAGATACCAACATCTTGACTGTTCAGTAACCCGATAAGAGATCTGTTGCTCTGATCTTAAGTGCCACTTTCTCTTGGCTTGTGATGCAGGTGGTATGATGTCATTAATGGTGAAGTCCAAGACATCAGATTCAGTGAAGTGTGAAGTTGTTGATGGAGGAGAGCTCAAATCTAGAAGGCATCTGAATGTCCGAGGAAAAAGTGCAACACTGCCATCTATTACTGGTTGGACTCAAATATCATCTTGTTGATGATACTGTTTACTGGCATTTTGCTTTTACCACTTTTTCTTGTCTAGCAATACCTACAATGAGTGTAACCATTTGAATGAATTTACTACAGAAAAGGACTGGGACGACATCAAGTTTGGAGTGGACAATAAAGTTGACTTTTATGCTGTTTCCTTTGTCAAGGATGCTGCGGTGGTCCATGAGTTGAAGAATTATCTGCAAAGTATGTAAAAGATGCATGCCTTATGGAGTTAAATATTGTCTGCCTCTATGATGGGCTCTGTAACACTTCTAACTTTTCTTCTCTTTCTTATTTCTTTGGCAGGCTGTGGTGCTGATATACATGTTATTGTGAAAATTGAAAGTGCAGATTCTATTGCAAATTTGCATTCAATTATCACAGCATCCGATGGGGTGAGTTTGATCTTGGTTTTGTCATGACCTCTTTATTCCTTTCACTTTCTTTATGGAAGAAAAATTCTGAATTGTTGCTTTGAACATGGTCCAAGGCCCAGTTCTTACTGGCTGTTAATTTGTGGAGGGCCTGTATTTAGTTGCAAAATGGCATTGACACCGATTTCACTTTCTTGCCTATATTGGGAACTCATGGAAAGAGATTCAGAAAATCCTTTCACATTCATTTAACAATGGCTATTCCCAGAAACATTTGATTGTCATGTAGTTGCATTTTGACCTCGTGCTCTCTGGGTCCAAAATGTTTTGTTGCTAATCTGTAACTAGGATATATACATATGTTCTGATAACAGGCAATGGTTGCAAGAGGAGATCTTGGTGCAGAGCTGCCAATTGAGGAAGTTCCACTGTTGCAGGTATAGCTTTGTACTAATGGTAGATTGAGGATTCAAGAACACCATCTGTCAGTTGCATTTCTGATATGGGAAAAGATCAATTTCAATAATTTACTAGAACTATTATCAACATGCAGGAAGAGATAATCAGGATATGCCGTAGCATGGGGAAAGCTGTTATCGTGGCAACAAATATGCTGGAAAGCATGATTGTCCATCCAACACCAACCCGGGCAGAAGTGTCAGACATTGCAATTGCTGTCCGAGAGGGCGCTGATGCAGTTATGCTTTCTGGAGAAACTGCTCACGGGAAGTAAGTTGTTTGAAGTTTCCAGCACTTCAATTGAGGAAGTAGTGTGCACTGGTTAAAAAATCAATGCAAATTATCAAGTTCAGGAGTATAGGCTGGCATAAGCACCAAGTTTGGTTTCAGGGTACAAACAGATGGAGGAATTGCTTCCAGATCAAGTTTTGGTTGGTCCTATTTGTATAATGATCGTGTTGAGTCTTTATGGCTACATCTTTAATGTCTAAAGGGTTGTGCCACTTTGTGTGGATGCAATTCTAAAACTTTTAGAAGTAACTGTTACGAATGGGTTATGATAAACATACTAGAAATCATCTTGAATATCTAAAGCTGAGTTGTTAATAGTAGAGATAGCTGTGTAAAGTTCCACCATTTCTGCTGGTTATTTACATGCATTTTACTAATCAAAAAAGAAAAAGAAAAGTGTAGATAAATAAAAAAGTCCATCTTGCACTTTCTCTTTTTTGGTATTTTGCTAGGTGAAAAAGTCCATCTTTATGTGTTAAGTTGAACCGATTTCTGCTGTTCAGGTTCCCTTTGAAAGCTGTGAAAGTTATGCACACTGTAGCATTACGCACTGAGGCTACTGTGATTGGTGGGGAAACACCTCCTAATCTTGGCAAAGCCTTCAAGGTTGTGCCATTTTTTTATTTGTGATATTTATCTCCACATTAATTTATGCAACCTCAATAAAAAGGTTCATTTCATGTCAACCCCAAATACTTACCAAAAGCTTCTTGTATCCTGCAGAACCATATGAGCGAGATGTTTGCATTCCATGCAACAATGATGTCCAACACTCTTGGTATCTCAACAGTGGTCTTCACTAGAACTGGTTTCATGGGTATTCTACTGAGTCATTATCGACCATCTGGCACCATCTTTGCCTTCACGAATGAGTGAGTTTCATGACATTCTTGTCCTATTACATGTTTGCTCTGTATCATGTTGGAATCAGTAGATCCCAAACCCCCAAAAAGGTGTTTCACGTTGTTTTGTGTGTGTGTGTGTGGTGCATGTTATGAAATAATTACATTGCTACATATTTTAGTTGACTATGAGAAGGGTGGGTGTTTGGCCTTGAACCAAGTTCTTTTAATAATTTGACTGAGTGATATGGTGTACATGCAGGAAGAGAATACAGCAAAGATTGGCTTTGTACCAAGGAGTATGTCCTATATACATGCAGTTCTCTGAAGACGCTGAGGAAACCTTTGCAAATGCATTTGATCTGTTGAAGGTGAGGTGTCACCAGCTTAATCATTACAAATTATTTCATGCAAGCATTCAGATATAAAGCTCTCCCTTTTAAATAATGACCTCCAAAATGAGAACCCCATTCAATTCATATATGGTTATCGGGAGGGAATACTCTTTAACGCCTCATTTGGATTGTGGGTCTTTCTAACCCCTAAAAATCCAATAATAATTTATATACAGCACAAATGGTATAAGTTACAAGAATTGGTTTCCTTGCTGTTTCCATTGATGAAGTAGTGAGCCTTATATACATTCTAGAGAAATCTTGCGACTCTGGCGCTTGAACTCAAATCTTCCAAAAAACGGATAGATTGGACAATCAGATACTTATTTATCATATTTGTGCATGAAATTTTTTTGTATTGTTTATTTTTGCCACGCGGCACGTACGAGGCTTCTAATATGTGGAACTGTTTTTTTTCACATATACAGAAGCAAGGGATGGTGAAGGGTGGAGAGCAGGTAGCCCTTGTTCAGAGTGGGAGTCGACCAATATGGCGCTTCCAGTCCACTCACAACATCCAGGTCAGGGAAGTTTAGATAGGAAGTGTGCATGGAGAAGCTGACCATCTCTCAAATGTTGGAGCCCTAATATTATTTTTCTCACTTTCCTAGTTGGATTGTCATTTTTGGATTCATAAAACTCTGCAAAGTTGTATTACTAGATACAACGGCTGTGTTTTTCTTTTTCTTTTCTGGGTTTTTTTTCTCTGTCAATTTTCCTTTTGTTTCTTCATTTTACTCTTTAATAATGAAAAAAATGGTGGTTCAATGAAATAGAGAAAAAGGGTTAACATGAATATGAGAACTTCTATTTATCATGAAAACCTGTGATTCCTTCATGAATGGTGGTTATCGATGGGGTGGTCAGTACGTGCAATTCCGAGATTCCAAAAATACTGCTAACCTTACAATTACAAGGTTCTCTATTTTATAGAATTCAACCATCTTAAATAATTTATACCCAACCTTTTGCCATTTAAGCTGTTACTTACAATAATAGGCACTACTACTTCGTAATACCGGATTCATTAAATCTTAGGCCTTATGGGATTGGTTTTCCCAACATACTTGCAGGCGCCAAGAGCCAAACACTACCTTTCAAGAAATAAGCTCAATTTTTCTGCGACCAGATAAGACACGTTCAAACCGAGACCCGACACATTGCTTCTTCAAATTCAAATTTGGATAAAATCCTGACCTCTTCTAGGAAGCCTTCAGTGAGATTGACACTGCTGCCTCACAATTCTTGTCAATGCTTGTGCATATGTTCTTCACAAAGTTTTTGGCTTCTAAACACCGATTAGCAGGAGGTTTTATATTTGATGTAGCAATACTTCATTTGGGAAGCAAAAAGTCATGACAATAACTTCATTTGAAACGCAAAAATGAGGCGAGATTACTTTAGTCATGGCTTAATTGACTTAGTTAATCCCATCAAAAGTGGAATTAAACACTCCCATCTCCACCATACAATAAATTCACAGCCTCAATAGACCATTTTGCCCCTTTTAACATGAAAGCTCAAATCTCTCTCCTTCTCTTTTTACTTACCAAATGGTCTTTTAGCACTTAAAGCCTATATTAATACCACTTTCAAAATTATTATATCAAACATGTGATAAATTTACTTAACCTTCTTTCACCCTTGTGTGATACTAAATATGAGTTAAAATTATTTAATTCCATCATTAGTTTGTCTCATTCTTAACTTATTACTATTAAATCTGAACGTCAAACGGGTTGTCCCATTCGTTGCCAAAATTCCAATATACAGCAAATGACAGTAGACCACAGAAGGTTAGTTAAAAACAGTTGGATACAATCCACATCCTGTCTACCAATGCAATTAGAATTTTACAAGTATCAGTGACAAAAATAGATATGTAGAAAGCATTACGTTAACAATCAGACTTAGAATAACAAGGAACCAAACGGAAAAGATGTACAGCATCTGCATAATGATATATTAATATTTACAGGAATGATTTATACAAGAATGCAATCACACATGTAACCTATTTTCCCCAATTTTTAATCATGTAACCTAATGAGATGAGAACTTTAATTTCTCATCCAAGATGACCAAACCTCTAAACTAGACAAAAAGCATAAGACTCAATTCCAAGACAAGGTTACTTACACCCAGCTGTAGGACATTGGACGGGAGTTTCCTTGCTCGGATGGGCCACCGGCAGCTTGATTACTTCTGCCTGCACTAACGCCGGCGCTAGCTCTTAGCATTGCAATTAGGTTTCCTCCATGAACGCGACCTTCTGGAAGTGAAAAGTGATGTAAACCATTTTCAAAAGGTAAATTTTCCTGGGAAGGAATCTGCACGGGAAACAACTGATGCCCATAACCCATAAAATTAATTGAGGAACTGATACTGCCTGCAGTTTCAATATCAATGGAGTGGTTGTTCCCTTTCATCTTCTCAGATGCGCTAGACTCTGGGGCATTCAGTGAATGCACCAATGTACTGCTATTATGGATTTGATTCTCTTGCACCTGGGCACCGTGGGCAGCACATAGGCCAGACTTCCCCCTTGCAAATTTATCGCAAGGACCACCAGGCTGGCTACCAAACTCTGAACCTAACTGGCCCCAGGAACAACGTTTCCCTCCACCGTGAGCCTTGCAAAAATCAGTGCTGCCTTGAGCACTCTTCGTACATCCCTCATACTTGCACCTTTTCCCCCCACCATGTCGAACACAGTAGTTTGTACGACCCCTTGCACTCTTGGTGCATCCAGGAACAGCACATCTCTTGCCTCCACCATGATTAACACAAAACAAGGTTCCTCCGTGAACACTCTTTGTGCATCCCCCTTCATACGAGCATCTCTTTCCCCCGCCATGTCCTTTACAGAATGGTGTACTCCCTTCTGCGCCTTTTGTACACCCCAAAAATGTGCACCTTTTGCCTCCACCATGTGCTTTACAAAACATTGTGCTCCCTTGAGCACCTTTTGTACAGGCAGGATACTGGCAACGACGGCCACCGCCATGGGAAATGCAGAAGCCAGAAATGCCCTCAGCACTCTTGGTACAATTTTCCATGTTACACCTCTTGCCACCCCCATGCCGAATGCACAAGCCAGATCTTCCTCTTGCAGCACGGGTGCAACCCTCATGGCTGCACCGCCTCCCTCCGCCATGGCCAATGCAGTAGTCTGTCCGGCCTTCAGCACTCTTTGTGCACCCAAGATGTTGGCAACGACGGCCACCCCCATGGGCCTTGCAGAACACGGTCTTACCTTCAGCTCCCTTCTGACATCCAGCCCTTTGACACCTTCTGCCACCACCATGTGCAATACAAAGGCCAGAAGCACCCCTTGCTCCTCTAGTGCATTCACTGAACTGACATGTTTTGATACCCATATTGCGTCTCTGTTGTTGATGAGTTACCTCAGAAGTCGAGGGAACGGAGCTTTTTGGCATGATTACTCTGGTTGATGAAAAGTTTGGGGTGGCAGGAGGCAAGTGAGTATGGCTACAAGCAACATCAGTAAGAGTAGCACTCTCTTTGTTTGATAACGTATGCAGTGGAGGGATGAGAGGCCTCAGTTTCCATCGAGATGATGTTGATCCTTCATCCACAAGCTGTGCAGAACCATCTACAACTGAAGACTCCCTATTATTCTGAAATGAAGAGAGTCCTGGAGTAACAGTAGTTATATCAGAATCAGCATGCCTAGTAGAAAGACCCAGCTCAAGATCCAGGTTGGATTTTTCCACTTCCAGTCCCTTGGAAATCAAAAAGGAAATGTTCTTTTGTTTAGCTATCAACTCCTTTTGAAGATGAAGGTTGACACTAAGACCAAGATCCATTGAACAAGAATCCTCAATGTCTTTCCCCGAGGACATGGTAGTGCAAGAATTTGAAGAATGGCCCAAACTAAGAGCTAGAGAAGCCCCATCTTGCAGGTGCCCGGAATTATCATTAGCACACCATTTTCTTTTGCTTCCCTTGGAGTCTGAGAAATAAGAGCGTGACAAACTAAGGGGATCCAGTTGAAAAGCAGCAGTGGTGGAATAAACAAGCCTAGCATTGCTAATATTGCCTCGACTGTTGGACCCTTTTGATGCAAAATTAGTGACAAGATGTTGAGAAGTGCTGTCCATTAAGGTTAACAGATAGAAAGATTCCTAGCTAAACCAACTTGGAAATTGTAAGAAAACCGTTTTCCTGACTTTAGAAGTTGCAATGAGGTTCAAAGAGTCTCAATCAAACACAGTGCACCCCCCACTAACAAATCCTGATGTATCACAGCGATCCATTCTAAAACACAGAAATAGATTGACAAAATCACAAGCAGCAGTAAAACATTAATCCACAAAGCCTCATATCCTTCTTGACAGCATCCTGGCCAGTCATCCTGTTGTGGAGCAAATAAATTCGTTAGAAGGGGAAATTTGTGCTACTCGGCAAAAAAAAGGGGGGAGGGGGGGGGGAATTTGTTCCAGATGGAAGGAACATATTTTTGAATACACTTAACATTTCTTTTTATTTATTGTTTTTGGACAGGTACCTTGCTGAGTCTTGTTCAATTAATGCAACCTAAGTAGATGAGTTGTCCCTTAAAGGAAAATGAGCAAATCTTTTTATCAAAAACTTACTATAATGTTCAATTAATTTCATATGATGCTCCATACTTTGGATGTATTGAATATCAACATAGCATGAACCCAGCAAACAATTTGCCAGCATTTACAGGTCATCAAAGGCACACACACACTATCAAATTTGCCCGGCTCAAAAGCTGGGAAAGCCACAGATATTGAAGAAAAATGGGAATCTACAACTAGACAAGTGGAGTGGGCCGTAACTAGTAGGCAGTGGAAAGGTAAAAGAGGAGAAGGGCACATCAAAGGTATAAGTATTTTCTTATAATATACTTTTTAATATCTTAAATGCTAAAAACACAAGAAAAAGGGGGTTAGTGTCAACAATATCAGCAAGCCTGGAGGACCCTTTTAGTCCGTATAAAAAATGCAAATCCAGGCCAAGAAAACAGAATGCACTGACATAAAAGAAAAAGAAAAAGAAAAAGAAAAGAATGTCCAAATCCACAAAAAGGAAGAATCATGATTCAGGTGCAATGCATTGGGTCTCAAAATGAAGGCCAGAAACGAAAAAGAAACAATCAAGAGCTTGGTGCCAGCTAACAATAAAGATCAAATATCATCATATCTCAGGAAAAAAGTTCAACGTACGACATGCAATAAAAGACATCCAAGTATCTCTAGTATTTTGGTTATGCTAAAAAAAAAAAAACTTTTCTTTCTGTATTTCTGTTGTTTTCTTCTCCGATTTTGTCTTCCAAAAACCAGCACCCATCAAACCCTTCTTTAGTTCTTTATTCTTTTACTTCCTTTTTTCTTTTTCTTTTGTTCTTCTCGAAAGAGCATGTGCAAAAGTTATCAGCTCATCGCATTAGCGTAGGGCGTACACACAAAAGGAGCAGAAGCACTACCAAAGATGCATGGCCTACAGGCTCTGCACAGTTAAGAAACAAACAAATCATAAAAATTCTGAAACTGAAGTTCTATGCCGCCACCAACGTAATCGACACCATCAATTCCACCAGATTAAAAATATTAGACCAATCCGTGTGAACAAATAAACGCTTCAAAAGACTCGGAACCAAACCTTGAACAATAAATCATTAGGTAAAAAAATCAACTCCCACGATCAAAATACTGAATCAATTATCACAAATCAGCAGAAAAAAAAGATTATTTCTTCCTAAGAAGAAACGTTTGGCTGCCGAGGGGAAGAAAAAACGACCCTATGGATAAGAAAACCTAGAAATTCCACAGAGCCACTCAATCCGTGGCCGTGGTCCAGGTTTCCTCGGCAGCTAAACGTGACGTAGAAAAACGAAGCTCATCTAGCATAAACCGATCGAACAGAATAATCAGAAAACTTTGAGCAAAACAGAATCGATTACCTTCGAAATTGTTCGCTTTCTATCGCTTCATAGTAGCATCCAGTTCGCCGTTCGATGTATCAGAGAGAGAGAGAGAGAACGAGCTAGGGTTTAAAGAAAGCGATACACATAGAGAGAGAGAGAGAGAGAGAGAGAGAGAGAGAGAGAGAGAGAGAGAGAGAGAGAGAGAGAGGAGAGGGAGAGAGAGACAGACAGAGGAGGCTGCGGAGAAAGGGGGGGAACGGAGCATAAACAAGAAAGAAAGCAAGCAAGCAAGGGGGGGGGCGCACGGTAGAAATAGGGCGTAGGATAGGGGAAGAGGCGCACGTAACGGCCGTAGCGTAGGGACTATCGGTGTGCATGAATTGAAAGATCATCTCTTCTTCAATCGTGATTTCTGATGTACTCAGTCCCCAATACATGCCAAATGCCTGCCAGCTACTACTCTCCTCTCGTGTTTTGACTTTCTATTTCTCTTTTTTATTTTTTTTAAGGCCGCTGCTTTTTATTATCATTTTTCAATAAAAAAAATTATTGAAAAATAAAAATAATTTTTTTTATAATTCTAACTTCAAATTCAATGACTGAATTCATATAATTCATAAAAAATTATTTTTTTATCAAAAATTATTTTTTTATAATTCGAATATTCCACCAACTTCAAATTCAATGACTGAATTCATATAATTCTATGATAACAAATACCATGAAAAGACTCAAATAATTCATATTTTTTTTTAAACTAATCTCGTACTTAATAACTAAAGTCATATAATTTGTAAATTGATATCTTTTTTTATCTCTTATGTTATCACCTTAAATTTAGATGTTTTGAATTTTAAACTTTTTATTTGATAATTTTAATTTTAAGATAGGTTTTAGTGATACCTAATTTCGTTCTTCATGTACCAAAGCGCCCTCTTGCTAAAATAGTCAATTTTGAAATCTTATACATGTCTATGTGTTAATAATAATAAAAATATTTTTTTAAAAATTCAACCGTTGCAAATTTATTATTAAACCCAATCTTCATATATTTATGGCAGTCTCACTTCTTGTTTCCTTTTACTTCTAATGGGTAGTTTTATTGCTAATTGGGTTTTTTTATTGATTTTATTTTTTTAATTTACAAAGAAAAAAAAACAAGAGCATGAATAATTGAGCAATACATTTTTATTTTTGTTTGAAAATACATTATTTGTTTAGGTAGTGTTTGTTGATCAAGACACGAGTTGAAAAATGTGAGATATTAAAAGTATTTTGAATAAAAGTGATTTTTATTATATTTGTTAAATTTATTTGACAATCTTTTAAAAAAAAATCATGCAACTTCTTATATAAGATTTTTTAAATAAATTTATTTTAAATCTTACAGATAAGAAAAATAACTTATATACCCTTAATGCATTCTAAAAAATTTAACAAATAATCAGATAAAAGTCTTAGAATGCTTATTATTTTTATCTTGACCATTTCATATTTTAATTTAAAAATTATTTTAATTTTACATTAATATAATCTTATCTTACTTATTTTAATAAATGTTACATTAAAAGATATCTTTGTGTCAATTTACACAAAAATATAAGATAAACAGTCAATGATACATTGTTTTAAGTAAAAGTAAAAATTTTTTGATCATATTTATTTTTTTACATAAATTTCATTTGTTGACGACTGTGATGGCTTAGAACTTCTTCACCATCCACAAAGTATTAAAGAGTTTAGTTAAATGTAGATTCATTCTCTTGTTCACGTTAGGTGATACAAGTATATACAAGGGATACAACTCACATTTAGACTCATGTCCCTCTCTAATTTTGTTTGCATTTGACAAATATTATGTTATTCGACACAATCAAGATAACATTCTAGTAGTTAAATGAAATTTGTTGTTGGTAACGATCTTTTTTGTTGGTGACAAATATTACAAATAAGAGATAGAAAGAAATGGAATGGGGAAGAAACGTGGAAAGAAAAAATGGAGGAATTATTTAGGGAAAGGGATAAAATAAATAATTTTGATGTTTCATAAAAAATAAGAGAAATTTATACTATTTTTCAAAATTTGAAAATCGTAAACCCTAATTTCACATTTTAACTCTTTTGTGCCAACATTTAAAAGTTTTATAGTCGTCTTTATTACAATAATAATAACATTTAATATGGGAGATTGGCACCTTTGATAAAATACATATTTTAATCTTTTATACTTATATATTTTTTTTATTTAGACATTTAGGGTAAAAACTTTAATACTTGTACCATACATATTTTTTATAAAAAAATTAAGAGTGTTTGATTGCTTTCATAAAAAATATGTATAATAATTACACATTTTCTATGATAAATATGTGCAATCAAACACACTCTTAAAGTTTTTTTTTTCAAAAGTACTATTAAACTTACAATTTTGACTCAATTGCACCCTTAAATTTTTTGTTGTTTAAGGGTGCAATTGATTTAAAATAACATAATTTAGATATTTGCTTGAAATAACGAAAAATTTTAATGTCTAAATATAAAAAACGTGTGAGTAGAGGGCTAAAATATATACTTGTACCGGCATCTTCTTATAACTTATTTGCCTTATTATTTAATTTTAATTTATTATACACTGGATTTGTTAAAATTAATGAGTGTTAAATATGTGAATTGAAAAAGTCTTCAAGATTAGACGCGATTATTTATATGAAATGCGAGTGAATGGATATGTTTATTCAGGTGAGTGGAACATGGAGATATCTATTTGGATGTAAAAGGTGCAAGGGAAGAGTTCCAGGGAAGAGATATGTACTTTCGTCAGAAAGTGTAATCTGGATTGTCAAGTCGTGTCTAAATATGAAAGGATGTAATTTGAAAATCCAAATTAAATTGAATCAAAGAACATGATATTTCACAATTTGACACTTAGAAACTATAAACAGGAAACCCTCCCCCCATATTCCATTATCTCTATTAATTAAAAATCAATTCAAGTTATTAATTTCATATGTTCTTTTTTACAACGTACTTTCATAATTCTCTATTACTTCTAAATACAAAAGATTATAATATTTTTCCATCAAGTCAAGAAGTAGAGTACTATTAAGTTTGGTTTCGTCAGTTAAAATTAGAATTGAGCTATACTAATTTCTTAAAAAAAATATTATATTTTAGGGGATAAACGTTCATTGATCCTTTAACACTATCAAGGAGACAGATCTGTCTTAAGAAAATTTACTTTGACATACCTCACTTCAATCAGATTTTTTATCTTTTTTTTCAAATCTTCTCTCATTAAATAATTGTGTTTCCATTTTGTTGTTAATATGCATATTATCTTAGGCAAATTCAGATTTTATCCCAACAAGATTAACCTTAAGAACGTATCTTCTTATATTCCAACGGCAACGAGGCTCGGATTGCTCTGGGAGCAAAAGTGTGTTTCTGGTCTCTGATGTCAGGGCATACGGTGTCGATGAACGAAGACTACCAACGTTTGGGGCTGGCATATTTACAAACACGTGGGAGGCATGAAAAAGTGAAAGCTTGAGGCCAGAAGATTTCACGACCCCATGCAGTGGCAAACTACGGCCTAGCCCTGAATCGGATGAGCTGGGTCCGTCCGAGTCCGAGCTATCTCCACAAAGAGATAGCCCTCAAAAAAAAAAAAAAAAAACCCTCATGTTGTGATAAAAATCCATTCGGTTCTTAGAAATAGATACTCATAAATTTAAGAAAATACATTAGTGAATTAAAATGCAGCTTTTTAAAAAATTGTCTCAAAAAAATGTCCAATTTTGCTAACTCTTCCAGTTGTTATTAAAAGAAGATTAAAAGTCTGGAATTTAAGTATATTTTATATTTAAGTCAAATTTAAAAGTGAATGGGTTAATTATTATGATGTTACTAATACAGTAGCGACAACGTTTTATGCATTATAGATAACAGTCTCAAATTAACTTGATAAAATCTAATCTAATCTAATCTCGTGGTTTAAGCATTTATTTAGCAAGAACAAAAATTACACTAAAACAGTAAACCATTCTGATCATCCCAGTACTCTAAGGCTAAGAATTTGAAAAACGCATTGTTTATAAATCAGGCTGAGAACAAAGCAACAACTAGTTTAATTCAAACACTGCCCCGAATGGAGTCGGTGTACCCACTCTGATCATCCCAGTACTTTGACCACAGCATCACGCCGCCGTACTTGGGAGACGACTTTATCTCCGGCAGGATCTGGGTCGTCAGCACGCTCGCCGGAATGAACCCACTTCCGGCGGCCCCCGGCGACGCCGGCAACCCCAAGAACACCCTCCTAGCAGGTATGGAAGCAGTCCACTTCTTCCAGGACTTGATAATCTTATCAGTGTTCCCTGCAGTGTACTGGCAAGGAGGATTGTTATAGAATTGAACCCAAACATAGTCAAAGAGGCAAGTCTTATTAAGCGCAGAACCTAAGAAGTAATCTGGAAATGGACACTGTGGTGCAGCAGTTAAGTACACTTTCCTTCTTCCGAACTTCCCAAAAGCTGATAAATAGAGAGCAAGATCATCCCAGTACTGGTTTGAGCCAAGCTCTATGTCAAAATCTATGCCATCCAATACAGCATCGCCCAAAGGCCGAAACATTGACCTTCCACCCAAGAAAGCATTCCATAGATAGGCCGATACGTTTTTTGCATCGGCTTTGGAAGCTAAGGAGTAGCTGCCAACGCCGCCACCGATGGAGAGCATGACTTTTATGCCCATCTTCTGGCAGAACCGCACGTCGTCGCTCACGGTAGTGCAGCCGTTGGCGGAGGGGTTGCAGTGGCCGGAGGAGAGGTCCATTTCTGGGGTCTGACCCTTGCCGAATATGTAGAGGAAGGCTATGTTTACGAAGGAAAATTTCTTGGTGGCACATGTTTCGGCTAAGGTACCCTCCTTGCCGTTTTGACCCCAGTAAATGGCGATGCCTCCGCCGGCCACGGCGGTTTGGGTTAGAGGCAGGAGCAGGAAGAGGAGGGAAAGGATGAAAGTTGCGGGTTGAGGTTTTCTAGCCATTTGTTGGTGGTGAATCAATGAGAACAACTCTGTTTTCACGTAGATTTTATAGAGCTAATTTAAGGGCCTGTTTGTTGTGGTGGTGTTCAAATGCTTGACTAGGATTTTTTCTCTTCCTAAGCAAAAATAGTAGCAAAATGATTCAATGGCTAGAAAATATTTGAAAGATATTGTGCATTATGTCATTGATCATCCATTTGCATTAATGAACCTTATAACATTAGAAAAAGCAGAAATCAAGCACAAAATCCCAAACTGACAAAATCACCCACTCAAAATTATGGCCGGCTCAAAGGAAAGGCTACTCAGACATGTGTCGTCCCAAAAAGATTTCAAAAGCTTGTTGGCTGTCCAAAATTGTTTTACTTTTAATTAACAATAGAAAAGAGAGAAAAAAAAACAATTATACAGAATTAAAAATAAAAGAAATGATGAAAGTTACTGAAATAAAATAATTATTTTAATTTTATTATTGAAATAAAATTAATAAAATTTTTATTTTTTATTTTTTATTAAAAAATTGGGGCCCTAAATTAATAATGACCTAGCCCCCAACTCCTCCTGCCGGCCCTGAGAATTATTTTTGTTTCATTTTTGCTTTACCAGCTGCATGGCTGGCTCATACGAAGGAAAATGATTCTAACAGTCAACATTTTTAGGAAAAAATTTCCATTGCATATTTTTTTAGTTATTTAAAAATTGATTATTAAAAAAAAGAGAAAGGCAACTCGAACTGCTTGATTCTGTGAGGCTTGTTCTGTTTTGCATTTTCTTTATGTGCTCTTTGTGTTTGCGAGCATATCTAAGAAAGGCAAGGTTATAATAGATGTAAATTGATATATAACCACTCCATTTGTTCAATTAACTCTTAAGGATCACACATGAATTAAAAATTGTCCCAACAATAATTACCCTTCTATGATATAGAGGCGTAATGTAAAGTATGTGATGGTACAATGCCCTCAGAGCATAGCTCAAATGATAAAGAACGAATCATAATATGTTGGTATCATTTTAATGAGTTATGATTTCGAATCATAGCCTTCCTGTGATACATTTCACGATTTACCCCTCCCTACGAAATCAAGGACATAAGCATAAGAGGATCGTATAAGGACGATAATCCCAAATATGTGATGATACCAACTTTATAGAATCAAGCAATTTGTGACATAGAAGTGTAATTCTGCTTTCTGAAGATTCTTCTTTGCAAAGTTGCATAGTTTCTGAATAAGTGAATGAGAAATTCTACTTACAATCACTTTTTTTACTCTTTCACAGTCACTAAAAACTCAAATTCCTTCTTTTACCCTTTACAACTACATTAATAATTCTTCACAACCAATTTTTTTCAAAAATACTCTTTTCTATCACCATCGCACATAGCCACAGCAATCCACACACAGTCATCCCTGAACACATTCTCAAACCCCAACAACTTGAATCGCCAACAAGTGTTTGCGACCGATTATGTAGGTGTAGGTGTGGGTATGGGTCACTTCTGCAAAATCAGAGATATACACATGTATATATACACACACGCAGATACACACACACATATATATACGCATACATACATATATATACACACACACACACAAAAATAGTACCCCATTCATGGCCCCCCGAACCTTGGGGTTCGAGACACTTTGAAGGTCCTCGAACCCGAGGGTTTGGAGATGCCTGAAGGGCCTTAAACACCCCAGGGTTTGGAGGCGCTTGAAGAGCCCTGAACCTAATGGTTCGGTGCCTTTCGAAATGCCCCCCACTACAAGAAAATTGTAAATTAGTGACGGGTTTTGTGACGATGGCCCACCCATCACTAATTTATGATGGGTTTAGTGATGAAAATCTGTCACAAAATTGCAACGGGATGGCCTGTCTTATCGCAAAACAGCAACGGGACTGGCCATTCCCATCACTAATTTGTATTTAAACACCCTCCTCCCTCTCCTCATTCCTCATTCTTGAACGCCCTTTCTCCCTCCTCCCTCCCCCTATTCTCACACCATTTCTCCTCCACTCTATCACGCCATTTTTCTTTTTCTTCCTTGCTTATCTCTTCTCTGTGATTGCTGCCTCTCAACAGTATTGTTATTGTCTTCGGTGCTATTGTCGCCACTCTTTCGGTTAATGAGGTAATTATTTTGTTTTATTTAGTTTTAGTTATTTTGTGTTGTTTAGTTATAGTTTAAAACTTTTAAAGTTAGTTATTTTGTGTTAGTTTAGTCTAATAGTTATTTTATGTTAGTTTACAAAGTTATTTTGTGTTAGTTGAGTTTAATGATTATTTTATATTAATTAGTTTAGTTTTAGTTTAATTGTTTATATTATTTGTTATTGTTTAGAAATTAAAATGTGAACTTTATTAATTGTTTAGAAATTAATTTTTTAGTTATTTTGTTATGTAATTGTATTAATAAATAATGTTTATTTTTTTATTTTTTATTTAAAACAGATTTTTAATGAAAAATAATGTAATTTTAAATAAAATATGTAGGAAATAAAATAATAAAAATTAACATAATATTTAAAGAAACATATATTTTGTTGTTATAAAATAAAATATAAACATTAAAAAATTAAAAATTTCTATTTAACATAAAACATTAAAATTAATAAATAAAATTTCAATTCAAATATTTAAAACTAACATACGAAATAAATCAGATAATTATTTTAAAAATAAAAATAAAAATTAACAAAGTATAGATTTTAAGATTTTTATTTAAAGTAAAACACTAAAAATTAAAAATAAAATTTCAATTCAAATATTTGTAACATAAGAAATAAATTAGATAAATATTTAAATTCAAATATATAGAAATGAAATATTAAAAATAAAAAAATTATTCATGAAAAAATATATTTTCTTGTTATAAAATGAAATAAGCACACTAATAGATTTTAATATTTTTATTTAAAATAAAACACTAAAAATAAGAAATAAAATTTCAATTCAAATATTTAAAAGTAACATAAAAAATAAATTAGATAAATATTTAAATTCAAATATATAAGGAATGAAATATTAAAAATAAAAATACTATTAATGAAAAAATATAATTTGTTGTTATAAAATGAAATAAGCACACTAATTGATTCTAATATTTTTATTTAAAATCAAACACTAAAAATAAAAAATAAAATTTCAACGTGAGACATTTACAACTAAAATAGGAAATAAATTAGATACACTATTTTAACCATAATTGTAATACCTAGTATTTAATATTAAAGGTATTTTTAGAGTTAAGGGTTCAAAATGGAATTTATCAAAAATTTGGGCCAATGTGTAATACCCAAAACATGAAAAAAAGGCAAGAGTCAATGTCAATGCAAGTCAAGGAAGGTAAAATTGCTCAAATAAGTAGTATTTGACAAAACCAAGAGATTTGAGAAGGTTTGAGGTCAAAAACACGCGATTAGGGGCATCCGGTCAAAAGTTCAGATTGTGTAAACTGCTTGAAGGAGGCCGAAACGACGAGTTTTTCAGAAATTCTTGAGGGAAATGAATAGTTTAGAACTTATGGGCAATAGAGGAATTAACGAAAAGTCAAGGGGTATCAAGGATAGGGGAGAAATGAGATTGGAAAATATTTGGGGGGTAAAAGTGCAAAAATTAGAAATGTTATGGTGTGAAACCTACCACTGTCTGTGGCTGCTGTCCAGCCGCCTATGGGCGTCTAGAAGGTCGCCTAGAGGCTCGGGGATAGCCTCCAGTTGATGATGAAGTGAGTGAAGGTGGCCATTGGCCGAGCACAGTAGCGATGTGACCGAAATTTATGGCCGAAGTGATCGCGGATTCGGCCAAATTTTTTTAAGGCATTTTCTTATGATTTAGGGCTAGTTTATGGGATTAAAGGCTAGATTTGGTGCTTATGGGATAAGATCAATCGGGATTTGGTAGAAATTGACGTTAGAAACGGGCATAAAATGAGATAGAAGGCCGAGGGTTTCAAAAGCAAAAATCGGTTGAAATTGCTCGCGTTTTTGCTTAAATCGAGCCTCACAGATAAGGGGTTTTTTTTTATCTTTGAGGGCTAGGGAGAAAATCTGGAGAATTTGGAGAAAAATGGCATAGGTTTAGTTGGGTTTTGTGAAACTCGCCAAAAAATCAGACGCGACCAGACCGAGACTTGCAACCGACCATTCGAGGCCTTTCTGGTGATCGTTGCCGATGTTTGAGGGTGCCATTAAGATCGCCTCTATGAAAGCTTCAAGCCCCTGTATTTTGTTTGGCCATCGAAGACCGTTGCTACCAGCCGTAGTCGGAGAAGATGATTAGAGAAGACAGTCCACGTGTGTGCACACGCGAACTCCACCCTCAGTCACATGCTAGGCCCGTGAGGTACGCTTTTGGTCAGAAATTAATTTTAGTATTTTTATAAAATTATTTTAGAAATACTTTTGTAAAAATATTTGGTGAAATGGGGTATTAGGTATTTATTACAAATTTTCGAAAAAAAGAAAGGTTTGGAAAAATAGGAAAAATTGAAAAAATTATGTAAAAATAGAAATATTGATTTCTATAGTCATAATGGTAATCAGGAGACGATTTGACTGTTAGATGAAGTGATTGCACGACTTTCGAGATATGGCATGCTTTTCGAGGCGAAAATCGGCTTTTACCGAATTAAAGTGAATGGTTTGATTCCAGTCTTACCTTCGTCTTGGAAGTGTGTTGGTATGTGTGTAGTGGGTTCAAGTGAGCAGTTTTACCCTTCCGAGCTTAGGTTACATGTGTTTGAACCAGTTATAGCAAACGGTCATACCCTCCAGAACTTGGGATGTTATGCATAAGCATTTTACTTTTGTACTTGTGGCATCGTATGCATTTTAAACATATGGTATATTGCATTAACTGTTTTTACTTGTAAAAGAGTTGGTGCATGGCGTGAGATTTTTCATATCATTGGGATATTAATTTTCGTATCGTGGTTATGTCCGTGGGAGACGGGATGGGGTCTTCATGAAAATGGGGCAAGATTAATCCCAGTGATCGGGTGACACGAAAGGACACTCGGGGATTAAGTATGTCGCTGTAAGGTCAACTTCAAATGTGTGTGGAATGGATTTTTAACGGGAGGTTGAGTATGCCAGGAAGATTTCTCAAGTTAGGCGTGTTGCATGTTGTCGTTGTCTGTATATGCCATACTCGTGTGTGTTTCATGCATTCAGTAAACTGTATCATGCCATTACTTGGATGTTTTATCATCAAATCTGGGTTATGCCTCTGAAACATTCAATGTTCCAGCCGATGACTGTTGCAAAGGCGAGGGCGTGGCTACTTGAGGGCCAATGGTGTTTAGTATTATAGTTGTTGTAGCATTTTGAGGCGATAATATTTACTTGATATATATATATATATGAACGGTTGTACGATAATGTTATTATCATTTGGAAGCTTGTATTACGTATTTTGGTGTGGAAACACTATGTATGAATCTCGTGGTAGGTCATGATATTTTGATATTATTTAATCCGCTGTGTTATTCTAGGACTCGTTTAGTTTAAGATTATTGATCTTGTTAGTTAAACGGGCAATACTGGGGTTTCCGGGATTTTATCTACATGTGAAGATTGTTCATGAAATCACCATGAATGCTGGCCATCGTTTGTGTCGGGCATGTTAAAGCATGTGATGATTGTTCTTGATGCACCGTGCGTGATGAACTTGGAAAAAAAAAAATCCTTGGAGATTCCCTTATAGTGACACGTCTGTGTAAAGTAAGGTGTTATAGTAATGTTCTTAATAACTTAATCAAAATAAAATAAAAAAAATAAAAAATAAAAACTTTAATAAGTGTTTAAGTATCAAAGGAAATAAAAATTCAAATAAGTATTTAAATAATTTTCAATTCAAATATGTAAAATTAAGTAATAAGAAAATATTTTGAAGATTTAGTTTAGAAAAGTCTATTTATAAAAAATAATTTAATTTAGAAATATATAGTATTTTAAAAAGATCAAAATTTATCTCAATGGTGTATTTATTTATTAATAAATATGCACATTAAATAAATAAAATTTAAAAGAATAATAAATTATCTATTATTATATTTATTTTTTGTTTATATTTATCGGTTGCTTATGATAGTCTAGAGTGATGAAATATAATTTGGTTAGTTTTCAGAATAAATTATTTATTAGGAATTAGCACGTATTTGTTATACAATTTTGAATTGAAAATGGAAGTCCCGTTGCATTGTCGATGGATTGATAATAGGTGTATGCCAAGAAGGGGTGGGATCACTCCTGAATTTTATGTTGGTGTCGATGAGTTTATTCAACTAGCATCTTCTCAAGAAAGTTTCATAAGACTATAAGTGTTGAAGTGTCTTTGTATGAAATGTGAGTGTTTGAAGTTCAAATCAGTCAATGAGGTGAAAATGGATATTTGTAAGCATAGGTTCATGAAATGATACTAATATTGGACGAACCATAAGGAAGACATGTCAGTAATGCCTCCAAGTGTTATTGTAAATAAATATTATAAAGAAGATAATTTTAGAAATCAGTTCAATTCATAACAGCAAATGGTAATGAATGAGGCAAGTCGTCACATGGGCCTGCTACAATGCAAGGAGCATTTAGCAGAAGTGGTCATCAATCGTACAATATTGAGGAACCACCTAATGAAAATACAAAAAAACATTTTATGAGATGTTATCTGCTGCACAATCTTCATTATGCCTGGGTTGTGATGCAGAGAGTGAACTTTCTGTTGCAGTTAAGATGTTGAGCATTAAATCTGATTACAACATGCCTGAAGTTGTTATAATGAAATCATGCAGTTTATGCAACATACAATGACAACTGGTAATCATGTGCCTGATGACTTTTATCATACTAAGAAGTTGGTTTTTAGACTTGGACTTGATTGTCAGAAGATCGATTATTGTCCAAATAGTTGTATGTTGTATTATAAGGATTATCAATTTGAGACGAGTTGTAAGTTTTGTAGTTATCCTCGTTTTAAACTAGCAAAAAGTGGCACGAAAAAATTTAAAGAAATTTCTTTTAAGAGAATGTGGTATTTGCCCTTCATATTAAGATTGTAAAGAATCTATGCTTTAACGATTACTACTTTGAACATGAAATGACACTATGAAAATCAGAGAGAATTTGGGGCATTGTCTCACTTGTTTGACGGTGAAGCATGGAAATATTTCGATCGGACACATCCTGACTTTTCTGTCTATCTTAGAAATGTGAGACTTGGTTTGTGTGCAGATGGGTTCATTTCGTATGGTCAATCGCGTCTCTCGTACTTTTGTTGGCCAGTCATTGTGACCCCATATAACATGCCACCTAAATTATGTTTGAAACAAGGGTTTATATTTCTAACGGTTATTATTTCAAGTCCATCAAATCCAAAAAATAAAATATACATATTTTTACAGCCTTTAATTGATAAATTGAAATTGTTTTGGCACGAATGAGTGTTGACTTATGATATATCAACAAAGTAAAACTTTATAATGAAGACAACTCTGTTGTGGAGCGTCAATGACTTTCTTGTATATGGATGTTATCTGGTTGAATGACATCAGGTAGATTAGCATGTCCGTATTGTATGGAAAACACAAAAACTTTTCATCTCAAGTACGATGGAAATAGATCATTTTTTGACTGTCACCGACCATTCTTACCAATGGATCACCATTTTCGGAAAAATACAATTGCATTTCGAAAAAATAAAGTTGATAATTCTTGTCTACCCCCTTACTTAAGTAGAGAAAACGTATTTGGTAGAGTATGTAATGTCCCGTCTATCTTACAACAACAATATTGTGTTATGACTGGATATGGTGTGCAACACAATTGGATAAAAAAAAGTATTTTTTTGGACTTACTATATTGGAAAGATAATCTTATCTGACACAACTTGGATGTCATGCATATCGAGAAGAATATTTTTGATAATCTTTTCAATACAGTCATGGATGTGAAAGGTAAAACTAAAGATAATAGCAAAGCTAGAATGGACCGAAGGAATATTGCAGGCAGAAGAATTCAGAATTAGTAGAACGTGGTAGGGGTAAATATTGAAAACCCAAGGCCCAATATACTTTTACGAGATAGCAAAATTTAAATGTTTTGAAATGAATAGAAGAACTTAAACTCCCTGACGGATATGCATCTAGATTAGGCAGATGTGTTAATATGAAGAACGGGAAGTTGTTTGGCTTAAAGAGTCATGATTGTCATGTTCTCATGGAGTGGTTACTTCCAACAGCATTTTTAGGATTACCAGATCGGATTTGGAGTCCAATAACTGAGTTATGTTAGTTTTTTAAAGAAATATGCTCAACAACGTTAAGAACTGAACATTTGGAAGTCATGGAACATAACATCCCGATCATTTTATGCAAAATGAAGCGTGTATTTGTGCTTGGATGGGTTAACCCAATTAAGCATCTCCCAGTACACTTAGTTTATGAAGCAAGGGTCGGGGGGCCAATGCAATACAGATGGATGTATCCATTTGAATGGTAATAATAATTTTAATTCATATAATTTATTGATTTTGTCTTGTAGTTATTATGTTTTTCTTCATAAATTGAGGAGACTTTTAAATGACTCAAGTTCCTCAACACTTTAAAGAAAAATGCCTGAAATAAAGTTCACGTAGAAGGATCTATCTGTAAGGCATATTTAATTGAGGAGATGACCACGTTTGGTTCAAATTATTTTGAATCAAATATTCAATCAAGGAGGACTAGAACCCCTCGAAATGATAACGGGGGAGAATCTTCGTATGCACAAATTTCTATCTTCAATTATCCTGGTCATGCGGTTGGTCTAATGAAAACAAGATGGTTGGATGTAAATAAGTTCCAAACAGTAAAGTTATACGTCTTGCTAAATATGCCAGAGGTTGAACCTTATATTGAGTCTGAACCCAAACTTATATTAATATATTTATAAGTTCATATTAATAATTTTGTCATATTAGGTTGATATATAATTTTAATGTTTTAGCATGTATACAAACATATTACGTGAACTTAGACAAACAAATCGAGAAATATTTTTGTATTTGGTTCCATAATCATGTAAGTTTGCAAAATTTAGAATATTTCTTAATTTAATATTAATTATGTTTACATAAAGTGACACAAATATTTGGTTAGGTGAATTTGAGTTGCAAAGTTATTGCAGACCCACTAATTCAGAGCATAGGGTGGAGGCCAACTCCCAACGTGAGACATTGGCCAATGTATTTCGTCAATGGATACAAATTTCATATTATTGAATGGAGTCAGAGTAGGTTGACGAAAAACTATGGTGTTTGCGTGTCTGCGTCAGGGGGTAGAGCTCCACATATGAATTATTATGGAAAACTTACAGATATAATTGAGTTAGAATATGCAGACTTATCAATAAAAATGGTGATTTTGTTCAAATGTGAATGATATGATCTAAGTCCACGAAAAATTAAAATTCATGATAAATATGAAATTGTAAACATTTGATCATCAAGAAAATACAGGAAATATGATTCATTCATATTTGTCCAACAAACTAAACAAGTATATTACGCGTCTTACCCTGACCACTATCGTGATAAAAATGGTTAGATGGTTGTAATTAAAACAAAGGCACGATGTATAATAAATACTCCTAAAGCTAATATGGAAGAACCTTTCCAAGATGATGAAATATTGCAACTATCTGTAATCGATGTAAATGTTGATCTCGGAGTTACTTTACAAGACGATAATGGGGCAGTAGAGGAAGTTGATGTCTCAAATATCGTTGAGGAAGAAGAAGATTGTAACGCCCCATTCTTCTCAAAGCGTTTGTTACCCCAACATTTGTTAATTAATAATTATTTTATCAATTCTATCTCATATATTTCTTTTTCTTTCTCTCATTCTCCTCATTGGGGTAACTATAGCTAACAACGGAAACATGATAGATCGTAACCTAATACTTAACAAGCTTTTAACATCAGAACTGTACATTCATATTCATAATAAAATCATAACATCATTCTCAAACGTACTAGTGTTTAAACATAATCATGATCATCCCTTAATATTACATGTCGAAATATCATAATTAACATCATGGATAACATAGCAAGACATAACATGACAGGTTATATACATAACCGATACATTTACGCACTTCAACGAGTGCCAGCATATGCCTTTATTTCCTTCGTTTCTGCTATGACTTCCATCTGGAACATTAAATATTCCAGAGGCGTCGCCCAATTAGATGATCGGCCATCTAAGTAAGAGTATAATATTCATGAATGAATGTAAATGCATAATGTCCTGTCATTTGGCCTGTTTGAGCCGACGGGCATCCATACTTCATATACCACTTACCATTTTTACGACCAGCTCTTTCCAGGCCGAGGTGTATGGGTGCACCCTTGGTAAAGCAGCGATGCCCACCCGTACTCTCAAACATATGCAATGCATGAGTAACGATGGATTATATGTGAACATATGCATATCATCATCATTTTATGTAAATGCATCTACGTGACATTTGTACACATCATACCATGTCAACATGTCGAAACATACTTTGAAACATACATCGCATTTATCATTCTATCAAATCATATGGCACATTTTAGAAATTAACTTTCATAGACAAATTAGGTTTGAGAAATACTAGCTTACCTTTGAAATCGGTTTGAGTCTCGAAAAATGTGTTTTAATCTCAAAAACGTGCTCGCCTCGACTTTCGCACTAGACTCTTAGTTATACTCAAACTTTAGTCTCAATGATCCCTTGTAACACTTTCTTCAACCTTATCTTTGATGTGCCCAAATTCCTCTTCCTTACTTCTTCCTTCCCAATCTCTTTCACAAGCTCAATTTTTCTCACAATCTCTTTCTTTTTTTCCTTTTCCAAATCTCTCTCCTCCTCTCAAATCATTCTTTCTTACAACCTTTCTAATTCAAGTCTTCTAACCTTTCAAGTTTTCTCTATTTATAGAGGTTGAATTAATTTTAGTTTAATTGTAGTGATCCACTAGTTTTTATTATTTTATCATTTTTTTATTTAATTTTCCACTAAATCTCACTCATAATCTTTAATTATTTGTCCATACTCTACTTTATCTTTCACATTTCTCCATTAATTCACCCATTATCTTTGATTATTTGGCCACACTTTACTTTGTCTCCCACATTTCTCCATTAATTCATCCTTTATCTTTGATTATTTGTTCACACTATATTTTGTCTCCCACATTTCTCCATTAATTCTCCCATTATCTTTGATTATTTATTCACACCATATTTTGTCTCCCACATTCTCCATTAATTCACTAATTATCTTTGATTATTTATTCACACCATATTTTGTCTCCCACATTCTCCATTAATTCACTCATTATCTTTTATTATTTATTCACACCATATTTTGTCTCCCACATTCTCCATTAATTTACCTATTATCTTTGATTATTTATTCACACCATATTTTGTCTCCCACATTCTCCATTAATTCACCTATTATCTTTGATTATTATTTTTTAACTAAATCCTATTTTGAATGGACTATTCTTTCATTTAGTCCATAAATTTTAAGCCCACTTTCTTAACCTACTAACTCTAAGCCCATTTACTTAACCTTTCATTTCTCAACTTAGCCCATTAACTATAAGCCCATTTACTTAATTTAGCCCACTAATTCTAAACCCATTTACTTATTTATTTTCTTCAAGTTAACCCACTAGTTTTCTCAATTATAATTTCTAAAAAATATTTTAAATATAAAATCAATTATTATTATTCTCAAAATACTAGGATATTACAAAGATGATATAGAGGAAGAATATGTTTCAAAAGAAGACGAGAAAGATATCTTGTCTGATGACAGAGATAGTGATCACGAAGACATTGATGAATATATAAAAAATGATGATTAATAGTTTTTTTTTTTGTGTACATGTTAATTAATAACTTTTGTATTTTTAAAGTATGATATCAATAATTTGTGCACATGTATTTTTAGTGTGGTGACCTTGATGTTTATATATTTTTTGTTTTTCATATATATAATTGTCAAAATAGATGTCGAAACATTTAACACATTCGAGTAGGGGAAGGGGTAGAAGTAAAACATTTTATAGGACTACACCTTCACCAGATGCCAATTCTGGTTCGCAATATTCTTCCCCCGACTCCACACCTGTTGTCTCTTTCACACAATTCAATCTCCAGTCACCATCCCCACAACCTTTTGCTCCCATGGCTCAGTTTCCATATCCTAAAACCACGATGCCATGGGATTATTAGGGTGTTCCACTCGCTTTCTACCCACCAGATGTTGTACTACCGATTGACCAATATCTTGGGGGAACTCTTCATATGCCAGACATGCCTTCCCCATACACATTCATGCCAACACCGCAAGGACCCAATTCATCATTTGAGTGAATATGTTTTGGATTTTCAAATAAGGGTATTTTAGGTATATTAAAAAAGATGGCTGCGAAAAACAAAATAAGTGGCTACGAATGGAATTTCCCTGAGTGAATATGTTATGGTTCACCTTTTCTCGTTGCTTACCTACGACATAATGCAGATTGGACTTAACATGCTTGTAAGTGGATTTCTTCAACTTGATCCAAGCCTAAGAGCAACTTCAAGGAGAGTTGTCATTTTGGGGTGTCAAATTACTCATTTATAACTTTAAATAGTGTTATGGCATTTCTGAATTATAAATCTATTCCAATAGCAGGTGTCAAGATATGAGTGTCATTTTAATATTTTTATTAAAAAATATAATTAAACCTAACAGTTATATTTATAGAACTTTTTGATTAAAATAGAGTTATTGAATTGTAACCGTTAGAACAGTAGAATTGGAAAAATAACAAAATGATTCAATGACACCTCTCATTTTTCTCTCTCCAGAATTTGAAAAATTAGCACCCCAAGAACATTGCTGTTATTTTGCAACTTTAGATGCCACCTCCATTGGAGTGAAAAATTTTGAATTTAGAGTGTCATTTTAGTAGTTATCGACAATTATGAAATTGGCACCCTGGATGTCACTTCCTCTTAGAGTTGCTCTAATACCTTGTATTCTGTCAATGGAGGAAATTTCTAACAAAAGCACAAAATTGATGTTTCCAACATAGATATGGATAATATGTGTATGTCTTCAGGTTGTTTAGGGCGTAATACTTCATAAATAACAAATTTGTATCACTTACGAGTGGATTTCTTTTATGCAATCATTGATATGTAACTTTAGGAGTTGAATAATTATTTTTTTGAGGTAAATAGTAACTTTCACTTTTGTGTAGCATGCTTGTGTCCAAATGATTCATTCTTTGCTTTTGACAACAACAAATTAATTCGACTTGGTGAGTATTATCTTAAAGATTTTTCACCAACAGATTTTTTGGCCCTTGATGATATATTTGAAACATTTATTATTGATGTATGCACTAACAAGAATTTTGAAGGACTACGGGACTTTAGTAATCTTGCACAGATATTGGTAACGACAAAAAAAAATGATGTGTATCTATTAATTTACAGAATTGTGACATTATCATTAATTCTTCTCGTTGCTATTGCTATAGTAAAAAGAGTATTTTCTGTTATGAAACTTGTCAAGACCTAACTACGTAATTGAATTAGAGATCGATAGTTGATCAATAATTTATTTGTGTATATTAAAAAAAATATATTAAATAAAATTAATAATGATATCATTATATGATATTATCAAAATATAAAAACACGTGAAGAATAATTATAATAATTTATCTAACGTTTGGGGCTGGCATATTTACAAACACGTGGGAGGCATGAAAAAGTGAAAGCTTGGGACCCAAAAGAATTAGAGGTTTGGGGCTGGCATATTTACAAACACGTGGGAGGCATGAAAAAGGGCAAGCTTGGGACCCAAAAGAATTAGAGGCCAGAAGATTTCACGAACCCATGCCATGGCAAACTACGGCCAAGCCCTGGATCGGAGGAGCTGGGTCCGTCGGAGTCCGAGCTACCTCCACAAAGAGCTAGCCCTCAAAAAAAAAAAAAAAATTACACTTATGTTGTGAACTTGTGATCAAAATCCATTCGGTTCTTAGAACTAGAAACTCATAAATTTAAGAAAATGCATTATAAATTAAAATGCAATTTTTTTTAAAAATGTCCAATTTTGCTAACTCTTCCAGTTGTTATTAAAAGAAGATTTAAAGTCTGGAATTTAAGTATATTTTATATTTAAGTCAAATTTAAAAGTGAATCGGTTAATTATTACGATGTTACTAATACAGTAGTATAGATAACAGTGTCTCAAATTAACTTGATAAAATCTAATATAATCTCGTGGTTTAGGCATTTATTTAGCAAGAACAAAAATTACACTAAAACAGTAAACCACTCTGATCATCCCAGTACTAAGGCTAAGAATTTGAAAAACGCATTGTTTATTAATCAGGCTGAGAACAGAGCAACAACTAGTTTAATTCAAACACTGCCCCTAATGGAGTCGGTGTACCCACTCTGATCATCCCAGTACTTTGACCACAGCATCACACCGCCGTACTTGGGAGACGACTTTATCTCCGGCAGGATCTGGGTCGTCAGCACGCTCGCCGGAATGAACCCACTTCCGGCGGCCCCCGGCGACGCCGGCAACCCCAAGAACACCCTCCTAGCAGGTATGGAAGCAGTCCACTTCTTCCAGGACTTGATAATATTATCAGTGTTCCCTGCAGTGTACTGGCAAGGAGGATTGTTATAGAATTGAACCCAAACATAGTCAAAAAGGCAAGTCTTATTAAGCGCAGAGCCTAAGAAGTAATCCGGAAATGGACACTGTGGTGCAGCAGTTAAGTACACTTTCCTTCTTCCGAACCTCCCATAAGCTGATAAATAGAGAGCAAGATCATCCCAGTAGTGGTTTGAGCCAAGCTCTATGTCAAAATCTATGCCATCCAATACAGCATCGCCCAAAGGCCGAAACTTTGACCTTCCACCCAAGAAAGCATTCCATAGATAGGCCGATACGTTTTTTGCATCGGCTTTGGAAGCTAAGGAGTAGCTGCCAACGCCGCCACCAATGGAGAGCATGACTTTTATGCCCATCTTCTGGCAGAACCGCACGTCGTCGCTCACGGCAGTGCAGCCGTTGGCGGAGGGGTTGCAGTGGCCGGAGAGGTCCATTACTGGGGTCTGACCCTTGCCGAATATGTAGAGGAAGGCTATGTTTACGAAGGAAAATTTCTTGGTGGCACATGTTTCGGCTAAGGTACCCTCCTTGCCGTTTTGACCCCAGTAAATGGCGATGCCTCCGCCGGCCACGGCGGTTTGGGTTAGAGGCAGGAGGAGGAAGAGGAGCGAAAGGATGAAAGTTGTGGGTTGAGGTTTTCTAGCCATTTGTTAGTGGTGAATCAATGAGAACAACTACGTTTTCATGTGGACTTTATAGCGCTAATTTAAGGGCCTGTTTGTTGTGGTGGTGTTCAAGTGCTTGACTAGGATTTTCACTCTTCCTAAGCAAAAATAGTATCAAAATGATTCAATGGCTAGAAAATATTAGAAAGATATTGTGCATTATGTCATTGATCATCCATTTGCATTAATGAACCTTATAACATTAGAAAAAGCAGAAATCAAACACAAAATCCCAAACTGACAAAATCACCCACTTAAAATTATCATGGCCGGCTCAAGAGAAAGGCTATTAAGGCATGTGTCTAGGGTTTCAAAATAGGGGGGCCCCAAAAAGATTTTAAAAGGCAGTTATGTTTTTTAGCTGTTGTCCAAAATTGTTCTACTTTTAATTAATAATTAAAAAGAGAGAGAAATAATTATAAAGAATTAAAAATAAAAAAATAATGAAAGCTATTGAAATAAAATAATTATTTTAATTTTATTATTAAAATAAAATTAATAATTTTTTATTTTTTATTTAGGGATTGGGGGCCTAAATTAATAATGGCTTAGGGTCCAACCCCTTGACCCGGCCCTGAGAATTATTGTTGTCTCCTTACTGCTTTACCAGCTGCATGGCTGGCACATTTGAAGGAAAATGATTCTACCAGTCAACATTTTTATGAAATAATTTTCATTTAGAATAAGCGAAATGAAGAAGGTAGTCATAAACAGTCGCGGAGCCACATATAGTCAAGGGTGGGCCATTGCCCACCCTGAATTTCTATATTTTTTTAGTTATTAAAAAAAAAAAAAAAAGAAAGGCAACCAGAAGTGCTTGATTTTGTGAGGTTTGTTCTGTTTTGCAGTCTCTTTATGTGCTCTTTGTGTGCGCGCGCGTATCAAAGAAGGGCAAGGTTATAATAGATGTGAATTGATATATACACTCTCCATTTGTTCAATTAACTCTTTAAGGATCACAGATTAATTAAAAATTGTCCCAACAATAATTACACTTCTATGACATAGAAGCATAATGTAAAGTCGTTCACGACCTAACACTTTAAAAATGATAAATTTGTATCATTTACAGGTTAATTTTTTTATGCAGTCATTAATATGCAACTTTAGGAGTTGAGAAATCATTTTCCTAATATAAACAGTAACTTATGCTTTTGTGTAACATGCTTGTATCCAGATGATTCATTCTCTAATTTTGATAAAAATAAGTTAATTCAACTTGATAAATATTAACTTAAAAATTTTTCACCCATAGATCTCTTGATGCTCGATGATATACTTGAAATATATATTATTGATATACGCATTAACAATAATTTTAAAGGACTATGGGCCTTAGTGATCTTACACAAAAATTGATAACGACGAAAAAAAATAATATATATCCATGAATTTACAGAATTATAACACTATCATTAATTCTTTCTATTGCTACTATTATAGTAAAAAAAGTATTTTCTGTCATGAAATTTGTCAAGACTTGACTACTCAATTCAATTAGAGATTAACAGTTAAATGATAATTTAACTATGTATATTAAAAAATATATATTAAATAAAATTAATAATGATGTCATTACACAACATTATCAAAATATAAAAACTCATCGGAAATAATTATAATAATTTATCAATATACTTTTTTTTAGTGTTATATTATTTAATTTTTTCCCCCACCCAAACAAAAATTTCTAAATCCGTAACTGATCATAGATATAAACTATTCAGGCACTCCTACAGAATAACATTTTACTCATGAATTTCTCCACTATGGGAGTTGAAATATAACAACATCACTACGTTTACATATACCAAGTGGAGATCTTTTCAATGACTTCTAGCTCCACTTTCCAATACAAAAATATCTAAAAGGTACATTTTTACTGTAAGTTCAGCAAACACCAATTAAGAATCATGCCCCTTTTTTTTTTTTTTTAATCCAACAACATAAGTTAAATAATAAAATAAATAATATATTAGTGTCAATCCGATAGATTGTAAATTTATTCTTTGTCTGTGTAAAAGTCAAAAACTCTACTTACAATTTACTTTTCCTAATATAATCAAAGATATAAACATAAAAAAATACACAAAAATAATCATTTCAAAAATCATGCTTTTGGCTAACTCCATGGTGCCCTGCCCCAATAATAAAGGTTGCCTGCCAGAATACACGATATATATATATATATATAAATTATTAAATAAAAAGTTACTGCAGCAAAAAATAAAATAAAATAGCATGACATAGTAATAACGGGCTGCATGCTAAAATTAGAAATGTTTATAAAAAACAAATTACAGTTATACAAATTATTATTATTATTATTATTTGATGTTAATAATAATTTTATACAAAAATTTTATATAGAATACCAACTTATTTTTTAGATAATGGGCGGCTTCTTTTATATAAGTGGAGGGATGTGTGGTTGACCCAATGGCCCGTTTACCCAATGTATTGTGCCGGTCATTGTGGTGCCTCCCCAACCTACAATTCAATCTTAGCCATCACATTAATATAATTAAGTTCTTTGTCATTTATAATATAAATTTGGGAAATTTGAAATAACCAATTTATAATTTTATGTCATTGTAAGAATTATTTTTTACATAGACTAAAACAACTAATTTATCTTTTATTTTTTGATTAAAAATAAACTAATATTAATATAGAACCTATTAAATTTATTAAATTCTACGCTAATGCAATGAACTTAGCTAGATTCATCATCCAACTTAATCTCGTACCTAGATCTAAGTTCGAATATGAGAGAGAGAAAAGGGATTAGGTTTCTCATGAAGTTTCATTAAAAACACCATTGTAATATATATATTTTTCTTATTATCAAATCTATAACATAAAGATAAAAAAATATAATAAACACATAATAACAATAAATATCAAAACATAATAATACATATATCATAAAAATTCTACATAATAAAAGTAACAAGCTAAGTTATGCATAAATTCTACAAAGATGTGAAGAGCAAAGAGAGAGAACGCCAAACAAAGGGCCAGATAACGATAGTGACCTAGGAAAATATTGAGATAGGTGAAGCCTGACAAAGACGAAAATGCACGCGAAGACGGACAGAGGTGGGGGACATAGATGGTGACCAATAGGGTGATGAAGATAGAGAGACAGATCTGAACATAGAGAGAGTCTAACAGAGACGTTGACCAGTATGCAAAGACTAATGGAGTGAGAAGAAGAAGACGTCGAGTAGTATCGACACAAGTAGAGCTTGAGAAACAAAGGCGGAAAAGGTGTTGGAAAGCTTTGGAAAGTGCAAATGATGAAACTCTAGAAAGTTACTTCCTAATTTCAACTGGAGAAGTCACTTTTCAAATTTTCTTTGTGTTTTAGCAATTTACTTTCCATTGACCAGAAAGTAAATTTCTTTTACTTCGTTGTTTTCCTAGAGCCAAACACAAGAAAACAAGGAAAGTGCTTTTTGAGAAAATGTTTTTGGCCAAACAAAACGGAGCCTAAGTAAGCGTTACCAATAATCGCCACATGAGCAAACCCCATTTTGAAAATGATGAAACCGATGTGTATCCCTGACAATGATTTTGCGTTCAGCAATCTTGGATATAAGCTTGACAGCAATATGGCAGTCCCCACAAACACGTAGATTCTTGGTAATCCGGATTGGCGTACCAGGTTTGGTATTAATAAGTGCGAAGACAATAGCTAACTTCTCACTGTGAACTGTTAGATGATATTGCTTATCCTCTTCCTCCAAATCATGAAGCGCTGAGTCTGTCTCAGGTACATAACCTGCCTCTTTCATCTTTCCTACCATTACATCCAACTCTTCGTAGATCTCCTTGGATTGTGGATGGGATTGGTCGCCAGCAAGAAAGGTGTGGACCTTATGATCAAGCTCGACATTGCTAAAACCAGGTGTTTTCTTGATTCCTCTTCCCTTCATGATTGATCTAATGGTGGAAACTTCTTCCCATCTTCCAGCCTTCGCATAAATGTTTGATAGCAAGACATAATAACCAGCCTGCTCCGGAACCAATTGAAAGAGATGATCTGCAGCTATAATCCCAATATCCATGTTTGAGTAAATCCGGCAAGCACTCAACAATGCCCCCCAAACCCTCTCATTGGGTTCCAAAGGCATCCGCTTAATGAAATCGTAGGCCTCATCTAGTTTCCCAGCACGTCCTAACAGATCAACCATGCAAGCAAAATGTTCTAACCTTGGTACCAGCCTATACTTCTTAGTCATTAATTTATAAAAATATTTTCCCTCATTCAACAATCCCGCATGGCTGCATGCAGAGATGATGGAAACAAAGGCAATTGAATCAGGAGTGACACCCGAATCCTGCATTTTGGAAAAAAGAGCAACAGCATCACAACCTTGCCCACTTTTACCATAAGCAGAAATAATTGAAGTCCATGACGCAACATCCCGGTATTGCATTCCATCAAACACTTCCCTTGCATCATCTAAACATCCACACTTTGCGTACATGTCAATCAAGCCATTTTCCAATGACAAATTGGGTCGAAGCCTTTTCCTTTTCACATACTCATCGATGTGCCTACCAAGTGACAGAGCTGAGAGGTCCCCACAGGCAGGAAGAACACTGGCAAAGGTGATTGCATCAGGTTCCATCCCACGAGATTCCATCTCCAAATAAAGTTCAACTGCTAAGGCAGGCATAGAATTTTTCATATAGACTGCAACCATCACATTCCATGAGATCACACTCTCTTTAGCCAATTTCACAAACAGCTCCTCAACAAACGAAATATTTTTAGCAGATGTGTTAGTTACAGCAGGCAAGAGGCTAGCCATTGTGCCAGCATCTGCTTTTATGTTGAATAACTCCATTTCTCGACAAACTCCAAGCGCGTCATCAAACCGTCCATTCTGTGCATACACAGCAACCATTGAATTCCAGGAAACAGCATCTTTGTGAGGCATTTCATCGAGCACCCTGCGAGCCTCCACCAAACAACCACATCTGCCATACATGGCAACCAAACCATTACCAGTAAAAAGGTTAGAATCATGCCCTATTTTTGCAACCGCAGCATGAGTTTGCATTCCAAGCAACAAATTATCCGACTCAGAACACGCTTTTAACGCACAAGGGAAGGTATAATGATCAGGACTAACGCTATACTTGGACATGGTCCTGTATTCGACAAGAGCATCTTGGTAAAACCGGTTGTTCACGTAGCTTCTGATCATGACATTGAAGAAGATAACACCTCTGTCAGGAAATTCGTCGAATACGTGGCGGGTGATCTCGGGATGGCCACAAGCAGCATAAGCCCTCATAAGTTTGATGCCAATGGACGGGTTTGAGCGCAAACCTTGATCAAAGATGATCTTGGCATGGAGTCCTTTTAACGTTCTGATATCTGGGTATTTGTCCAAGATTTGACCACAAAACTCCTCCGAAATGGCTGTGCTTTGTCGAGAAAATTTAGGTGGTTGGAGTGAGGAAAGGGGGGTTTCTAGCTTAGTTGCGGTTGAAAAATGGCGGGATAGCCTGAAGGGTCTCGGCATGGGGATCGTTGATCGCAACGTGCTTGGAACTTGAGACTAGAGAATGAATGAAACCCACACCTCGTGGTCATGGTAGTAGTTGTCTTAATGAGCCTAAGGTGCATAAATCGATCCCCATAGATGCTATGCTTTCCAGCTTCTGCTTGGGCGTAGGCGGCCATGTTTGGCTGAAGTGAGGAGTGTTGGTGATGTAAACCATTTGATCAAGAAAGCAACTGGCGCGACGGATCGTGCACAGATGAGGATTGACATGTGGCATCATCACTTAATGTACTACGTCAGTTAGGCATGATAAGTGTTTTTCGCACTACGTCAGTTATCCGTTGCACGTTTCCAATGTTGTAGAGCTTAAGCCGTACCATCCACAATAATTGGCAATTATTTCAACATGGCCGTGGTGTGCATGATACATGATTCAATATTAGGTGTTTTTAGCGCAGGTCAAGTAATTTGGTCATGATAAATTAAAATTTATATTAGTTGATCGTAAGTTCGATTTCTTATCTTATGCAATGAGATAAATTCTCTACCTGCAGTTTATCTTTTTTGCCAAAATCGAAAGTATGAGTAACGAGAAATCCTGTAAAATCGATAATCTCAAAAGTTAAATATTAGGTGAGCACAATATGAAATCAATAGGGGCATGGTGATTCCAATAAGCATATAAGGGAAAACTTTGATTTTCATGGAATTTTTAAATTGATTCACTTGAACATTTTTCTCTGTGCCTTCTTGAGTTTCTCTTGAGATTGTAGTCCATCTTAACTTAACTATTTGAAGAGAGTATCCAACGAGTTCTACTATTTTCTTATGGTTATAAGATTTGCGTAGAGATATTCAATCAATCTTATACGTTTTTTAAAAATCTTAGACTAAAAACTGAACCTATTATGGTCTAGACTCAACCAATTTAGTCTTAATTAATTCACATTTTTTTTCTTGTTTTTAATATAAAAAATTCAAACAAGAATCAACATAATGCAATATTTTATTTCGAGTTTATTTTCTAACTCCAAAAAACAAATTAAACAATAACCAAATTCAACATTCAATTTAACATCAAGCTTTACAAAACAAAACAATAACAAAATATAACATTTAACTTTAAACTCTACAAAACAGACTTATAACCAAATTTAAGGGTTTTCTTTGGTTGAGGATTGGGGTGCCGAAAGAAGAAGAGAATGTAGAATGTATATGCCTGTATTATTAATATTTAATGTTATTTATTATTATAAAGTATAATTACAAATATATTATTATTAATAACCTTAACTGCTTTTCAATCCTGAACTAATATCGAATTGGACTGAGCTAAATATAGAAGCAAGAGTTCAAGTACATGGAATCATATATATATATAAGTAGCTAACTAATAAACAATTGGAGGCATCATGAAGTTAGAAAGGGTTTACAGCATTTTACATTGGCATCCCATAGTACATAAAGGAACAAATCTTATGTGTAAGCTAAGTTATTGACTTGATGTGTGCAATGGATTAAGGATGTTACTTGGCCCAAGCATGAAAGCTAACGCTTGTTCAGGCAAGTCAGCAGAGCATCTGGACCTTGAATCACCTATCATCTTGAAACAAAGCCTTTGAAACAGAAACAGAAGGATTACTCCCATTGTGGTTCTTCTCCATCATTGGTGTCTCACAAACTACATCGTGGTTTCCCCTATGCCGAGCCTTCCTCTTTGGTTGCTTCTGTGACAACTCAGATTTTGCTCTTGCAGCCTTTGGCTGCTTTGGAGCCCAAACCCTCTGCAAATCCGGCACCCAGGTTGTGAACGAAACAAATCGGCGAGCCCTCTCTCTCCTCTCTTGAGCCTCGGTTAACCTGCGGGCGTGCTCCTCTTTGTTAACATCAAGGGGACTGTCCTGACTATGTTCCAGTGATTGGAGAGACTCATTTTCTGCTGAGGTAGATTCGTGAATTCTATTAGTTTCAGCAGCCTCATATCTGTCTTTCTCTCTCCAGGAGTTATTACTGTCCTCGCTGTTGAGTAGTCGAATCAAGGATTCATTCTCATCACTGTAAGGTAACAGATCCATTTTTCTATAGATTTTGTGAACCACCTCGCAAAGGACATGAGAGTACCTGAAAATTTAACATTCAAACATGACTTAATCTGACTGCTTCTAATTCTAACTTCAGGTAACAATGCAATGATCACATTGCTGCTATGCTGCAAACTCAAGAATGAAAGAACACAGTGACGTTCATCATTTGTTCTGAAAGAATTATAACGAATGCAAACTAAATCATAGGTCTGTAACATTAGAGTGCTCCCTGTAAAAGTATTATGCAATATATTAGTGGGATTAAGGCTTGGAGTTGGGGGGGTGGGTATTCAACACCAGGTAATACATGATATGAAATACAATGGTTTTACAGATGATGTGGTCTGGCCCCACCCAATAAGATTAAAGGATGGAATCGCTGTTGCTGTTGTGCTTTCAGCAGCAAGTGACAAACCAAAATAGGGCATTCAAACTTCATGATTGTTGAAGCTATCGATCAAGACAAACATGAATCTATTTGTCTGACAGGTATTGAGCTTAAGATCAATTTGAAATACCAAAAGGAGTCCAACTGGAAAACCAACCTGAATGGCAATTTAATGTGATAGAGGAAAGAACAGCTTTATATGTTTTAATATGAGAAAGACTAAATAAAGATAAACAAGAAATTAGAAGTCTCATCTCCAAAATACCATAGCACTTTTCCTCGGTGGTAAGCGCTCAGTCCTGAAGATTCTTGATGGGTCCAACTAGCATCAAAGTAGGTCATAGCTTCGAGTCTCCTCCGGGGCAGTTTTGGGGCAGCGGGAGGGATTTTGGTGATCCCATAGCTCATGGCCCAGCACAATTCTTGGTGGGGGGTGGGGGGTGGGATTGTTGGTCCATAGCCCATGCCCCAGCAACTACTTTGTGGGACTGCCTGTTCGTGAGGCCTGGGAAGAAGGTTGCACCCACAATGTGGATAGGGATAAAGAGTTACACCTTTGCTAATAGTTTAAGCTTTTGGTACGATGGTAAGCACTCAATCCTAAAGGTTCCTGGTGGGGTCCAACACTTTTGAGGTCTTTAATGTTCACAAGTTTCATTATGAAGTACTACTATAAACTCACTTGCCACCACCAGAGAAAGAAAAAGGGAAAAAAAAAAGTCTTATTTATGAAGGAATTGCAAAACATGCATAGAACAGTTAAAACGCATAGGGCAGATTTATTCGATTTAGAGTCCAATGATAAAATGAATCTGATAGAGAGCTAGTGAAAATAGCACTGAGGGAGAATTGATAGGCTGTTAGCAAACTTAAAACAATCAAAGAATGGATCATGGTCTATTAAGTTTGCTACCATTGACTAGATCAAAAACATTTTCATTTTGAAATTACCTTCCCTAACAATTAATGTGAATCTAATTGTAATCATAGATCAAGTTTCTATGTTTAGAATGTATGCATTTCTCTATAACCATATACATATGCTTACATGCTTGGATATAAGTAAAATACATACACATAGGTATACTTGCGTGACTAATCTCTGGAAGGAAAGAAAATGAAAATCTGGAAGAGAAATTAGGTATGCAAAGACTCAATTATTGCTCCAGCACGCAAAATGGGAATGAGATCTTAGTATGCAGCCACTCTAGACAAGCTACAAAACTGCGTAGCATAATACTAAAGAAGATAAATTTGTCAAGGTACGTCTTCTAGCTTTATACCTGATTTTAATGGTTTTCTCAACATAATCATAAAGGCTCAAATGGCCATGAAACCCTCCTTCTACAAGGTATTGAATGATCTCTAAAAGCATACAAATCTCCTTCACAAGCTTGCGTTTTGTCGATGCTTCAACACCCTCCCCAACCTTTGATCGGAGAATCTCCATGCGTAATAAAATCTGCAATTCATGTCTTGCACTAATTAAGGGAACTACATGGGAAGTGGAGCTAAATTATTACCTCCAAAGAACTTATTTTCTTAACAAAACAAAAGCACCAATTTATGATGCATAGAAGTATGGAATAGTATATAATTAAATAGAAAAGAAAAAAATAAAGGAATAAAGGATACTCTCTAACTGTTTCTGCTGAAGTTAAATTGGTGGATCCTGGATCAGACGCTGGAAATGATTCATCAGCATCCTTGGGCCCCTCCTTCAATTGCTTGGGTTCCTTAAGAAGAAGTTTTATTATACTACTAGCAACTGCCTTCCCACAACAGGTATCGGATTTTCCTGTTGGTGTTTCACTTTCCAGACTATTATCTGCATCATTCTTTTGGTATAACCAGTAAATGGACAAATTCACTAGTCGCTCAGCCAAGATCTGCAAGTCCACCCCTTTGGACTCAATACCATCTTGGATCTTCCTAGGCAAATTACTGAAGAAGGATTCTGAAGTTTCTGAACAAGAAACCAAAGCAGCTCCCTCATGTATGTTAGAAGATCCACTACAGAAATACGAGGGAATTGGTTGTTCATTTTCATCATGTGCTCCAATTAGTCTTTCATCTATGTCTCTTTCAACATATTGACAAGATCTGGATTCATTTGGTACAGGTAAGCAACCATAGTTTGATTTCTCAATCTGTTTCATCCAGCACTTGAAAAATTTCAACTTCTTTGAGTCATTATATTTGCTGGCCAAGTAAACCTCCTCCAACTCCAATACAGAGCATTCAAAGGCTGCTTTGTGAAAGGAGAACCAAGTTAGGTTCTGATATGCAACTTTTTTATTCTTTTTTCTATTTTGATCTCCCAGAGATTCATTGTTTAGAGATGACAAAATTCCTAATTTAGAGCTGACAGACCCAGTTGAAATGTTATGAGAATAGGGCTTCAAAAACTCATCTACTTTAATTAAGTTCTTCCCACAAATATCTTCGCCTACAATATAGAGAAGGCCGGAATGAGCAGTAAAAGGCTTAAGGATACCTGTTAAACAATTCCCATTTCCTCTTGAAAGAGAGACAACAGCCACATAATCTTTCCTACAGAGAAAACATAACAAAATTTGCCATATAGGAAATGTCTTTCCATGAATGAGCTCACCCATTTCACTTAATAGAATTTCAAGAACTCTATCAGCAAAAAAAGTGCTTAAATTTTTCTTCATACTTCTCCCTAATTCTCCGGAGCCTCCTCGTACTAAAATAAGATTAGACGAGCAGCTTTCAATTCTCATGTCCTCTTTACACTTCTGAACTGCTCTTATGTGAATCTTTATAACTCCCTCACCAAGATATTCCCAAAATCTGTCAACTTGTTCAAGGGCTTCACTTTCTGTGTTTCTAAAGTCTAGTGTATGCATAATTTCAGCTGTCTTGAGTTTTGATGGCTTCTTCAAATCCAGCATTTCAAGATCACAGCACTTGCACTCCAAAGGCCTTCCCATTACATCCGATATCTCAAGAGTCAGTTGCGCATGGAAACTTTTAGAATAATTACAATTAAGACAACTGAATGAAATCCCCATCATTGGATAAATCAATTGAAACGGAATAAGAGCAGAGCCCAAGATAATGGAGTCCGTTGAACAGAACCCCCAGCCTAAAGTCCTAATCCCATCCTTTAGAAACCCCAACTGTGACAAGGTTTCATCTGTCTCTATCTTGTCTCCATTGTCCCCCACGATAAACTTAACACCAACCCAAGTACAGTGAACATCTCTACTAACATAAGCATCACTAACAGAACCAAAAAAATTCTGAAAATTTTTACAGGACAAATCTGCATTGCTGAATAACTCATTGTCCACGCCGACATTCATAAATTCAGGTAAGGAATTCGATACACAGTCCAATGGCAACAACAAAAGAACCAAATTCGGCCGAATATTCGGAAAATTACTGACTCTACCTGAAAGATTTTCATTCTGCGACTCCCAGGCGTAATCGTGGACAAGCTGAAGCAAGGACCCGGCCAGGTAAGAGGCACGTGGGGGTGAAGTTGCAGATTCTGACGATACTGGGGAAGAAGAGAGGGAATCGAGAGTTCGGGAGAGGGAACTGAGGGTTTCGGAAGGGTGGTCGAATGAGAGCGAGGCGGCGGCGGCGGAGGGTTTGTGGACGAGGCGATGGACAGCGGAGGAGGAGAGGAGAGGCGAGAGAGATGAAAAGAAGAACTTGAAGGCGAAGAGACAAGACGAGAGTGGTCGGAAGGCGACTAGGTTCCTCGCGGCGGCGAAGATGGTGGTGAGGTAGGGGCTAGGGTTTTGGAGGCGCATCAGTGGCTGGAGATCTATGAGCAAGACTATCCTCTGTGTTTGTGAGTAATCTACTGGATCCACCATTGTCGATTTCTGAGGTTTTCCAGCCTTGCGGATAAGAAAGAGGAATGCTAGAGAGAGAGAGAGAGAGAGAGAGAGAGAGAGAAGGTGGGATTGATTCGACTTTCAGATCTGAAATCTGAATTCTGTTGTTTGGCGGGAAAGAGGAAAATGGCGCCTCTATTTCCTTTGGTTTGGAATTACTTTTTCTTTTTTAAAAGTTTTGTTTGGATATAACGTTGAAAAAATGTCATTTAAATTTTGAGTAAATTACAATAAATTTTCTATCACTTAGACGAGTTGTTCTATAAGACCAAACAACTCTACTAAAAACCTCATTGAATGGGAACAAAATAATGAATTTACCCCATCTACTTTGCAAAATTGCAAGGTGGGCCACTGTCCCTGCTTCTATTTTCTCTTTTTCCCTTCCATAGCCACCACCTCGCCACTGTCGTTGTCGTTGCCTCACCTTGCCTTGTCTTCGCGCCTCTCTGCCATCGCTACCTCGACTCGTCTCGCCAAGAGTTATTACATTGATTGACGGCTATGGTAACCAGACAACAACCATGACAGAAGAGAAGAGAGAATAGGGATAGGGCAATCTATGGGAGAGGAAAGGAAAGAGTAGGGCGTGAGGGCAAATTCATCTTTTTACCCCTTTTTGGTAACTCGATTAGTAAGCCCATCGAATTTTCTAGACTTTTCCATACGTGACTATTTAATTATTGCACTTAATTTTTGTTATTACAATCATTTGACTTTATTTTTTGTTCAAATTTAATTTTTTTATTTTTTATCAAAATTTGTTAATAAAAATTAGCACGATATGTATTAATATAAATTTTAAAATTATTTAATTTTATATATTAAATGATTTTATTATATAAAATTATATTTAGATAAAATTGTACCAAAACTTGTATTTAGTTGCTGGCTAATTAGCATCACAGTTTGCAATTAAAGAACCAAAAAAGAAAAAAGAAAAGCAGAAGGCATTTTTATATTTTAATTAAAATGTTGAAAACAAATCCTGCTTAATGAATACTGATACCATTAATAATTTTGGTGGTCCTGACTCCTAATTTTTATTTACTGGATTTTAAAACTTATCGACAAAAATAGACGATTATCCTTTTAAGCATTATTTTTAGTTTTAACAAACCCTAATTATCCCAAACATAGGTACTTTTTATTCCGTGTTCGGCACGCTGAAAACTAGGGCCAATTTCGACCAAAAAATATGCCTTTCCCGGCCCCAAAAGACAGGTGTTACTGTCGCCATGGCACTGAAATCCAAACACCAGCCTGGCTAATGTTTGGACGTTGGCACATAAGCCGACTCTCCTCTGCTTTCCACCCCACTGTTCCAACAAAAAGCACTTTCTACCAGAACTGAACTCGAAATCCGATCAAACTATGTAGATCTATTGATGAAGCCGGCCAGTACGATCTGTTTCCGAGAAATCGCGTAGATTGAACAAATTTCATTCTGAATTAGGAAAAATGCAGACCAAAGGATCCAATAACCGGCTCTCCGGTTTGGCATATAGATCCAGGATTTCGACTCTTATGCTCTCCATGATTGCCACCATGGCTTGCTTCTACGTCGCCGGCCGGTAATTGTTTCCCTCTCTGTTCAATTCTGCGCAACTGTAACTCAATTTTGTTTAGGTTTTCTAAATCTCCTCGTCACGACTTTAGTTGTCTGAACCATATGTTGTTCGTTAACATTACATGTTTTTCATTTCCTCGTAGTTTATGATTAACATCCGCAGTTTTTATTAAGTTTAGTAATTATCTCCGAAAATAACTGATAAAAGTTGGTAGACATCTGTGAACACGGCTCGACTAGTCCTTATGCCAACTAGTTAGGTCAGCTACCTATCCATTTCTCCAATCCGCTCACCATAATTCCGGTTAATCCATAATGTATCTTCCTGTTATTCCATAGTAGATATTTTCATATACACAAATAAATACATATGCATATGCGCGTATGTGGGGCTTTGACGGATCTGGGTGTATGACCTGTATACATGCAAGCATATCCAGTGATGTGCTATGTTAAAATTTAACTTTTTTCATTTCAAACCCTACCTCTAAGATGTAGCTTGCTTGTAAGGGACTTTGACACATACCTCCTTTCCAGCTTTAATTGTAAGGTAAATTACTAAAAAATACCAAACTTTCATAAGTTTATCAATTCTACACCAAACCTTAAAAATTATCAACTTTACATATAAACTTTTAATCATGTATCAGTTATACAATACGGTGATAAATTATCTAACGGAGTAGAGCTCCGTTGAAGCAGGGTGATGTAGCAAGCTGATGTGTTTAACAGATGTCAATGTGGAAAATATGTGCCACATCAACCTGTTTAGTAAACTTGTTCAAGTTTGGTATATTTTTTCCACAGAATTTACCATTAATCTTATAGGAACAGGAAACTCTTCTTCCATGAAATGGTACAGAACACTATTTGCCAAGCAGAGCCAAATAGGGCTCCTTCATTTGCAGTTCTTACTGTCATCATTAGCTACTTTCTCTGGTTTCTTTTTGCCTAACCCTTTTACCAAACCTTGTAGCATAATTTGCCCATTTTGCTGTAACCCAAGACGATTTCCATCAAACTTTTTATCTTTGTTGATGACACCTAAAATATTTGTGTTCATTTTTGCAGTCATTCAACTATATTCTACTACACATTGTTGTGCAAATAATATAAAAAAAGATGTACAATGACTAAAATGAAAGAAAAAAGAGCACAAAATTTGTGGTTTGGTTATTGGTTAATTGTCCCTATTAATACCATAGTTACACAATTTGTGGCATCCCCCATGAACTATATTTCCAATCACGAGAATCTGTTTTGCAGTACGAATGCGTACTGAAACAGGGAGGGATGCGACTTGGATTGTCAAAAATGGCAATCCCAAAATTATGAACAGTACAAGGGCTGATAAACTGGTTTTTATTCATTCAAATATTCATCTTCAATCACGATTTTGTCAAAATTATGAAGTTGGACATTATAACATGGAAAATTCTATTACCAGATTGGAGGAGATGAGATTGGGTTCTCTAGATGGTGAATATGTTGAAATGCCAAACGAAGAGGAAGCTACATAAGATTGCTCAAGAGCTTTGCTTGCTGTCACATACAACAAGCCATCATCTAAGCTTTTGAAAGGAAGCAATTGTAAAGATAGGGCAAAAAAGTAAATTATAAACAAGCTGGTTAGAGATTTGGGATTTAGGTGCTCTTATCATTAAGCTTTTGAGATGATTGTTAGCTTTAAGTTTGTTATCTTAGCATTCAGTTTTTTTTTCCCCTTGTTTTGGTTCAACTATTATTGTTTTAGTTTAAGTTGAACCTTATTCTCATTGCAATATCTTATGAATATAACAAAATTTTTCCTTTGAATTGTAATAAGTGTACCAATACATTATTCAAAGTGAACCACAAACCAAACTTGTATACCAACTAATCCTACCCCCACAAATACGTATCTAGCTAAGTAGCATACCTGGTACCCGAATACATACCATGAATTGGGACGTACAACGTTTGTACCCGAATATGTACCATGAATCGGGACGTACTGCATTCCGTGTAACTATGGTTAATACCACTGATGTTTGGAAGGTTTTTTTAGCTCACAGCCACGCACTATACAAGGGCATGCTTATGTGAATCTAATATAACATGTCTATCAAGACATATTTATCATCCAACCTCATCCTATGTAGGTCACAACATTTGTAGTTAGCATTTTTAGCTCATGCACAAGCTACAAGCATTTCAGCACACCTGGAATTTGATTATTACCAGTCATTTCTCTTTTAAGAGACATATCGCTGAATATGCTTCCTTTTCTTTTATTCTCTGGAGTTAGTTTGTGGCAGGATTCCCAGAACAGGGTCTACTTAATAAAAGAGCTTGACAGGATTACTGGACAGGTAATAAAATGTTTGTTGATCTTGCAATTTCTTCTGGATAGATGTTGTACTCGACAAATTAGGTGGCCCAGAGGACTTTCTTTAGGGATCAAGATTGGTACCATTGAAATTCTTTTGCATGCCAAATCAGCACATAGTACATTCTAATTTAGTCAGGTATATACAAAGAGTCATATGATTCAAATGACTATATGGTTGTACCTTAGATGATTACAATTTCCATGACCACATAGAACATTGTTTTACCATGCAAGAGAATACCTGTGGCCTACATTGCCTTTCCTAATTCCTGGATAAGCTTGTGCAGAAATGCGCATTCAGGTATCCAGGAATTTGAATCCTTTTGGCCTATTATGCCCATGATATTGGAATATCCACTAGTTTAATTGGCAAAGTGGAAATATCTACCATGTTTAATTTACGTGGTTTGAGGTCAATAAGAAGTTTGGATTTTGATGGTGTTTGTGAAGCAAAATGCATTGCCGGATCCCCGTAAGCAGCATTTCATCTACCTCATGTTTTTGTACCTGGTTGCATTCAAGCTGAGAAGCATTTCTTTTCACAATCACAAGTGCACAAAAAAGAACTTCAATTAGGAAAAAAAGGGAGCACAAAATGGACAAATTTACAGTGGACAATTTAGCTTTCTTTGTGGGTGATGAGTTAAAAGTTGCTTTTGTTTTTAGGGACGACCTGCAATCTCGGTGGATGATACATTGAAAATTATATCATGCAGGTAAAATTTCATCAGTTATTTTTACTTATATTAAATTTCTGGTTATTTAAACAAGTTTAAATAAAGATCTTATGCTTATTAGGGAACAACAGAAGAAGTTAATAGCACTTCAGATGGAACTCATTGCAGCCAGGCAAGAGGGTTTCACGGTGAACCACTTGTCAGAGTCTAAAAGAACACCAAAGAAGAGGCCTCTAGTAGTCATAGGGGTAATGACAGGGTTTGGTCACAAGAACAACAGAGATGCGATTCGCAAAGCATGGATGGGAACTGGTAAAGTAGCATACTGTGTTTCTATGTTACTTTTGTTTCTTGGAGTGATATATGTTTTATTAGTTCAGTCCTGGACTCCATGTCATGTTTTTGCTAATATAGACTTTTTAGCACTTCAACATTCCTATTTTATTTGTCTCTCTTTTTAGAGTGATATTTGTTCTATTAATCAATCTTGCAAAGGATTTCATTCTTTTATACTAATACAGTAAATCATTAGTTTGAGAAGTAAGATACCCAAGTATGGCTTTGTGAAATATTGAGGATTCGTAAGTTATATGCTAAAAGTAGGAATATGGATGCCACTTGTTTGCATTAAGCACTGTAGCATGTTATTTCTAACCTGAAAAACATGCACATTGTTTGATAATCTGAAAAGAAGGTGACTTCACAGGAGAAAGATTGATGCTAAGATGTATTGCTATTTGATCAAGTTTACTTCAAATTGATTAAAAAGAGCAAGCTGTTATAGAACTGTACTTACACCAAGGCAGTTGTATAATCAAGTTGATATGTGCCTGAAATGAATGAAGGAGATGGCAGGAGGAAAGGTGAAGTTAGACAACAGGCTGAATCTACGATGCCTCATGTTGTCATAAATGGAGCAGACTTTATTTAGCTACAGAAGCATGGTGCTGAAGCTCATTGGCTATGCCTGAGTTCGGCTCAACTAAGTAAAGCCTTAAATTTTTTCTTTTTAAGTTTTTATCTCTTGTCCTTGCCAACTTTTCATTCATTGAAAGCTTGGCAAATTCGTGGTTGAGAAGCAGTTATAACCCTGCACGGTATGGTTGTCTTGTATCTCTACTTCAGCTAGGGGGTTTATTGATATAAATATTGCACCCATATGGGAATGTTGATAGAATGCAAGATATAAGGTGAAAATAAGTGTGTTTAAGGCTGCGGTGCTGTATATGCAAAAATATGGACAATGCAAGCTGACACTAATTCTTGCTTGATGAGATATCTTCTGTTAGCCACATTTGTCTACTCACTGGCAGCTTTGTCAATCACTATGACTTCTCTCTGTAATTTTTCTTTCTGGCTCAGCTTCTAGGGTTTTGTGAATCAGTTCTTTATACTTGACATCCACTGGCATTGTGAAGTTTTAAAATATGAAATTAATCTCTTATATTAGTAAAATTACTGTATGGTTGCTGTCTTTGGAATATCAAACCTGCTGTTTACCTTTGCAGGTGCAAATTTGAAAAAGATGGAGGACCAAAAGGGTGTCATTGTTCGATTTGTCATTGGAAGAAGGTTGCTTTTTTCTTTGTGTGCGTGTGTGCTTGTGCAAGTATGTTTTTTGTTTACGTCTGAAGTACAGTGGTAGTTAGCTGGACTTCAACGCTATGATCAATTGTTTGGCTTGCAGTGCTAATCGTGGGGACAGCTCAGACAGGGGCATTGACAACGAAAATAAGCAAACTGATGACTTCTTCATTCTTGTATGTTTAAGCGATTCATGAATTCTTTTACCAAATTTTATATTGAACTTGTGGTTGAATGTCTAGTTTTTCATTTCTGTTATGTGCTGGGAAATTCATTTGTTACTATGTGTGCACACAGCAATGGGTTTAGTCATGAATGTGTGACCTCGTTTAATTTTGTTCTAATATGAGTAAGCCTCCAAGCAACACAACACATTTCCAAGCAACACAACACATTTCAAACTAGTTTTTATTCTGAAGCCCTTCAGGCGCAAATCCCATTTTATTGTCTTCCCTTTTCTTCTTTCCCATTTGAGCAGTCTTGCATCAATTTTTTTCCTGTGTGCATGGTATGGATAATACCACAAAAATATCTTAAATTGTTTTGATTATCATGTCATTCACATGAAAAACAATACCTAATTAGGTAATCCCAAAAGATTATATCATAAAATGCTGAGTTCCAAAGTCTATTGAGTTGAACGGAATGGGATCTTCTCTATTGCAATCAGAACAAAAACTAAGGGGTTGTCAGTTTCCAGCTGGTATGCTGTCATTTGAACTGGACTTTTGACTTCCTCAAAAAGGATATTTTATTATTCTGGATTTATCAGTAGAAGATGATGTCAGGCTCGGGTCTGAAGAGGGGCTGCCTTCCGTAATTCTGGAAGGAATTGGTTTAGGCGGGAAGAATTTAGAGGGAGAGATAGAGAGAGAGATTAAGAATTGGGCGAGAGAAGTGTGAATCGAGAAATGAGAGGGAAAGGAAACCGTGGAATAATCCTCACATGCTTCCCCATCCTCAACTTATCTGTATTTATAGAAGGATTACACAGCTTGGCGCGACAGTTAGGAAACCAGCCCATGTGCGCGCCATTTGAATTATCCCTTACTGGGTTATTACAATTCTGTCATTATGCCTTCCAATTACAGCTATACCCTGCTGCTCAGCTACCCGCTGCTGACCGCCGGCCTTCGGATTGCCGCCTAGGGCCCCACCAACGCTTGAGCCGGCCCTGGCCAGGGCCAGACCTTCATAGCTTCAATTTTGTGAGGATCGGTACTAACTCCTTGGCCAGATATGATATGACCCAAGTATTCAACCTTCCTTTCTACGAATGAGCATTTAAACCTTTTCACATACAGTTTATGGAATCTAAGGATCTAAAATGCCAGTTTGAGGTGGGATAAATGCTGGTCTAATGTGGTACTATAAATGAGAATGTCATAAAAAAAACCAGAACGAATTTGCACAAATAGGGAGCAAAAATGTGGTTCATCAATGGTTGGAAGGTTGCAGGCGCATTGGTGAGGCCAAAGGGCATTACCAAGAATTCGTAATGCCCTTGATGGGTTCTAAAAGCGGTCTTAAGGCAATCGGCTGGGTTCATTCTGATTTGGTGGTGTCCAGAGGTCAAGTCAAGCTTAGAAAAAATTGATGCGCCTGTTAATTCGTCCAAGAGGTCTTCAATAATGGGTATAGGGAATTGGTTCTTGATGGTTAGTGAGTTGAGTTGCCTATAATCCACACAAAACCTCCAAGTGCCATTTTTTTTTTTTTTAACTAGGAGGAGAGGCATATGGGCTTTGGCTTGGTTGTATCAAGTTTTTGCACAACATTTCTCTTATAAGTTTTTCTATTTCTGCCTTTTGTATAGGAGAGTATCGATAGGCCTTTAAATTGACTGGTTCACTGTTGGGTTTAAGGTGAATGGAATGATCAAGGATTTGGTGGGGTGGCAGGGTTTGGGGGTGACAAACAGATCCTCAAATTCCATTAGCAAATTGTGAATGGGTAAAAGAAGGTGTACCTTACTGTCCTTTATTACCAAGGGAGTGTTCCTTGGTGCAGCAAACTTCTGTTCTCCAGTTGTCATTACCCCCACTTCCATAACATAAATTGAGTGCAGCTGTCCCAAGGTGGTACTTCCCTGTTCCAGCAACTTCTGAATTCTTTTCCCTGAAACAACCCTGCACTCCCCAGTTTCTTGACTTCCATGTAGGATGACCTGTTGGCCCTCCAAGTTAAAGGTCACTTCTAGAGTATTAAAATCGAACACTAAGGGGCTCACTGTCTTCATCCAATCTACCCCCAACAAAACATGGCACCCTCCCAACTTGAGTATTCTCAAATCTGCCGAGAATTCTCGCCCACTCATTAGCCACTTGAATCCCATACATCTAAGTTGGCTTACCATTCTAGTCCCATCAGCTATTAGGACTGACAGAGGGGGAGTCTCTTGTAGGTCGCACTGTAGGTTGTGGGCTGTTGTCTCATCTAGGAAACTATGAGTGCTGTCACTATCTATCAGCACTACTATCTTCCTTTTTCGAGCCACCCCTTTCACCTTAATGACCCTTCCCGCTGCTTGGCCCTGCAAGGCATGCATTGAGATCTCACCCCCTTCGTTTCCCTCAGGCACATCTTCATTTCTGTCAGTACCAGCTTTCTCCTCCTCTACTTCCTCCTGACCTTCCATAGTAAGGAGGAGTTTCTTACACTGGTGACCTTGTCCATACTTTTCACCATAACGGAAACATAAGCTTAATTGTCGCTTTTGGTCCTCCGTTAGGTTTCTTGGTTGTACCGTAGGTTGGGGGACTTTACTGGTAGGTCCTCCTCTCGGCCCTTGGAAATTATTTCCCCTATGATACCCCCCGTAGGTATGATCCTCCCTGCTATTTTTAGACGACAACCTATGTCTCCTAGCAAAAGTTTCCATCGATAGCTCGTGTAAGCGAGTTTGTTCAGCTGCTTGTGCCACCGTGGTGGGGTACAACATCTTAACAGTCGGTCTAATTAACTCCTCCAACCTACTGATAAAACTCGAAACAAAATACTCCTCATCTAGGTAAGGTTGTGACAATGAGAGTAAGGACCTCAATTCTTCGAATCTGGTTTGGTATTCCTCAACTGTTCCATTCTGTTTCAATTTGTTAAACTTCTCAATTACATCAGATCTGGTCTTCTCTCCAAACCTTCTGCACAATTGATTAACAAACTCCGGCCAACTCAAATCCAACCTTCCATGACTCCAATTTTGGAACCACGCATCCGCCACATCATTTAAGTAGGAAGCAACCATACATGCCTTATCACCTTCTGCGATTCGATGTTGATAAAACACTCGTTCACATCGGCGTATCCACCATCTCGGCTTGTCCCGATCGAAGGCCGAAATCTCCATCCTCAAACTCGATTGAGCTGAATTGATACCCCCCATAACACCTTTGATGTGCACCCTCTCCCACTTTCGTTGGTTCTTGAGGTCGCGATCGAGTCACCAGTGCAGTCAGGATTGGTGCCAACGTTGACCTTGGGGGGAAATCCGTTGGTAAACTGACATTCGGCTGCCGAGCAAACATGCTCAAAGCTGCCGTCAATTGCTGACTGAGACCGAAGAATTCTTCTCGAATCCCGTTCACAGCACGATCTAAGGCAGCCGTGTATTCTGATCTACTTCGGTGGATCTCTTCCTGAGCGTTCCGAATTCCTAACTCTATCGCCTCCAATCTATCATCCACTTGTTCCTGGTGCTGTCGCAATCCCAACTCGATCACGTCCAGTATAATTTCCATCTGCTTTGCTCGCGTTCCGTCGACCATCACTACTGCCAGGTCGCTAGCTCTAATACCAATTGTCAAGCTCGGATCTGAAGAGGGATTGCCTTCCGTAATTCTAGAAGGAATTGGTTTAGGCGGGAAGAATTTAGAGGGAGAGATAGAGAGAGAGATTAAGAATTGGGCGAGAGAAGTGTGAATTGAGAAATGAGAGGGAAAGGAAACCGTGGAATAATCCTCACATGCTTCCCCATCCTCAACTTATCTGTATTTATAGAAGGATTACACAGCCTGGCGCGACAGTTAGTAAACCAGCCCATGCGCGCGCCATTTGAATTATCCCTTACTGGGTTATTACAATTCTGCCATTATCCCTTCCAATTACAGCTATACCCTTGGTCTATGACAGATGATTCACACTTTCATCAATTTAAGTTCTAGGGGCCACTAGGTTTCTTCCTTCTTGCTTATTATCATAAATATGACAGTGAACTGGCTTTTGTCAATTGCACTCACCATGAGCACCAAGGGTTCTTGGTTTCCAACTGGTGTACTGTCATTGCACTGGATAGACTTCCTGGACCGTATGCTTTCTGAGCTTTAGTAAGATAAGAGTCCTATTTTTCCTTCTTCATATAATTTTTTTTGGTTAATTGTGATTTACTTGTATATATTTGTACATTTCTTTTATATTTCTTCTGGTTGAGCAATCAAGATGAGTCAATTCTAAATTCATGTTATAAGCTTAAGTGTAGGAAACATGGGCCACAACCAAAAGAACCTGCTCCAAGGCATTTCCTGTAGGAATTCCTCAAATATACAGATAATACCGAATGCCTGCCTTGCACATTTTTGTAAAGTTAACTTTTTGAGGAACAACTCAAAGCATAATCTCTGGACTTGAAAGGCATATATAATCTTCTGCCTTTAATATTTTCTGAAAGAGTGATTATTTTGTTATCATTAATTATTTTAAAATCACATTTCTTTGTTGCTTGTATCTGAGTTGGCATTTTAGGACAACCTACATTCTTCTCATGAAGTCACTGAGGAAATCACATTTCTTTGTTGCTTGTATCTGAGTTGTCATTTTAGGACAACCTACATTCTTCTCATGAAGTCATTGACTTGAATATGTTATAAATTCTAAACAACAGCCTTAGTTGTTACTGCTTACTGGTAAGTATGCTGCGGATGTTTAAATTATAGTTTCTTGTGGAGTTCTAATATTTTTCTTGTCCACTCCATTTTATTATGGGAATCTGGCCTATTTGTCTTATGCAGATATTTTGCAATTTTTACTTTTCCTTTTTTATAGGAAAACCATGTGGAGGCACCTGAGGAGCTTTCAAAGAAGGCAAAATTGTTCTTTGCTCATGCTGTAGAGAATTGGGATGCTGAGTTCTATGCCAAGCTCAATGATGACGTGTATGTAAATATTGGTCAGTAATCAAGGCATTCTCAGATATGACTTTTCTAGATAAATTGTATTTCTAGTTTAAGAATATCCAGGTAGAACTATGGAAATTCAGAAACTAGATCCTACTAAATCAGAAACTGATCTGAGTCTCTCCAGATTATCTCCTACCCTGTGTTATCAGTGAGTTACTTATATCTGAATCTTGATATCAGAATTCATAACGTGACTTCTGCAGTACTTGAATGACTAGGAAACTATCGGTGCACTTTATGTTTCAGCCACCTGTTTAGTCTAGAAAATAGTTCTAGAAGCTACTTGCAATTACATTCCACTAAAAGTGCAGCAAAAATATTGCAGTTTCTCATAGTTTCTTTTGGATTCTACTTTATTAGGGGTTGAGGCATATTGGATCTGGTCATTGTTCAAAAATAGATGCATAACTGTAAACAAAATTATGATTTTCTCATCTAATTCAACACAACCTTTTATGTCTTGAAACAAGTATTACTGTATTAGTTTACCAAGAGGATATTAGGCATGTGAAGAATTAGTTTTAAAAATTGCAATTACATTGGAAGTAATAGCTAATCTGATGTTTAAGATAGGCTTTTTGGTCTTAACTTTTCTCATTATTAGAAGATAAAGATATGCTATGGTCACAAAGATGCTCCTTGTGGATTAGCTTTCGTGGATTTTACAGCTTGTACTATATTTTCTGCGCAGATGCCCTAGGAAATTCACTTACAGCTCATTTAGACGAGCCTCGTGCATATATTGGGTGTATGAAATCAGGCGAGGTTTTCTCTGAACAGTGAGTTTTGCAACAAATTTATCTCAATTATGAATGGTTTTAGAAAAAAAATAGTTGCATGTAGAAATTAGAATTTCAATGTCAATTTCCTCTGTTCTTGAAACCTTTATTTTTGCTGGAATTTGGCAGGAGCCACAAATGGTATGAACCAGATTGGTGGAAATTTGGGGATAGAAAAGGGTAAGTGGCATTGGATCTGATTATTTCATGTAATTAATGAATACGATTTAAGAGGAAGGTTCACTGCAGCTATGATTTGATCTTGTATTTGTAAATGGAAAGGAGAATGAAATGTATGCAGCTATCTCTCAATCTTGCATTTGCCGAGGGAAAGAAAACATGAGATTTACTTACAAGCATTCAGTTTTTGTTAGGAAATTGAAAAAACCAAAAAGAAAGTATTTTTACAAGTATATATCCATTTTCTTCTCATTCTTTAAACTTTCATCTAACAGAAATGAGATGAATTTTTTCTTTTCATATATTTTCCTTTTCCATGTTGTCTCCATAAATCTAAAGTTTGAATGTAGCATGTCATATATCTTATTAATCTATTTATTGTGATTATCTAATAATTTGATTATAAAACCAAAGAGAAAACAAATTTGTGAACTAAAATCGTGATTTTAATCTCTCTGCTGTATATTGATTTTAGAACATGCAAAATTGAAGAATAAAGTTGCCTTCAGCTGGCTAGTTTTGTATTTAGTTTTATTCTAAATGCATTATAATATTCTTAATTTCACATCTTCATATGTTTATCAGTAGCTGACTCATCAAACTAAATTTCTGCTGCTAAGCTTAATTGGCGTTACATGACTTGTTGAACTGCTGCAAGCATCCTAGAAAATTCTCTTGCACTAGCACATTCAAATTATTTTTGTGAACCAATGCTCCTTGTATGGTACAGGTACTTCCGTCATGCTTCTGGCGAGATGATTGTCATATCGCAAGCATTGGCAAAATTTATTTCAATAAACAGGTCAATTTCAGTTCTCTGAAGCACTGTAGTTTCTTTATACTCAATGCGCGGAGGAACAGCTGTTAAATTTTTGTTCTTTTGAGTCGGCAGATCCATTCTTCGTACATATGCCCATGATGATGTTAGTGTTGGGTCCTGGTTTATTGGGCTTGACGTCAAACATGTTGACGACAAGACATTTTGCTGCTCATCTTGGTCATCAGGTCTCTCTCTCTCTCTCTCTCTCTCTCTCTCTCTCTCGTAACAAGAAGATTTTTCTTCACTGAAAACTGATCGAGTAAATTGGCACTGTTCCACATCCAAAATAAATCGGAGGGCTTGCAAATTTAATCTCTCAACATAGGTAGAGTCTATGACCGCCGCAGAAGGCTGACAGCGACATGGCATACTTGTTCTGAGTCCCTATAGTTGAAAACTTGACATCTGTTTATATATATATGTGTGTGTGTGTGTGTACGCCAAAATATAGTTGATATCTGTTGCCATAGGAAAACAATTCTGTTTATAGAATTTTTAGACAAAGGACTTTTGCGGGTGTTTTTCTTCATATCTTATGGTCGATAATGAATCATCAAATTCAACTGAATGAACGAGGTTCTGTTTCGGTTGCAGGAGCCATCTGTGCAGGCGTATGATGTGCGTGGCTCAATTTGAAGGAAATAATGAAACGATTACAGCGCTGCAGCTATTTTAAAGGATGCCGGCATTCTTTTTAGGCTTTCTTGTGCTGAAATAGCATAGATCATCAGCATTTGAGTTTTAGTGTAATGCCTTTTGAGTTCAAAAAGAAAATTCACAGTGAATTGGGGACTGCATATTTTGCAGTGACACAGGTAGATAAGACATAAAACGTTATTTTGTTCATAAACTTGGCCGTAGAGTAGAGATCAGAGTAGTTGTCGAAATTTTACGCACAAAAGTTTACTGGACATAGCGTCCCAAAAATATGAAAGAGCAGTCGATAGAAGTTACAATCTTACAGTATTTTCAAACAGCCTTTGTGTGATATCTGTTTGTTTGTTTCTTCTGTATACAAATATGTTATTAAAGCTTGGAAGTATACACCTGCTTCATTTCAACTATGGCAAATTCATGAGCCCCTTTGAAGTTGGTTTGGCTAGCCACAGTACCAAGCACGACCATCCATTAAGGCTTGTGAGGTAACCTTTTTATTTTTCTGATTTCCTATTTTTTTCTTAAAAGTCCAAAATGAAAACATGTTCTGGTGATCTTTTTGCTTTCATTATTTCCTTCAAAATTTCTGGAAATTATGAAAACAACGCAAAAAGATGTTCCCAACCGAAGTTTCACTTTTTTTCAAGAGAAAATGTATTTTCCGTTCCATAAAAAAACCAAATATATTACTGCCATGATAATAGTTCAAGTGGTATGAGAGTTGACATGTTTCGATAAAGGTCTTGGGTTTGAGATTCTTTGGGGCTTTGGTCATTTATTGTGAATTTATTTGATTTAAGTGTAAATGAACTAATGATATTTTTATTGAAGATCAACAAAGAGTGTAGTCAATTGCATAGGTAATATTTTTGTGCATTTTGCTGTAGATAAACATTTTAAAATTCAAATTTACAACTCTATTCAGAAAAAAAAAATACCTAAAATATTATCAAACGTAATAATAATTTTAATTTATGTGCCCTTAAGAAAGAAATAGTATAACGAGAGTATTGAGATTTGATCAAAAAAAATATAATTATTAGAAATAATAAAAACCTAGCTTGACGTATATATTGCGTCTTTCTTCCCCTTTAAGATGAAAAATTACCAATTAAAATTTTTAAAATATCTCTCCCTTTTTGCTTAAAACTATTCTTTCTTCTTATGGTAATGGGAAAATAATTTTTCTTTTCTCATCTCTCATAATTTTTCCTTTTTCGTGAAACTAAAACCCGCTATGTCAAGAGTCTTAAAACTTTTATAATGAATGAATCAAATGTGTTAACTAGTGATCATTTTTTGTTAGTTTTTTCTTTTAATTTTAAAAATAATCTCTTTTTTTTTATCTCTCATTTTTGTTATTGAATTTTGAGGGTGTTAAATATAAAAAATAAGAAATAAAAATGAATATTTTCTTACAGAATAATTCGTATTACAATACTTGGTTTAAAATATATAGAAATATGAGCGGATCTAGGAGCAGATCTGAAGGAGGGCTAGCTTTCAAATTCATGAGTATTTCAGTCTTCTTTCTCTCAAATAAGTCAAATCTACCTTACAAATTTGGAGGAGGGCTGAATCTGGGGAGTTGCAGCCCTTACTTGCCCCCTCTTAAATCTGTCGTTGTATAAAAATGAGATGAAAATAAAAGAGATTTAGAATAAATCATAATAAAATAAATTTGTATATTTAAAAGACAAGAGGGGGAGGAAGCATAAAAGAAAATAAAACAGAATGAAGAATTATAAATAAAAAATGGAGAGAACACTGTGGTTTTTATTTATTTGTCTATCAGCTTTTTGCTATCTATTTCTTTATTTATTTTTATCTTAAAAAAACCAATTCCGGCCGCGGGGGGGGGGGGGGGGGGGGGGGAAGAGTGCTCGTTTCTCTATATCTAGTGGAAGCGCGGTTGCTTGCCAACAAACGTCAACGAAGAACAATTTGGTGACTTCGCTCTGCGTTCTTGTATCATATACATCCCTCTGTTCTGCTGCAACTGATCGGATCAACGCGCGATAAAAATGGATTACGATTTCAGGAACAGAGTGAATCCACCGTACGATCCACACCAGATTCCAATGTACAGGCCAACCACGGAACGTCCGGTCCACGGACCATCCTCCCTCTACCCTAGGATCGCCCAGCCCGGTCCGACCGGCCGTCACTCTTCTCCTTCTTCTTCGTCTCCGTCCGCTTCTGGTAAGTAGTCTCATACCGGCGTTTTGAATCTTGAGGTTTATCAATTCTCTTTATAGATCGAATTGAATGAAGTCAACATGCTTCCGAACCTTCGGTTTCGTGATTTGAGTGGTTTCAGGACAACAGCTTGGTATTTGTTCTATTTACGTGACTTGTTTGTTTTGATCTAATCATTTTGGTTGGGAAATTTTGCAGGTGGATTGGGCATTAGGGTTGCGATAAAACCGGAGCATCGGATTTCACCGCCTGTAAGTTATCTGTTAGAATTTGATCTTATCTTGCCGTGATTTTTTTTTTCGTAGTTGGAATGATTTGATAATCATTTAGATTAAGTTTGGCTGGGTTGATTACACTGTGATGAACATATTTATGATTTTCTTCCTTGAGCTTTCTCACCTATTAGAAGGAATTTTACTTGTATGATCGTTATGCAAAATTTTGTAGTTTTTGAAGGATCCTCGGAAGAAATTTGCGTGAGAGAGAGAGTTGCAGGCTTACAGCACTAATCTCCAAAAATATTGTAGATAAGATTGGGAGATTATAAGCGCTGTTGTGTGGAGAAGAATATAATAGGTGTTGTAACAACGCCTGGGGACTCTCTCAAGTGGAGGTACCCTGTTCAGAAAAGGTGCCTGCTTCCAAATAGACATTGATGCACTAATTAATCTTGGTAATGGAAACATAAAATGAAAGATTAAATAGCAGAGCAATCCTGAGTGCTCCTATTAATTGGTCCATCTATCCTTGCATGGTCACTCCATACTTGAAAGCAGCAGCCTGCCACCTAATATATCAGCTTTTATATGTGTTATATTTGTACATAATCATGTTTATAGGTTAATACTGCTTTTCAATGTCAAGTTTCTAGTTACAATTTTCAGGAGGTTCTTTTGAAAGTTTCTCAAGTTTTCAAATATTCAGGTTGCTAAAAATCTGAAACCGTTCAAGCTTGTTTTTGCCCTCAAATTTTACGACTTTCAATTTGGGAATACCAAAAAGGGAATGAAACATTAAATGATAACAATGAAGTAATGCCAAACAGGCTTTTGATTTACTAATGCTTGCATTCTGAGCAGAAAAAGCTTAAGACGTTAGTAAGACTTAAATTTTCACTTATCAAGAAAGTATCATATTAATTTGTTATTTTCTCTTAGCAACCCAAAAGGAATTGTATTTATGAAGTCATCATAATTGTTAAAGGTTTGCCTCGACACCTAGGATTCAGGTGGAAGCAGCAAGTGTCAAGTATCTTCATTAGATAGGCGGTTTTATTCAACTGTAATTTTGTTATTAGTTGAGGGTAAGGCGTTTGATGCAATTCAATTTACTGTTGAGTGCATTCTGTGCGAATAGAGAGAAAAGGCTAGAGATTGTGATAGTCCTATATAATCTCAGGTGTAAGGCAAGATTGTACTCAGGTAAGGCTGTGTATGTACTGATCATTCTAAATAAAGAAGACTGCTCTCGGTGGGAGGTTTAAAGGCTGGACGTAGGGTCATTCCAAGAACGATCTGAACCAGGAGAAATACTGGTGTCATTGTGTGGCTTGCCTTTCTGATCTTATCTCCTTTCAATTCTGATATTGCTGTCTATTTCTGTTCTGATATTTCGTTCGTGAGTGGGTGCGACTGTAAGAGGTATTAAATCTGTCTAAAGAATCAATTTCCAGTGATCCCTAGTTAACAATAATAAAGTCCATGGTATATTGTGTGGCTTTATACTGGCAGGAGAAGCAATATTTGAATATCAACCCATTTGTTCACAATATTGCCCTCAATTTTCCCATTTGCACATTTCTATTTAGTTCAAAGAAATAAGAGTACCTGGCTCAATTGTTTTAACGTATATATTGCTTATTTTGTAGCCTCAATTGTCACCACACGTCGCAGATATTCCTCGAAGCACCTTCCAGTTTGACTTTGACCTAGAAAGGAAAATAATAGCTGAAGCAGAGAAGGAAAGCCAAAACTGGAGCAGGCTTGGGCTGGAAAACCTTTCACCTAAAATTGCAGAATCTACACCTTCTTTGGTTTGTTTTTAGATGTTTGATGTTTAATATTCTACATCTTTTGATGCATTATAGTATTGTAATGAGATTAGTATTGATCCTTGGTCATTTCACCTAAATCTGGTCATATGAACTTGCTAGCTTTGGGATGAGATTGTATCAGGATAAAGCACTGATAGGAATTGACTTGGGGAGTTGGGTTATAATGTTAATTGAACTGAAGCATGATTTCTGATTTGTGGTTAATGCCAAGAAGGTTGACCTAGTGCATGTGGCTACTACCCCTGTGAGGTCAGGGTTGCATTTATACAACCTTTCCTCTGCATGAGAATATTTCTGTGACTGCTGCCCCAAGGTCTGCCCTCAATTTGAGTGCCTTAAGCTGTCTGTGTCATTATAGCAGAAGGATTTGACATGTGACATTTTAAGGCAGCTCTAAGTTCACATCTGGCATATAGTTGCCTTATTCTCTCACAAACAGGTTGAAATTTGAACTAGGGAGATATTACCGTTGAATGAAGTTTTGATTGAGTTGTGGGCATTTATATCCTCTAGTAAAATGCATTACAAGGATTGTTGATGAGAGCTGTTTATTGTTCATGAATTGCACAAATAAGTGCTATCTGGAAAAACACAACTATGGAACTATGATGAATGGTCTTCATGGTTGCAGTGGTATTCCACTGAGCCTATTTTTGTCCAACCCCACCTATTGGGATTTAAGGCTTGGTATTGTAGTTGTGCTGCTGTTGCTGGTTATATGGTGAAACAAAACATGAAGCATTTCCAGGTTTACCAAAATTTTAAGTCTTAATAAAGAGGCCGTTTAAGGGTTAGCTTTGGTAGCAGTGGCAAAGTTGGTCTTTTGTGACAAGAAGGTCATGGGTTTAAATTGTGGAACAGCCTCTTCACAAAGTCAGGTAGTTGTATATGAAAATGGACCTCCCCTAGTTATTCAAAAGCGAGAATTTTGTGTTGGGACTTGGGAACACCTTTTTTAGAAAAAGAAGTGCAAACTTTATTATTCTTTAGCATGTTTGGATGTTAGGAAATTCATATTGTCTATATGCTATGGTTGTTTTTTTTCCAAGTTCTACAAACATGTAATTTTGGTTTTGTTTTTTTAGTTTTGATGTTACAAATGTTCTTTTATATTGTTTGTCAGCTTTTCTATGATACATGCATGCGAGTAATGTTAACGATGTGTCTGTTGATTTATTTTTCTAGCTTCTCAATTTTAGAGGCTGAAACAACACTATTTGACTTAATTGCAGGGCTCTACTGTGGATCCTGTTGTTAGCAAATACATAGCATCGGGTCTCAGCAGAGAGGCCGTGCCTCTAGCAGTAGCAAGTTATGGAGACAATCCGACTAAGGTATCTCACATGCATCATAGCTGTGTTATGATTTGGTCGGCCCAATCCCTACCTCAAAAGATGCTGCCACCGCTTCCTATTGCTTGCAATGATTCTCCTTTTTGCGTGTTTAGCTCTGCTATTTAAAACTTCTTAATACTCAAATGTTCATTTTCCAGGTAAGAGAATTCGTTAATGGGTATAGCCTTTTGCGAGACATGGGATTCTCATCAAAGAATGTTGCAGAAGCATTGGTCATGTATGATAACGACACAGACAAGGCCTTGGCACACTTCCTTAACAGCTCGTCTTGAGAATGCTGCGGCAAGCTCATGCTATTGGATTGTATCATACGACGTGCACCTGGACTATATAGTGTCTTATAAGCCTTGGTGATGTTACTTTGGTGACTGATTGTACAAGACATTTAATAAAGGCTGAAGTCAACAATTCGAATGACTTACTGATGTCTTCATAAATCTTGTAGTTTAGCCTTCTATTAAATCTTGGTTTTTGCTTCCTTTCTGAGCTTTTGTGAAGAGAATGTATATGAAGAGGTTTGCAGGGGTTATCAGACTTCTAAAAACGTGTGTTTCCTGTATCATTTTGCAAAATTCCTATGCGGGTTTAAGTAGTAGTTTAAAAGTGGTACTTAAAAAGAGTTGGTTTATCATTACTAATCCCAGCATAACATTCTGGGGAAGATTCATCAAATATGATATTTCATCAGTTGACAACAATTGTCCTCGGCCAAAAAGAAGAAAAAAATGTGATGTTCTAGCAGTTCTGGGAGGCAAACTCATCTTCTAACCTGTCTACCCGTTGCCTATCATTCCAAAGCTGCATCATCTTGATTCATGCACTAAGAGAACCTGGGATTATAGAGCTCGTTTCCAAAAGGAGGAAGTTTACTAAGGGCATGCCAGTAACAATACCCGCAAGTTTTTTTTTTCCCCCTAACCAACACTATTCTTTAAAAAGAATTCCCAAACTTGCTCCCAAATTGTTTTTCAAAATACTAGTGATTTTTCCACGTGACCATAAAAGCATTGGTTCAACTAGTGGTTCTTATGTGAGCCAAATTTAGTAGAAGTTAAGAGTAGTAGTATGAAAATTAGTTTGGTTCGGATAGCAAGTAGTTAGGATTTAAAAAAAAAAGAGTATTAGTTTGGAGAAAAATTGCCCACAACAATTGTTTATGAAAAAACTGACAACAATTGTAACTTCCTCGCCAGTAATAGCATGCCCTGAAGAAGAATAAAACAGTAAGAGCAAATGAAAATGAGAATTGTCAAAACTGATTCCCTTGAAAACTCACCACGAGACAACCCCTCAAGGCAGCTGTAGAAGGAAAAGGCCGAAGCTCTAGTCCTTTGTGTGTTCAACTGGCTTGTAAGAATCTAATTTATTTACGTACAATTTATAAGCAAATACAAAGGAAAGGCTTAATTTCCTAATTGAGAGAGGTTTTATGACTAAAGATATCAACAGGAGGGCAAGAACTACAAAACCACTATTTCTTTCTTTTTTTTTCGTTTTTTTCTCTTTTTGGAGAGAAATCAATCCACTACTTCATCTTGCACAAAGGCAAATGACTATAAAACTAAAAACTGACATGAGAGATTGATTTGTACATACTAAGGAGTCAACTTGATCAGAGTTGCAAGATCACAAACCGAATAAGTTGTCGCTTCCACCAAATATAGAAGCACCAAACTGTCTATTTAAGTCACTACCATCCAGGGCAGAACCAAAGCGATCAAGCCACTGAGCGGGGCTTGAACTTTCAGCCTCCTCTACCCACTCCGAAGTCATATCAATATCATCAAGTTGAAGAGGATCTGCTTCTGAAGACTTGGACTTTGTCGATCTTGCTAACTTGAGATTGTAATTTATATAGATAAGGTCGTTCAGTGTTTCCTTGTCAATTTTGTTGCGCTTCTCAGAGTGGATTTGCTGAAACGTGGTCCACTGTCTCTCAAAAGAAGAAGTGCTGCAAACCTGACTCAATATTCTAATGGCAACTCGTTGCAACACGGGTGCAGAATCACCGTACTGCTCCCACCAAAGCCCTGCAATGTTTCTGCAGCTTGTTAACCATTTGAAGAGATAATTGGACAACACAAATGAGACAACATCGATGCTCGCATTCACCATATAATGCACTCACGCTTATCCTCCTCATATTTTAGGCTTCTCCCTAAGCATTCACCATGGAATGCAAACACGCTTGTCCTATCATATTTTAGATATCTATTTCTGATGCACGGAAAAGATTTATGTATGGTACAACTAATAGATTAACTTTGACACGTACATCCCAAAAAATGAAGAATACATTACAAGACTCATCACTGAAATCATGGGTCAATCCTAAAAAAAGGAAAAAAAAAACAAGGAAAACATGGGTCAATCAGAGCTTAAACTTGTCTAGCTGCAATTTTGCTACAAAAGCAAGATAGTCTATTAATCACTGGCTAACAGCCCAACTGAATGACTGGAAGCGCCTGCAGAAATGCAGCAGCAGTGAGATGCATGACAGGTAACACAAAAGTGCATTTGGAACTTCTTGGCATTAGTTGGATATAGGTAGAAAACTTTATGATGAAAATTTACTATTTCTCCATATAAAGTAACAATAACAATAACAATCACAGGCCTTAATTCCACAAGATGGAGGCTGCATGAATTCTGGGTATCCAACCATCTGTATCCATGACCATATCCTTTGTAAGGCCACTAAATCCTATGTTCAATGGTTTCACACCAAGTTCTCTTTGGTCTTCCTTTACCTTTTTGCTACAAACTTCCTCCATTTCATCCATCCATTTCAAAGGTTTGTATAGTGATCTCCCTCACACATGTTCTTTCCATAGTTGTTAAATCGAGATTCGAATCGAGAATCGAAATCCTTATTTTATGAATCGTGAATCGAGAATCGAATCGAATCGTAAGATTCGGTATACATTCTCAATTTCAACTATAAATAATATATATCCATAGAAAATAAATAATGTGCCTACCATGATCAATTCTTTTAAATATAAATAGATAAATAAACTTCTAAATATATTTGCTAAGTTTAAAATTATACCAAAAGGAAAAAGTATATTCATGTTGCCTTTAAATTTAAATTAGACCAAACCAAACCACTTTCAAAATAACAAACTAGAAAAAAAAAAAAACCTACAACTATAAGGTAATAAACTCCATTGTCCATAATCTTCACTAGTTATCAATCATTTTCATCTTCAAGTTCAAGAGCATCATCATCTTCATCTTTTTCATCATCTTCTTTGTTTTCAAAGATAGCCAAATCGAACGAATATTTGATTAAAAAGCACATGCAGACGAAGTCGCACAAATTGGATGAATCGGATGAATCGTGTTATTCATGTGATTCACGGTCGATTCGTCCGATTCATAATTGATTCTAAGGGATTTTCGATTCACCCTATAAATGCGACTCGATTTCTGTATGAATCGAGTCGAATCGTATGATTCGAATCGTGAATCGTACGATTCTAAGGGATTTTAGATTCACCCTATAGATTCGACTCGATTTCTATATGAATCGAGTCGAATCGTACGATTCGAATCGTGAATCGTAAGATTCTAACAACAGTGGTTCTTTCTTCATTTACAAAGTCAATATATAGTATAGAACTATGAAGCATAATATAATTATCTTCTTATTGTTTCAATTCAAAGTAAGGTTTGTGAATATCTTTTCACAGATTGCTAAGAAAAAACTTTTTTTAGAACTACATTGCTGCAAGGTTTTCAAAGTTGCATCATATAATGGGAACTAGTCCCCCAATGTTATATAAAGAACTAAATATCACTCGTGGACATGGACTTAACATAACATAGCACAGAAGAATCCTAATAGTTCCCTGTTTGTAACAAGAAAATTTCTTTAAACTGGGAAAAGACCTGTTTATAGAAAGACAAAACGTGTTGTGACTGGCAAGGAATTGGAAACAGTAAGAGTTGTACAAAAATAGAATTTCATGTCTAAAGTTCTCATCATAGTTGTCAATCCTGTGCTAGAGAACCTAGTACAAATACATATTAACATCAGTGCACTTCAACGTACCATTTCAGACTTATTACCATATCTACTATATGCTAAAAGATATATAATTTTATTCATAAAATTTAACCTGGATAATATAATATTACATATCTTTACTATTGTTAAATATATACCAAGCCTTTATCCCACTATGTAGGGTTGGCTAAATGAATTCTAATTTTCTATTCATTTCCTTCATAACCTTATCTTCTAAAAGCCCCATATAGTTAATATCATATTGCTCGATATTAAGTTATTTCATAATATAACAATACTACTGGATATAGGCATATATATAAAACAATTTAAAATTTTCTACATATCCAAAATGAGAAACATAAACTTCTTCAATGCTCCTCCTTGTTATTTATTAATTAAATATTGATCAACTTTAACTAAGGGTTTAAGAGGGTTTTTTTCTTGTAAACTTTTGGTGGTTCTCTTTAAGAATGGTAAAGAAAAGTTTATATTTCTAACAATTAAAAATTAATTTTAAAAGGTTAATATATGTCAAAAGATAAGATATAAGTAAAGAGAGAGAAGACAAAAGAGATTTGTTTATGGTAAAATAAGCCAAATTTTTAATTGACATACCCTAAATCTTTGTTAAATAAAAAATTAAAAGAACTAACAAAACATAAATGTCTGGAACAAGCCAATACAGACAAATATATGAGCTGGTATAGAATGTCCTTAGTTTGGTAAAATTTTTCATCTGATATGGTACCTAACCACTGGTACACTATAGTATTCACAAATCACAACTATGGTTCTCATCTAACGACGGAGGCCAAGAAATTAGAGACATACCAGGTGAAACTGTATCAATTGCTTCCTTTGCAAGGTTACAACCAAATATTCCTGTTGCCCTTGTAAATAGAAGAATCTGATTTGTAATGTCTCGTCTCAATTCGGGCGTGGGGAGAAGTTTCTCCAGAACTCTGAAAAAATCTTCTTTTATAGCACCAAGAAATTTGATTTCAGGATTATATTGAATACTAGGATTCAAAAATGCTGCTGCAGAATGGAGAGGTGAATGGAAATTGTTGTGCCACTTTTTGTCAACAATATCCAAAAATGTCTTGCATTTAATCTCATCCATAATGTAGTATGTCCTTATTGATTCCTTGGCCCTGGTCATTAACTCATATATAAACCCCACAGCAGGCTTCCCCCCAGATACTTCTCTCAGCACTTTCAGAATTGGCTCAGAAACAGCAACACACTCTTCAATTGTTCTCCAGAACTCAACATCTTCAATAATGCCAATACAAGTTAAACCTTGAGGTTTATTTGCATAGGCAGGGTTCCCAGAAAACTCAGGGTTGTTGAACATTGCCTTCAACTTTGACCTCTGCTTTAATATAGACTGCAAGGAGAGGAAACTGGAAACAGACTTTGTGACACCAGTCTTGATGATTTCATGTCCCCCAGTGAACTTCTTCATCAGATCAAGCAACGAAGAATTATTGTATATGAGCTTCGTAATAGCTTGTGATTGTAGGATGCATCTGTTAACCCAATCTACCTTAGAAAATTCATCCAAAATTGCATTCAAACATTGGGAAGCACATGGGGAAACGAAGATTGTTCCATAGTTCAGAAGTATATGGTTCACTATACCTGTACAGTTGAGAGTATTATCCACAATTATCTGCACAACATTTTCTGGGCCAAAATCTTGTATTACAGAGTCAAACAAATCAGCAAGGCATTTTATATTCTTGTAATATGCAGAAGCATCTACTGATTTGTGAAAAAATGTTCTGGATGGAGATGAAACTAAGAAGTTGATCAAGGCTCTTGATTTGTTATCTGTCCATGTTTCAGCAATTATAGTACAACCTGTTGTAGCCCACTCTTTCTCAATATCTTTTGATTGTAAACTCACTTCAGACTTGATTCTATCCAACCATATTGTCTTGAGTGTTTCTGCAGATGGGCCTTTAAATCCATTCCCACACTTTCCTATTGCATCAATCATAAGCTGATATGATAAAGAACGAGCCACACTGAAGTCCAATTTATTCTCAAAAAAGAACAAAGCAATACTTCTCTCTGCATTTTCTTGGTCATTTGCAGGGGAGAAGCCCATTTGTAGGGTTGAAGGAAAAAGTTTTGTAATGGGAGATGCTGCATCAATCAACAAAAGAGCTTTGCTTGCAGAGGTGCTCACAGGGGCCTTGGCTTCAGTTGGCTTTTGCTTCTTAACAGTAGGAGTTTCCTTGATGTCCTCCTTTGTTGCTATTATAGCCCTCACCCTATCAGTAACATCATCCCTTACTTTCGTACACGGATTTACACCTTTACTGGGAAGTCGTGATAAATGATGCTTTAATCTACTAATGCCGCCATTGAGAACTCTGCAGCAGAATTTACATCTCACCTTGTTTCCATCCAACTTATCAGCATACTCCCAACAAACATCTTTTTCTCGAACCACTGCCAGAACAAAACAAAAACCATTAAGCCAAAAAAATTCAGTTAGTTTCCTTTTCTCCACTATCTAATCAAAGAATTAATTTTGAAATTTTGGCGCAGCTTAATTTATTTCTGATGAATATAAACTTAAAAACAAACCAAAAGGGAACTTTTCCAATTAGAAAGATATTATTTGCTTTTAAGGTTTTAATTTCACATGAGTGCAGTCATAACCAACTAATAAGCATCCATTAATATGGTTAGATGTAGATTACTGGGACAAGTCAATGTTGACTTTTCTTCAATTTACAGGTGCTGTGATCGGACAAACTTCTAAATCACATCCCATAATTGAAAGGTTACCTTATCCATAGTTATTACTTATCTTTGGGTTATAACTTCATAAACACAGGATCAGTAATTATAACTAGAACAGCATCAACAATCACAATCCTTAATCCCACTAGGTGGGGTTGGCTACAGGGTCAATAATTTATAATTGAAGGTCGAAGTCAATATCTAATAAGATTCATCAAATTACCTTTTTTGACCAAAACCAAATTTTGCCGACCATATGAGAAGTAAAATTTAGTGGGAAAAAGGCTGGATATGTATATGAGAAGTAAAATTATGCAAAATTCTTTTTTCTTTCCTCTTCATTTTCTTCTTTTTCCAGTGTAATAATATTAGGTTACACATGTATAGGAAGCTTCAGAAACCAGATAATGCCAACTAACATGAAGATGATAAGCCCAATATAAAGCAATCAAATTGCTTCAAGACAACTTAGTTTCTTAAACAGGGATTTATAACAAGAAAAAGGTTTGGACTTACTGATGATTGAGATGTTCTGCTTCCTTTGAAACTTACTAAAACAGGGAGAAAACCAAAGTCAATAAACAATATTAGAAAATAGTTAATTTGGGGTGAGGGTGAACAAAATAGAAGAAAACAAACTAACTTAGGCATCAAGTATGGGAAGAGAATTAAATTAAAAGAAAAAGTATGGGAAGAGAATGAGAGAAAAAAGAAAGTTTTAAACTAGCTACATCAATTAATAACTGATTTGATAATGTAAATGAACATGTTTAGAACTCATAGTTTGACGGTTAAGTGCTCGGTGGTAAATAGTCAGAACCCTCGAGCATAAAAACTGCACTAGCACCATAATTATGAGCAATGAAGCAAACATTTAGCTATCAACAGTAGGTTGATTTATGAGCCCACACCAATTTTAGATCTCAAATATGATGATGTCCCATATTCCAGGAAATGGAAGGGTTTGGCTTATCTCAGGGGATAACATCACCTGAATAAGCATTTTTCCAAGAATCTTACTAAGACAATTAAAGTTACAAGACCACATTGCAAGAAATTGAACTTAAAAACACAAATGTCCCAAGAACTACGCCCCTGAAAAACATCCCAGTCTCAGAAGAAACTGAAGAACATTCTTCTTCAATTGTTGTTATAGATGGTGAAAACCTCATACACTCACTTGAAAATTTGATGTTCAGAAATCAGAATAAAATGTATGGAATTCGTCAAGACAATAAAGAACAAACTCCAAAATGCATGCCAAAATTCAAATTCGCATCAGAATTCTTCAGAACGGACATTCCCCAAAATTTTGTAGCAAAATGAAATTCACAAAGTATTTTCCACGCCTTGAATTCATCACAACCACTACTGGAGTCAAAAATCTTGAAGAAGTTAGGGTTTTATCAACTCTCATCAATACCGCCTCTGCCGCTATAGATAAAAACAGCATGCGAAAGTTCGAATTGCCTGTTTGATTGATTTCTTTTACTGTTACCACACTCCCAACTCTCTATAATAGCTTCATCAGCGTCAGCAACCCACACGATTCACATCAGAAGCGCAACAAACAAATTTTCTGTTCGTTTGCTGAGAAGAGCAGATGAGAAAGAAAAAAGGAAAACAAAAAACTAATGCAACAACAAATTGATCTGATTGCATCTGCATTAAGATTCAGAAAAATTTCCATTTCCGGAGATTTCTAACATATCAAACAAATTTAGGAACTGTGTTTAACATTTTCTGTGGTTTACTCCAATTTCCTCTGCAACCAAACAGGTTTTGTGAATGCGGATATAAATATAGGTTCGAACTTCAACCGCAGGAGACAATCGAACAGAGAAAATAGAGGAAGTTGAAGCAAGAGAAAAAGAAACTAGCGAGAAATATAATTGAAGAGAGCTTACAGAGATAGAAAGTGAGAAGTTCTCGCCCCGGATAGAGAGATGGAATCGGAACTTGCAGATTTAGAAAATTTGTTGATTTATCGCGATATTTTGGGAAGGAAGGTTAGGGTTTTATTCAGCCGCCTTTCTCATCCTTCTCGTTTTCCATTTTCTTTTTTTCCTAGGAAAAATGGACTTTAATATTTCTTTTCTGTATCTGCAGAGGGCGATATATCGCGTACCGAAACGTTTCACCGAAACATTTAGATGTCCAAACGCGCCTGACCGAGACGACGCCGTTTTAGTTCGATAAATAGCTAAATGTAAATTGCATTTAAACCCCTGTGGTTCTGCCCATTGCACATACACCCAGTTTAAAAATGTCTTCCTAATTTATGATTTTTTTTTTCACACACATTTTTTGAATGATCACCCTTGCACGATTCTTTATGCCAATACCCTTGATTACCTAGGACGTAAATCATAAATTAGGTTTTTAACCCTTACGTAAAAGAATAATCGAACTCACAATCCACTAGACTATACCAGTATATCGTTTACTATTTTGCCACTTAACTTATGTTTTGGGGCTTTTTAAAACATATTCTTTATTAATTTAAAAATGTATTTAGATGAATTGTCTAAAGAAAAAAATTAAATCACAATAATTGTTAAAAAAACATTATAAACCATAAAGATTAATAAATGGATGTTTTAAACTATATAGTTTTAAAAAAAAACTCATTAAGTAAAGCCAAATACATAAGAAAATTAAAAAAAAAATAGAGATTTTTTAAGCCCAATCAATAAGGCTCTAAGTGTAGCACTATTATAAAGTTTTTATTATTGCTTGAATCAGTTTTATAGTGAACATACTTTTCTAAACATGATTGTTCAACAAAGATAATTTAGTATTTTTGTTGAATTATTTTTGTTTTTTTTATAGATTCAGGCAGTTTAACGATACGTTTTTAATTAAATAAATATATTATTGTATCTATATAATAATAATTTAAAAAATATATTTAATTTTGTCATATGTTATGTGTTGATCAATAATAAAAAAATATTTTTAATGATAAAATTACCAAAAAATGTTTGTGTAATTAATATTATTTGATAAATTTAATATTTTGTAATTTTGAATGTTAATCCAATAATTTGTGTAAAAAGTAATTTTATTTTATAGCAAAAGCTCTCAAATTCTACTCCAACAATGTTCGTGCCCAAATTGACCTGCCAATTTATTAGTATAATTGGACACAATCCATTATTATTGCAATCGAATTGTGTTAAACTAGGGACTTGACACCCAAGTAATGCTAAAGGTACGCCACGGGATACACTCTCGACTATCAAAAGTATTTTAAATTTATTTTTAAATTCTTTTTCTTCCTTTGCAAGCCCAAGGAAATGTACCTGCCAAAGCCATTTTTTTTTTCTCTCTCCCTACTACCGGCCTAAAGCCATCTTCTCTCTCTCTCATTTGCTTTCCCATTTGCAGACACCTTCGACCAAGTTGCCTCTCCCTCTTCAATCACCGTCGGCCCAACCATCGGCCACCATTCTCACGGCCAGCATCTATCTATCTATCTCTCGCCCAAAACAACACTGTCGCCTCCACCTGTCTCTCTTTCTCCGAACACTATCGCCCCACCCGTTGGCCATTACCTGTCTCTATCTCGCCCAAAACAACATCGTTGCCCCCTCTCCCCAGCCTCTCCCTCTCACGACGACCTTTAACTCCAATCGTTGGCCACCTCTCTCACGACCACCATCTCTCTCTCTCTCAAAAGGCTATCAGTGTTATCAGATGCCCCTGCATTGCCTTTTACAAACACAGCTTCAACAACAGGCATGCTAAGGTCATTTGGAATCGTCCTTTGTCCAAGATGTTTGTTTATAAATAGAGCAACCCACAAAAATCCAGCTCGACCACAAAGAAAATCATAGGACATTCCAAAACCTCATTCATTAGGGCTAACCAGAAGGGCTATTTCTTGTGCAATTTAGAGAAAGTGCATTGGATAAACGTTAAAACAACTTGTCCAAAATTATATGCAAGTATCTCATATTTATTACCAAGAAACTAAGAACTTTACATGCAATCAAGAACTCTGGGAATCATGGTTTATCTATTGAGGTGGTTACTCTAACAGACTGAATGGTTGTGAAAAACTAAAAGACCATGTTTGTAAACCATGATACAAATTAATGTTGGAAAGTAATCATACAAGGATCATATATGTTGATGCAATAATCACATCTTAATTGTAGAGAAACCTGGTAATGTGATGTTGTAATTCGTATTTGTAGGAGTGCTAAAAAACATTTTCATCTTATTATTTAGAATTGACTAAATACAGGTTTGGATTGTTTTTCCGCTATTAAATCTATGTTAGGGGTTGATTATTTTGTTTCAAACTTTCGTGTTGGTATTGGTTTCTTTTTGGACATTATTATTTTTTTTAATAGCTCCATAAGATGTAGGATAACTTCACTACCATATCTAACATAAACTCAATGTAGCATGATAGCCGATAAGTAGGGGTTTTGGGGGAGAGAGAGAGATAGACGATGGCCGGTGGTGTAACACCCCATTTTCTCCGAGCGTGTTATAACTTAGGACAATTATGGGATAGTATTTATTTTTCTATAAACTACGACTAATCATATCATTGCTCTTATCCATCCCAAATTTCCATACATTTATCTCAAAAGAGAATCAATATAAATATTGAATGCGGAAGCTAGAATCGAACCTCAACATACTTTAAACGCTATAATAATACATGATTGTCTCAACATAATTTATAATACAAGATTATCATAACAAAAGTCTTCCAAACATAACTTGTTACATGATATAAGTTTTTCAATATGACTTTAAACAAAACATAAGTTTCTCAATATGACTTCGAACATAACATAACTGGTACATATTAGAATCCTCATACGAAAACTAAATGCAGAAAATAACTTCATAATGTCTTGCATCTTTATATTTCGTCCACTTCTATGTCTTCGCTGCAAACCTCATCTGGAACGTTTGAATGTTCCAGGGGCAAAGCCCACATTAGATGATGAATCATCTAAGTAAGAGTACATCATAATGCATATGTATAAATGCAATGCACATAACATCATAACTCTCATGTTTGGGTCGACTGCACCTTAAGATTACCCGCCATTTTTCCAATCTCCCTGCCAGATCGGGGTGTATGGGTGCACATTTGGCAAAGCAATAGTGCCAGTACCTAATCTCAAACCCATGCAACGTATGACCGTGAATCTCATCATGCTCATATGCATACTTTGTCATCAATACATGTAAATGCAATTCACATGACATGTTCACATCAAAACATGACAACATGATGAAAATATTTACATAAAATCAGGTTTTGGTAGAACCACTTACAAGCCATTTCCATAAACTAAATTATGTTGAATAGTACCACTTACCTTGTAAAAGACAATTTTGCCCCTAGCGTGATTTTGCTTCAAAATTCGCGTCAAACTTTCAATTGTACTTAATTATGAATCTTGAGGTATTCCTGAGATCTTAATTACTTAAGAAAATCAGATTTCTAATTTTTTCTAATTTTTCTAATTTCTCCAATTTTCTCCTATTATTTCCTCAAGATTATGAATTAAATACTTTCTCATAAAATTTTCTCAATTTATCTTCACAATAATTCCTAAAACAATATTCCCAAGCCCTACAAAAATTTTCTCATAATTTTTAAAATTCATATTCTATTTATTTCTTATTTTCTCTTTTATTCTCAAGCACCTATTAGCTCAAAAATCCATAATAAATACTAATCATGTATTTTCTCTTTCAATTTCACTATCAAAAATTCTAAAATATCATTCTAACATTTCCAAAATTTTTTAAAGAAAAATTTGAAGATAACTTACCTTCTCGTGGAGTGATTCGGTATTCTTTTATATTGTGATGAAGTCTCGATTTGCGTAACCAACGCTTCTTGCCACAAATTTGCACGAACTACTAAACTCAAACTATAGGATTTGAAATTTTTCTCTATATTCTTTCTTTCTCTTTCTCAAATCTCTTTCTTACTCTCAAATCCTTCTTTCTTACAACCTTTCTCTTTCTAATTCAAGTCCTCAAACCTTTCAAGTTTTCTCTATTTATAGAGGTTGAATTAAATTTAGTTTAATTGTAGTGATCCACTATCTTTTATTATTTTATCATTTTTTTATTTAATTTTTCACTAAATCTCACTCATAATCTTTAATTTTTTGTCCATACACTACTTTATCTTTCACATTTCTCCATTAATTCACCCATTATCTTTGATATTTTGGCCACATTCTACTTTTTCTCCCACATTTCTCCATTAATTCATCCTTTATCTTTGATTATTTGTTCACACCATATTTTGTCTCCCACATTTCTCCATTAATTCATCCATTATCTTTGATTATTTATTCACACCATATTTTGTCTCCCACATTCTCCATTAATTCACCCATTAACTTTGATTGTTTATTCACACCATATTTTGTCTCCCACATTCTCCATTAATTCATCCATTATCTTTGATTATTTTTTACTTTAATTATTTTTAACTAAATCTTATTTTGAATGGGCTATTCTTTCATTTAGTCCATAAATTTAAGCCTACTTTCTTAACCTACTAACTCTAACCCATTTACTTAACCTTTATTTTCTCAACTTAGCCCACTAACTATAAGCCCATTTACTTAATCTTTTTCTTTTTTCAATTTAGCCCACTAATTCTAAACCCATTTACTTATTTATTTTTTTTCAAATTAGCCCACTAACTCTAAGCCATTAGTTTTCTCAATTATAATTTCTAATTGATGTCAAAAAATATTTTAAATACAAAATTAATTATTATTATTATTATTCTCAAAATACTGGGATATTACATTCTCCCCTCCTTACAAAAAATTTCGTCCTCGAAATTTGCCATATATTATAAATCCCAAAATTTCATCATCGATATTTAGCACAAGATTGGTTGAATAACTATGAAAAAAAAACTACCTGATTACCTATCTATGATGCTCCATGGTTCGAAACTTAAAGTTGAGATTATAAATATCTAAATTGTCCTGAACTCGATTTTCGTGTTTTCAGATATATATATATATAATTTTTCTTCTTCTTGCCAACATCTTCGGGATAATAAAACACGTTTTGTTTTTTTTTTTAATTATAAATCTATATATATTTTTTTTTCTTCTTTTTGTTTTATTCTTCTTCTTCTTCTTCTTCTTCTTCTTCTTCCGCGACCGCTCATCGCTGCGCGCACACCCCGACCACCACCGCAGCTGCCGCGACCGCCTCCAGCCGACTCCACCGACCCTGCAATCGCCACCATCGGCCGACGACCGCTGTTGCCCCCTCTGCAACCGCCATCGGCGCCTGCTCCGCCATCGACCGCGAGCCATCGCACGCCCCCAGTCACCGATCGCCATCTCCGACGGCCCAAACGGTCCCTCGTCGACTAGATCCGACTGCCTCCGCTGCTGCTCGCGTCTCTCTTCGACATCGATCGGCCCTCCGATCCCCTTGCCGCAGTCGCCGAGTACCGGACCTCCCTCGCCATCGACCGCCATCACTCGATCGGCCTGCACCCCCAGCGTCCATTGCTATTCTCTTCAGGTCTGTTATTTTTCCCTCCTAGCCTATTTTTGAATTCTTCACATTAGATTTAATTTGACCCGATCCACTTAGATCCATCACATTCATTTAGATCTGCCCCATTAGATTTGTCTCCAGATCTAATTAGATATAGCTACTACCCTAAATCCATGTCAGGACCTAGGTTTCCATGTGGTGCTTGCAAAATCCTAAGAAGGAGATGTACCCCATTGTGTGTTTTTGCCCCTCATTTTGGCCTTGAGGATGCATCTTTTCATTTTTTTGCCATTCATCAAGTCTTTGGTGCGAGTAATGCTGCCAAAATTCTGACCCAACTTCCGTTAGGTGATCGATGTGGGGTAGCTTTTTCACTCATTATGGAAGCTCTAGGTCGGCTTCAAGATCCTGTTTTTGGCATAGTATCCCATATTTTTTCCCTCGAACAACAGGTTGTTGATCTCCAGCAACAGGTTGTCGACTTGCATGCCTATGTATCTTTATTGCATAGTTTATTACTTGGAAACCATTCTGTGTATCTTCCATTGGTTCCAAATTTGTCTCAACCACAACCTCATTCAAACCCTATTCCTGCACCTGACCCGAGCTTTGCTGACATTTCCAGTCTTATTTCCCATGGATCGCTACCTGTTGGTGATCCAAATCCATTCGAGAGCTTTGGTTATCCCATTATCTCAGAGGATGTCTCACTTCCTAGCTTCCCAGAGACTTTTTCTCTAGTCCATCCTGGCGAGACTAGCGGTAGCCAGTGGCCTGGATATCCCATCATACCTGAACATGTCACACTCCCTAGTTTACCAGAGACTCTACCTTACCTTGGTGAGACTAGCGATAGCTAGTGGTCTGATCATCCCAACATACCTGATCATGCCACACTCCCTAGTTTACCAGAGAGTCTACCTTACCCTAGCGGGACTAGCGGTAGTCAGTGGTCTGAATATCCCAGCATACCTGATGATGCCACACTCCCTAGTTTACCAGAGAGTCTACCTTACCCTGGCGAGACTAGCGGTAGTAAGTGGTCTGAATATCCCAACACACCTGATGATGCCACACTCCCTAGTTTACCAGAGAGTCTACCTTACCCTGGCGAGACTAGCGGTAGTCAGTGGCCTCTTTATGACGACGTTGATGAGATTGGATTTGACATTTTCGGCAGTCATCCTCAATATTGAGTATTAGCGACATTTTGGGGTTTAACTCCTACTCTCTCTCTCTCTCTTTTTTTTTTCTTTTTTTTTCTTTTTGGATTGTATAGCTTGATCTCTTGTAACTGTATTGAACATATGTAATGAATGTTATATTTTTTAGTACTAGTCATTCGCATATCTTTGTCCTTAATCGTGTAAAAGTATTTCAGCCTCTTGCAGCTGTTTAATAATTCATTAAGTATCGGCTCTTAACTCTTTCAAAATCTAATAGTTCACGTCCTTAGTCAAGCCACACACAGTTAATCATCAGATAATCTCAATTTATTAGTGGCAACTTCAAACCTATCATTTAAAATTAGGTCCAATAAATCTTCCGAGAGCACATTCTGGTATTTCTCTCACTCACTTTCGCACTTCTGTTATTAGTTGTCTCTCTCAAGCACGCTAAAAGTTTTCACAGCTATCGAGACAACTCTATATAGTCACACTACCAGTTTGAGCAGGTAAGTACTTATGTCACCTACGGTACCCCAATCCTCACTGAATTTTTCTTCCTAAAATTCAGGACTCTTCAGATTCTCTATGGTCCTTAAAACATCATTTATTTTTTAAAAAATTTCCTCGAAAATCCCAAACCGATTTATCCTTGAAGATCTCAAATCAAATCACGTTAACTGCCTCCAATTATTTTCTATAAACAACTGGACCTCAAAAACTTCTAAAGATTTTTTTTCAAATAATACTTTAAACCCCTAATAACAATTCAGGTTTCCATGCGTTTTGCAAAGGCATAACTTATTTGTATGTCCTTTCTCACCAATTTTTTTGAATCCCCAAACTCACTTGGCACACTAAATCGTAGGTACAAATTTTGTCACCTAGGTCTCCCATTAATCACGTCACCATATAGGTAATGCCTATACATCAAGTTTATCATGTCTATTTCACACATCGAATAACTCTCACTATGCAACCCAACCATATCTTCATGGCAATTACAAACACGACTCGATCCTGGATATTGAGATTAATCTATTTCTTAAGCCTCATAATGCTCGTCTCATTTACCAACTCACAAAATGACCATGAAACTTAGATGCTATAGAACACACCGTCCTCATTCAAGACATCACACACTTCTTTCTTTTTAGATCGTGTCTCCACAAATACTATCCATCTTATTCTGGATTGATTCCCTAGGCTTCTATCATTTTTCTACCAGCTAATGGCACACCTCACACTCCAGTTCATTGAGACTTGGACTCCATTATCTTAGTCAATGTTATTTTCCTATAATAGAAGTATCTAAGTCTGGCATCATTTCTACTTGCTTTGACCCAAATCCTAGGGTTCGCATATTATTTCCGATACTCCAAATAATTCTCGAAAATTCTTATCATTTGATCCTAACTCAACAGCTAGGTTATGCCACATCAAACTAATCATCCATGATTTAATCATTCTTGATAACCACTAGTTATCACAATGATTTCAACTAATCACCTCAAATCAATAGTCTCTCATAATCATGAGTCAACCTTACACCCGAAACTCATCATTGGTCCCTAACTTTAATAGCTAGATTATTTCGCTTGCCTCAGCTTTCGTCAGACTTCCACTATTTACTGAGAATAGTGGTCGTATACTAGAATTATGTTTGTTCATGAACAGTACACCAGGTAAGTTCCCAGGAAAGAGAGGTGGGTCACAAACGGACACACTTAAATACCAAGTCTTTCCTTAGCCAGAACTTTCCTAGACATGTACTTCCACTGCACCACACTTAAATCCAGTATCTTTGAGACTTTGATTATCCATCCCCGAATCTCTAAATAGAGATTTCTAAATCTAAGTATTTCTAAACCTCAAGTTCATGGATTCTTAATGATCCTTCATAAGTTTTCTCATAGTTCGCTCTGATACCAATTGTAACACCCCATTTTCTCCGAGCGTGTTATAACTTAGGACAATTATGGGATAGTATTTATTTTTCTATAAACTACGACTAATCATATCATTGCTCTTATCCATTCCAAATTTCCATACATTTATCTCAAAAGAGAATCAATATAAATATTGAATGCGGAAGCTAGAATCGAACCTCAACATACTTTAAACGCTATAATAATACATGATTGTCTCAACATAATTTATAATACAAGATTATCATAACAAAAGTCTTCCAAACATAACTTGTTACATGATATAAGTTTTTCAATATGACTTTAAACAAAACATAAGTTTCTCAATATGACTTCGAACATAACATAACTGGTACATATTAGAATCCTCATACGAAAACTAAATGCAGAAAATAACTTCATAATGTCTTGCATCTTTATATTTCGTCCACTTCTATGTCTTCGCTGCAAACCTCATCTGGAACGTTTGAATGTTCCAGGGGCAAAGCCCACATTAGATGATGAATCATCTAAGTAAGAGTACATCATAATGCATATGTATAAATGCAATGCACATAACATCATAACTCTCATGTTTGGGTCGACTGCACCTTAAGATTACCCGCCATTTTTCCAATCTCCCTGCCAGATCGGGGTGTATGGGTGCACATTTGGCAAAGCAACAGTGCCAGTACCTAATCCCAAACCCATGCAACGTATGACCGTGAATCTCATCATGCTCATATGCATACTTTGTCATCAATACATGTAAATGCAATTCACATGACATGTTCACATCAAAACATGACAACATGATGAAAATATTTACATAAAATCAGGTTTTGATAGAACCACTTACAAGCCATTTTCATAAACTAAATTATGTTGAATAGTACCACTTACCTTGTAAAAGACAATTTTGCCCCTAGCGTGATTTTGCTTCAAAATTTGCGTCAAACTTTCAATTGTACTTAATTATGAATCTTGACGTATTCCTGAGATCATAATTATTTAAGAAAATCAGATTTCTAATTTTTTCTAATTTTTCTAATTTCTCCAATTTTCTCCTATTATTTCCTCAAGATTATGAATTAAATACTTTCTCATAAAATTTTCTCAATTTATCTTCACAATAATTCCTAAAACAATATTCCCAAGCCCTAAAAAAATTTTCTCATAATTTTTAAAATTCATATTCTATTTATTTCTTATTTTCTCTTTTATTCTCAAGCACCTATTACCTCAAAAATCCATAATAAATACTAATCATGTATTTTCTCTTTCAATTTCACTATCAAAAATTCTAAAATATCATTCTAACATTTCCAAAATTTTTTAAAGAAAATTTTGAAGATAACTTACCTTCTCGTGGAGTGATTCGGTATTCTTTTATATTGTGATGAAGTCTCGATTTGCGTATCCAACGCCTCTTGCCACAAATTTGCACGAACTACTAAACTCAAACTATAGGATTTGAAATTTTTCTCTATATTCTTTCTTTCTCTTTCTCAAATCTCTTTCTTACTCTCAAATCCTTCTGTCTTACAACCTTTCTCTTTCTAATTCAAGTCCTCAAACCTTTCAAGTTTTCTCTATTTATAGAGGTTGAATTAAATTTAGTTTAATTGTAGTGATCCACTATCTTTTATTATTTTATCATTTTTTTTATTTAATTTTTCACTAAATCTCACTCATAATCTTTAATTTTTTGTCCATACACTACTTTATCTTTCACATTTCTCCATTAATTCACCCATTATCTTTGATATTTTGGCCACATTCTACTTTTTCTCCCACATTTCTCCATTAATTCATCCTTTATCTTTGATTATTTGTTCACACCATATTTTGTCTCTCACATTTCTCCATTAATTCATCCATTATCTTTGATTATTTATTCACACCATATTTTGTCTCCCACATTCTCTATTAATTCACCCATTAACTTTGATTGTTTATTCACACCATATTTTGTCTCCCACATTCTCCATTAATTCATCCATTATCTTTGATTATTTTTTACTTTAATTATTTTTAACTAAATCTTATTTTGAATGGGCTATTCTTTCATTTAGTCCATAAATTTAAGCCTACTTTCTTAACCTACTAACTCTAACCCATTTACTTAACCTTTATTTTCTCAACTTAGCCCACTAACTATAAGCTCATTTACTTAATCTTTTTCTTTTTTCAATTTAGCCCACTAATTCTAAACCCATTTACTTATTTTTTTGTTTTCAAATTAGCCCACTAACTCTAAGCCCATTAGTTTTCTTAATTATAATTTCTAATTGATGTCAAAAAATATTTTAAATACAAAATTAATTATTATTATTCTCAAAATACTGGGATATTACAGGTGGCAGGGGGAACCATGTTCGGAAAGTGAGAGGCGGGTGGTGGTGACGGTGTTGTTTTGGGCGAGATAGACAGACGGTGGCTGGCGGCTAGGGCAACGGTGTTCGAAGAGGGAGAGGCGGTTGGGGGCGACGATGTTGTTTTGGGCGAGAGACAAACAGACAGACAGACAGACAGTGGTCATGAAATGGGTGGTCGGTGGCTGGGCTAACGGTGATCAAATAAGGAGAAGTGGCTGGGCCGATAGTGTCTGCAAAAATAAGCGCGCGCGCACAAGAGAAAGAGAGAGAGAGTTTGATGTCATGTGTGAGAAAGAGGGTGGGAGAGAGAGAATATGGCTTTGAGTGGGTAGTAGGGAGAGAGAAAAGAAGATGGCTTTGGGCGAGTACATTTCCTTAAGCTTTGCAAAGGAAGAAAAAGAATTTAAAAATAAATTTAAAATACTTTTGGTAGCCAAGGGTGTAGCCCGTGGCGTACCTATAGCATTACTCTTTGTAACAGCCCGCTTTCTCGGGGCGTGTTATGCCTTAGGAAAATTGGGTCTTATATTTTTTTTTTATCATTACATTATCTCGAAATTCCCTAAGGCCTATCTAGTGTTTAATTTACACACTAGAGATAAATACAATTTACAAAGCGGAAACTGAATCGAACCTGCTCATGGCAATATATACATGAATAACTAGACAAGTACTTATTACAAACGTTGTTACATAGCTTTCGAACAATAAAACAAATGTACATAATCCTTAACTATTCATATCACAACATAACATGGCACATTTCCTCGTTTCCTGACGTCTCGCGTCACCACACATCATCAATCTCGAAATCATCTCTGCAAGTCCCGACTGGAACGTTGAATGTTCCAGGGGTGAACCCAAGTTAGATGATGAACCATCTAAGTAAGGGTACGTAATGTTATGTCATGAGTGTATGCAATGTCTTTCCTCGTAGGTGTCAACTGCACCCCTCATGCTACCTACCATTTTAGCGGCAACCTCTTTCGAAGCCGGGGTGTATGGGTGCACCCTTGGTAAGGCAGCGGTGCCAGTTCGTACTCCCTACGGCCTCATATGCGTGTGATCAACGATATCAACGTGTAATCATGCATTTCATAGTCATGTATGCATTCTACGTGATAGATACATATCAGGACATGTCAATATAATGGAAACATTTTCGAGGAAGTACCACTTACATTTTAAAGCTTATCGGGCTACCTCGTAATCTGTGCTTTGCCTCGATTTGCGTGCCAACCTCAAAATTCGCGCCAAACACCTCAATTTTGACCTCAAAGCATTCTAATCATAATAGATATTTAAATAAACATTAAAACCTATTTTTCCATAATTTCTGGCATTTTCTATAATTTTTCCTCTATTTCTTCCTATTTTTCCTCAATAATTCCAAATTAAATATTTCTAGAAATATTTTCTCAAATATTTCACTACGAAAATTCATAAAATAATATTTTGGAATTTTTGAAATTTTCTAGAGAATTTTACTGACCTTGGCTTAGCATCTCCGATTTCCTCGATTTGCGTGCGATATTCCCAAAAAGCATGCCCGAGCCGTTTTTCTCACCAAAATCTCCGGGATATCATTGAAACATAATTTCCTATTTTTCAGGATTTTTCTAGAATTCTTTTCATAATTTTTCTTATTTTCTTTTTCTTTTCTTTTTTTTTCTCTTTCCTTTCTTCTTCTTCTTCTTCCTCGTCCTTCCCCTGTTCCCGCGCCTGCAACTTCTTCTTCTTCCTTCTTTCTTTCTTCTTTCTTCTTTTCTTCTTCTTCTTCCTTCCTTCCTTCCCCTACAACTCTTGTTCACCGTCTTCTTCGCGTAGCCCCTGAGCGCGCTCAGCAACCGCCAGCCACGCCTCGGCCAGCTTCACCAGCCTTCTCGGCCGCCCTCGCCGTGAGCCACCGCCCGTGCGACCACCGCCATCGCGGCCATCCGCTGCTGCTGCCACTGCCCGCGGCCATGGCCGCACCTGCTTCGCGACCAACAGCTTTGCGTCGGCCATGGCTGCCGCGGTTGTGCAGCCATCTTCGACCACCCTCGGCCTCGCCTTGCCGGCCTCCACGAGCTTCTTTGCTCGCTCACGCTGTTTGGACCTCGCCCCAGCTGCTGTCGGTTACGCCTTGCTTCACCTGAACTTGCGGGTCGACCATGGCAGCTTGGAACTCATTGCCATGGCCGAGTTCGGCCATCTCCAGCTTGGCCTCCGCTTCAGCCTCTGATCTATCCACCTCTCGAGCTCTCGACCAAGCTCCCATGAGCTCTCTCTCTCTCGACCGCGGGAAGCTCTCTTCCATTTCTCATTTGCTTTGCCTCCATTGCTCCAACTCTTCATCTATTTATAGGCATCACACAACTTGGGTATTACTCCACATTAATGGCGCCGCTACTCCACATTAATTGCGCCACTACTCCACATTAATTTGGTGTATCAAACACTTAATTTGCTGCCATCTTCTGCAACTTGGCCAGCAAGCTTGCGCCCCCAGCCACGCATATACAATAATACATATATATATAATTATATATTATACTTAAATTAAAGAAATTTACATATTTTAATCTAAAAATTTATCTCAATTTTGCTTATAAAATACCCTAATTACAAATATGCTCTCAAACACTGAATTACATTGCATTATAATACTGAAAACGCAAAATTAATAATTCAATTCTTAGTTGAAAAGGACAATTTCGCCCCAGTGTCCTTACCGGGCTGTCGGTTCATCTCGAAACTACTGAAGGGTTGCTCGTTATGTAAAACCGGAGCCCCCCTAGGGTTCCGTTGATTTTTCGGGAGTCTCCTACAACAATTCGGTTTTACAGCCTAATTAGCAGCTATATTTTAGAAGTACCGAAAACTGTTCCCGATTCGATTTCTTTTGATACCATAAATCCTATTTCGTTACGCTCGTCGAGGCCATATAATTTTCTTTAGATAATTTTACTCCGAGGCATTCCCTACAGTTGATTCGATACTTGAAATTGTTATAAAATCAATTTTTCGGTATTCTAAACTTATCGAAATTTCGTGATAACGTTATACGAACATGGGGTATTACACTCTTCCCAGCCCAACCTCACCACAACATGATCCCCGTTATTTTGGTACGGCCCAATCAAGAGGACAGTCCATGACATTACTAGCATATAGGTTGCGTGAAAATAAAAAGAGGAAATCTACATATATATATATTATAATAAAATAGTCATCAAATCTTTTTTTTTTCAATTTTTAGTTATTATTTTGATATTTTATTATATTTTTTTATTTTTTTCTTTATTTAAAATAAAATTTTTATAAGTCATTAATTAAATCTAGATTTATGAAAAATGTTTAGTTCTTAAAATATATAGATGATTTTTTTTTATGATTGAATAGTGTTTAGAAAATGTGTAAGAATGCTGGTATATGAAAGACAAGATCTAATTCATATTATTAATTTTTAAATATTAACATAAAATTTTAATTAAAATAAATTATAGAAAAATGAGACATTTTTAAATCGGGAAAAATCTTGAAATATCAAATAATACCGTCGAATACTAACTGCCAAGTAAATTTTTTTAAAAAATAAAAGTAAATTTTTTATTTTATCCTTATTTTATATATAGTTTAATTAATTTAAATTTATTTTTTATAATTTTAAATATTATAATTTATTTTTTAACTTTATTTTTTTTGTTATTTTCTTAAAAATGTTAGTTATCTTAAATGTGATAATTGATTGCTAAAAGGAATATGTAAAGTCATGTATGGATAATCAATTTTAAAAATTTAATTATTATTATTTATATAATTAATTGATTATTTAAATTATCTTTATTTTATATATAGTTTAATTAATTTAAATTTATTTTTTTATAATTTTAAATGTTATAATTTTATATATAACTTAAATGTTATAATTTTATTTTTTAAATTTATTTTTGCTTGTTGCTTTCTTAAAAATGTGGCATGTCTTAAATATGGTAATTGATTGTTAGGAGAAATATGTAAAGTCATGTATAAATAATCAATTCTGAAAATTTGATTATTATCATTTATATAATTAATTGATTATTTAAATTATCTTTGTTTTATATATAGTTTAATTAATTTAAATTTATTTTCTTATAATTTTAAATGTTATAATTTTATATATAACTTAAATGTTATAATTTTATTTTTTTGTTGCTTACTTAAAAATTTGATCTGTTTTAAATGTGGTAATTAATTGTCATGAGAAATATGTAAAGTCATGTATGAATAGTCAATTTTGAAAATTTAATTATTGTCATTTATATAATTAATTGATTATTTAAGTTATCCTTATTTTATATATAGTTTAATTAATTTGAATTTATTTTTTATATTTTTAAATGTTATAATTTTATATATAACTTAAATGTTATAATTTTATTTTTTAACTTTATTTTTTTATTACTTTCTTAAAAATTTAACCTGTCTTAAATGTGGTAATTGATTGTCAAGATAAATATGTAAAGTCATGTATGGATAATCAATTTTGAAAATTTGATTATTATTATTTATATAATTAATTATTTAAATTATTTTTATTTTATATATAGTTTAATTAATTTAAATTTATTTTCTTATAATTTTAAATATTATAATTCTATATATAACTTAAATGTTATAATTTTATTTTTAACTTTATTTATTTATTTTTTTTGTTTCTTTCTTAAAAATTTGACCTGTCTTAAATGTGGTAATTGATTATCAAGAGAAATATATAAAGTCATGTATGGATAATCAATTTTGAAAATTTGATTATTATCATTTATGTAATTAATTAATTATTTAAATTATCTTTATTTTATATATAGTTTAATTAATTTAAATATTTTTTTATATTTTTAAATGTTATAATTTTATATATAATTTAAATATTATAATTTTATTTTTTAACTTTATTTTTTTTGTTACTTTCTGAAAAATTTGACATGTCTTAAATGTGTTAATTGATTGTCAAGTGAAATATATAAAGTCATGTATAGATAATCAATTTTAAAAATTTAATTATTATCATTTATATAATTAATTGATATTTAAATTATCTTTAATTTATATATAGTTTAATTAATTTAAATTTATTTTCTTATAATTTTATATATAATCTAAATGTTATAATTTTATTTTTTAACTTTATTTTTTTTGTTATTTTCTTAAAAATTTGATTTGCCTTAAATATGGTAATTGATTGTCAGGAAAAATATGTAAAGTTATGTATGGATAATTAATTTTGAAATTTTGATTATTATCATTTATATAATTAATTGATTATTTAAATTATCCTTATTTTATATATTTTTTAATTAATTTAAACTTATTTTTATTTTTTTAAATGTTATAATTTTACATATAACTTAAATGTTATAATTTTATTTTTTAACTTTATTTTTTTTGTTACTTTCTTAAAAATTTGACATGTCTTAAATGTGGTAATTGATTGTAAGGAGAAATATGTAAAATCATGTATAGATAATTAATTTTGAAAATTTGATTATTATCATTTATATAATTAATTGATTATTTAAATTATCTTTATTTTAAATACAATTTAATTAATTTAAATTTATTGTTTTATAATTTTAAATGTCATAATTTTATTTTTCAACTTAATTGATTATTATCATTTATTTAATTCTCCTTTTTCCCATTGGTCTACTCCTGAGATGTGCTATATCTTGGACTTGGGGAAATTAAATGCAAATTAAATTTGTGTTTTGAAAATTATTTTAAGTGAGTAAGATTTGGATTGTGTGGCGAAGCGTGGGAAAAAGGGAAACTTAATGATGGCATGTGATTTGATAAATTGAGAGAAATATGATAATTTGAAAGAAGATAAATTAATAAAAGAAAACAAATATCTCTTTCTCTTCTTTCTCTCCATTCTCGTTCAACCCTTCTATTTCCTTTCTTCTCATTGTTCAATTATTCTTCTCAAATTTTCTCTTCTTCTTTACTTCTATTCAGTAAATTTTAACCGTATTTTTTTTATCCAATTTGGTCTTCGGGTATAACATAATACCACTATTTTATCAAGTGAGTGATGTAAATACAACTAAGAAAAATTAGGCCTTGAGGGTTCGTGTGGTACGCACATATGAGACAACTATACGTGAAAAATCAGAAAAAAAAAGTCTACCCTTAAATGCATATTTTAGTATAAAGAGGTTGGTTATTGTTTCTTCTTTTTTTTTTTTCTTGTTATCGTGTAACTTTTGTATCTTTTTACGCATTGTTTATTGCATTATATGTTAATTTAAGTTTATTTTTTATATGGTTTCGAGATCCAATTATGCGCTTTTAATTGTTATGATCTATTCCTATAAAACTTTTGAGGTTGTTTTGTTAACTGTTGCTGAATTTTATTTGTTGGCTTTTGTTATAATTTCTTATGCAAGGTACACTTGGTTTGCCAATTTTGTATTTCTAATATTTTGGTTGTTACTGGATTTTTGTTTAGGTAATTTGTTTGATCTACAGATGTGTTTGATTACATTACCTAGAATTTAATTATAGGTAATATTACCTAGAAAATAAAAACCATCTCACCCCCTTAGAAAATGAATTCTATGGAAATAAGTTTTAAATACTTGTATCATACATATTTTTTCATAGAAAAATTAAAAGTGTTTGATTACTTTCTATAGAAAATGTGTAATGATTACATATTTTCCATGGTAAATGTGTGCAATCAAACACACTCTACATATTTTTTGTTTTCTTCTATTATTTAGTTTCTTTTTCTTTTTTTACTTATTCACATTTTTTTATTTATTCATTTTTATGTTTGTTCACTTCTATTTATTTGTGCATTTTTTTAGTCCACTAATTTATAGTGGGTGTTTAACATTTCTAGCTACATTCTTTTTTTTTACCACACAAATTATTTGTTTCAATAGTGTATTGCACGAGAATTTATCATAATTGAGTTATAGTTTGATAACATACACAATATTGAAATCATGACAAACAAGGTGAGAGAAACATTTTCAATCAAATAATTAAAGACGGACGACCAACAAATTCAACGACAAATGTAGTGTATAAGGAAGTCTTTCAAAATCTGTAATCCTTTTGTTGTATTCTCATGATTATAACATGATTATTTTATTTATTTTTTACTTCTTTATTGTGATGTTCATTTGTTGTAACTACTAAATTGTACAACTTTCACTTTAACAATTATTTTTTTTCTTACAATATTCGTGTATCACACGGGTGATGCACTAGCGTTTCTAATATGAAATGAAAACAGATAAATGAACATTTTTTTTTAAAAAATGTGTAAATAGTTTCAAAATAAAAAATAATTCTAAAACAAAAAATGGTTCAAAAACACCGAAATGACATTTTCGAGCCGTTTTCGTGCTACACTGGCCAGCATGGCCATTTGATCCTAGTTTGAAGAAATTTATTTAAAAAATTATAAAAGTAAAAAAACATTAATATATCAAATAGTCTTTATAATAATTTAAATTTTGAAGTTAATGTTATATTTAACGTTTACTTTTGTTAGTCATTGCTCATTAGAGCATTACACATTAGTCTAATTAGTAGTATTACAATTTATTATAATAAATTTAAGTTATACTTTTAAAATTATGGATTCAATTTAAAAGATTAAAAACACTATTTTGTGAAAAAGGTTATGGGATCTAAATTATAATTTTACTAATATTCGAAAGATTTTACATAAAAAAATTTGTAAGTTTAATTACAAGAGGTTCACAATTAGCACTTATCGGAGAAGCCGAACATAATATTTTTGATTTCTTTAAATTTAATATGGTCTTTAATCATTATGAATAAAATAAATATAAATCATTATGAATAAAATAAATATAAATCATTATGAGATTTACAATTTAATTTTTAAAATTGATACAATATGAACTTTCAAATTGTTAGAAGTTTATTTATATTTTATAATGAATTTTATATCTTAAAATAATTGTGAAATACTTTTTAAATATATATATATTTTTTAATTTACATAAGTTGGATCATTTGATCCAATAATCTAACTCGTTAAGACCAAGGTTGGCTCAGCATGTGGTATGATCATATTTTTCTATAACTCTTTCATTAGGGATTTATGAGTTATGATAGATTTTATTTTTAATATAAGTCAAATTGATAGGATCTATTTTGAAAAAAAGTCAAATTTAATCTAATTTATCAAAAAAAATGACCCAACACGACCCACCTTTGACGAATAAATCCTTAAAAGAAAACCAAGTTTGATAATGACTTGTTGATGGGGAAGATTGGTTCTAAAAGAAAACCAATTTTGATAAATTCTCTTAGGATGATCAAATGAAAATAAAATAGAGAGAGAGAGAGAGAGAGCCTAAGAAGGTTGGTGAAGATTAGGTTATGTTAGGCTAAGAGAAGAAAAAACTTACCAATTTTAATGGCTTTTATTATGCGGCGGTGCATTAAGGTCAAAGTTTGAAAGGGCATGTGACCAAATTAAAAGCGACCACGGCGCCCCGCCTTTGACGAATAAATCCTTAAAGCCCCCTCCCCCAAAGCCTTTATCCAACTTTGCTTGCTAATTAACAATCATCAGCTTTGGAATCCAAGTAGCTGGATTATCCAGACTTTGATTTTTATTTTCCCCAGCGTAACGTCATGGAATTCCTTTGGAATCGTGCCTAATTGGTGCAAGAATAATGTCATTAGACCAAATTTTTATAATGAAGATAAAAATGAATTCTTATCTTATATTATATCTTAATTCTATTATTCTATTCTGTGGCTACTCAATTGATTTTAATAAGATGGCGAGAAGTTGTATTTAATAACTAGCATAAATAAATTATCTTTTTAATAGTAACTCAAATAATGATTCATCTTTCATAATAAATACATGAGATAATGTGTTTAATTCTTTTTATGTTTCTTAATATAGTTATTTTTTTGAATAATGTTAAGAATCATGATTAATGATGGTATCATCAGTTATGTGTCGTATTTTTATTAGAAGAGATGTTAGAAAAAAAAATAATGATACATGATTTTTTAGTCTTTTTCATGAGATTTCATATAATTAATTAATTAAAATATAAATTTGAGTAATTTCTCTGATCGCTGTATTGGTACATAATTTATAAAATCAATTTAATAATGTAAATAATTGGGGTCTCGGAATTTGTGTTAACTTCTTCTTTTCTTTGGGTGGGGGGTTAAAGAAATATAATCTTTTGGTAGTATGGGAAAAATAAATAAAATAATGGAAAAGGAATAACGCTACTAACCCGGGAAGGGAAGGGAAGAGAAGGGAAGGCCATCCGTATTCGGCGGCAATCTGTCTGAGAGGGAGGGGAGACGAGAAGAGAAGTCAACCCTGGAATTTGAAGCTCTTTCCTCATCAACCACCCACTCAGGAATTATACGCCGCCTTGGATTTCTAATTCTAGCTTTGTTGTTTGTCTTTCCTTCTTTCTTTATCTTTTAAACACAAAAGTTTGACCCTAACTTTATCCTGCCTAATGACCAAATGTTTTCCCTTTTGGCACTTTTAATGCAGTTTCACAATGGCAGGGTTATTTTAGCTAAATTTACTCAAAACTTTATGTAATTTGAATTATTTTTACAGTCTTGATTTACATTTAGTATTTTAAGTTTTTACAATTTTTTTGAATATAAAAATAATCACATTTTTATTTAACAAATAAAGTAGATATTATCATTAATATGAGCGATTTTGCATCATAAATATTTTAAGAATGAAAGAGTTAATAATATTATTATTAAAATTTAATTTAATTTAAAAAAAGAAAGAATAATAAAAAATAAGTAACATGGTGGGGAACATCCGATAAAAAAAAATAAGCACTTTGCTAAACTGTTACAAGTTTATAATATTTATCTCTAAGAAGACCCGAGAGAAAAGCAAACATGGTGGGGAGGTCCCCTTGGCCAAATAGAAATCTTAATTCTCAATCTCCCAAATCGTCTTCTCTTCCTCTTTCTTAAGTCCATTCATCCTTCACCTTCTTCTTCCTCCGTTCTCTCTGCTAATCACCATTTATCGTCTAATCCTTTCTGTTCCCACAAGCAAAAATAACCAGGCCCCTCGTCATCATCATCATCATCTCTCTCTGTAACGTAAGTGCCAGTCCCTTCAAGTTTCAGCAGCCCATCTTTTAATTCCCATTCACTCAATGTTTCTACAGTTACACCAAGGTTCAATCAATGAGGCAGAGGACTATCTGCCTGGTGTTTCTTGGACCAGTTTTGGGTGGTGAAGCCTGGAGAGTTTCGTCTTTCTTTCCTTCATTTCCCCACCTGCCTAACAACTTTAGGTTCGATCATTGAGTGAGTGAACATGGGCGGCAAGTTCATTTTCTTAGCAATTTTCTTGCTGCAAGCTTTTTTCCTGCCGGTGAACGGTGAGCCAGTGGAAGATAAACAAGCCTTGCTTGACTTCATGCAGGAAGTTTCCTATTCACGCCCTCTGAAGAGTCTCAACTGGAATAAGAGCACCTCAGCCTGCAGGAACTGGACTGGAGTGACCTGCAACCATGATAAATCGCGAGTTATCGCTCTTCGGTTGCCTGGATTCGGGTTCCAGGGGCTATTACCATCGAACACTCTTGGCCAGTTATCGGCTCTTGAAATCTTGAATCTGGCATCCAATGGCATGTCCGGTTCTTTTCCTTCTGAATTTTCCAGGCTTGGAAAGTTAACTTCCCTCCATCTTCAGTTCAATGACTTCTCTGGACCATTGCCTGTGGATTTCTCCGCTTGGAACAATCTCTCAGTCATCAACTTATCAAACAATGGTTTTAATGGAAGCATCCCTTCTTCCATTGCAAGTTTAACTCACCTCAAAGCACTGAATCTTGCCAACAATTCACTTTCCGGCGAAATTCCAGACCTGGATCTCCCTAACCTGCAAGTGTTAGATCTATCCAATAATAATCTCACTGGAACTATACCTCAATCTCTTCAAAGGTTTCCAAGAGAGGCATTTTTGGGTACCAATCTTTTGACTGGAAATTCGACAGCTCCACCTCTTCCACGCAATGAACAACCAGCAAAGAAATCTTCGAACCTCAGTGAAGCTGCAATACTAGGAATCGCAATCGGTGGCTGTGCTCTGGGATTAGTGGCCCTAGCTGTTCTAGTGATGGTTTGCTACTCGAAGAAAGATGGCGAAGATGGGATCTCAGCCAAGTCTGAGAAGAGAACAGGGTCTGTGGAGAAAACAGTTTCCAGGGGCCAAGGTGGGAGTGGCAGGCTTGTATTCTTTGAGGGCTGCAATCTTGCATTTGACTTGGAAGACCTGTTGAGGGCCTCCGCTGAGGTGCTCGGAAAGGGTACGTTTGGGACAACTTATAAAGCGGCATTAGAAGATGCAACAACAGTGGTGGTGAAGCGGTTGAAGGAAGCAAGCATGGCTAAGCGAGATTTCGAGCAGCATATGGAAGTTGTTGGAAGTATCAGGCATGACAATGTGGCTGCATTAAGAGCATATTACTATAACAAGGATGAAAAGCTCATGGTGTACGACTATTACAGTCAGGGGAGCGTTTCTGCCATGCTACACGGTATTTTAAACAATTTTGAATCACTACTGTTCTTCTAGAATCGCTTACATAAATTCAGTTCATTACCACAACTTTATTACTAGCAATTTCAATATGCTTTCTCGTGGTGATGAATTCTATGTCTTTACTGTAAGCTAATCCTTTCAACTCAAATAAACAAGCCCCCTGCACGCTTCTGTTTGAGAGTTGCTAATTTTATAGACAATTACTTCTAAACATAATCGTGTGGGATAAGAACCAATTAAATGGATCAAACCAGGCTTGTCTAGAAGATTATAGGAAGGAAGTGCTCGCCCTCCCCTCACTGGCTTATAAAATGATTTTCTATTCGACAGGTTACTCTGTCCTTGTCAGATTTCCAGCATTCCTTGTAATCAGTTCTTGATTTTGACACTTTTACAATGTGGTCCGTCTTTGATTTTGGCTCAAGTTTATGGCAATAACTGTGTCTTAGATTTTGCCTTATTTACGTGTCTTAGTAACATCAACTGTTACGAATCATCTGAATTCTAATACAAAACTAGTCATAGATTTAGAAGAAAACAATCCAGTTCTAGCTCTCTGCATCTCCTATCCTATCCTGCTATCATTGAACTGTGCTAGAAACATCTGCGGAAGGTTCTCTACAGTTGCTGGAAGTAAAAAAACGTTCTAACAGATTCTAATGTTGCAGCTAAACGAGGTGAATGCCGGATTCCTATAGACTGGGAAACCCGGCTGAGAATCGCAATTGGTGCAGCAAGAGGCATGGCTCACACTCACACACAAAATGGGGGGAGGCTCATCCATGGAAACATCAAAGCCTCAAACATCTTCCTCAACTCCCAAGGCTACGGTTGCGTGTCTGAGCTCGGCTTGGCAACCTTGATGTGCCCGACAACCTCTCCGGTCACGAGGAATGTAGGGTACAGGGCTCCCGAAGTAACAGATACCAGAAAAGCATCCCAGGCATCCGATGTCTACAGCTTTGGAGTTTTGCTGCTGGAGCTTCTGACCGGAAAGTCTCCAATCTACTCCACAAGGGGGGATGAGGTTGTGCACTTGGTTAGATGGGTTCATTCCGTAGTTAGAGAGGAGTGGACTGCTGAAGTATTTGATATAGAGCTTTTGAGGTATCCCAACATAGAGGAAGAAATGGTGGAAATGCTGCAAATAGGGCTGGCTTGTGCAGCCAGGATGCCGGAGGAGAGGCCTAAAACGCCAGATGTTCTGAGAAGAATTGAGGACATTCGGCGGATCAGTGCAGGCAATCGGCTGTCGCCTGAAAACAGATCGGAAGACTCGACGCCGGGACGGACACCGGTGGTGGCTGAAGAAGGGTCCCCGCCAGTTCCAGTTCCATAGTCAGAGATTCTCATCGGATTGTTAATTGTCATTAGATGATTTTTTTTTTTTTTTTTGGGGGGGGGGGGGGGGTCAACCATTGGCACATGATTTCAATTATGTTGGTCATGCTATTGCTATTCGCCTCGTTTGTATTGATTGACTACTATTGGTACCGCAGATTAGTTTAACTACACATGAAAAAGTGAGGTTTTTGGTGTCAATTTGTTAACAGGGTTGTTTCTGTTTCAATAGCCATATTCAAAGTTAGGTATTGGTAGAGTCAACAATATATTCGTTTTAGTATCTGTTTTTTCAATGGTCATCCCCACAGAATTACGTAACCAACCATGATTCAAGTTAGGGAAGCAAACCCCGAGTTGGCTGCTACTTTTTGCTCAACTGTTACTGATAATCTCCATCATGTGAGAACATATTTTATGTTTAAGAGACATTTTAAATCAATCATACATTGTAAATAATAAGAATTAATTTGTAAATGATAAAATCTCTGTTATATATATTTACAAATTGGCCCTTATTATAAACGCGTGATAACATATTATAATTAATTTGAAACATTGATAATAGGCACAAAATACTTTCTCACCCACCCACTCATAATAGAAAAAGAAAAACTTTATATAAGTTTCACCTATTACCCTTATGGTTTGAATTATTTTTACAAATACCTTCGGTAATTTAATTTTAGTATTCAGAGTTTTTATAATTTATTTTTTTAGACAATTTTGACCAGTTTATTTTGAAATAAAAAATCAAACCATAGAGACCAAAAATATTAAAACTAAACCGGTATGGTTTGGCTAAAATTTAACTAAATTTTTTGCAACAGATAAATAAATCTCTCCATCCCCATACCCGGGCCAGTATCCTCATTCCAATTCGGATGGGAGTACATGCAAGCTTTATGATTTCTTTATTGGTTATTTCTTTCATTGTAAGGTTGTAGATCTTAAAAATCCAAAATCAAGCTGAACCAACATTTATATTCACTTTACTGCTCTGATTTTGCTTTTTTTATTTTTACAGAACTAAGTCACGAGCTAATATGATAGATTGGCAAACATGAAACAACAACAAGAATCATGTGCCTTAATCCTGTTACGTGAAGTTGACTACATGAATAAAGTAGACACCCAACTATTTTTATTCAGGATCGTATCCTTTACAAGGCCTCCACAAACACACAAAAGGAAGAAAAATCAAGTTCTGAAGATGAATGACGTTCCGTTTGACCAAAATTTGCCATGGCAAAATCATGAATGAATTCTAGAAATCTTGTCACCTCTATCCAAGGTTGTATTTGTATCTTTTGTGAGGTCTCCACACTCAAAAATAAAAGAAAAAATTAGTTCTGAAGATGAATGATGTTCTGTTGCAATGGCGACACTACCTTATATATAGACTGAAAGAACTAATAATCACAATCAAATACATCCAATGTGAGATTTGGCTTATGGAATAAAACAATTGGAAGGGAAAACTTCAGAAGTACGAGCTACACTATCTTGCTTGTCGGTTTAATTCTGAGAACACTGTTTCACAAATAGGACAAATTCAATCACCCTTTTTTTTTTTGGGTAGCAAACAAATTCAATCACCTTTACATGGCAGGAATAAGGGCTTGGTTCTCTTGGCATGGTATGACAAATACAACACGCAACTTATTTCCGCACAATTCTTGTTTTGACCCCACCTGAAAAGTGGAAACACAAAGATTTCAGGATCAAAACAATAATCCACCAAAGATTAGTCAGATGACAAGATACTTTGTTTGTCCAGACCTTCAACTTCCTCGAATTGAATTTCCTTCTCCAGATCAGCGGCTGCATGATACTCAAAGCTGCAAAAAGCATGGGAAGCATACATAAATATAAACATATGTATAACTTCACACCGACGGATACATAGCAGCCTATACATCCAGGAACTCGACCAAAATTGCATAGAACAAAAAGGGCAATAGATAACTACAATTCAGAGCAACAATATTGGTAATAACAATCAAAGTAAAAAGTAGCCATAATATCTTCCAATTTATCACATTACAAAGACAACAAGAACATATCAAGCCTTAATCTCACTAGGTGGTCAGCTACATGAATTATAGCTAGACAAACTTTTTAATTTATGTTTATATTTTATGGAAGGCCTTTATAACTCAAATTACACTTAGAGACTGGTTACATTTCATCCACTATCTTGGCAAGAGCCCCTATTGGTCTTATTCGCATATATAACCAAACCATCTTATTGTGTCTCATGTACCTTAATTTCAGTAGTAGCCAACCTTATTATGAATAACCTTTTTTCTAATCTCATCTTTTCTTGTATAGCTACACATCCATTGAAACATCCTCATTTCTGTTGCCCTCATATTTTGCTAATATTGGTCTTCACAAAGCCAATCTTATAACCATCTTATAGAATTGTTCTTTTAACTTTACCTGAATCTTACCACACAAAATGTCACAACTAGTTGTCTAGGAGAGAGTCAATGTTCCAAGAAACCTTATGGTATAGCACAAGAATAGTCAACCGAATAGTCAACTATCACTCAAGCTAGTCGAGGTGTTTTGGTCACTAGAATTGGCAGCTAATCTCACAACTGACTGTTAGTGGCTCAGCTGGCCTTGCAGGAAATATGGTTTTTCAATGAGGTTTTGAGGGTTGATCATCAAGGATGATAATCAATCATCCTGAGATTTCATCCTTGCTTAAATTTGAATTGTTTGTCTTAGTTGACCTAGCAATCAATTGCGGGCCCATAAAGACTAGGTTGTTGTACATTCTGACTTTTTGGATGAATGCCTCAATCAAGTCTTACACAAAAGACCAATTAGGGGAGCTTCAAAAAGGTCCTTGGGCAAAGAATAAGCTATCATAAAGACAAAGGAAGGTTTATGAAAGTGCATTAAGAGTTTATATACTCGAGAAAGCAAAAACAAGTCTCCTGGAGCTCAAAACAAGTATTATGAGGCACTTTAAAGATCCATTATCAAAGCTTCTTGTATTAAGCTCTGTAAAGTTTATATCTTATTTTTTACTGCTGCTTTGCATTTTTGAACTTGATTTCTCTATTTGGTGACTTGGTCCAAGCATGGACAAAGATCTGTAAACTATATATATATACCTTCATTATGTTGTTTGGCTGCCACAAGTCTGGTCAAATCTAGGGGTTGTACATCAAGTTTATGAGGTGAACTTGTGGGAAAAACCTCAATAAGATTGATAATGGAACACAAGGTAGGTTTGCCTTGTAGATTATATGTAAGTATGATTAGCACCTAACCACCATAAAATCTTGTGTGTTCATTCCTGAGGTAGTTCGCTTAATTTTAAATTTAATATCGTTATTCGAAACATATGGCAAACAAAAATAATTAATAAAAATAAAAATTTGTTAAAAATTATATTGACACAATTCATCCCCTCTTGAGTCAAAACCAAAAATAGGAGACCAACACCAGGAATGAACCCAAATTTGTTTTCAGACATCTTGGTTTCTCTTCTTAAACTTTGCTCAATCACTCTCTTCCAAAGCTTCATAGTGTGGTTCATTAGCTTAATTACTCTATAATTTTTACAACTTTGAATATTTCCCCTATTCTTATAAATAGGCACTAAAGTGCTCTTCCTCCACTCATCTAGTATCCCCTTTTATTTAAGGATCACATTAAATAATTCTGTTTACCAAAAAATGCCCCTTCTCCCATGATGCTTCTATTGGGATACTTTCTAGTCCAACTGCTTTTACTATTTTTCATTTTTTTCAACACTTGCTTCATTTTGTTTGGACATGTACATCCATAGAACCAATTCCTAAGTATGCATACATATATATTTGTGGTGAAGGCAGAACTATCTTGAACATCCTCTAAAAAATTGAAATAACTACCTTATCTGATATATTCAAAATTTCACTGTCTAACTTGATTTGACAGCTCTGCAATGCAAAAGTAATTTTTAGGAATAAGTAAAAACAGACACCACTCTTCCTTGCATGTGAGGATATCTTCATATACACATTTTTAGCAGTTTCATTGGTGTATGAAAATAAGTGGGGCGGATATTGCAAAAAGCAACTTTTACATCATCTAATAGTTCTACAAGTTAATCCAGGTCCATTGTATAAACCTGTGATGTAAATGTACCAACACCAAATAGATTGAATTGTACATTAAGAGCAACAAGATTTTTACCTAACAAGTGACATCTCAATTCATGAAAGGTAGAAAAGGATCAGCAAAAATTTTGAACCAGCTTCAATTCAGAAAGATTACAAGCCCAGAAGGGAAACCCCAGTGATAACTAGATTAAATTAGCAATGAAGAAGGGGAATCTTCTTCTGAGATTAAGTATGCAACTATTCTGTGGCCGTGCATTGATAGCTAACATTATCCAGCATATTTAATTATTTAACTAGGGAAAAAAAGGAATATCAACTATTTTTGTAAGCATGAATAGTAATGGCACATATGCATTTACCTATTGGAGAAAGCCACCTCAAGTTCATAATTTGATGTGCTCTTGTTAGCTTCTACTAAAACATTAACAATTTCAGTCTTCCGAGTACTAGCCATGAGTATATCATATTCGGTTGGAATGATAACTGCAAAGAAATTATCACTCAATTCACTCAAGCAAACCCTGTCAACAGCTGCTAGTGCTACCCGCCTCTTAAGTGCATTGGTCTCAGGATCAATCATGTAAATGGCAAAATCAGTAATTAGAAGAATACGCTGTTTCATCTTCCCTGAGCCAGTAAACTTGAGAACTTTGTCAGCAAAGAGAACTTTCTTGTCACCTGTAACAATAAAGCTGATATCTTTTATCCAGAAAAGCAAAAATGAAAATAGAAAAAGTAAATTAAATAGTTAAAAAATGTCTATAAACTAAAAAAAATAAAGCATAATAAGTTTTACCAATGTGTGTACTATGTTCCTGTCTAATGAAAGGAGGTCTCCAGCACATTTCTCCAAACACATGCAGAAAACTGCTCAGACCCTACAACCTCTTAAGCTCTCAAATCTTCAAGCAGAAACAGCTTACAAGTAAGAACTAAGAGTTTTGAGGAGGACTCCATCTCCACTAAGAAGTATGGATATGGATAAAAATATGAATATTGGACAGTCCAATTCAAGGGGAAATTGGAAATAATAAAGACAGGATGACCAAAAGGTTATATTGTTATACATCTTTGTAACTTGTAAGCTATGTTCTATTAAATCTGGGAAACCCAAAATGTAGTATCCACAATTAACATGTTTTTTGTACATGAATAACCATCATACAATTAAAACATGTGTCCATTGGTGACATAACTCGTGTGTCAAATCAAAATACATGTTAGGTACAACCCTTGTTGCACCCATTGACTTGCTTAGGATAAGATCTAATCCTTATCTTGAATTTTGTATCTTTATTGCTTCTAAATCACCATTTTCGTATCTGTTTTTTATTCATGCTTGTAATGGTACTTCTCAGATTATGGTTACTAGCCTATATGGGTCACAATTTCTCTCTCCCAAGTGAATTGTAATGAGTCAAATGAATGTGCTTTTTGATTGATTTAATTGATATCAAAGAAGAGAAGTTCAATTCACTTAAATAACGTGAATAGTCAACTTGAATAATCAGGAACTACACTCAAAATAGTGGATGAGGAGAGGCAGAGCCAACATTGACATCCCTAGGGGAAAGAAAGGCATTGTGTGAAGGGTATTACAATACCTCTATGGGAAATTGCATTACCAAGTAGAAAGAGACTTCTCAAGAAACAGGAATCTAGTACATTTAGTTTCCTGGTGCTGTTTGTAAGCAAGCTCTATGGAACTGAAACACTCCATTACAGTTCCAAGGATTAACAGGGAAGCATGAGTAAGAGGGTTACTAAGCAATCCCAGTAATAACAATCAACCAGTTTAAATCCTAAGAAACAAGGTCGATATTAAAATGAGATTAAGGAAATAGAACGACAGTGTTCAATAGAACTGACCAAACTCACCAAGCAATACAATGCACATGAGCTACCTACAAAATAGTCAGTTGCCAAAATATCTAATTGCTGTTCAGAAGCCTTAATTGGCCATGGGTCACAGGATCCAGATGCGCATTTCAAGTGAACAATTTTGAAAATTCCCTGGTACGAGATAATAATGTAAAGTAATGATAATTTGGCCGAATTATCAGAGTCCAATAATATACTTCATAACCAGTGACAAATAGAAACAAGAGGAACCTGATGGTATGCTGCTAATAAGTTCTACCTGTACTCCCATACCAATTACTCATTGCCAACTCCAAGAAAAGTAGACAGGGAGCCCAAGTAACAATTTTCGGCTGTTCCACTTTTCCAAATTCTGAGTAGCCCAGCTCAATGTTCAAGGAGGCCAAGTTAAATGACCTTTTTGATGTCTTGCTTGCTAGATAGGTTCCATATTTTCTACATCAATAGAGTCTATCCCTGTTTATATTAAATTACAACAAAAACAAACACCCAGAACCAGATCCAGATGGCTTCCCAACTTTTAACTGATTCACAGCTGAAGTCAGGCTCAAAAACCTAGATCATCAGCAATCGTACTAGACTAATCATTTGATTGCAAATTTTTATCAAATCTGATCCACCAAGCCACAAATACACAATATTCACACCACAAATCACAGAAAAAAGCCATCAAACCAGGAAACGTCGAGTCGAGAATGACCTTGTTTCTCGAGGATCTTCGTGAGATAGGGACGCGAAGGGATGTCAACGTAGTCACCCCTGTAGTCTCTGCGGCTGGATGCTTTCCGGCGGACCTTGATCCCCATGAACGGCTCCTGATCTTCCGTCACGTTGCTATCGGACGGCCTGATTTTGATGCTGCCTTCATCCTCACCGTCGTTTGCAGGGGTTTCTGACGGCTCGTTGTGGCGAATCGGTTGGGCGTCGGCGACTTGGACTCGGCGCTGCGACGGGAACCGGGTCATTATTGGATGCGAATGTGGCTCCGATGGATCGCCGGAGGCGCGTTAGATGGCGGAGATGCAACTTGCAAGTAGAATCGAGCCGGTTGGAGCCGTGGGTCCAGCCCAGAACTGGCGGCTGGGGCTTGTGAAGAATTTCTCGAAAACCAAATTTAGGCTGCGGTAATAATAAAAATAAATAATAATAATTTTGTGGCTGGCCAGTGGTTGCTCCACCTCCACCTGGACCACCTCCACCGTCAAAACCAGCCAACTTGCCGAACGCTGAAGCCCAATTCTGTAAATTCTGTGGGCGAGTAATGCTGGTTGCCGACAGGTCATCAATTAATTATTAATATATTTTTATTTAAATAATTTAATAAAAAATATATTAATAATTCATCCAAACAATAAATATAAATATTTAAATAAATTAACAATACACTAGTGGCTTAAATAATTTAATAAAAGATATATTAATAATTAATTAATAAAATATCAACACAAACGTCAGCTTAAATGTGTTAAAAGTAATATTACTTTAAGCTATTACAGTTTCATTATATTTATTTATGATTTGAGGTCATCTTTTATGATATTATATTTAAGGATACTCGTTATTAAAATTACACCAGTATGATATTATTTAATTTAATTCAATTAATTAGCAAGTGAAAACTGGGTTAACATTGGGTCCACGTTAAAATATAAAGCCTATGGACGTGGCTTGACTCAAACTTATAAATAAACTAATAATATAGTGTGAGGTGGTTAGTTGTTTTACTTGTTCTTTTTATATATGAAAAATTAAAAATAAATGATGGATATTGGGTGCAAAAGCAGCCAACCTGTTCTCTGGGGCGTTTTCAGCCCATTTTCTGTTTTCAATTTTTCAAAACACTGAAAACTTGTTCTCTTTGTTATTTTCAAAAACGCGTTTTCAAAAACAACTAAAAATTTTGTACAGAAAACTCAAAACAACATTTTGTTGTTTTGGTTGTTTTCAATGAAAATACGCTGAAAAGTAGAAAACACGGAAAACAGCCTCGCCGCCCCCCCACCCCCACCCCCACCCCCAATCTCGATGTTCTCTCTCTCTCCTCTCTCCTCTCTCAAGCATGGGCCGTCGACCGTTTCACCATCTCCACCGCTGCAATGAGCCACATCTCTCCTCGCCATCTCTCCGTCGACCGTCGACCTCACTTATCACCGCCGAAAGCCTACATCGACTGCCCCCGTGCTGACCCACATCTCCCATCTCTCTCATCTCTTCTCTTATTTCTCATCTCTTCTGTTCACGCCATGAAAGAAACCAGATCCGATCGGTGTCACCGACGAGCATAGGCCTTGCTTCCTTCTCCATCGTGGGTCATCGTCTTGGTCGTCATCGTTGTTCTTCGTTGTCGTTCACCAATCGAAGATTTAAAGCCACTGTCATGGCCGACTGGTTGAGTTGCTCCTTCTCGGCCATGGCGTTGGTCTCCTCCCCCCTTTCCTTTCGAACAACAACCTTTGTGACCACTGTCTAGGAAGAAAGTCGGCGGCTAGCACTACCGCGATGATGGGTGAAGAAGATAGGGCGATCGGCCATGGCGTTGGTCCTCCCCCATTTCTTTCCTCATCTCTGTTTGTGATTTGTTTTTTTTTTTTGTGTTATTTGATTTTTATTTTATTTTATTTAAATATTAACTGAATTATAATTTTTTTGTATTAATTTTTTAATGATATTTAAGATTTTGATTTTTTGTTTTATTTTATTTGAATTTTATTTTATAGCTTAAAGTATTTGAATTAAATTTATAATTTATTAATAAATGTTTACAATTTCTTTTGAATTAAATTATTTAAATAAAATATCATAATAACAAAAAAGAAACTGTTTTTAAAATTTTAAAGTAAACGCGTTTTCTAATTTTTTGTTTTAGGAAATAGTTTTTCAAAATGATAAAAAGAACGTGTTTTTAAAAATCTCAAAATAGACACTCAAAACACAAAACTCAAAATGAATTCAAAACTCAAAACTCAAAAATGAAACACAAAGAGAACACCACCTTAGTAATTCAATGACTGACGTCGGCAAATGTGGCCATTGGCCCCATAACCATCATTAGGATAAGATAAACGTTACATCGAAATGACCATATAAGTGTATTATTATTATTATTAAGGAAAGTAATTCAATTTAGTCCTATTCTTAGTCAAATATTAAAAATTAAAGGAAATGAGCGAAGATGAGCTGTGTATGACACATGATGTCCGCTTTTCTTGACATTCTTAATGATTTAATTTGATTATTCTGATAACAACGTAATTACACCTAAACCCCTCAACTATTATATATTTTTATATATTTTTTTTACAAGGTGACCCCCCTAAACCTTTTCATGTAATGATGATGACTCACCTCAAGAGATATAATTAGGAGAATGTAATGTAAATCCATCATCTGTTTTTACTTGACACTTTTAACTAATAAAATAATAATATGCTTGCACCCCTCATTTAACGATTCAAATCATGCTTAATGGACTTAATCTTCCTCTCATTTTTTTTAACATCAATTAATTATTAATTAATTAATAAAAGCATCCAAAGTATAAATAAACAAAATTATAATAAATATAACCCGGTTATCCGTCAAAGAAAATTAATAATAATAAATAAAAGAAAGAGCAAATGTATGGCAAAGAATCGAATAAGAGGGAAAAGGTAATGAAATATGGATGTGAATGTGATGAGCGAAGTAAGAGTGGAAGTGGATGAGGATCACACCGCCCTCAGTCCAAATTGATCCAAATTGTGGGACTGGCAATGCCATTAAATTGTAATAAAATGTATAGATCGATATATGATGATAAATAAAATAGTAAAAAAGTAAGAGAGAGGAGACTTTCAAATTGAAGAGGAGGATATGGGCATTCGGTAGGCTTTCGGCGGAAAGGAAATGGTGTTGAGTTGAGGCGCGGAGGTGGAGGTGGAGCCCATAGGAAGGGAATAACTTTATTTTTCTGGGGGCATCCCCTCCTATCCAATTTCTCTTTCAAAGGACAAATACAGAGAGAGGGGGTGGGCGTTGCAGATTTGTTACAAAACTCCTCGCCTCGCCTCCACTGAATCCCCCATTTCTTCTTCTTCTTCTTCTCCCTGATTCAAGATCCAACCCCCTTCCCCAGGAGGTAATGTCTTCTTCTTCATCTCTCCCTTTCTCTCTCTGCATAAACCCTAAATTATTGCTCCAAATAGCTAGCTAGCGTGTCTTTTTGGTTGATGTTGGTGTTGGTGCTTGGATCTTGCGGTTTTGGAACTTTGCAGGTCCATCGATGGCTTCGAAGCGTATCTTGAAGGAACTCAAGGATCTGCAGAAGGATCCGCCTACCTCTTGCAGCGCCGGTATATTTCTCGAATTCCCTCGGCTTTCTTTCTTGATTAGCTATACATGCATGTTCATTTCTTTGGTTGATTTACTGGGTGATGTACGGGGCTTTATTCGGTTTGAATTTTTTTTTTTTGAGGGGTTGTCTATGCATTTCTCCTCCGTGGATGGGTTCTGAGTTATATGGAATATATACTTTGTTACTTGAAATGGGCGATGATTTGTGGGCTATTGTGTGTGCCTGGTGAGTTTATCCGTGCATACTCTACGGGCAGTGGTTGCGGTTTTCATTGACAGCACAGAAAAAAAACGAGAAAAGAAATGGGCTTTGATTTGGTTCTCTATGTTTTTCTTCTCTGTGGATAGATTGTGAGTTATAGAAAGGTTCTTACATGTTGGAACTTATGACAAGTTTTGATTTTAAACACAGCTGAATGTTGGCCCTGACTTAATTTGTGAAGTCTCTTGATAGAGGCTACTGGATTTGGGGGATTGGGTTGTGCCTTTATTCAGATTGAGGGGATTTATGGATGAGTTCTACAAACCGCATCATTGATCTGGAAAGATAGTTGAATGGAATTGTGGGTTTCTAACTTTTTGAGAAGAAGAATCAGATCTTGCATCCAGACTTACTCGTTTGCTCATGTATGTATTTTGTTTTTTCTCTTGCTGTCCAAATGGTTCAAAACTAAGTCTCTGTAGGAGCTGTATATTCCAGTTGGACTAAGTTGGTTTTTTGTGTTGCTCTTGATTATGTGTGGATGATTTCTTCTCAGAGTCAATCCAGATTCAAGATTTTTCGGTTGGAGCACTGATCTGCATGCAATTTGCTACATGAGTTGGCTTGAATTTCTGGCAAGATTGTGCATTTAGGTGTTAGACATTTATGATTTTCCAAGTTTTTAAGGCACCATAACCACCAAATTTTTCATATTAGATCATAAGAGCAGGAACTAGTAAGAAATCACCACCCATTTATTATTAGTAAAATTATAATAGTCTCATCACCAATGCACCACAATGCTATGAAGATGCAACTTTTTTTAACTACCAAACTAGGCATTTTATCTTGTAATTGGAACAATTTCTGATTAGTGTGGGGGCACTTGCTAAGCACCAAGTGGCCTGCATCACCAAATGCGCTGTATTTGATGATTTTAAGAATTTGGATCATTAGGTATGGTGGCATGATTTTAGACATTGTTGAGCATTGTAAACTTTTGTTTTTCTTTTAATTTTTCCCAATTTGCAAAAAAGAAACTGGAGTTGGTTAACTAAACTATTTTGTTTCTTCTTTCATCCACCTTGTGTATCCATGTGAACTCTTATATTCTAATGCTATTGTCTTCTCATTTACGGTGGCTCATTTAATAACCTGACTGGTTTTTCTTTCCATGAAAGATGCAGACAATATTCTCCTTTAACTTCTTGTGCAAATTTTTTGGATGATTTGTTTTCCTTGTTTTTGTTTTGTTTGGTTTCAGGGCCTGTTGCTGAAGACATGTTCCATTGGCAAGCAACAATCATGGGTCCTCCGGATAGCCCTTATGCTGGTGGGGTTTTTCTAGTCACCATCCATTTCCCCCCAGATTACCCTTTCAAGCCACCTAAGGTTCTGCTTTGCTATAATTTTCTTTTGTACTCTTGACTTTCTATTAATTTTGTTTAATTCTTATGCTGTTTGTTTTACTTGTTCACAAAAAGCTTTTGTATGCCAAGTCTTTGAATGTAAAGTTTGCTTGATCTTGAGCTTTGTTAGATCCACCATATTTCATTAAACTCTAATTTCATCCACTTTATGTACATTCAGGGTGGTTGTTATCACATCTTATTTGATTTTTTTGTTTATTTATTTATTTTGAATTTTCTTGTTAATGTTACTCGTGGAAAATAAAAGTTATATAATAATACTTGTTTGCATGCCTGTATTACTTCAAAATGGAGCACAAATTAATGATCCATAAAACTAAGTTCCACTGCGGCAATGATAAAAAGTTAAAAACAAAGACAAGTAGATAGATATCATGATATTTTTTCCTTTAACTTCTAATTAGTTGAAGGTAATTGGAACTGTTTTTTAGTAGTGAGTTCAATTCTCTGTAGACTTTATCTTGTCAAGTTTGAGCATTGTTCATTGTGCATTTATTTGTCTTGGTTTGATGTCATGGATATATTTGTATTTCTTGCACAATCTTTGTGGGGTCATTTTGGAGGGATGAGCCATGTGAATAGGCTTTGGGTTATACAAGAGTAGCCTTTTGAAAATGAGAAGTGGAGGAATATACAATCTTGGCCCAATGAAGTTATGCTGTCTAGCTTCTACCTGTTAGGAAATTTATGGGGAAATGAATTTCTAATCCAGCAGCCTTCCTTTGCTTTAAACTCATATCCTTACCTACAAGGTTGTTAAAATTGAGATTTTAAGTGGGATCGTAAGGGGGTTCATAAAATCGGATCGTAAAATTGTGATTTTACGAAAAATTAAAAATACCCTTTAATTTATGTAAATATGTGTTTATAATGACATATTCCTTATTATAAATGAAATAGATGTACCTATTTCAAAATTAATTCATCTATTAATTTCAAAAATACTAAATAATATGAAATTTCTAAATATTAAATTCATCATTCATCCATCCATAATCAAAATTTCAAACAACAAACATTACCACCATCATCAACAAACATTGCTAAAAATAACTAAAAATACTAAGTCATAAAAACAACAAATATTGTTAAAACTTCTACATTATGTCATTACACTAATTAAGTTCCCAATACCAAAGAGGTATATTTGTTTCTTACTAATCATCAATCTTAATATAAAATTAGATCCACCCATGATTTGTTTGTGACATATTTAAGATTAATTCTTTGAATCTATACTTATACGTGTAGATAACAACATCCCAAATGAGAATGTACACACACAAGCACACCTGCACAACACACTTACTCATCACTCAATTGAACACAACACAAAGCTTAGTACAGTGCACACACGGCATTTGATTACCAGACTTAACAAAACATAGTCACTCTCACTCACAACTCACTCGCATACCTGGGTTGGTTTTGATTCTTCGAACTTTCAAGGTTAACAAATGAAGAAGAAATGTCAAAACAAGATCGATAACGATAAGGGTTTGTAGAAAGACACAACAAGCGAATGCAGCAAACATATAGACACAATGTCGTTTAGGGTTTGTAGAAGAACCAAAATAGGAGATTGACAACGATTGTATATATATATGTTGGTTAGGGACGAAAATATTTTTGTTCCTAACCTCAAAATTGTGGGTAGAACAAAACTTGGTAAACTTGTAAAATCGTAAACTCGGATCCAGTAAACTCGTAAACTCGGATTGGTAAACTCGTAGACTTAGGTCTGATTCTATAAAACCCGATCCTACAAGTGAGTTGACTCGTTTTATGTCTCTTGACTCGTAAACTCGTAGAATCGTACGAGTTGACTCACGATTTTAACAACAATGCTTACCTACTCTGTGATTTATCGGTAGAAGCCTAGGAAGGCTTTTCATGCATATGCTTTACTTTCAAAGGAAATCGGTATCAGAATAGCCCGAGAAAATGTCCGAATTGTCTGAATCGACTAGAGGGAACTTCAGGGGGATCAAATACCTAAGGAAATAGGCAGATACCTATTGAACATCTCAAGAAATGATTTTTAGCATCAAGAGAAATTGAATCTGAGACAATTTTCGGTACAGCTTCGGATCAAATTGAAAAATCGAATTGTCTTAAGGGATTTTTGAAAAGTGAACGAAACCCTTGAGAGAGTCAAATTGGGCCTAATAAACAACCCTTAAGTGGTTTCGAGATAAAACAAGGGAGTTTTGCAAGCAAAGTGTAAGTGCGACCCAAAGTGTAATTTTTAAAATTACCCAAAGGAGGTCAAACTGACGTATTTCCTGGAACCTCAGGGGCCAAATGAGAAATTTGAAACATAAGGGTTTGAACGAAAATATTGGAAAAACCCAGGGGCTTTGTGGAAAGGACCAAAATGCAATTCAAAAATGATAGGGGGTGATAGTGTAATTTTCAAAAGAGCTTGGAAGCCATGGCCGGCCAAGCTCCATCTTGTCGCTGAATTCGGCCATGGGAAGCTCAAGAAAGTGGCAAAGGACGTCGGGGCAAGGCCTTAGGATCGATCTTGGCCGACAATCGACCTTGGCATGGTCAAAAACGACCAAACTTTTAGCCGAAAGTAACCAAAAATTTATTCTCTGTAAATCGATTTTTGGGGCAACTTTCGGTAGATTTGGACGGATCTAAGGCACGGGAATGCCTTAGTGACCTTGGTTGAAGCAAGAGTTGTCGTTTTGGGGTTCGAATTTGTGTATAAATAGAGATCCAAAGTAGTCAAAAATTTCAGAATTTTAAACTTCAAATCGACCAAGTTTTTGAATAAATTGAGGTACCAAACCATAGGGTTTTTGTTGCCCATGAGGTGAGGATCATTTCTGAAAATTTTGAGGAATTTTGGAGTTCATTTGAGGGGTGATCGGAGTTTTGCTGGAAAAATCGAATCTCGCCGGAGTCGGACTGATTTTTGCTTGAAATGAGGTCTTCTGGGTGTTGTTTCAAGCTCAAATTTGGCTAGGGTGATCGACTCAAGGTGTGCTATCTTTTGGTATAGGCCGTTTGATTTTCTGGTGTGTCGGTGCCGGAGAAGATGACCGAAGTTAATTTTTATTGTTTTTAAATGTTGAAAATAAAGGAAAATAGAGTAAAAATAGAAATAAGAGGGATAAAATTTTGGAAAAATCTCCAGAAATATAGGAAAAAGGAATGGTTTATTTTTATGAATTTTTATTTGAGAAATTTCACGAGAAAATAATTATTTTGAATTTTTGAAAGGAAACTTAATTAGAAAAAAATAGGAAGAGGTTTTGGAAAATTCCCAGAAAATTTCTGGAGATTAGAAATGTTATTTTAGGAATTGTCATGAAGAAAAATTGAAGAAATTACTTTATTAGGTATTTATTTTGAATTTTGGAAGAATTTATAACTATGAGAAATAGAGAAAAATAGGAAAAATAGAGGAAAAATAAGAAAAAATCTAGAAAAATTAGATTATTGATTTTCTTTGGAAATGATTGGTCAGGAAGTGATTTGGCCAAGGATCTTGACGATTTGCGCTATTTTTAAGGTTGGCACGCAAATCAAGGCAAATTGAATGTCCTTTGTCACTTTCTTGGGCTTCCCATGGCCGAATTCGATGACGGCATGGAGCTTGGTCGGCCACGACTTTCAAACTCTTTTAGAAATTACATTATCATCCCCTCTCATTTTTGAATTGCATTTTGGTCCTTTTCACAAGGCCCCTGGGATCGATCTTGCTCGACATTCGGCCTTGGCATGGTCTCAAACGGCCAAACTTTTCAGCTGAAAGTGGCCGGAAAGTTGGCCGTTTAAATCAATCTTTGGGGTCACTTTTCGATAGATTTGGACGGATCTAAGGTAGGTGAATGCCTTAGTGACCTTGGTTGAAGGAAGAGTTGTCGTTTTGGGGTTCGAATTTGTGCATAAATAGAGTTCTAAAGTGGCCGAAAATTTCAGAATTTTAAGTTTCAAATCGACCAAGTTTTTGAACAAATTGAGGCACCAAATCATAGAGCTTTTGTTGCCCATGAGGTGAGGATAATTTCTAGAAGTTTTGAGGAATTTTGGAGTTCATTTGAGGGGTGATCGAAGTTTCGCAGGAAAAATTGAATCTCGCCGGAACCAGACTGATTTTTGCTCGGAGGGAGGCATTCAAGGTGTTGTTTCATGCTTAAATTTGGCTATTTGGCTAGGGTGATTGACTCAAGGTGGACTATCTTCTGGTATAGATTGTTTGATTTTTTGGTGTGTCGGCGCCAAAAAAGATAACTGGAGGAAGTGATTTGGCCAAGGATCTTGACGATTTGCGTTATTTTCGATGTTGGCACGTAAATCGAAGCAAGTCGAATTTTTGTTTTAAGTTAGGATTTACAACTATGACAAGGGGATGATTGATGACGTGGCCGATGGATTCGATAAGTTGTTCTGGTATATGCTCATTCGTGAGGATTCATGATATGATTTTAGTCATGTTTAGAAGATTATACTATATTGAAGATCATGTATAATTGTTACGATTTAATGTATTTCTGAGGAATCGTCAGATTGTACAGATAAGTCCCCATGTATTTAAGTATTTGATAATGTAATGGTACAGATTCTTATGTTATGATTAAGTGAATTTAGTTATGTACCGTATTAGGTTTCGATTTTAAGCTTCCGCATTTATGATGATTGCCTGTCTTAGCTTATTGATTCTTGTTTAGTATGCTGGGAAGGTAGAACGGGATTGTCGGGAAATGATTTATATTTAAAAAAAAAAAAAATTCTTGAAATTCCTAAGTTATTTAACGCTCGAGAAAAGCGGGGCGTTACAGTACTATAACACCCCAGCCTCTTCAGGGTGTTATATCATATGCTAGGATTTTTTTTTTAATTTTCTTTTTGAAAATTCAAAATAATTATTTTCTCATGAAATTTTTCAAATAAAAATTCATAAAAGTAAACTATTCTTTTTTCTTGTATTTCTAGACATTTTTCTAGAATTTTATCTCTCTTATTTCTATTTTTACTCTATTTTCCTTTATTTTCAGCATTTTAAACACAATAAAAATTACCTCCGGTCGTCTTCTCCGACACCGACACATCAAAAATCAAGCAGCCTATACCAGAAGATAGTCCACCTTAAGTTGATCACTCTGGCTAAATTTGAGCTTGAAACAACTCCCGGAAGACCTTCATCCAAGCAAAAATCAGTCCGACTTCAGCAATATTCGATTTTTTCGGCGAAACTCCGATCACCCCTCAAATGAACTTCAAAATTCTTCAAAATTTTCAGAAATGATCCTCATCTCACGGGCAACAAAAGCTCTATGGTTTGGTGCCTTAATTTGTTGAAAAACTTGGTCGATTTGAAGTTTAAAATTCTGAAATTTTCGGTTACTTTGGATCTCTATTTGTACACAAATTCAAACCCCAAAACGATAACTCTTGCTTCAATCAAGATCACTAAGGCATTATCGTGCCTTAGATCTGTCCAAATCCATCGAAAGTTGCTCCAAAAATTGATTTACAAGAGGGTAAATTTTTCGTTACTTTCGGCCAAAAGTTTGGCCGTTTTCGACCATACCAAGGCCGATTGTCGGCCAAGATTGATCCTAGGGTCAGGACCTTGCCCCGACGTTCCTTGCCACTTTCTCGGGCTTCCCATGGCCGAATTTGGTGACGGGATGGAGCTTGGTCGACCATGGCTTCTGAGCTCTTTTGGAAATTACACTATCACTCCCTCTCATTTTTGAATTGCGTTTTGGTCATTTCCACAAGGCCCATGGTTTTTTCCAATATTTCCGTTGAGACCCTTACGTTCCAAATTTCTTGTTTGGCCCCCGAGGTTTCAGGAAATACGTCATTTTGACCTCTCTTGGGTAATTTTAAAAATTACACTTTGGGCCGAACTTATACTTTGCTTGCAAAACTCCCTTATTTTACCCCGAAACCACTTAAGGGTTTTTTATTAGGCCCGGAGAATGGATCAAAAGCTTATCTTCTTTAAGCTCACATTGCAAGTGGTAATTGGGGAGTGGAAATGGTAAATTGGCTATTTCGGACACTGATTATATCAAGTTTTGTTACTGAAAAGCTTGGTGTGATAAGGTTCTTGTGGGGTAATAAAAATGTTTCTGTTTGTGCTCTAGGTTAAAGGGCATAAAGCTGTGGAATGTATGTATATTTATATATGCGTACAGAAGAAGAAACAAGAAGGAATGTAGGCATGAAAACTAAAGTCTCATTGGCATTATGCCTAGTTCTGGAAAAAGCATTCAGAAGCCCCAGTACATGTTTCCATTGAATTAGAAGAATTATTAAGAGGGTGTTTGACTCAGGTTAAATTTTGGTCAAAGGGAGGTTATAAGCTCTTCAAGAGCTTAAAAAATTGTTCTACCTTGGCAAGTATGAAGAGCTTGTAAGCTACCTAGTTTATAAGTTCTTTAAACTTATTTGGTAAGCTGGTGCCCTAGGACTATAGATTATTTTTTTGGTAACTTATAAGCTATGTCAAAATACACTGGTGTTGACTAAGTAAATATCCAAATTATCCTCATTAAAATAAGCACTTTATCCAAACATTTTAACAACTTATGAGAAAATAAACTCTTTTATCATAGGAACTTTAATGGTCTAAAAGTTATTTGCTTATAAATTGTTAGTGTTTGGATAAAGTGTATTATAAGCTGTTAGTAATAAGTTGTGTTTAGTAAAGGAAACACTTACAAGCTGTCAGAACAGTTAAAATGATAAAAAAAGGACAAATTACTTTTTTAACAAAAAAAAGCTATCTGAAAGCAATTTTTTGGTAAGTAATTAATTGATTTTGCTTTAAGAGAAATTACAACATATATTAGGTTTAGTATAATCATTTTGTTATTTAATTAATAACTTTCTTAATTTTTATTTACATGGTTGATATAATAATTTGAAGGATAAAAAATAAATACATAATATAATCCAATAAATGGTGGATAATGAAAATTTTATAAAATATGGAATATCCAAAATATCAACTCAAGACACTTATCAAATTAACAATTTTAGGGAAAATAGTAATAATTCTTGTCTTATCAGAGTGGGTATTGGGGATTTAGGGATTTGTCTGAAGAATTTTTTTTATTTTAATGAGGGTAGTTTTGACCTTTACTTTGCCACCACCAGCTTATTTTGAGGTAGTTTATAAGCTATCAAAAAATAAGTGATAGGGTATCAACTTGCCAAATAACTGTTGGAAGAGCTTATAAGCTGGGTAACTTAAAGCTCTTCATGAATTGCTATAGGTAGAAAAAAATTTTAAGCTTGGAGAGCTTATTAGCTCCATTTAAGCTACGCCAACACCCTCTTAATGGAGACTTTAGATAACTTAAATTTCCTTTTTGCATATGGAAAGCTAGAAAAATGATTCCATATACAAAGGTATTAATTTTCACTTTATTTGTTTTGTGCATAGTTGTCAAATCGAGATATGTACTGTTAATCTGAAGGCCTAATCTCTGTATTGTATCATACGACACAGTAACAATTTGATAAATAACTTAAAAAAATACAATATAAAAGATGTTTATACTTATAAAATGAAGAAAATAATCAACAATAATTTTAACCCAATAATTTTAACAATATTGATATCGTGTATGGCGCTAACAAAGCTACCAGGAATCGGAAATTAACCATGTCTTATGAATAGGAAAGAGTGGAGAGAGTCAAGAGACTATTCATATGCTGGGCAGAGACCAGAAGTAAGCTTTCTTGGAGAGCAATAATCTTCAAGAGACAGTTCATATGCTCGTCATAAGCTTTCTTTTTAACCTGGTTATTGATGTATATTTTTGAACTCAGTAGTCAGCAATAATTTGCTTTGGAGTCTGTTATGACTGTTTGGGATTCCCGTAAGACTCTTCGAATTTGCAGTCTTGCATGGCTGTTTGAATAATTTAAACTGATTCGATTTTTAGACTCAGCAGCATTTTTGAAGGCTGTTCCTATTGAGCAGGCTGCAAAAGTTTGATTTTAACCTCATTTTTTTTTTTTTTGGGTATCACCTGAATCATGCAATACACCCAAATTGTATTGTATTGTTTGATACATGCAATTCGTGTTGGGGAAACAAAGCAAAACACGATACACTCTTTGATTTGTATCATTGAACATGTGTATATATCGTATTGTATCATATATATGATACGCGATGACACTGACGACTATGGTTCTGTGAAAGTGCATGAGGAAACAAATAATATTTAGTTGTGGGGGTTTGCATGAGAGGGTGTGGATGTTGTAGAAGAGTTATTGAGGCTAAATATGGTTCTCAATATGGGGTAGGTGATCTCCTAGGCCAAGTAGGTTGCTATACAAGCACTCTTATGGAAAGGAATCTTGAAAGTCTGGGATCCATTTTTTGTGATTTTTGAAATTGTTCGTGGGTCTTCAGATGGATTTTGTTTTGACAGTTGGTGTGGCCATAGATGCTAGGCCTTGATATGAGTTTTTTCCTGATTTGTTTAGTTTAGCTAGTGATAATTTGGCTGGCTTCTATAAGTAACTTATGGTTTTTTTTTTTTTTGTGTGGCATTGGTTTGGTCTCTGCTTTTCAAGGTAACTTTTTGGACTGGGGAACTGAATGGATGACTGCTCTTTTTGGCATGCTTCAAATTCACTCGATGAAACTGAAATAGCTTTTGGTCTCTGTTTTTCAGAGTAGAGACATAAACAGTCAGATAATTATGCGATGTGATCCTTCCGAATGGGCTAAGAGAATAATTATTTGTCATGGCAATGCTGTGACACTCAGCAGCTTCCTTGGTTGAGTGTGAACCTGGGTAGCGAACTAAAACAGAGAGGAAGAAGGGAGAGGGAAATATAGAAGAGAAGTGAAGGGAAAAAGAGAAGTAAGAGAGAGGATAACAGATTCTTTGATTGAATTCTTGAATACCTTTTACAGAAGAGAGAATAGGCTTATATAGCTTAGCCGTGAGTGCTTCCACAAAAGATCACCCCACCTCTAACAAACTATTTTGTCCTATTCTAGCATTTAGACACCTGGCAGATTCTGCCATAACAATCTGCCTAGCTGGAAAGTAAATGCATGCAAGAGAATAAAAATACTAAGGTAGTACATATAGGTAATAACCGATCCTTAGCTCAAAATTTAACAACAACAACAGCCGTTTTCTGGTCTCGTGACAGTACCCCTCCCATCAACATTTCTTGTCCTCAAGAAATACTCAAAAGGTTGGCTGTCCTTGGAAACTGTTGCATCAACGTAGGTAGGTACTCCCAGGTGTCCTCCTCGATCGATTTTCCCTGCCACCTGACCCTGACTTGAATGAGGGGGGCCCCTTGATGGTAGATTACCCTCCTTTCTATTATGGCCTCATGTTCCCTTGGGCCCTCTTTCTCCTCAGGTAGAGGTGGTAGCTTTTGGCTAACTCTCTCATTTCCAGTGGACTTTTTGAGCAAAGAGGCGTGAAAGACTAGGTGGATCTTGGTCCCCTCGGGTAGCTGCAACCAGTAGGCTACCTTGCCTATTCGGGTTGTGATAGGGAATGGTCCAAAGTACTTAGGGCTAAGTTTAGATACCTGCCCTTGAGTGATGGCCTCCAGGTGTGGATATCTTAGTCTCAAGTAGACTCTTTCTCCTGCTTTAAATTCCCGGTCATTTCTCCGTTTATCCGCATTTTGCTTCATTCTGTTTTGGGCTGCTACTAGCTCTTGTTTCAATTGTTCCAGCACCTCTCTTCTCTGTTGTAGGTATTCTTCTACGATGGTGGCTGTTGTTTGCCCTCCAGTGGCTGGTAGGGGAGGGGGTTTATACCTGTAGACAGCCTCAAATGGAGTCATTTTGGTAGAGGCATGGTGGCAGGAGTTGTACCACCATTGCGCCATGGCCAGCCCCCTATGCCAACTCTTGGGTTGTCTCATACACATGCATCTTAGATAGGTTTCTAAGCTTTGGTTAACCCTTTCAGTCTGACCGTTAGTTTGTGGGTGGTATGTTGTTGATAGGCTGAGTTCGGTACCCACATTTTTCATCAATTCCCTCCAAAAATGGCTTGTAAACACCTTATCCCTATCTGAAATAATAGTCTTGGGGACCCCGTGTAAAGCCACCACTTGATCCATAAACACCCTGGCCACCTCTTAGGCCGTGTAAGGATAAGATAACCTTGCAAAGTGTGCAAATTTAGTTAGCCGATCCACCACCACCAACACACAATCCTTCCCTTTTGATCTTGGTAGGCTCTCTATGAAATCCATGGACAAACTCAGCCACGGTTGCTTGGGAATCTGCAAAGGCTGCAATAACCCCAGGTAGGCTACATTTTCATGCTTGCACTTCCGACGTGTCATATCCCAGCACATATTCCTTCACAGTCCCCTTAAGTTGAGGCCAATAAAACAATTGCTTAACCCTCAAATAAGTATTTTGGATACCCGAATGTCCCCCCATGGGAGATTCGTGTAACGATTGCAAGATGCTTCTCTTAAGCTCAACTGTATTGCCCACGACTATTCGGCCCTTATACCTCAACAATCCATCCTTGAGAACATATCCTTCCACTTCACTACCCCCATTGCTACTTTCTCTAGAATTTCCTTGATGCATTCATCCCCATCATAACTGCTAACCAGTTCACTGCACCACTCGGGTATCACCATGGTGATTGTAGCTGCTTCCCCTTCTTCGTGACACCTTGATAGAGCATCTGCTGCCTGATTTTCCTTACCCTTCTTGTATTGTATAGAGTAGTCAAGTCCCATTAGCTTGGCCATTCCCTTCTTTTGTAGCTGAGTTTGTAGCTTCTGTTGCAACAAGAATTTAAGAGACTCATGATCAATCTTAATCACAAACCTCCCCATCTCCATATAATGCCTCCACTTCTCTACTGCCATGACAACAGCCAAAAACTCCTTCTCGTAGATACTTAGGTTCAGGTGTCTTGGGCTTAGAGCTTGGTTGAGGAACGTTAGGGGCCGGCCATCCTGCATAAGTACCGCCCCAATACCTATCCCGCTAGCATTTGTTTCTAGCACAAACAACTTGTTGAAGTCTGGCAATCCTAAGGTTGGGGACTCGTACTCATTGTTACCTTCAATTTATCGAAGGCTGCATCAGTCTCAGGCCCCCAGTGGAAATTTCCCTTCTTCAACAACTCGGTAAGGGGCTTACTTATGACTCCATAACCCTTCACAAACCTGCAATAATATACTGTCAAGCCCAAGAATCCTCTGAGTGCTCTTAAGGTATTGGGTTTGGGCCAATTTAGCATGGCCTCCACTTTCTTTGGGTCTGTACTAACCCCTTTTCTCGAAATCAGGTGTCCCAAGTATTCCACTTGAGGCTGTGCGAATGCACACTTAGACCTTTTGATGAATAATTGATGGCATCTCAGGACTCCGAAGGTGGCTTTTAGGTGGACTATGTGTTGGTCTAAGGTAGGACTATTAGCTAGGATGTCATTGAAGAAGACAAGTATGAATTTTCTTAAGTAAAGCTCAAATATTTGGTTCATTAAGGATTGGAAAGTTGTCGGGGCATTGGTGACCTCGAATGGCATCACCAAGAACTCGAAATGGCCATGATGGGTTCAGAAGGTAGTCTTATGTATATCCTCGGGCTTCATCCTGATTTGATGGTAGTCCGACCTTAGATCCATCTTTGAAAAGAATTCAGCTTGGTGTAATTTGTCCATTAGATCTTCTACAAGGGGTATGGGAAATTTATCCTTGATGGTCAGGGCGTTTAGTTGACGGTGGTCCACACAAAAACGCCAATAACCATCTTTTTTCTTTACCAAGAGGACTGGTGAGGCAAATGGGCTTTGGCTGGGTCCGATGAAGGACTGGTTCAACATTTCCCTCACCATTTTTTCAATCTCAGTCTTTTGGGTAGGTGCAGAACGGTAGGCTCTCATGTTGATTGGTTCGGCATTGGGTTTGAGGTTAATTGCATGGTCAAGGGTGCGGTTAGGAGGTAGGGTGTTTGGTTCTTCGAATAAGTCCCTAAACTCCATCAATAATTCATCAATAAGGGGCAGAGTGCTTACCTGATCGGGATTACTTGATGGGTGACTGACTGAGAGTTGCAACTCTCCATAATCTTCCCCTTCTTGTCGTTCTTCCACTTCTATGATCAAGAACAGCTGCGAAAGCCGACCCCATTTGCTCTGTAGGACCCTCTTAAGTCTCTTTCCAGTGATCATTTTACATGCAGCAGCCTCCTTCCCTCTGGTGAGAGTCATCCTTCTGCCCTCCTTTTCAAATGACACTTCCATCCTGTTGAAATCAAAGCATATGGGGCTCACTCCTTTCATCCAATCCACCCCCAAGACTACATCACAACCTCCTAGTTGTAGCAACCTGAGGTCTGCCTTGAATTTCTCTTCTTGCATTTCCCATATAAACCCCAACCAGGCCGAGTTACTCACTACATGATTCCCATTAGCAACCGTCACACTCAAAGGTATTGTACCTGTGAGTTGACACTTGAGCTTTTTGGCAATGTTATTATAGAGGAAGCTATGTGTGCTTTCACTGTCAATTAGGATGGACAAGCTACCTTCCTTCACCTTCCTTTCAACCTTAATTATCTTGTTATTAGTGTCTCCCTTGAGTGCATGAAGGTCGATATCTTCGTTGTCCTCTATCCCCTTTTCATCAGTCCCATCCCCCTCCTCTCCTTCTTCATCATCTGCTTCTTCTCCTCTGCCTTCTAATAATAGGAGCTGGCGCTTGCATTAGTGTCTCGAAAAGTACCTATCTCCACATCTGTAATAGGCTCCTGGTTGCCTTTTAAGATAATTGGGTCTCCCACCAAAATTGGAATTAACAAAATTCCTTCCCCCTACATTACCTCTCACCATCTCCTTGTTGACCCCGTTGCTGTTCCGTCTTTGTTGCCAATTTCGTGAGTGTCCAGTCCTTTGTTGTTGCCCCCTCTGCTTCTTTAGCAGGGCCTCCACCACCATCTCTTGTAACTTGGCACTTTCAACTGCCTGCTCCACCGTTCTCGGCCTGATTATCTTCACCATAGGCCTCAAGTCTTCGCCTAGGCCACTGAGGAAGCTAGAGACAAAGTATGCCTCCGTTAGGTGTGGATCATGGCTACTCATCAAGGATCTCAGCTCCTCATACCTCCTTAAGTAGGTCCTCACATCACCCACTTGTTTCAGTTTATTAAACTCCTCAATGGTGTCCAACATGCTCTTCTCCCCAAACCTCTCATACAACCTTTTAGAGAACTCTCTCCACATATAGTTCTCTCGCCCTCGAGTCCAACCTTGAAACCATGCGTCCACCCCATCATCAAAGTAGGTTGCCGCTAAAGCAACCCTACTTTCCATCGGTACATTATACCACTTGAACAACCTCTCACACTTTCTAATCCACCACCTAGGATTAATCCCTTCAAACGCGGGCATCTCCATCCGGGGCATGGGGAACGCTTGTGGTGGAGGAATATTCCGATCCACCCGTCCCCTTCCTAACAAGGTCTCCATGTCATCACCTTGCTCCACAGCAATCTCATGGGCTACATTTTCTTGATTAGCCCTCTCATTCTATAAAATGGGGTCATTCCTATCCCTATGAGTAAAATCGGGAGACAACCTTACCTAATTTTGACGGGTAAACATCAACATGAACTGTTGAAGTTGATTACCCATCTTCTCCCTCATCTGATTGATATCTTCTCTCATCCGGTTAAGTCCTCCTTCCATCTTACGATCAACTGTCATGATCGCATCGTGGTTTTGTTGGTTGCTAACTTCCATTCGGTCCACCCGATCTTGAAATTCTCCCACTACTGAGCTGAGTTGCTGGAGTTGCGACTCCATGTTCTTCATGCGTGTTCCTTCGGCCATCTCTTGCGCTTGTCGTGCCTCTTTGCTGGAATCGTGCTCTGATACCAAATGTCACGGCAATACTGTGACACTCAGCAGCTTCCTTGGTTCAGTGTGAACCTGGGTAGCGAACTGAAATAGAGAGGAAGAAGGGAGAGGGAAATATAGAAGAGAAGTGAAGGGAGAAAGATAAGTAAGAGAGAGGATAACAAATTCTTTGATTAAATTCTTGAATACCTTTTACAGAAGAGAGAATAGGCTTATATAGCTTAGCCTTGAGTGCTGCCACAAAAGATCACCCCACCTCTAACAAACTATTTTGTCCTATTTTAGCATTTAGACACCTAGCAGATTTTGCCAAAACAATCTGCCTAGCTAGAAAGTAAACCATAACAAAGTATGTAGCTGGAAAGTAAATGCATGCAAGAGAATAAAAATACTAAGGTAGTACATATAGGTAATAACCGATCCTTAGCTCAAAATTTAATAGCAGCAACAACCGTTTTCTGGTCTTGTGACATTATTCTATTATTCTCTTTTGTTTTCTTAATTGAAGAAATAATTGGAAAATAAAACAAGTAGTACAAAAATGAGTAATAACTCCCAGTAGAGACTGGTACGATTCAATTAAACGTTTTGTTCGTTCGGGTTTGATTGTGATAGGTCCTGGTTCATTGGACTTATCAAAGAAGGTCCAAGAGGCAGGGGTAGGGTGGTAAATTGACTGGTTGGCATAACAGCTAGCCATATGCGTAAGGGATAGAGTGGGGAACACAACCTAGCAAGTGTGCGTAAAAGAATGCGGTTGAGGAGGAGAGAGGGATATATATATAGAGGGTGAAGATATTGGTAGGGGGAGAAGATTTTGGTATTGAGTTCTTGGGAGAGTTAAGGGCCTCTCGAATGCCCAGTTTTCTTCTTGTAATCGGATTGATTTGGTGAATTGAATAGAAGTTTCAGTGTTTTCTTTTCTAGTTCCTATCAATTTGGTATCAGATTGTCATCAATCCTAATGGTGAAATTGGTGGACCGAGTAGAAAAATTGGAAGGGAGGATGGAAGGCATGCAATAGGAACTTGATGCCATGAGGGGTTTGGTTCAATCGGTGGGGAAGAAGGTTGCGAGCTTGTTGGAATAGTTCGCTTGGATGAGAACGAGGTGGGAAAAGCAGGAACGGGAGAGGAAGAACGAGGAGAGACGGGAGGACCAGGAGAAAGGGAGGAAGGGGAAACAGTCTAGCGAGCACTTACCGATGGGGTCATCCCTCACTGAGAAGGCCACGTCAGAACTGGGAAGTCGGCACAAGGAAGCTGGCGGTGAATACGACGTTTATGGGAGGTCGGACGGAAGGGGCTGATGGGTGGAGATGCCGGTGTTTGAAGAAGACGACCTGGACAGTTGGGTGTTTCAGGTTGAGCGGTACTTCTCCGTGAATCAGTTGTCGGATGCGGAGAAGTTAGACGCTGTTGCTCTCGGGTTCGAAGGAGCTGCTCTTGTTTGGTTTTAGTGGGAGCAGCGAAGGCGACAGATGAGGAGTTAGGGGGAGCTTAAGGCGACGGGTGAGGAGTTGGGAGTTGCGGTGAATGGGCTGGCGGATGAGGAAAAGATAGACACAACAACATTGTGTTTGGAGGGTGCTGTAGTTTCATGGGTCCAATGCGAGCAACGGAGACGAAGAGTGAGAAGCTGGGAAGAGCTAAAGAGGCGGCTGAGGAATCGCTTAGGGTCCACGCAGGAAGGCGCGGTGGAGAAGTTGGATAAACAACATATTGAAGGGGGATTGGCGGTTGAGCAGAACATGGTGTTGCGAGGCAGAGTGGCTGCCAACGACGATGGTGTTGGGGAGTTCTCTGGCAAGGCAGAAGGGCAGCCGACGATCAGTCCATTTAAAATGCCACGGACAGTCGATCTTGTGACAGCCAAGGAGAGCATCTTGCCGAGGATTGGGGTGCCATCAACGGTTCATGTTGTCTGAGAAGCTGGTTTGACTCTTAGCCAGGTTTCTCAGAGATTTTACATGGGGTTGGTTGATAATGGAGGGCCCCCCCATGTATTGTCTCCATCATGAGGGGGAGGGTGCCTCGTCCAAGCAAGTCATGATGGTGGAAGGGCAGCATGTTTCTAGAAGTCGATGGCTCAATTTGTATTCTGTTGTGGAGCCCAATGGTATAGACCCAAAGATCTTAAATATTGATGGGAATTTGGGCATGAAAGTTATCTACGGAGGAATGGTTGCTGCTACTCGAAGAAGCTTGAAGGTGTGGATCATGTTTAGGGTGCCAATAGGCTTTTCAGATATATTACCTATAGTTTATGAACGAGACCATCTCTTCTCCAAAGTTAAAAAGAGATGTCATTTGATGGTCGTGGTTGTTGAAATTGACCAAATTCTCAGCCTAGAAGGGAAACTGATTGTTTGTGACAGGGTAGAGATCATCAACAAGGTGGAGGAAAGGATTGGGGGGCTGGCGTACAAGCGGTCTCTACCCCCATTGTATGTGTTAGAGGTGTGCTCATGCAATGAAAGGGGCTACCCCCATTGGATGCTACTTGGGAGCCTTACCTTTTGATCCAGCAACAATTTCCATTTTTTCACCTTGAGGACAAGGTGAAGTTTTTTTTGGGGGGCAGGGGAGAGTAATGATAGGTCCCGTAGTTCATTGGACTTATCAAAGAAAGTCCAAGAGACAGGGGTAGGCTGGTAAATTGGCTGGCTGGCATAACAGCCAACCATGTGGGTAATGGATAGAGTGGGGAAATTGCTGGGTTGTCACAACCCAACAAGTGTGCGTAATAGAATGCGGACAACCCAGCAAGTGTGCGTAACAGAATGCGGTTGAGGAGGAGAGAGGGATATATGTAGAGGGTGAAGATATTGGTAGGGGGAGAAGATTTTGGTATTGAGTTTTTGGAAGAGTTAAGAGCCTCTTGAATGCTCAATTTTCTTCTTATAATCGGATTGAGTTGGTGAATTGAATAGAAGTTTCAGTGTTTTCTTTTCTGGTTTCTATCAGTGTCTTTCTACTGAAACTTTTGTGACCAAAGCAACGATAAACCCACATTGATTATACAGGGAAGAAGTTATAATATTATTCACTTTCTTTGAAAATACTTGTGGTATTTGAAAGCCCCTTTTAAAGTGGCTTTTCTGTTTTTTTTTTGGGACAATTTTGTTTAGTTTTATTTTGACTTATAAGAAAGGAAGCCCTTTAGTGATTGACTGATGTTAACTGTGCAAGAAAGGAGGAGAGTTGGAGATCTTCTTCCTCTTCACTGTCTGGTGGCTCATATATTTGGAGAATGTTTTTTTCCTTATTTTTTGTGTACAATGTGTGATGGCAAAATTTATGTTTGGATTTCTTAATTCACAAGGGTGTGCTTACTTGAGTAGAAGGCATCTTTGGGTTTAGATCACTATTCATTACCATGTATTGTGACACATTTGGAGAGAAAGGAATAATAGAGCTTTTGAGAAGTCTAAAAAGGTAGTTTAAGGGAACCATTCCTGTTTACCTTTTTTTTTTTTTTTTTTGGTGTGCGCTCTTTGTTGCCGTAGTCTTTGGCTCTTTGCTTTGCTTGTTTATGCATTTCTTTGTAATTACACATTCAAATGTTCTCATTCTATTCTATAGGTTTAAGGTTCTTTTGATCATGCTATTATTTATCTAATATATATGTATATGTATGTATATATTCAAACACATCCAATATATAATAACAATTTGCTTGTTTTAAATTGTCTCAGTAATGACATTATGCAAATTCCAAAATTCGTATTGTCTTTGATCCTGCAGTTCCTTGAATGCATATGGAATTTCGTTACTACACTCCTGGAATATGATTTAGCTTGTCATCCTCTTTTAAATGGAAGCTGGTGATTAATGATTTTTGTAAAACATCAGCCTTGCAATGCTTTCGTAGAAAGCAAAGTAGAATTTCTCCCACTCTTACTAGTTGGTTCGAAGATAAAATTTTGTTGATAAAGGGTATGAAAAAGATTTGCTACATGAAATGGCAAATTATTGCAATTTAGAACGACCATGGATTTTTGTGTTAAGTTCGTCCCTGAACTTGTCATCTAACTAAAAATATGATCTCAATTTCTTTGTTCATTTATTGTTGCATTCTTTTTTTAGATTAGTAGTGATTTTTTATTTCCATTTTAAGATGTAAGAGAATCAATCAATGAGTCCACTGGGAGTACCCTCAATTTCTTTGTTCATTTATTGTTGCATTCTTTTAGATTAGTAGTGATTTTTTATTTCCATTTTAAGATGTAAGAGAATCAATCAATGAGTCCATTGGGAGTACTACCCAAATTATTGACTTCTTCTCTTACATATAAGTATTGCGTCTTCTTTTCTATTGATTTTTTTGGCATATGTTCCATATCTTGCGAGTAGTCCTTCCTGCTCTCTCTGTTCCAATTGGCTTCAGATTTATTAAAGAACTCAATACAGTTTTGTTTTTTTACATCATTGTACAAAGTGCCAATCTGATGTCTTCTCAGCATTGTCATTGCTATTGCCTTATATTTTTTGTTTTAACCGCTTTCTTATATTTGTGATCAAACTTTGGATGCAACTCTCTCTCTCTCTCTCTCTCTCTCTCTCTCTCATGTGGATCCAATTTGCAGGTGGCATTCAGAACAAAGGTATTCCACCCAAATATCAACAGCAATGGGAGCATATGCCTCGACATCTTGAAGGAACAGTGGAGCCCTGCCCTAACCATTTCCAAGGTTCTTGTGCTATAACATAGAGATCAAAATTTGAGTCATCTTTTCCAGATGGTTGTCAAACATATGGTATTTACTGTGGCTGAAACAGTTATCATGATTTTCTAGGTGCTGCTTTCGATCTGCTCTTTGTTGACAGACCCAAACCCTGATGACCCGTTGGTGCCGGAGATTGCTCACATGTACAAGACGGACAGAAACAAGTACGAGACAACTGCAAGGAGCTGGACCCAGAAGTATGCCATGGGCTAATTTGCTGTGGTATGTGTGAGGGGTGGCCTTGGTGATACATTTTAATTTCAGTTTTTATGTATGAATGACATCTGAACTTCCTCTTGAACCGTGAAAACAGAGGAGGGAGGTCCAAATATGCCCTTCAAAGGAGGGAACATAGATATTGCTCTTTAAAGTTGTTTGTATGGGCACTTGATTTTAAGAACCAATTAATCCTTCCCAAATCTAGTGCTTTTATGATTCCCCAGCTTCATTCGAGGTTGTGCCTCACTCTTCCAGTTTCTGTCATATTTTCCTACAAAATGGTTCTACTGTCCCATGCTTTTCAGCTCTGCTGTTTATAGTCTGCTATTCGGTTATCTCCATTGGCGCCTGTCTATATTGAAATGAAACATTAGCTTCCCCAAATTTTGTGGACACTTGCGAATGTAATGTTTGGATGATTGGTGGTATTCCATCACGAGGGCCAAACCATAAAATAAAAATATAAACCTAAAATAAAGAAAATAAACTTTCAAAAAACATAGTTTTTTTTTAATTCAATACTAAAAGTACATACTTGTGCAACATAAGCGAACTTGCACAGTTGCAGAGGATTAGGTGGTCTTAGATTTCATAGAGCATTCCAACCTGCGTTGTCTTCCCCGGTGGCAGTTTGAGAAGCAGCAGACCTCGAATTCTTTTGGAAGAAGCGATGGAGGCCATCGATGACTAAATGGCTGAACCACCAATTGCTCTCTTTTGACTTGAGGATGGTCCTGCCAGGCACGAACACGGCCCCATATGCCTTGGCAGCCTCTAGCCTCCGCACTTCCATCGGCGATTCGGCAATCTCCAAGAGCTTGCCCACCACAGAAGTAACGAAGTCGTCTCCCTCCAGGTTGGTTGGGTCCTTGTATCCATATTGAACCAAGCACCTGTACATTCCTTCGATTCCTCCTAGCTTGCCCACGTCCAAACGCTCCTCCGGGAGCACCATCTCGATGTGGAGAGTCCTAACTGTGACGATGATCATGATTTCTCGAACAGAGTTGGTGTGTTGAATGTAGTGTCGGATGATTGTGGGGATTCCATTGACAAGGTCAGTACATAAGAAGCAGATGCCGGGTGAACGATGAAGACTGCTGCTGCTGCTTGATAGCATTTGATTTAGTTCATCTGCTTTCATCATCCTCTCTATATCATAAGCATTCTTCCTACTCCTACCCGTCGTCCAGCTGAGAATGATTACCATGAAGAATGCCGAGATAGCGAAAGGTAGCCACCCTCCTTGTGGTATTTTCTCCAGCAATGATATCACAAAGGCGCCTTCAATCAGTACAAAAGGAACGAAAAATGCAATGGTGAGAAAAATGTTGAGATCCCAGATCACCAGCATCACTATAGTCACCAAAAACGTTGTTATGATCATCACCCAGATACCCACCACTCCTGCAAAAACCGCAACGAATTTCACTAGTTATTCGATCACCTGAAACGCAAGCAAGAAAAGGAAGAAGATTAGATGACGAGAACGATTACCATAAGCATTTCCTATTTGAACACCATCTCTGAATCCCACCACAAGAGAAATGCAAATAATCATAAGAATGTAGTTGATTTCGGGCAAGTAGACTTGCCCTTAGTGTTTGGATGAAGTGTGCTTCACATTGACACGGGGAAAGCAGCCGAGAGCCGGAGACTGCTTGACGACGGAGTAGCTGGCCGACACCATAGCCTGGCTAGCAACAGCTGCAGCCAAGGTGGCCACAACAAACATCGGCCAATAAACTGGCTTAGGAATAGCACTGTAGAAAGCAGTGCTAATTTGGTCAGGATGTTTGATCAAGTAAGCTATTTGGCCACCGTACGTGAATTATCAGTCTTGCCAAAAAGACAATCCGAATTCTGAAACTAACTGGTCAACTTTACAAGTCGTATACTTTTTGCTAATGGCTACCTGAATTGAAGTCTTGTTGAAGTGGCCCAAATCAGCAAACATAGCTTCAGCTCCTATTCCATGAATAGTCAATTAGTTAAAGATTATATATATATATATATATATATATGAGTACCTGTTTTGCACAAGACAACAGAACCCAAGATTGTTCGTCCTTTTGGGCCATGTTTTGAGAAAAACATGACCATGTACTTGGGTGAGATGGCCATCAAAACTGGAGGATAGTACTTGATAATATTATATTAGGGGTGAATTTAAATGTGAGCTGTTCAAGACTGAAATTCAGGATAGCTCACAACAAAAATTAAAATTTTGAGGTAAAAATTCATCCCAAATCCAGTTTAGTCCACCCCAATCCAACCCACCCTAAAATGCTGGGTCCGCCCCCTGGCAATGAAAACATTAGACACGAGCCACATTAGCATGGTTGGTGAGAAGGAGAAGGCGATTTTGCCGGTGCCAAATCATTGGAAAAGGAAGAGCAAAAGCAGCAGCACAACAGACATAATAATGACGTACTCTGAGGAAGAAGAAAAGTTAAACATGGATCATTAGAAAAAGCCTGTGTAAATTTACAATTCTTATTGTCTGTAAACAGAAATAAAGAAAAGTTAAACATGGATCAAGTGAATATGTTTCGTATCTCAATTTAATTGGACTAGTAGAATTGCATATTTCAGATTTATCAACACTATCTTATAGCACGATGAGAGTTGAAACACTGAGCATCAAGATCAAACATTTGGCAGCTGCTGCTTATTTCTGCCTGATCGCATTCCTTGCTTCTGAGCTATTCTGTTGGAATAATCAATTGTGATGCACGATTGAAACTCAGCCATCCGTGCATGCTTTATGAGGAGCAATCTCAGCCATCAATCATTGCTTTTAATTGCCCCTTGGGATATGAACTGAGTGAGACGAAAGAAGTGAGCAAAAATGGGAGATTAGGGTTTCATTTGGGTCTCTGTCTCTTGTTTGAGGGTTCGAGAGGGTTTCCTCTTCAAGGGTTCGGGTGATCCTTTTCTTTCTCTATTTTTATCCTTTGTAAATGCATTGTATATTCTCTTTATTCACTAGCTTGATAGGTTGACCTTTTGATCTTGATTTTGTGATCATTGGGTTTGTTTTTTGTTTGCAAACTTAGTGATGTACAAAGGGTCTTGTATGTTGTTGTGAATCAGTGAAATCCTTTTTTTTCGTATTGCAGTGAGTTTTTCTCATCAGAGCTCAATGTGGACGTAGCCCATTTTTGTAGGTGAACCACCACGATAAAACTTTCGATCTCCTTGCATTCTTTATTTTTTATGTCGCTTATATTTTCTGTTCTGTATGTCTCATGAATATTTACCATGGTTGTTTTGAGAATTTAACTCTTCAGTTCTGTCGAAAGCATTATTTGTGTTTTCAGTGGTTTGTTATGTGAGCAGTTTATGTTCTTGTTTTTGCTCAACAAACATATATATATATATATCAAAATAATAGTAATATAGTAGAATTGCATATTTGAGATTTATCAACATTATCTTATAGCACGATGAGAGTTGAAACACTGACTGAGCATCCAGAAAAGCTCAAAGTGCGAGGAGATAACTGATTTTTGGTATTTACAAGATCAAACTGTATCTTCTTATTAAATGCACGATTAAATAAGTTTAAGCTAATGACTGACTCTAGTCACTACCTATACCTGCATCGCTGTGCTGTGCTGTGCGTGGATGTCACGTGATATTGAGATGAATAATTTTATTCCACTGTGTCTGTATGGATGGTACATGCATGGCTTTTTGTGGCTGGCTAAATGCATTACCCAAACTTGAGAGTAGGCTACGTCCCGTTTCGTGGGCCGGTCCAGGCCCAAACTTAGATCATTTTCCGATTGAGCCCGAACCTTTGGTTGTCTTAGATGGCACCAATAACATATTAATAATTATATATATATATATATATTAAAAAGAAAAATACGAAATTGTACGTTACTATAAAAACATTATTTATCATATTATTCTCATAATTTTTGTACACTAAAATATGGGTGGTTAGTCACAGTCAGAGCCAAATATATAGATATATGTTAGCAGCAGCATTATTAAAGACATGACATTGGTTCCAACTTAATCTGGCCTGTTATCCGTTAATAATATAAAACCCAATTAGAGAATTTTAATATTGTTGTTAAAATGGGAAGACAAACTACAAGTTTTTTCCGTTTCGATGACCCAAAGGCCACGTGATTTACTTTGGTCCGCCCACAATAATTATGCCTCCTTACATTAATTATGTGCCGTCATTTTCTTTCCATTCTTGTCAGGTAGATGGCTATATGTAGATGCCCTTAATGTTGCTTCCACAAAACAATTAATTCATTGTTTTTGAAAGAAAGATATACCCTTACCAAAATGAATCAAAAGTATATTGTAGATAATATTGTCTATCTCTTCATCAAAAGGGTGTGTTTGATTTGCATAAAAAGTTAAAAAAAAAAATAATAATTTTTATTTAAATTTTAAGTTTGAGTGTTTGATTAACAATTTTTTTTAATAAAATTTATTTTCTATACAAGTATAAAAATTTCATATTTTTCATAAAAATAAGAAAAATTAATTCTTAGGGGGCTGAATTTTATTTTCCAAAAAAGTTAAAAAACTTTTTTTTTTTTTTCATCTTATACAATCTAACACCCTCTTATATATTCTCCTCATTAATTTTCACACTCATAATGTAATATATAGTATATAAGGAGTCACTCATAATCAAATAATAAATGGAAGGTTTAACCATATATATATTCTAATGATTCTCACTAGAACCCTCAATCTCATGTCACAAGTTTTTAGTAGGTTTTGACCTACACATTAGTCATTTTAAGTATTTTTCCACATGGGTTAGGATCCATGACGTCACATGAAAATTATATCTTATCATAATTTTTCAAATTTAGAATAATCAATAATAACCCAATTTTGCATGCTAGAAATAAAGTTTCTAGAAGTTTTATCTGTCCAAGATATTTTATTGGAACACATCACTCACTCGAAAAATTACATTCTATTAAGGAATACAACATTTTCTTTTGCCAGATAGTTAAATAATCTCCTCTATGACTTATATATATACATATATATTTATCTTTAACATATATATATATATTATTTCCTTTATTATAATAGAATCCCATAATTTGTGCAACTGCTTGTTCTGTTGTGATTTGTATATGTTCGGAGGCATATATACATATTCTTTTCTTCATTAAAATAAAATTTCATGCACATCCACATATATACAATTTTCAGAAAGAAATGTTATAGTTACAAATAAATTTGACAATTAACATTTATAAATTGATACGATATACATAAATTTATAATAATTTATTGTTTATTTTAAATATACTTATTATAAATTTGTTATTATGAAATTATATTAATTTATAAGAGTTATTTATAAAAAGTGAGATTGAAAAATGAAGAGGTGAGTGAAATTGTTAGCAGCCAAATTTAACAAGCTCAGCTAGAAGGTAGAGAGTGAGCGAAACGACAACGCTTGGAATGCGAAGAAGCATTATTTAGAAATTAATTATTTATACAATGCTTGCCCAAACAGAGATTGAACAAAGCCATTCGACGCGAGGAGAGGGTGTGTGTGAGATTCTATTTCTATTAAAAAAGCATATATTTTTATAACTATGTTATAGTAAAAGCTAATTTTTATATTTTATATTATAAAAACTAAGCTTACTTTGATTTAAATAGTATTTAAAATATATATATAATTTGATCGGTTAAATATGTTATTCTATTTACACATGCACGAGAGGGACTGCGCTTAAAGTGATAATAAATAATTGCAGAGGGGAGGGGGGAGATGGCGACCCATGTCCGATGTGCCGTGGGTCGAACTTGAACCGTTGTTTATTAATTATCAAGACAAGGGTTCCACGTGTCAGTTCCGTATCCTGTCGCGAATCCGATACGAATACGAACAAAGTCTTAAAATAGAAGCGGCAAATGGGTCGTGCCCACGAGTGGGGGGCGGGCAGGGGCATGGCCCCTGAAAATCAGGCCCTCCATTTAATACAATACAAACCCCCGCAAAATTTAATTAATGAATGAATGAATGAATTAATGGGTTGGTTCATTATGTGTGTGACCTGAGATTTTGTCTCTACCGCAGGCAGAATGGAGCAACGCCTGGTTGACTCCCACTGCCTAGCTCGCTGAGCTGCCGCCTTATTCCAAAGCTTGATTAACATTTGCCCAACAATTATTGAGGAATACTGATTGAAAGAATTCTCGAAAGTGCTTGTTTGAATGGGATTACAGACCACAGTGGGGCTTGCAGTGCACTGATTGGGAGAGACACCCAGTGGGATCATCTTATGTTGTTTGCGTCTGCCTATAAATAATTTTTAAATCATCATATAAAGTTTTTTTTTTTTTTTTTGGAATTATCATAAGCAGTAACCTTAGTTCTATTATACCTTAAACCTTAAAGATTATATAATAAATAACCAACCAAACAATTCCTAAATACCATATTTGATTTTGAAATCTCTAAGTCCTAATACAGATAATAAGTCCAATGAAACTACCACACTAGGACATACATTTTTTTGATATCTAAGAATTATTATAGAAAATATTCATACTAAAAAAAAAAAAAAATTAAACTTACTATCTCTTGTTCGTCACAAAAGATGAATAATCACAATATCAGAAGATATTTCTTTTTTCAATGATGAAACAATCTAGTTTTATATGGCCTATGGAATCACAACTGATCAGACAGCCCATGCACCAAACCCTTTTTGTTCTTAGCCTTTACAACTTGGACATTGATAATCACAACGTAAAAATCAAACTGATTGAAGACAGACATGTTTTTCCCTCTGCCAAATCCCTAGTTTTGAGGCACCCAAATAATGTTGGATTCACCCAACCTATCAAACTCTTAATTTCTCACAAAAATTCAATCTAGTTATAATACTATCATGTTATGTTGGATGTCATCAAATTATGATTTGAGTCCTTTGTAATTGCAAGATTTATAACTACTCAGGCTTCATCCTTAATTTGTTATGACAATTCAGTGCGAGAAAAGATTAATTTTACTTTTGTATTTTACAACTTATAAGAATAATATAAACTTAAACTTATAAGAACAAAAATATGATTATAATTAATTACAAATGTGCATTAATTGTAATGGGATTGGGAATGGAAAAGATGGAAAGGGGGAGAGAGGGGCAGAAGCAGAAGCAGAAACAGAAACAAAAACAAGACACTGGGGGGAGGAAGAACGAAGAAGAGTATAGTTAGTCCAAATGCGGGCCACGCAAGCCCACGTGGAGAGGCACACGTGCCTGGAAGCGAGTGGGTCAAGGGCTGAAACGGCGCCGGTTCCCGGTTGCTGCGAAAAAAGGAAGGTGTCAGTGGGGGCCCAGCGGGCTGAGCCGGTCACCGCACTGTCCTCAAGTCACAGGACAAAATCCCCTCACGGTCCGGTCTGTGTAGCAGCGCGTTACCCCCTTTGCCATGCCGGGTCCCTTTCCATGTACATACATACATACGTAGACTGGCCTTTTTAATCTTTATTATCTCTCTCTCTCTCTCTCTCTCTCTCTCTCTCTCTCTCTCTCTCTCTCACCCATCCTAAATTTATATGATTATTATTTTTTTAGTTTGTAATTGTTACGACCAAGGAGCTTAGAAAAGAGAGTCCTACTAGTTCCACTTGGGAGTGTTTATGGGCGGGATTGGTTTGAGTCGGCCTTAAATCAAGCAGCACAAGTCAATCTTTATCAAATTTTGTCCAATTTCAAATCTGAAGTCCAACCACTCCCTTTTTGGGTCTGAATCAGTGAATTTTGTTGGAAAATATTAACTGAAAATTCGTTATTATAGCATACATGGTCCGTCCAGAGGAATGGCATATTGACACTGGAGTTGTATTATATATAGTGACAATTAATAATAAACATAAATTTTAAATTTGAGTCTTTTGGGTTTAATTACTCTTTCACAAGATCTTAAATGGTACAAGTATTTTTCCATTTCATGACAGATAATAATGGCTTCTATTGGATTTGTGGTGCTTTTACAATGCTGTTTTTACTGAATTAACATGTTATTATGCTTTCATTATGCATATTTAATGTCTGGTGGGAAAGAGAGAGAGAGAGACCAACATCTCTTGCTTCAAAGAGAAGGCTGATGAGCTGAGACAATGAGACTTTAATATTTATTTTCTGAGCAAAGATAATGTAAATATTGGGGAGCTTCTCCAACATAATTAATAATAATAATAACAATATTGGATTCAGCAAAACCTTGTTTTGAATTTAAGAAGTGGGTCTCTCATCATCATCAAAGTCCGAGCTGAGTGTATGTGTGTGAGGGAGTGAGTGATGAGGGTGCTTCTTCTCCGACTCTCTCTCTCTCTCTTCTCGTAAAAGCTTCAGAGCTGCTGCTTCTGCTGGCCCTTCTTTTTAGAACGGATCTTACCGTTTCACTATTTTAATTCCCTTTTTGGGGGATTAATTAGCGAAACATAGGGATTATTATTCACTGTTTTCTTCCCCATTTTCCTCTCTTATTAATATTCTTTTGCTTCATTCTGTCGCTATTTTTCCTTAAGGCAATATTTCACTTAAGGAATATCTTTTGTATTTCTGAGTCCTTATAATTTGGTTTTTTAAATTCATTTTTTAAGATTAACATATTTTTAACTTAATAAAATAGTTATTTTGAAAAGAAATGAGAAGCAAATTACTAGACATGTCTATTAAAAAAAAAAACCCAAAACAACAAGAGTATTCTCATTTTAAATCACCTAAACCCTAACTTGATAGGGTTGCTCTTATATTGGTGTAGGAATAACAATAAAATTATTCTTTTGTAATTGTAAAATTATGAAAAAGAAAAAAAAATAAAACCTAAAAATGAGAAGAGGAAGAGATTAAAGTGAAGATTGCACATAAATATAATTTTATTAAAAATTATGAACAAATACAATTATCTTAAAATATAATTTTGTGTACTAATATCACTTTCTGTATTGAATATATATACATATATATGAGAGAAAATTAGTATTTGAGGTGTGATTGTGCATGCATGAACCAGGTAGGTAGATGGGTAGCGATGGGGGCAACTGTAGAAAAAGGAAGGCAGTATCAAAAGATTAGCTGGAGATCATCACTGTAACCAAGGCCATATGGGGGCTGATGAAGAAGAAGTTTATATATGTATATATACAATTCATGCCAATTAAAATTATATAACCAGCTAGCTAATTAATTAAAGCACTAGCCAGTAACTTAGTAAAACACCCAACTGGACCTTGGACTTGGTGCTCATTGACTTATACTAACCTACTTCTATCAACCCACCAAATAATAATTCATCTTTTTTTATATTATATGCTTAATTATATATATATATATATATTTACCTATTGCTATATATGTTTTTGTAAATTAATAGCTATATATATAAATATATATTATATGATTTATTAATTACTACAAAATATTATTATCACATTATATAATATGTTGCATTTATGTGCATGGTAATGTCTTATACATAAAAATTTTAATATAATTTAATATTAGGAGAAACTCAAAGCACATGCGCTTTTGTAGTTTTACCACAAAAGATAGCTTGGGTTGAGTTGGGTACCATACTTACCTATATGTCCTTTGCATGCAAAAGTAAAGGGAAAGTGAACAAAAGTTTGAACCTTTTTAAACATCTGCCTGTCTTTCCAATATTATTTCTTTCTATAAAAATTCTATCAAAAATTAAACCAAATAGACATTTGAATTACACATTAATTTTTCTTAGATAAATGATTACATATTCATTTAAAATATTTATATATACACGAACTCACAGGACTAGGTAGACGAGGTAAAAGTGCCACTCCCCGGACAAATCCAAACAACACCTTGACATGTAGCCATGGAGGCAACACAAAAGTGGCCTTAATCGATGAATGCTAACTCTCTCAATGGGAATGCCAACAATAGAAACCATGTTGAACACACACTAGAACATCATGTGCGCCATTGATCTTTCACATCGTATGTCAGCTTCAATTTCTTCGGAAGGTTTTGGCATTGTGTGTGAATCCATGTGCTGGCCGTGTTTGGGTGTAGATAGAGAATGCAGTTCTTGAAGCTTTGCATGCAAACAGCAGACAGCAGACAGCTTTCAAAGCGGAGAGATGAATTAATTAATCTTTGCACAAACATGCAGATGACAGTGAGCCAAAGATATCTCAGAGGTGACAACAAGTGTACCCCCAAATTCATTAATTCACTCGAGAAATTGACGCAGTGAGCTGTTTGGCCAATTATTGAACCATATACAAAAGCGACATCCGTGTACTTAGCCTCTGCTCTGCTGTCAATAGCAATTATGTTATATATACATAATTATGTGTTAACGAATAGACAAGGAAAACAAATAAAAGTTATCTCAGTTAACATTTTACATCTTTATTCGTCAATTAGAGGAATGTGTCAGATTAATTACTAATATCTCGCATCATAAATAATACAAGTACACACGACATATACAAATTTAGTGAGATAATTTTTTTTATAAGAAAATTAATATATAATAGGGTTGAAGCTGGAAGTACAAATTTTGAAAGACACAAGACGGCCAAATAATAACAATAAAATAATGGGGTTGAAAATGAAAATTGCAAAATGGAAGATGGAAGTAGGAAATTGGATGATAGTGTTCCAAAACTATACAAACCTTAAACGACGACACTACAGTAACATCGGTGGGGCTACGTACCTAGCCCTGGCCCTGAGTGAAGCGAAGTCCACCAAATACTCTCTCTCAATCATATCTCATTTGAGAGTTTTGAGTTGGAAGGATGGAGGGAAGGACAATAAGGTCCGACGACGATTACAGTTGTTGTTTGCGCTTCACCGTAGACAATAACAATTAATAAAGCCAACCGATGAGCTGTCTCTATCTCTCTCACTCTGTAGTCTGTACCATACTCCCATCTTCCTCAGCCACGTCTGCGGCGAACTTTAAGAGAAAATTTCTTTACCGTTGATGGGTGGGTGCGTGCGTGCTTGCGACAATTAACAGTACTGCTTTTCAAACAATAATTTACCTAAATAAATGTTACATTTTAAGTATTATAAAAAGTTTTACTAAATAGTAAATACTAAGTAATTAAATCGGAGCTAGCAAAACGACTAATCCACCCAACCCAACCCAACCCAACCCAACCTTTTTTCGCAATCAATCCATCCACTATACACTCATCTCATCTCATCTGATGTCGCGCTCTTTCTGTAAGAAATTAAAAGAAAAATAAATTCAAACCTTCTGTATAATGAGCAGGGCTGCTATATCAGGATGAGGTGGAATCATCATGTTTGTTATTGGACTATTCCGGTCTAATTTATAATATAGATTAATTAATTAATTTTTGTAAGATTATAGCTGAATTGATTAATTAATTCACTAAACTATGCTGATTTCACCGATGAATTCAGGAAGTTAATTTTTAAATATAATAATAATAATAATTTAAGCTATTCTAAACTAATCGACGCCTATTAGTTAGGTAGCATCTATAATTTTCATTTCATTTCTAATTGAAATATTTAATCTTGAATTTTATTTTATTTTGCTTTCGTTACAAATTTATATTAATATTGTTATACAAACTTTCTTAGTTATAGGATAGTGTTACTTTTAAATCGATTACGTATGCTATAGTAAATTTTATTTTTTAATTTTCATAGAGCTTAGTTTGAATAGATTTACTAAATATCTCCAGCAGATTAGTCACGAATTCACCTGGAATTTGATTATTTTAAAAAAAAATAAAAATTAATTAAATAAATATGCCAAAGAGTCAAATTCAAAAAGTATACAATGAATATGGGGTAACATATTTGCTTACTTTAATTTGATCAGTATATTTCCTTTTTAGTTTCAAATTTGATTTGATTTGATTTTCTAAACATTGGGAGTTACTTACTAATTAGAGTCCAAATAATAATCCTAGACGAATTAGGGGAGGTGGGGACACGCGCGGCGAGACGAGGTCGAGGTGAGGACACGTCGTCTCGATAAGTGGAATAAGAAAAACCGAGAGATGTACACTTCACCAGATTTATAAATGGCGGCGAATTCTAGGCTGCCTCCCCTCCCATGTTATTCCTAGCTGTAAAAAAGTACAGTTAAAAGATAAAAAAAAAGAAAAGAAAATTTAAAACCCTAATTTAAAATGAATAATTACAAAAGTAATTTTTTAACTATTAATATTAAAGATGTTAAAAACATTATTTCCAAATAGCAGTTTAAAAAAACCAAAAAAAAAAAAAAAATCTTACTAAATCGACCTCACTGCCCTCCATGAACTCCCATTATTATTAACCTCCTTAGCTGTGACTCACCGCTAATCCGAAAGGTCAGGTCGGTTAACTAAAATTATTAATGTGAAAGTGAATTTGCCGAAACTGGTCAAAGCACTGGGGGGACGTTTCAAATTTGACCGACATATTTAAACCGGGCCGGGCATCTTCGCCCTCACGTGACCGGCCACCCAGATTTGGAGAGAATCATAATCATAAATCCTGACGCACGTGCTGACTCGGCACCTTCCGATCTTCACTCATTGGGCCAACTCTCCCTACGTGGCCGAATCTGACACGTCCGTATGTATGGAAGTGGCGATCTGTTCACGGCCGCCGTGTGCCGGAATCTTATGCCGGCGTCGGAGCCGATGTTACGTTGCGGATATATTTTAGGATCGAGGAGGAAATAGGAATATATGGAGAAAAAAAAAGAGAAGAAAATGAAATGGTGAAGTTAATTAGGAGAAAAGGAAAAGGAAAAAGATTTTATTTATTAAATGGGCTGCAGGTTTCGCGGTTTCCGATTTCGGCTGTTGGATCCTATAAAACAGCGATTTCAGTGTTCTGAGTCTCCACCGCAAGTACTAAGCCTTCCTTCCTTCTGCTCGTAGTCCCTCTCTGTCTCTGTCTGTCTCTGTGTGCGTCTCTCCCTCTCTCTCTCCGAGCTTCTGGCCCTGCCCTTTCCTCAAATTCTTCCCAGGAAATCCCTCAAACTTACCCGGAAAATCCCCTCGGAAACGTTTAGATTTGTGGGGAGTGACTTGGTTTCCTTATTGGGTCGATATAATCTCCTTCGCTTTGGTAAAAGGGCTTGCCCCTATTATTCGACAAAGCCTTTGTGTCAACTTTGATTTCTTTTGAATCCAATCCCACCTTTTAATGTTTCCTTTTCTGTCAGATTTTACTGTACCGGCCTGCCTTCTGGTTTTCTCTGCGTTTGAAGCTTCTCTTGGACGATTCACTTCACTTTCTTCCTCCATCTTTATTCTCCCCCGTGTCTACTCTCTCAAAGCAATCTTCCTTTAAATTCACGCTCCTCTCTTATGAATATCGCTTTTCATGGTTTTCGATACGAATAGTGAGAATCTGAGTAGCAGCTTGAGCGAGATGGACGAGAGTATGAACTTGCTATGGCCGATCAAGTACTCCGAGCACAGAAGTGTTACCAAGAAGGTTAAAAAGCCCAGAAAAGGGGCCGTCTCCGATGGCCGAAGGATCCCGCCGGAGATGAACTGTCCCAGAGTTGTTCGGATATCGGTGACGGACCCGAATGCCACGGACTCATCGAGCGATGAGGAGGACGACCTCTTCGGCCGGCAACGAGTGAAGAAATACGTCAACGAGATCAACATCGAAACTGCTTGGAAGAGCAGTGCTTTGGTTGGGAAGAAGCCAGTGAAGGTGAGCCGGAAGCCAATGAAATCGGCAGCGGCAGCGGCAGGCGGTAGTGGGAGGAAGTTCCGCGGCGTGCGGCAGCGGCCGTGGGGTAAATGGGCGGCGGAGATCAGAGACCCGGCGAAGCGCGTGAGGCTTTGGCTGGGGACTTACGACACGGCCGAGGAGGCCGCGATGGTGTACGACAACGCGGCGATCAAGCTCCGTGGACCGGACGCCCTGACGAACTTCCTGACGCCGCCGGCCAAAGACATGTCGGAGATTAACCAAACCTCCGTTTCCGGCTACGAATCCGGCAACGAGTCCCACTCCCACAGCCTGGCTTCTCCAACATCAGTCTTGCGATTCAGAACAACCGAACCAGAAAAGACCGCCAAGCCAGTCAAATTATCTGAACCGGTACCAGATCCGGTTCAGTCGCAGGAAGAATCCCAAGACGAAACGAATTTACAAGCCGAGGCCCCCGATTACTTGCCAATGGACATGCCGTACTTAGACGATTTCTTCAACTTCGAGTCGCCGGAGCCGATAGTCTTCGACGACAAACCAGTTCCATTCGATGAACCGCCGAATCTACACAACAGTGTCTTCTTGAACGAAGATTTAGGCGACATGTTCGTCGATTCAGCCAAGGACTTCGGATCGCCGTCGACGTGGCAAGTCGACGATTACTTCCAAGATCTGGGCTGCGATTTCTTCAGCTCGGATCCTTCAATGTCGCTATAATGAGGTCCCGTCGCCGCCGGATTGTCGATTTTCCGGCAAATTTTGTATCGGCGGTGACAGCGTAACGGCGGGCTTTCCTTGTTCTTCTGCTCTACAAACCGGTGGTTTATTTGTTTGTTTGTTTGTTTGTTTGTGGTAGGCGTCTCCGTTAAAATTAACGCATATATGTACGGAGTTGTGTAAGATTTTATGCTCTCGCTATAAATAAAATGGACTGGAATTAAATTTTCTTTCTTCAACTCTCTTTCCAATCTCTTTTTTAACTTTTTAAATAATAAAATTTGAATTAATAAAATAGTAATAATTGATGCCACACGAAGATGTTATAATCTTCCAAAACAAAATTGTCTAGTGCACCCAATTTTTTTTTTTTTTTTTACATTTTTAAAGTTAAATGGACAGAGTTAAAAACAAAAAAGTGGATTTTTATTAATGAAGGGGCGCGAGATGGAGATGGAGATGGCACGTGTGATGTTTGTTTAGGCAGTAGTTAATGGGAGGAGATCTCCTTCGCCACAGTGGCATTCTTTTTGCCCCCACACGGGCTGGCGAGGCGCAATTGGTGCCCTGCTCTTTGACTGCCTGCCTGCCTGCCTGGCTCGAGCCGGGTCGGTGGCGTGATCGTACGGAACCCCCGTCGATCACTCCCTTTCCTGCTTCCTTGCTCCTTGATTGCTTAATCCGAGCGAGTCCAACCAAGTATTTTGAATCCAATAGAATGAAATCTGTGTCTAATCCTTTTGCGCTTTGATAGAAGATTTCAATTTTGATTATTAACAGAAAGAATTATTGTAGCATCGATTCGACGAGACACAAAATTGAAGTTAAATGTGAATAGTCGATAAGAAGGTAAATCAATTGATTATGCCTAAGAGTAAGAGAGCCAAATGCCAAAAGGCGACGCAAATTCGTTGGATTACGGAACAAATAAGGGAAGGGAAGGATAGGGTAGGGGAAGTGGGGTTCAATCAAATTAGACTTCATTTTGAGCATCAATGCACTCCCACGTACTCACCCACTCCTGCTTGGCTGCTCAACTGTGTTGTCGTGACTCTTGTTTTATAAATATAAAGCATAACTTATAAGATTGATCGAGTTTCAATTGCCCATTTGAAAATCTTATCAAAATTTTTGTTTATAGTATTATGTCCGGAGAGACTTTGTACATAAAAGAAGTAGAAATAATGAGTTCAATTATTGGTTCATTGTTTAGGCTTTTAAGGATAATATTTTTTTTATTTTTTTTTTACTGAAAATGATGTTTTTACCAAAATTTTGTACAAGAAATGCAACTAGGGTGATATATGGTGGTGGGGGGATGGATGATATCGATCGGTGATGTGTATATAATCATGAGGTGCATGTGGTGTGAGTTGCATGTATATACACTTCCACGACCAGGAGGTAGGAGGAGGACTATAACTTCAGACTTACTCAAAGGGGCACTGCCTCTGAATTCTGCCACCATGCGCATTTCACGTGCTTAACGTATATATAGTTACCCCAAGTCAGAACAGGGTCGACGCCGCCCGCCGTGATAGTTGTTCCGATGATTGCATGTCCCACCTCCCATACATTTTCGGCCCTTTTGCCGACGCACCCAACACAGGCCGTCTTAAGAATAAATTACATATTCTATAAATTTTAGATTAAACATTAGTTTTTATATTCCCAACATTTGAATGCTTTTCCAAATTTTAAATAAAAGATAAAAGCTAGAAATTTTATATAAATTAAATTTGAGATTGGAAACCATTTTATACAAATTAAATAATTCGATTTTAGTCGTTATTTCTAAGTCTGTCTGGGTACGGTCTCTCCTCACATATATAGCTAATAGCTTCAGGAAAATGTAAAAGTGAAATCCGAGTAGGGTGTGGGGATGTGGGCCCCCATGTTCCGAGGAAGCAACGTTAATTCATCGAACAAGTGAAAAGAATCGCCGAATTTAATTTCGCAGAGACAAGACATATATAGTTTCTTGGGAAGGGGGGCTTATTTTCCCACCGCGGGTGCCATTGGTCTCCAGGGGAGACCGACTATTCTAGCCTGCCTGCGACTTCTGACCTCATCCGTGACCTCATTTTTTTTTTCTCCCATTCGGTTGGGTGGTAGTCATCTAAGGTACCTTTTGATTTGTAGGTTGGAAAATTGAAATAGAATGTTTATTTTATTTAGTTGGTCATCATGTTTAGTATGATTGTTAATTAGTAATGGGAATGATGATTGATTATTTCATTCTATTACTTGTCATATTTAGTGTGCTAGAATTGATGGTAAAAAGTATTTACTTGTTTGGTAAATTTTGATATATATATATATATAGATTGTGTTTAAATTTTACAAGTCCCAGATGCTCTCTCAGAACTCAGGCCGGCCACCTCCTGTTGTGTATTTATTGGTGTTTAAGTGTGTGATTATTGAAGGTTATCAAAGGGTTTGATCAAATTGGCTTAGATTAATTTCTTTAATATTTTTTTGCAGCTTTCTTAATAAGTAATTAAGCTGCACTGCATCATCATCAGAGACGATGCAGTGCAGCAGCTTGGGGATGATTGGATCAAAGAAACTTGGATCATCAACCGGGGCAGTTTGATCGGACGGCTGCTTTAATCGCATCATCAGAACTCAGACTCAAAGCATGCATGAGAGAGAGACATGGGCGTAACACGAGAAGCTCTTCCAGAGGAAAGGGCTCGGTAAAATCATCGCGTAATCATTGTGTTGTTTTCGTTGGTAGGCTTTGGATTATTAAATAAATTTTGGCTTCGATCCTTGATCGCTTCCTAATTAATCAATCTCTGCTTCTTAATTGGCTCTCACCAGTCATCATGATGACTTCTTTCTTTCTTTCCTCGATCCTCACGTACGTGTCGTGTGACTCGTGAGATCATTTTTCCTTTTCTCTTTAATTTAAAAATCACCATTTCTTCTTCTTATTAACAACACAAATTTATTCCCAAGTTTAATTTCATGCGAAACCATCTAACTTAAATTACCATTAAACTGTTCTTAATCATGATTATGAAACAAAACAACTGGAGTGGAATGCATAAATAGTAAGTGACGAGTGGGTCAAACTGTCATATACGCAAGTTGGGTGCAAATGATAACCAAGACTGACTGACTGACTGACTGACTGACTTCCTTCCAAGTTGATGGAGAGAAAAGAATATTTAATTATAATTTTGGGCAAATCTATTATTAATAAGAATTATTCTTTGTTTAACATTTAAGATTTTTATGAGACTTTGAAGAGCTCTTTTTATTTCTGATTTTTTAAAATTAATATACTTTCACTATAACTTATATGAAATGACAGAAACATATTATTATCTTGAATTTCAAAACCATTAGCTTAGCTCGGTGGTCAGTGCAACAATAACAATTAGTATGAATAAGAGGTAAATGTGAGCTCAAATGTAAACGTAGATGGCCGACATGGGTGCTTTTGGTGTTCAATTACCAACACTCCCAAATTCATGCACCCTACCACAGTTTCTCTTGTCACTTAATTGCTGCTCTTCCCCTTTTATTTATTTATTTATTTATTCATTTGATTTTGGTTTTAGTTTTGGCGAATATAATTGTTCCATTTTTACCTAATTTGTTATAAATTGCTTATGCATCAAGTATGCTTATATATGTTTTAGGGAGAGCTACTAATAGATCACTTGACTCATTAATTCAACTAAAACTCAATACGAAATTAGTAAGTTGACTTGACCCTTAACAAATATTTAACAAATTAGTCTATTTATTTGTTTAATTAATATGTTTAAATTAAATAAAATTAAATTAAAATGGAGAGTTTTTAATCTAATAAATTAAATTAAAATTAAGACTTAATAGATTACCAGCCAATAATGATCTGAGCGACTCTAAAATTAACCCACCTGTTTTGACGCCCCACCCCTAATCTTTAGCAAGGGTCTTAGGATGTATTGATTTGCTATGTCTTACTTTTCCTCGAGCTCAAGCCACTGAGAGTTGACTAAGTTGACTTTTCAAAGCACGCCCATGATGTCTTTTGTGTTCCTGTATTAGGCAAAATGTTGAAGGTTAGAATGGACAACTTTGTTGCTTTAATTTCCTTTAATTAATAATGTGTCAATTTCATGCTGAGGGACGAAAACAGTTTGGATACATCATTTCAGTGTTTTCGAACTTTTTTTTATTTTAAATATTATAAAAATAATTTAAAATATTTTTTTCTATAATTTACAAAACGTTCTGGAGTCATTTCACAACTTGCCGACCCAATATCAGGAATCACAAATTTCTCTCTCTGTTTTCAGCCTCCTTCTTCTTCTTCCTTCAATACTTTGTTTTCAAATCTTGAAGGTCCCTCTCTCTATCATCAAAACTTGCTCTTTCGGGTGCCCTCATTGTTCCCTCGCCAAAGATTACCATTCTCACACCACTAATTATTCCCTTTCTCGGTCACTACCATTTTATCATCTGAACTCTCTCTCTCTCTCGTTCTCTCTACAACACTCTCTTAAGAACACCTCTGGATTCACGAATTTTATAAAATTCAACTATTTGAACTTCGATCAAACCACATTTTCACTATAAAAATGACTTAGATCTACAAGGAGGTAACTCTTTTGATTTTATTAGCAACTTTTGCAGCAAGATCCATTGATATATATATATACATATGCACATTTAGGTATTTGGGTATAAAGTTTAATCTAGATCTACGAATATATGACCATTAGATCTTGTTAGTGTTTGGATATATTAGTCGTTGGGGGTAACAATGTCGGATGATTACCATTGATGGCCAGAAACCACCAGCCGTAGTAGCTTGTGGCAATTGGCTACGCTTTCTGTTTTGGGCAAAAACCTAAAAGATAATTTTATAAAAATTCAATTGTTAAATTTAATCTGTTTTTGTGTATGTTGACCTCCTTGGCGTAGCATTTCTAATGGTTGGTTCTAATTATAAATATTGTTGATGATTGTTTAAACGTACTATAAATTTTATATTTATATTTGTTTGAATGCATTATAAAATTTTTGTATATTATTTATGTTTATTTGTATTATATTTAAATTATTTTTTATATTAAAAATTATATTTATAAAAAAACTCTTATATTTTTTTAATCTATATCTACTTCAGATTTCCATTTTCTTGCAATCTAGATTTCAGAGAGATGATTGGGTGGGCGAGAGGTAGAGAACTTGCCAGCTCCCCCCGTTAACAGAAGAAACCTTATCAAAAATTAGCAGAAGCTTCACGTAAAAGCCAAAACTGCCATTGCTCAAATAAGACACAATTAGTACGTACTTGAAAGAATAATAATAATGAATGCAACTACCCACTCCCACCCCCACTCACCCAAGGAAAAAAAAACCTAACTCATATATGCATTTTATATATTTATTTAATTTATATATAAGACACAATGAGTAAAAGACAAAAATAGAGATTTTTTTTTTTTTTATTTTCAAAGATGCATGGTTGATTGGATTTAGCTGCAACGATAGAAGTGGGCTTTCAATCGATCACTCAGTTGACCCGCTCGACTGATGCAGTTTGAATAAAAATGGAGGCTGGGGGAGGAGGGCAGTGGGGATTGGGGAAGAGAGGCAAGTGTCAAGTGTTAAGTTAGCAGCAGGCGCCTAGGCTTTTAATACAATTAAGGAAAAAACCAACCAGCTGAAAGAGATGGCTCATAAGCAAATCAAATGTAACGGAGCATCTCAGTTGGACATGCATGCATGGAGGATGAGGATTGGATGTATAATACTTAGTAGCCACTTGCTTGGTTGTATTGGTTTTTGGTAACTGTGCAATTGTAACCAAACCCGCTGCATCTTTCCCTACCATCGGGGTCCCCCCACCCCACCCCACCTCTCTTTCTTACCTTAGTGAAGGGAAGGGAAGGGGAGCGAAGCTTCATGATACAACACAACACTCCCATCTCTTCTTCGGCTTCTTGTAGTGCTAAGTTACCCACCAATTTAATTTTAGGTAAAATTGCTTCCAGGGAGCTCTTTCACAGTATTACTAAGTCTTTTCTCCCATTAAATTCTAACTTTGCCTAAGTAGCAAAATCAATTAGACTATAAGAGTAAAAATAAATAAATAAATAAAAATAAGTCATTTTTCATAAGATTAAAACTCGAAGCATTTCCCTAGTACATCAAGACCATTACTACTTCAGATTACAACCCTATTGAATCAACCATTTAGGTGTCTTTTTTATGTGAAAGCTAATTATTTTTATTGAGCATATTTTATCATTTTCCTCAATGATAAAATAAAAAATAACCGTTGTTGGCATGCAAAAGTACATTTTGTTATCAGCCAAAGAGCATAAAATTGTAATGAAATGATTTCATCCGCTTGCAATTTTTTTTTTTTGACTCATTTATTTATGCCCAAACAAGCTATTAATGCTCTTATGGTCACCATTTTTTTTCCCTCCTCTCCCTACCTTTTGTGACAATCCGTTCTTATTTTAGGATGAGAATTTAATTGGAGACTAAAGTTTTGGTCCAACCCGGACTTAATCTGGGGAAATGTCACTTTCAATTTTTTTCATTATTCCAAAGATAGAGAATATACAATTTTTTTTATCCCATTAATCACGTGAGAAGAAGATAAAAATGAAGCACCAAAGTCTTGGATCTTTTACCAATCCAAATCTAATGGTGGCCCCATATTGTCCCTACTACCTCTAGCCACCTACAAAGCTTTCCACACCTAATGGGCCACAAAACCATCTATATATGAAAAGATTGGAAATGTCTCAAATGCCTGCATCCACATGAAACTCTTTAACCTTCTACTGTATGATATCATTTGAACTATCAAGAGTGGGTGCCACACTGCCACTTATTTATTGATAAATAACAGTGCGGTGGCATGTGAAATATGCACGTTCTGTGTTATCAAAAAAGTCATCATTCAAAAGCTCGTTTGGGATCTTAATGTATGTTAAAATGGGTAAATGACCAAACTATAGCCTACGTTGCAGATTTATCTTTAATTTTTAATCTCATCAATTAAGTACCAAACTTTTAAAAAATTATGTTAATTGTGGTTTGACATCAACATTGTATTAAAAGAAAATTACACAATGGTTATAGTAAGTGTTCCCCTTTTGATTTTCCTCTAATTCTAGCCAACTCACCCAAGCTAACTCAAATTCAATGCCACATTGTTTCCTTCCTAAGCACTCAACAGTTTGATAACAAATCACAAATGATACAGTTTTTAAAGTTTTCTGATAATTGATTGATAAAATTGAAACTTCAAAACAAACGTGTGACCAAATTTAACATGCTGTTTTAGTTCTTTAACCCCTCTAAAAAAATATTTAGAATAATACGACTGATTATTATAATTATTTAGAGACATGGGCCGAGCCCAGTTTGTAGGTGGGTCCATTAAGCAGACCGTTTACCCTACGAAAATTGGGTGATAGGCCTTGTGACTGGCAAAATCTTGCTTTATAAAAGTGGCCATCATTAGCTTCACACCTGGTTCAAGTCACAATGGCTAATATTATAAAATTCCATACAAGTATATAAATGTTAAGAGTATTGGCTTTAGCATAAATGTCACAATTAAAAAGTAATTTAATAAATTTTTTTAAATGTAAATCTAAATGACATGAGATGATATGATGCAGTTCTTAAACAATAAATAGATAGACAGACAATGAAAATTTTAAGATGTGAGATATATTTTCTATATATTTACATAAAATCTAAAGAGTGCACAATATAATTCACCGTAATAATAAAAAAAAATAAAAAGGAATGAATTTGACTGCTGACTAGCATTAATTTTCATATCTTGAGCATGCATACATGCATGCATGTCTGCCTATAATAATAATGCAACCTTTTAATTCCAAAAAAGGTAGAATAATTAACGATTGAAGTTGAGATATGACTGACGTTAAGCATATCTAGTGAAGTGATTGGAGATTAATTAATCATCCGACATTACGGGCGAAAACAAGAGATTTATGCCTTGATTCTGGATGAGCTGGATTAGTCGACAGAAAGATTAATGGAAAGTTGATTAAGAAGCAGGAAAAGTATGCTTGTTGTTTTGGTTTTGGTTTTGTCTTCTATGTACGGATCGAATGGGGTAGGGTTCTCATTATCACTGGCGTAAATCAAGTGGGATTTTGGTCTTTGGATCCAATAAGAATTCAAAAGATGATTTGTTTCATATGTACATATTGCAAGCTTTGCAAGATAATGGGGTGGGATTCTCATTGGAAAGAAAAAAAGAAAGTCAAAAGGAAAGGCCTTATAATGTCAACAACCGCAAAGTCCTCTCCCGACATTCTTTGAAACTTTCGACATTCTTTTAGTTGGATGATGGCTTTTTCATTCTTAATTTGTGGATGAATGAATATTGATCCTCCAACCAATCGCAATCCTCGTTCCTTCACATTCTAATATTCATTAGACGGTTGTGAAGATGACAAAGACACCATCATTCTAATAATTATTAGTCATTATGTAACAAGAAATTAATATATACATATATATATAAGAACATGTATAATTAGATCTTCTTCATTATTCATTATTAAGTATGAATGAGAGTTTCATTAGTTTACTCACTTTTAAATTCAAGATAAAATCTTATAAGAAATAGTATAAATCAAACCTCAAAAGAATAAAAAAATCCTTGTTCCAAAAGATAACTAAAATTTTTTCTCTTAACACAACACTTTGAACTCTTGTGCCACTTAACTTGAGCTACTATCATAGTGATATTATTTCTTTTTAACTTAAAATCAATGATGATGATCTAGCAAAAAAATAAAAAATAAAAAAACAGTGATGATGATGATGATGAGATGTTTTTCACATGGTGATGGGGCACCAAAACATGTATTGGGTCCATGGTTGTTGGTAATGGTAGGCGCTATCAGCTGCTGCTGCGGTGCGGATAATAACTCTCGGCGTGGATCACATCAACACAACTATCTTTTATTACGTTGGGCCAGTGACCAGTCCACACCGGCCGTGATATACATTTTGATTTTGAACCGTCAGGTGGTCTGATGACTCTGATCAATGTAGCAGCAAGCCAACTAGCAGACCGGCCCCATGCATGCCGCTTTGAAGGATTTGATTGATGGATAGGAGGATGGATGCTCAAGCCTAGCTCAATAGAATATTGGAGCTTTTTTTAATAAGGAATTTATAATCATTATTTTTTATTAGAAGCTAATCCAGATTTGCTAACAAATAGAAAACAAATATTTAATTTGTTGTAGAGTATATAAACTCCATTCAACCACAATTTAAGCCAAGCCAGACACCCTCTCCGTAGGCCTTCATTTTCTATTTTGAATTTTATTAAATCATTTTGAAAACAATAAAAATGATTTCCACGCTTTTCTTTTGTTTTCATTCATTTTCCTCCTCTCACTGCAAAAAATTAAAAATAGAAACTGAAAACTACGTCAATCGATCCTAAGCAGGAAAGAGAGTTTTTGCGTGGAGAGGGCATCAAAACATGGGATTAGCAGATAAAAGCAATAACCTAGAGGCAACCAAAAAGAATCCAATCATCTACATTTATACTAACATAAAATTGGTGGAAAATGCAGCATTTTGTTTTTCCAATTGATATAAGTCGGTGAAGTTCTTTATAATGACATCATAATTACAACGCCAACCTAATCATCATCTATGTTCATACTAGCATTGAAAATCAACAGAATAAACTTTTAATTTGGTCCAATCCTGCAAACTAATCTTAAACTAGTCCAAAATCATTATTTTACTCCATTTACAGGTCTAGTCTTTTTTTCTATTGGAATTAGCATTGATGGATAGAAAAGTAAATTGAACACTACTATCATGATCGAGTTGGGAGGGATTTCTGGTGAAATTGAACTAGAAAGAGGAACTTTTATGAGATCACTTGATCTTCTTACTTTAATGAGATGCAAAGTTCTTACCAGGCTCAGGATAATGATGCTCAGCCAATCTCATTGCAAAAATGGCTGGCTCTATGCGTGCAATCACTGTCTCTTTATGCCCACTGCTACATTTGAGCAATCTACAGACTGCAACATAGAAAATGAACAAAACAGCAAAGCATCCAAAAGCACTTGCAAACATGGAATGGCAATAAACGCATAAACACATTTCTAGAGCCCACAAGCAAACTGCAGAAAATTGTAACATTAACTGCACTAATCTGAAGACTAGTATACATGATACAGCTATAGCAGTGATGCTGTGTAATTTTTAAGTATTTGTGGAAGAGAGTAGTAGAAAGAAAAAAGAAGTTCCTCGCTAGCTCAAAATCAAGAACCAGTTGTTGCATCATGACCATCTGTTATTAATATTGACAACAAATTATATTCCCATGAAGCATTACTAGCATTAATATCCATCCAATGGAAATTAAACTCAAATGGCCCAAGGTGTAGGTTTACTACTCTTTAAAGTCACAAGTATTCATGCTTTTAACCCAGCCATGCAAACTCTGGTGAAAATGCCCTCCCTGTCTACCCTTCCAGGGAGAGGAGGACAAAAACGAATAAAAAGCTATAACAAATGGTCACTTGTGCATATAATACCTATGTTAAAAAACAAAAAAAAGAAACAAGTTCTAAAAGAAAAAAGCTGTAACGAAATTATATCCTCACCTTCAGGATATGTGACCAAAATAAGAACAAACAGGAAGCCCATGGTTGCATCCTTCAACCTTCTGTTCAGTCTCTGAACTTCATTAATGCTGCACCATGAATTACATCAAGATGATGATTTTTTATACAAAGCTAAATGAAGGGACTCACTGGGTGCTCCAAATATCACCAATCCCCAGTTTTTTACACTAATTCTACCCATATCATGAGCATAAGACAATTAGATCAATTAACAAAAAAGTTGTCACATCATTGCAGTTCCAAGATCAGTGGAGAAGACACGCATTTTTTCATAAAATCATTGCTGATGGGATATGCAATCAGCAACTCCTCTAGTATGTGAATGGATTTCCATCTTTCCCGATAATTTAATTCCTAGATATGGAACGAAACTCTAACATCACTAAATTTCCAATATCTTGGAGACAAGTCCTGAGAATAAGGGAAGGGATGTGATCCAAAAACAGATATCAGTCCGAAGTTCCTGCCCAAACTAACCTTACCATTTTTCAGCAAATGAGATTAATAAGAACTTTCAGCCAGTGATCACTGATTTGTTAGGTAAGGAGACTCATAAAAAAAAAAAAAAAAAAAAGCTCGTGATTAAAAGAAAGAGAAGCAATCTAGTTTTCACAATTTTAGCAAACATTTTCAGCCTCTTCACATTCTTCCACTCATTTGTTCCCTTCCCTGTATGACCATCTAAAACATCACAGATTGACATGTCGAATTATCATTCGAAATGACAAAGCACAATAATCCCCAGTTGAGACCACACGTTGTTAATCATATTTTAACTCTTTCTCAAGCCTCACCTATTTGATTGGCATTGTTTTGTATGTTGTTCCTCTCGTTAGAGAATAGAGATAAGATCTTATATAGTTTCTCTCTGATTCTATGTATATTCTCAGTATTTCTGCAATTCTCTTATATTTCCAGAATATCCTATTTCCTTTTTTAGATGGGACTCTTGTAAGCCCTGTACGCACATAATACGATATACAACGTTATATTCTTTCCTTCAGATTAGCATGGTATCACCCAATAAGGTGTGCCACGTTCACTCAGCTCCCTATGCCCTGAAGCAGGCTCCTCAAGCCTAGTTTGTCAAATTAGCTCTAACGTCCTAAGTTTTAGCCTTCTCTTCTATCCCCTGTCCACTTGTCTTTTTGTTCACAAATCTGTCTTTGGTTATGTTGTTCTCTTACTCCTTGTGTAGAGATGATCTCGCATCGCAGGTATTGCTCACCACAAAAAATTCTTAGTGCATAGTTTGAAATGAAAGATTCAGTTTCCTCAGTTCTTTTCTTGGCTTGGAGGTTTGCCCTAACGATATGGGATATTTTTTATCTGAAGTCAAATATGTTACTGATCTTCTTGCTCAAGCTGAGGTCTCTGATAGAAAAATATATTCTACTCCTCTAGGGACCAACGTTTGCTTTACAACTACTAATGGTACTCATCCACTGTTACTCATCCAAATATTGTCTATGTTCTGCATATTATTAGTCATGTTCCCTCCTCGTATCACTCACTGTTGTTGTCATAATTCGTATCCTACATTATGCTAAGGGTAGTCTCTTATGGTCTTCATTTCTCTGCCCAATCCTCCCTTGAGTTACAAGGCTATGCTGATGCCATTGAGGCCGGTGATCTGACTAAAATAGTCACTCCACTACAGGATACTGGTTCTTCCTTAGCAATTCTCTTCTTTCTTGGCAACAACAAACAAATTGATGTTGCTCACTCTAGTTCAAAAGCTAAATACTGACCTCTTGCAGATACAACATCTGAACTGCTATGGCTACTAGAGCTTTTACAAGATATTGGGGTAACTCATTCAACAACAATGCCTATCATTTGAGGCAATCGATGAGAAATTCAAATTGCTCAAAATGATGTTTTTCATAAGCACACCAAACATATTTTCGTGGTGCCATTTACCTTGTTCCTTCCTCTGTTGATCAAGCTGGTGACATCTTCATCAAAGTTCACCCACTCAGGTATTTCCTTACTTTAGTTAACAAACTCCAGCTGGCTTCATTGCATCCGCCTTGAATTTGGGGGTGATGTTAGAAATCTTATATATCTTGTCTCTGATTCTATGTATATTCTCAGAATATTCTATTTCCCTTATTAGAAAATAGAACGCTCGCATATAAGCTTTCGTATGCACACAATACAAAATAAGCAACTTCCTATTCCTTTCTGAATATGTTACCTCTCAACTATTTTGGAAAAGTATTCATTTAACCAAAAGGAACAGCATATAGAGAGCTTAATAAACACAAAAACTATAAGCATTTGCATTATCTGCGGCATAGCATAGCAGTCAAAATAATGCCCAAATGGAGGTAAACAAGGCTCCAATAAGAAGCTTCTTCATCTTTCCACGCTGCAAAGCGACAGGATATTATGAACCATAGGAGTCTAATCCCCAACCCATTACATTTGTTTCTACTTCCTCCGCAATCAAACACAAAAACGAAACCCTATCAAAATCATAACGACATTTCGAAATAAATAAATAACTCACATGGAAGAGCTCGGGCTATGATCGCGATCGAGACACTCGAACCCTATCCGGCTGCATTTGTAGTGCCCCGGACCTTTGTAATTGCAGTGAAATGGCTTGTTGAAGAAAACGACGTCGGATTAAGCGAAGGACAAGATGGAACGGAGAGCGTCGCAAAGCTTGTCGTGCAATGCAAGCCGGAGATTATCTCGACGACTGATCTGCTTCGATCTCTTCCATTTCCAATTCCACGAGGGAAATTCCATATGCTGGGGTTTGAAATTGGAGGGAAATCCCGGATTCTGGCACTGCAGTTTCTATTTTGTTTGTTTAAAAATAACAAATTCTATTATACAAATAATATTATTAATTAATAAAGGCCAACATTATAATACCGTATTAAATTTTTTAAAAGCCGTCTAACTAAGCTAACTAGAAGTAGATCTTTTATTTTTCTAAATCCAACGTTTTAGAGATTATCTTGATTTTCCTTATAAATATAAGAGTGAGTACCCATCACATTATTTTAAGAGTTAATCTAATTAATGCAAATATAACTTTTTAAAAGTAGGATAAAAATATTAAATTAGTGCCCAATATATTTTACTTTTTGGTGTTTAATATTGAAAGAAAATAAATATTGAATTACGATTGCAAAACACATCCATTCATAGACTCATAGTTTATATATATGTTTCAACATTGTTCATGATATAAAAACAAAAAAAAAAAACAAAAAAATCTCCCTCTCAGACAACTGTAAAGGTACACCATCACTTCTTATTTGTGGGGTTGGGAGAAGTCCACCTATGTATTTTATATAGAGAGCACAATCGTTTTATTTTATTAGGCCCTTATTCCTAGTAACTAGTAATTGCCATACCCAAAAGTACTAGACCTGCAGCGCACACGAATTGCAGCAAACTCTCTTCGTCACCCCCATGAAGCTTCTTGGTTAGCGCCCGGCGCTCGATTGGCCATCTGGGTCTCCTGCTCGCTGCCATCCTCACCAGAGATCTCCTCTAAAGACCGCCCCTTGGTCTCGCTCACCAAGAAGGTACAACAAAATCCAATCATATTTGTGAAGGCCAAAAAGATCATAGCATTTCTTATTTTCTTAGAGTTTCCATTCAAGGTGTAGCTCTGCACCCCAAACGTCCCGACCATGGCACCAGCCTTCCCTGAAGCCGCGCTCAGCGCATGACATGTGGATCTCAGCCGGGTCGGGAACAACTCTGCTGGCAGCACGAACGTCGTGCTGTTGGGGCCAAAATTAGCGAAGAAGAAGGTGAGGCCATACAAAACAGCAAAGTAGAATTTGTTTTCCTTCAGATCATCATACTTGAGCCCCATAATGAGCATGAAAACCGACATCATGAAGAAGCCCACTAGTTGAATGTAGAACCGCCCAATCTTTTCGATGAAATACACTGTGAACCAATAGCCCGGAAATGTACCAAAAAACGCAATTATGAACATGGCCTTGGATGTCTGGAAAGCTTCTGTGAGAGCACTGACGTTGACGTCTTTCTCAGTGAGACCCATGGTTGGAAATATATCCTTCTGAGCCAGGTTTTGGCTGTAGAAGGCTATGTCCAACAAGAACCACGTGCTCATGGTTCCAATCAAGTGATGTCCATGCTTTCGGAAGAACTGATTAGAGAGCAGGCCGTAGTTGTTGGAAGCCCTAAATTCTGCCACCTTGTCTTGATCAGCCTGGATCTCCACATCAAGAACCATACCTGCAGTTAGAAGAAATATGCGCGGACTTAAAAGAATGAATATTATAGAAAAAGTTATCTAAAATATCATCATGATTAAGCAATTACATTGCTTCAAATAATTAATTCAAATTCGATCTGGTTCTAATCTTAAATTAATTACAATACCCATATCAAGAGCAGCTTGCTTTGCGTTCCCTTGTATGAGGGCTGTGTACCGTCCAGTTTCTGGCATCTTCATCCGCCAATAGTAAGTCAAGATTGCCGGAAGGGCTCCGAGCATGAGCACAATTCGCCACATGAAATCGGCCTCTGGTTCCGTGGAGAAGACATGCTCGTCCTTGAATGCCGGGCCTTTGTGTTTGAGGAGGAAGAGCTTGGACAAGGTCATGGTGACGAGCCCAGCGAAGATAATCCCAACGCCTTGCATGGCAAAAACAGCTGCTATGAAAGCTCCTCTAGTTTCCTTGTTGGCGTACTCCGACATGATGGTGGCGGAGAGGGGGTAGTCACCGCCGATTCCGAAGCCCAGCCAAAACCGGAAGAAGCACAGGGTAGTTATCACCGATTGTGCGGTGGAACCGAAAGAAAGGCCGGAGCCAATGGCGCAGATGACCATGAGAATCAACGTGATGCCATAAACTTTCTTCCGGCCGAGCTTGTCACCAAGCCAACCGAAGACTAACTGGCCGGTGAGGGTGCCAACAAGAGCGACTCCGACGACAAAATTGTTGACATTTTGAGGGAGTTTCCCAGGCTTGGACGAGGAAGGATTATAGTAGTAAAGACGGCCCAAGAGCTTGGAGATGGTGGAGATGCAGAAGAGATCATAAGCATCTGTGAAGAATCCCATGCCGGCAATCACAATGGCTTTGAAATGGTACCATTGAATTCGAGCAGTGTCAAGAGCCTTGAGCATAGCAAGGTTGTTGGAAGCCATTTTTGCCGATAGGGAGAGACTTGCTTATGCTAGCGTTGTGTGCTATGGGGGACATTATATACACTTGGTTTATCTAGTATTATATTGTAGATTAAGACGTTTAAAACTATGTCTTTGGTTAACAACAAGGGAATTAACAAAGTAAGGTTTACATGGATATTCTTTTGCTTAGAAAAAATCAAGGATATGCGTAACCAAGTGCAATGCTATTTCGTTGAGTACGTTGATTTAAACTTTAATTCCCTTTAATTTTCTTTCTTCATTTTTGGCAAATTATACTAACTTAAAACTTCCAGTAAAAATTAGTATACCACTAGAGGGATAATTTAAGGGTAAAAATATTGAGTTAATGATGTTGCAATCAAAGGTTAGCATAAAATATTGTATGTGAAGTCCATAAATACTACACGAGTACAATAAGAGAAAGTTCAACACAAAATTAACCCCACCAAACATAACCTAATGGGTGGAGTTGTGTATGCTCCATCTACAAACATAAGTATGCATTGAAATTCAAAATTACTTTTTTTCCTTTTACTTGATCAGATAAATGAAACCAAAATATTGTTCCTAATTTTAAAATTTGATATTGGGGATCTTTTTGGCATATGTGATCTGTTGTGGTGTGGACAGCTAGGATTAACTGCCAGTTGTTTGGTTGGCATTAATGCATGTCTTAATTTGTCCCTTCTCTTAGAGAAGAGCCCGAAATGTGTTCTCAATCTCATCATCAATAATCTATAGACAAGGGGTCCTAATCAAGCTTTCGCTTTTATGTACCTTATTTATTGGGTTTAGGATTCAACTTAAAACGACTTATGGTGATATTGACCCTAATCAGCTTTAGCAGTGGGATTGAACAGTTATAAGGCTAAACGGGTGATGAGGTTGAGTTTGATTTCCCAGTTTCATTGAAACTACTGAAGAAGCATTAGTGCAGAAACATAAACTTATGGGAAGTCCAATGCATATATGCACATGACTTGACTCTCGTTGTGGTCTCATCCAAGCTACCTCCGAATCCTTTCGACAACAATTCTGTACACATTTGATGAGAAACTAAAAGAAGAGAGATACAGATACATTAATACAAGTCAACATTTGCAAGGTAGAGCAAGAAATGTAATTTCAAATCGTAACTAAAATCAAGAATCAGCATAAGAAAATCAGATACATGACTTGAAATAAACCAAAGTCAAGAAGTATGAATTATATATATATATATATATATATTATATGTATATACAAATATATTGAAACACACGTAAATACGTGTACGTGGTGTGCAAAACAGAAGTCATGTAAATAACACATGGAATGAACCGCTGGCAAACAATGTACTACAAGAATTTCGGGATTTAGTGATAGAATATTTCCGTCGTTAAATTTAAAAATCCATCGCAAAATGTATTTAGTGACGGATTAGCGACGGAAAACGTCTGTCGCTAAAGTCTATGTCACTAAATTTTTTTTTGCGACGGATCCGTCGTTATATTAGCGACGTCTTAGCGACGGAAATATTTCCGTCACTAAGTGTATTTTTTTAAAAAAATTGCGATGAAATATTACGGTCGCAATATTTTTTAAAAAGAAATTAAAAATAAGAATTTTTTATTAGCGACAGAATATTCTGTCGCTATATTTTAAATATTTTATTTTTTAAAATAATAGCAACGGAATTTTCAGTCTCTATTATTTTAGAATTTTTTTATTAGAATAATTTTCGAGAAAGAATTTCTAATATTTTAAATTTTTTTTATTAAATTAATTATAGCGACGGAATTTTCCGTCGCTATTAGTTTTAGAATTTTTTATTCAATTAATTATAGCAACGGAATTTTTCGTCGCTAATAGTTTTAGAATTTTTTTTAAATTAATTATAGCGACGGAAAATTCCATCACTATGAATTTTAGAATTTTTATTAAATTAATTATAGTGACGGAATTTTTCGTCGTTGAGGTAAATTAAAAAAATTAAAAAATATATTAAAAATTTATTGCGATGGAATAATTCGGTCGCAATCCATTAATTTTTTAAAAAAAATTTAGAGACACAATTTGTTTCTGCCGCTAAAATTTATATATTTTTTAATTTAATTCTAAAATTTATATTTATAATATAAAAATAAATATTCAAACAAGATACTAATAATTGTCTATTACATGCTAATATAATTGTTTGTTACATACTAATCGTTACATAAAAATAACTGCAAAAACTAATCAATCATTATATAAAAATAATTACAAAAACTAATCATCTAAATCATCACCAGCATTAGGTGAGTCAAGTTGATGAGTCGATTGTGGCTGAGAAGAAGAAGAAGAAGGAACAATACCGCGAGTAGATGCAGTAAGTTGTTCAATCAAAAATCGCATCTCAAACATCTGTCGTCGAACATCGCTTAGCTCATGAGCTTGCGAATTTATCTACTCTGTCTGCGAATTTATCTACTCCGCTTGTGAATTTATATGCTCCGCCTGCGAATTTATCTGCTCCGACTGCACTTTTAATTTCTCTGTCATTTCTTGTATAACTGGGTTTTCACTAAGACCAAATGAGACAGAGGATGAGCTGCCAATGTCAAAAAAATTTGATTGGGATAAGGATCCCGTGCCGTAAATCCTCTTCTTTTTGTTTTTTCCCCCGGCAGTTTGGATGAATATCTGATCGCAATCTGGCTCCTGAGGCTCCTCAGACCATTCATTTGGTTGAGTTGCCTGCTCTAGCAACTGTCCGTACATTTCCTACAACAGTTTAATGAAGAAAATAAAATAAATAAATTATGAATATTAAAGTTTATGTTAATTATAAAAATGATATTATTTATAATTAAAAAAAACTTACAGCGACACTCGAAGAACGTTTGTCGACATACACCATCTGTCCTTCCTCAATTTTTTTAGAATGAGTTCGTTTAAATAATTCAATCAGTGTAGGCTCTCTCCCAAACTCATGTGTCTAAAAAAAAATGATATAAAATTAACCATGTTAATAATAAAAAATTTTAAATATTAACAAATTAAATAAATTAAATTTCTCACCATTCGTCTTTTATGCTCCGCTGAAGATATAGAAACCCCAGTATGGCGGGAAGGACTAGCCCCAAGGCCACCTGTCTCACTCAAACGGTTCAGCGATGCTTGTGTAGACCGTTTCTTAAAAGCTTCATCTTGTTCTCATTTCTGCATCCAGCTATCCCAAACATTATCTGGCACAAAGATCGATTTTCCATTGGCATGCCACTTACGAATGTTGTTGATATATCACTTCGCTGCTTTTTGTGCCCACTCTCCTCTCACTAATGCATCAATTGTAGGATTTCACTGAAAAATTTTCTGTAAAAAAAAAAAGATTAAATAATTTAAACATTTCTACATTAATAGTTGAAATATATATATTATTAATTTGAATTTAATATCGCAAATTCATCCCAATACAAGCCCTTTGTCTCCGAAGGCACTTCTTTCCAAACATGATCTTCCTTATGAAGACGTTTCTTGAAGATCGTCGATATAATATGGGAGATATTCATTGTACGACAAAAGATGCTCCTGTATACAAATAATAATGATTAGTAAAAAAATTAATACATGTCATAATGTAAAAAAAATTAAAAAAATTAAAGTTACCCATCGCCATCTTGCTCTATAACATGTAGTGGTTCGGATGTAAAATGACTGGCAGTCGAGTGAGATAATGGATGTACTGGTGACTCTGCAAGAAAGGTCAGTGAAGAAGCAACTGCAGGGGCAGCAACAGGAGATGCTGATGGGAGAGAGGCCGATGAAATATCCCCCGAAATATGCGGTGCTGCAGTAGATGAGGTGGAAGCGACAATAGACCCAAACGAGTTAGGTCTAGAACCACTGCGTCCTGCACGATATCGTCCTCTAACACTTGTCATACCTATAATGAAATAAATCAATTAACAAAATCAATATCATTAATAATTAAACATAAGTATTTAAATCATAAAATTCACCTCTTATCACTATCATATAAGTCTACATCTGTGTCATTAGATTCTAAGTCGTCATCGAAATTTAATTGAAGAACTTGTTCATCCTCTGATTCAGAGTCATATTCAGAGTCTGATCACAAGACTTGCTCATCATACGATTCAGACTTATCTTCAGAATCAGATCTCAAAACTTGCTCATCATTCAACTCTAGGGCTTCATCAAATTCTGATTCCATAACTGGTTCATCATTTAAATCAGCGTAGTCACTGTAACGCCCCGCTTTTCCGAGTGCGTTAATTCTTGGGACAATTCTGGGACGATAAATTTTTTTTTCAACTCATACTAAATCGCATCATTTCTCGCATCTGTCCCAAAATTGCCCTACATTACTTTATCTCGAAAGAGAGACATCGTATACATACCTTAAATGTGGAAGCTAGAATCCAACCTGACATCTTACTTTAACATAAATCATAAATCAAATCTTTACATCCTCGTCTCTCGAACTTAATCCTCAACATAACTTAAAACATAACATACGTCTCAACTAACATCAGCACATAACATGCATTCTTACTAACGTGAACCCTAAATGGGGTTATACATCGTCATCATTAACCATAAGGTTACATCATCGTTCATCAAACATCTATCATAACTCATATCTTACATCATGGACTTTCAAAACGTTCAGATTTCAAAGTAGCAGAACTTAAACACATGGGCTACATTACATCATTCACCTTATCATTCATTTCATCATGCACTTGGAAAGTGCTATTTCATGCCTCATTCATCCTCGTACTTTCTACAATCTCCATGTAGAACGTTTGAATATTCCAGGGGCAAAGCCCAAATTAGATGATGAACCATCTAAGTAAGAATATAAAAATCATTTTCGTGCATGAATGCAAAATGTCTTTTCCTTTCATTTCGGTTTGAGCCGACCGTTCCTTATGCTACTCTCCATTTTTACAGCCTCCTTACCAGGCCGAGGTGTATGGGTGCACCATTGGAAAAGTAGTAGCCCCGGCTCGTACTCGCAAACCCCTATGCGGATGCATGATCAATAATTTCATCGTGAACACATGTACATTTCATCATCAATACATGTAAATGCAATCTACATGATTTATTCATATCAAGACATGCCAACATAATACAACTGTTTACATAAAATTAGGTTTTGGAAAAACAACTTACAAATCAAGTATTTTCATAAAACTAAATTCAGTTGAAGAATACCACTTACAACAAAGCATTTTTCATAAATCCAAATTCATTTGGGTAGTACTACTTACCTCATACGCATCTTAAAACATCTTGATTCTCATGCCAAGCTTCTAACGTAATCAATTTGAATCCTCAACATACTCTGGCCATCATATACATTTAATAACATCAATATTCCTCATAATTTCCTCATAACTTATCCTTTATTTTTTTCTATTTTTTCTCAATAATTAATTCCTAAATAATCGAAACTAAGCATTACTCAAGCATATCCTCAAATTTTTATCTATAATAACTCATAAAATAATATTCCTAATTTACTGAAATTTTCTAGAGAATTCTGTTTACCTTAACTTAGCCTCCCAGGCTACCCCGGTATACGTGCCTTGACCCCGAAAGACGTGTCTAACCTCAATTGCCGCGCACATCCTCGATTCTCACTCACTACCTTGATTCTTGCACATTACCTCGCTTCCCGTCCATTTACCTCGATTTTTGTGCGACATCTTAATTTTTACGCGTCGTCTCGATTTTCGTGCACCACCTCAAAACGCGTCCCAAACTATTTTTCTAACCAAAAGCTCTGGAATATCATTACATCTTCATTTCCTATTTTTTAGGATTTTTCTAAGATTTTTCAGTATGTTTTTCAATTTCTTTTCTTTTTCTTCCTTTTCTTTTCTTTTCTTATTTTTCTTTTTCTTTTCTATTTTTCTTTTTCTCTTTTCTTCTTACTATTCATCTTCTTCCTCTCTGCAACGCCTCCCTTGCATCTTGTCTTCTTCTTCTTTCTTTCTTTTCTTTCTTCTTCTTCTTCTTCTTCTTCACCGTTTCTTCTCTATGGCTACAACGCACAAGACTTCCATGGCCGCGCGAAATAGTTGGTTGCCCCAACCGCCACCTCGGCCATCCTCGATGTCGCTGGCCGCTGCCAAACCGACCCCAACGCGAGCCTCCGCGCAACAAGCCTCCATCGCGGCTTGCTGCTTCGCACGCCTGCCTTCGGCCACGGCTAGTTGCAGCCTTGCCGCAACTGGTTGCTGCCATGGCCGCGCTAGCTTCTTTCGGTCCCCTCCCGAGCTTCCAACGACCCCTCTGACCTCGCTGGACATCGCCACCATCATCCTCCGCCTCCTACGCACAGCAACAGAGCTACTGGATGTGGCTGGTTGCTCGCTTCAGCGAACAGCCATGGCCGAGCTTCAAGGTCTCTCTCTCTCTCAGCAGCTCTTTCTCTCTCTCTCGGCTTTTCTCCCTATCTCTCGAGCTTGCTCTCACTCTCTCGGCATCTCTCTTTCTCGCATAAGCTCTCTCGGCCGAAGCTTGGTGCCATGGCCGATTCAACCATAGCTTTTATTCTTCCATCACCCACCCGATCTCTCTCATGCTCTCTCTCTGGATATATAGGCAGCCACCGGTGGGCCACCGGCTCTCCCTCTCCTGACATCTCTCCGCCCGAAGCTCTCCCTCCTTCATGCGCGCAAACAGCAGCCTGGGAGAAGCTTCACGCGTGCATTCCCCTGCATGCCATTCCTTGCCCGCACATGCCCATATACATATATATACTAATTTAATATAGAAATATACATATTTAATCCTCCTAATTAAACTTAATTACACTTGGGAATTCTCTAATTGTGAATACACCCTCTAACGATTCATTAATTTGCATTACGAGGCTTGAAATTCAAAATTAATAACTTCGGATTTGCTTAACAAGGACGATTTTTGCCCTCGGGTCCTCACTGGGCCATTGATTCGTCCTGAAATCACCCAAGGGTTTATCGTTATGAAAAGCCAGAGCCTCCCTAGGGTCCTGTTGAATTTTCGGACGACCCCTATGACAATTCGGTATTTCAGCCTGATCCGACACTGTATTTTAGCTGTATCGAAAAGTGTCTCAATTTCGATTTTTTTTACTTCTATAAATCTTATCTCGGAACACTTATCGAGATTATACCATTTTCCTTAGCTAATTACACTTCAGGGCATTTCCTCCAGTCAATTCGACAATTTATTTTGCTATCCGACCAATTTTTCAGTATTTTATTCTCCCTTAAATGACGTGGTGACCTTACGCCGAAACGGGGTTTTACAGTCACCATCATTCACTGTCTCAAGGATTTGGGCATCATCAACTGCGATATCGTGTAGTTCCACGTCATCCTCTTGGTAAGGCAACGCTTCACGTGGAAGGGTCGCCTCTTGATTATTAAAAGATTGTGGAACCTCTACTATGAACCTCGGTTTGACTTTTGTTACAACCAACCAATCGCTTTTGTTACGCCTCAAGCTTGGATATTCAAAAAAATATACTTGAATCGCTTGAGAAACTAATACAAATTGCTCGTTTGTATTCCATTTCTTCTTTTCATTGACCTCGACGATCTTATATGCATGATGAATCTTCACCCCCTCGTTCAAAGTTGGAATAAACCAATCGCCCTTGAATAATACAACTTTCTTGAATGACGATACTGAAGGATACTCGAGCTCGACAATTTCTGTTATCCGACCATAATAGTCCTTCTCGGGATCATCGTAGTTTGATACTTTAATGCACATACCACTATTCATAGTGTCTTTATTCGAACCATGGCTAATTGTGTGAAATTTAAATCTATTAACAAACTAGTTAGGGTACGTTGTAACAGTGTTAAAATGTCCTTTTGCGAAATCCCTTATGTATGAATTGGTCACATTGTTCGTAGGATCGCGAGTCTATTAAATAAGACAGATATATAAGAAATAATTATATAAGAAATTGAGTAGAATTAATATTTTAATTAATCAACTCACATAACTATTAAACCAAGAAGAGAATTCCTTATTTGTTAATTGTTCAATGATGTGCTCGCCAATGCCGAGATTACGTTGCTTTAGCTCAGCATCGTAAATTCTTGAAAAATTAAAAAGGAAAAATGAAAATAACTACATTAGACTATTCAATTTAAATATAATTTAGAAATTAACAACAATTAATTAGCAAAATCTTACTACATATATGATTCAACTTATGGACAATTCATCAAAATATATTTGTGTGCAACATCATACTCTTCATCGAATAACATTCGTGACTTTTTACATCCAAATGGTTGACAAGGATGCTTGAAAATTGATAACTTCCCCTCCTAGTCATCCCCTTCATTTACAACACCAGCATCGTTGCGTGGCACTCGTGTATACCTTGTAACAACATGGTCCTCAAAGTAATGAGAACACAACAATGATGTTTCTTCCACAACGTATGAATTAGAAATAGAGCTTTTCACTCGAGCTTTATTTCTAACTGTTTTCTTCAACTTTCTAAGGTATCTATATAAAATGTATATAGTAATTAGATAAGTGAACTACAAAATAAATATGTTTCTTATTAAAAAAAAAATATCAATCTAATAAATAGTACATTTCAAACGGATACATCCATCGATATTGAACTGGACCTGCTATCCTTGCTTCATAAACCAAATGGACTGGAAGATGCTCCATAGAGTCAAAGAAACTTAGAAGGAATATGAGCTCCAACTTACACAAAGTGATGGGGATGTAGTTCTCTAATTTCATCATATGCTCACTTTTAATAGTGGTCGATGTCAAATCTTTGAAGAAAAGACTCAACTCAATCAATGCCTCCCATACTTTTTGCGGTAGTAATTCTCGAAATGCAACGGGCACCAACCTTTGCATGAACACATGACAATCGTGACTTTTCATTCCAAACAACTTAAACTTCTTTGTGTCAACACATCTAGCCATGTTTGACACATACCCATCAGGAAATTTTAGATTTTTTACCCACGCACACAGGACAACTTTTTCTTTCTTGTTCAAAGTAGAAGTTGATTGAGTAATGCAGCGACAATATTGATTCAACTCTTCTCTCGACTTCATCGTGTCCTTAGTTTTGCCCGGTACATTCATCACTGTATTGAACACATTTTCGAACACGTTTTTCTCTATATGCATAACATCCAACTTTTATCGAATAAGTTGAGTTTTTCAATAAGGCAAATCCAAAAAAATGCTCTTACTCTTCCAACCACTACCATGACTGTTATCCGCATTAGTCTGTGCAGCATTGGGTTGTGTCGCCTTCACTAAACCCAACTCGTCCAAGGAAGCAAGTATCTCAGGTCCAGACAATACAGGAGGTTGTGTTTTTTTTACCAATGTATTTTTGCGAAATACATACCTATTCCGTCGATACAGATGATCTCGATGCAAGAATTTTCGATGGTTGTCAAACCATGAAATCTTTCGACTCTTTGACAGGTAAAATGCGTCCGAGTGAATCTTGCAATAAGGACATGCTAGCTTTCCGGCCGTCCTATACCCCGAGAGCATTGAATATGTAGGAAAATCACTAATGGTCCACATCAAATCCGCTCTCAGTTAGAAATTTTGTTTCAATGAGATATCATATGCATGCACACTAACATCCCACAAATGTTTTAACTCTGCAATGAGAGATTGTAAGAAAACATCAAGTTTTGCCTTAGGATTCTCTGGTCCTGGCATTAGCACTGTTAAGAACATTGTTGTATCCTTCATATACATCCAGGGTGGTAAATTATACACCGTGACAATGACAGGCCAACAAGAAAATTGCTTTCCAGATTGACCAAACGGCTGAAAGCCATCAGTACAAAGACCAAGTCTGACATTCCTTTTCTCGGCAGCAAATTCCCTACGAGTCTCGTTAAAATGAATCCACGCAGGGGAATCCGACGGATGACACATGACGCCATCTTCTACCACATGATCTGCGTGCAACCTCATTTCTACTACTGTTGAATTGGATGCACACAATCTCAAAAGCCGAGGAGTTAAAGGAAAATAATGCATCTTCTTATAAGGAACACAAGTTTTTTGTCGTTTGCTACTGTCAGCTTGATCAACTTGCTTGTACCGATTCTCATGACAAAACTTGCAGATTGTTAAATTACTGTCATCACCCTAAAAAATCATACAATTATTTCTACAACAATCAATTTTCTCAACAGGAAGGCCCAACCCTCGAACCAGATTTTTAGTACTGTAAAAATTATCAATCACCGTATTAGGTTAAGGAAGAACCTCCTTAAGTAATGCACAAAGTTGATTGAATCCCCTCTCAGATAGATGGTGCTCTGACTTAAAGCTAAGCAATCTAGAAACAAGCGACAACTACGTATACTTTCGACAACTAGGATATAACTCTTTTTTTGCAGCACTAAGCATGTCATAGAATGCTTGAGCTTTCGGAATTGGAGGTTTCTCCTCCATATTCGGATTGAAATCAGGCCCGGCAACATCCATTACCATAGTCTCAAATAAGTTGCTTAGCTCTGCTTCAAGCGTTGATGCTGAGTAAGACATATCGACTGAATTTACCGTAGCAATAACTTTCCCATGAAGTGTCCACTCATAATACCCCGGTACGAAACCTTTGGTGAGTAAATGACTTGTCACGGTATCCTAGTCACAAAAAGCCATGTTCCTACACTTTGGTTGATTACAAGGACATTTAATCTTATTCCCATCCATCCACTCTGGTTGACTATTAGCAAAATTAATAAATTTCTCAACACTCTTGATAAATTCCGTAGAAACATAACCATCCTCCTTACGCCTGATATACATCCACTGACGATCTGATCTCATTTTTTTCTTGTACCATTAAATAATAAAAAATTACTAAATTATAATTATAATATTTTTTTATTTGAGTTGTTTTAATATTATTCCACTGAACCACTCCTTATAACTCCTCCTTAAAATTTGAAGGTTAGGACCTATCCCATCCGGAAATGAATCGTGATATGACCGCTAGCGGACGTATTTACTCGCGATACGAAATTTCAGCAGTATCTCAGCACAGTTCTCCAAATGCACGATAAAGATTATGTGTTGATTCATACAAGTTAAACTCAATTTGAGTCAATTGCATGAATCAAAACATATTCCTATATGCAACCGAAGAACAACATGAAATGCTATTGAATTTTAGTACCATGTATGAGTAAATTAATGCGTATTCGCTGGGCACACAACACGACACCAAATTTCCAGACTATCAAATTGGACAATTCAGTGATCTCCTCGCTCCATCGAGAAAGTCATCGAATGGGAATTTAAGGTTAAGTTCCAACAAATTTAATTAAATAGCTAAAAAATATTTAATTAATTATATTTTGTATTTAATATAATTTTTAGAGAAAATTGGACAAAATCTCTCCTATAAATGGACTACACCCTATAGGATACACATAATCAAATTTACATAATGAATAATCAAATACACAATTTGTAACGCCCCACTTTTCCCAAGCGTGCGTTAACTCGAGATTTCGGAAACACAAGTCTCTCGATATACATACCCTCATCATACTCATTTCCTAACAATCCTAACTATACATTCTCAGCATTTAAAATAATATACTAAGACAAGTATTATCAATCACATCAGCGAAAGCAAGATTGAAACCTCAAATATATACAACTGATAATTCCTTTTACAATAACTAAATCGATGTTTCACATGAAAATATCAAAATGTTACATAATCTCTTAACATCGTAATCATAGACAAAAACCTACGAAAACTAAACATAACAGCTACATCTCGATGATATTCTTTCTTTTGGCGCCACTGCTTTCTTCTAGAACGTTTGAATATTCCAGGAATATAATCCAAATTAGATGCTGAATCATCTAAGTGAGAGTTCAAAAATATTTTCATGAATATATGCAAAATCATATATAAAATCGACAAATCCCGACATGCACCAGTCTAAGAGAATCCCACGTAGCACTTAGTCCTAACCGAGGAAAATGCAATCTCTCTAAAGGTGACACGACCACATCGATCCATTGGCAAACCGATCCTGCTTAAGAGGGACAACCTCGACATATGAACCCGGGAATCACCCCATTGTCATTGTTAGGCTTTACGCTCCTACTCAAAAGCACTCCAAAACCCAACGCAACCCTAGCCCCAAAAGTGTCACATCAGCACTATCCTTGGAATCGACGTCACCTCGGCACTAATGTTATTGCTCAAAGGAACCTGGGGTGGTGTCCACTCGCAGCCCCGCCACTTGAGCCAACAACTGGGGTGGTGTCCACTCTCAGCCCCGCTACTTGGGTCCTGTGGGGTGAAGTCTGTCCCAGCCCCGTCCCAAGTAGGTCACCTAGCATTAATCCTAGGTATGCATCCCGAGTGCTATCATTCTGGGCTACGTCACAGGTTAACAACCCACATCCCACATAAACGACACAAAACAAGCCAATGTCGAAAATCATAATATGCATAACTTAAAATCAACATTTCGATGTATGCAATTTACCGTACGAAATTTAATGCATGTGTAAATAACCGTTTAGACAATCCATCGCAATAAACCAAGCCATAGGGATGAACACTCACAGTAAACCATTCACATGTTACTTGAAGTCTTTTCGGGTAGAATCACTCACAAGTCAAAACAAAGTTTGGGGGCGAACACTCACCTCTACGTTTTCAGATCGCCTCGATCCTCGTGCACAACCTTGTTATGCGTGCCAAATCATAGACACTTGAATTTATAGTCAACCTCGAACCACAACACTTTCTAAGCACCATATTTAATAAAGGAAACATTAAAATCCATTTTCCTCAATTATTTCACATTTTCCTCTATTTTCTCCCATTTTTTACCTCAATAATTCCAAAATAATTATTTTCTCAACTATTTTTCTAAATATTTCAACGCCATAATTCTTAAAATAATTAATTAAAAACACTAGAGTTGAAATTACCAGAATACCCTTCCTCACGCACCCTCACGCGCTTGGCGCGTGTGTGAGGGTGAAGGCTGGCGCGTGGCTGCACACACCACCGTCTTCTCCAAAAATCCGGTCACCGGCAATTGCTCGAATGGCCACAAAATCGGTACTGTCTAAAAGCCCTTGAAGAGTCGATCACAACCTCACAAAAATCAGGCCGAAAGGTCACCGAAAAATGGCCCAAATGGCCAGTTGCAGGTCCGGCGAGGCGGACCGCTTCGAACCCTCGGCCTTGCTCAAACAGCCCTCAAAAGCTCACCAAAATGCTTCAAAACACTCCCAAAACGATCCTTGATGCCTTGAGACCAAAAAACCCTCTATCAAAGCTCCCAAAATCATCCAAAAACAAGGTCGATTTGTGCTTCATTTTCAGCTGAAAACCTTAGGTATTTATAAGCTAAATTCGACCCCTACGTGGCCGATTTCCGGCCAAAACTTCTTCCCACGCCTCCTAGACTACCCTAGGCCATTCCCTGATGATCCTAGGATGCCAAATGGCCGGATTTTCTGGCCACAAATCTCGGCCAAATCTGTCTTCTCTTAGCAATTTTTCAAAAATTGCAATTTGGCCCCCTAAAATTTTTCTTTTGCATTTTGGCCCTTAACCTCAAGCCCATGATCTTTCTAACACCCTCACTAAGACCTTAAAGATTAGTACTTCTCATTTCTCCCTTGAAAGTTCCAAAAAATTATCGTTTTGACCTCCCTCGAGTATTTTTAAAAAATTACACTTATGCTAGATTGATTGATTTGACCTCAAATCCACTCGATTCAACCTGAAACCACTTAAGGGTTGTTCTATACACCGAATACTAGTCTTTGACACTCTCCGTTAACTTTTTGGATGTCGTTTATAATAATTCGGTAATACGACCAATTGGCAGCTGTATTTTTACTGTACCGAAAACTGTTCCCAATCTCACTTATTTTATCACTAAAAATCATAATCTAAATCACTTGTTGTTACTATACCATTTTCCTTGACTATCTAGGGTCCGAGGTACTCCCTCTGACTAATTCGGTCGTCCAAAGCTGTGTTAGTGTGCCCTATAGTCTTATTTTTTCCAAAATTCCATTTATGCCCTTTACCAATATCATTTTTCTCATCAAATTATTCTGGGGTATTACACAATTAGATACACACATACACATAATCAAATACACTAAATTAACACATATATCTGTATACATAAATTAAACTAAATTAAATTAACACTTAATTAATTTACTCTAAACTAAATTAAATTAACACTAAATGAATTTACACTAAACTAAATTAACACACATATCTGTATACATAATCAAATATACATTAACACACGTGAGCGCGTATATCATAAAAAAACTCGTCTCATTTTTTTCTTTAAATCTCAATTAATTTTTTCCTTGAAAACCCTAAAACTTAAATTCTAAATTATAAACCCTAAATGATTTTTCATATTAGTATCCCATTTTCAAAAAAATATATATATAAAACCCATTAAACGGTTTTCAAAATTAAAGAAGAAATCAATGCAGTTTCTTCCTTAATTTTAAAAATTAAATTCTCCATTTATTTTTTTGGTTTTAAAGGTCATAAGCGTCTTTTCACATAGTATGTTTTCAAGAAATAAAGAATAAAAATCATAAAATAAATCCATTTTCATTATAAGTTCACCTTTTTGTTTGTGAAAAGGAGCAAACCCTAAAACCGCTACACAATTTTTAAAGATAAAAGAAGAAACTAAGAGCGGTTTCTTCCCATTGAGTTAGAAACCATTATTAAAACCATTCTCAGTTTCTTCCTGCTGCTTGCTGAAACCACTACAGTACTGCCGTCTGCATCTTTATGAGAATTTGATTATTGGGTTTTGATGATGATATCATTTTATCAAGATTTAATAAAATTATTTTGTAACATACATTAATATTTTAGTACATTATATTATATGTAATAGCTACAAGTATATAATAGATACTTAAAATGATGATCTTATTTAAGAGTCACAATTAGACTAATTAAGCTCTAGGGTTATATATCATTTAAAAATATATTAATTAAAAGTGATTATGAATTCATATATAGAACCTATTATTAATTTATTCACCTTCCAATAAATTAGTCATCAATATTATTATATATACTACACCAAACTCTCCCTAAAGACCTCAAAAGAATAATCTACAATATTATTTTTTATAGTGTTTTATGTTTTATGTACATTTGATTATGTGTATCCTCTCTCCTCTTCGTTGATCCCAACACCTCCATTTCCAACTCATCCTTGCCATCCTCGTTCTGATTTCTTTTGACTCTGAGCCCCTTAATTCATTCATCACAGATAAAACAAGGGCACAATATTAGACAGCCCGCCAAAACCAACTTAGGCTTCAAAAGTAAAGACTGTATCATGTATGATAATGAAAACCATAAATCGTTAAAAAAAAATTATTCATAATATATTTTTGTGCAACAATTTCATACAGAATTTTGTTATGGTGATGTGCTTATAATTATTAAGTTGTTTTGATAGCTTATATCAGATTTTTACAAAAAAATTCATATAGAATGTTGTAATGGTATTTCTCTAAAGCCCATATCAAATTTTTATATAAAAAAATTATATAGAATGTTTAGCGTTTATAGTTCTGCACTATTTTTATATATTCTTATCCTTTCCTATATAAAAATATTAGGGTAAGTTCAACAAATAAACCCTTTTAATTTCTCTAAATTTCCTATTAGTCTACCCAATTTTGATTGTTCTAATTGTATCGCCAAATTTTGAAAACCTACAAAATAGATTCAATGTATATAAAAAATTTTGCATGTCTCATGTATGTTACAGGACAAAAAACAAAGCTATCCTAATGATCTCCTTAATTTATAGTAATGGTCCCTCTAAAAGGAATAGAATTCATATTGCTGACACCAGATAATAAAATTAAAGCTTGAAATTGTTGTTGTATAAAACAAGTCACCAGATAATAAAAACACTACAGATGATAAAATTAAGTTTTAAGTTGCATGTATATATAGAACAAAATATAATACACTAAATTAATAATTTTAAAATATCAAATGTACACAAAACATAAAACACTATAAAAAATACACAAAATAATAGGATACACATAATCAAATGTACATAATGAATAATCAAATACACAATTAGATACACACATAAACATAATCAAATACACTAAATTAACACACATATCTGTATACATAAACTAAACTAAATTAAATTAACACTAAATTAAATTAAATTAACACCAAATACAGAAATGAAGCAAATATACGTGTAAATCTATATATATATATAGAGAGAGAGAGAGATAACCTTCTGGAAGTGGCGGCGGCGACGTGGCGGGGGGCGGCGGCGGTGACGTGGCGGGGGGCGGCGGCGGTGCGCAGCAGGGGCGACGATGCAAGGACGCGGCGGGCGATGCAAAAGCGACGACGATGGCGTTGGTGGGTTACGCGGAGGTGAGAGAGGGAGAGAGACAGAGAGAAAGGGGCGGGCGAGGGGCGGCGACAATGGGGTGGGTGGGTCAGCCGGGGTGAGAGAGAGAAAGAGAGAGGGAAAGAGAAACGCAGTGTGGGCGAGGGGTGGTGACGATGGGGTGGGAAGGTCGACCGCGGGTGAGATACAGAAAGAGAGGGAGAGAGAGATGCACTGTGGGCGACGATAGTGGGTCGGCCACGGGTGAGAGAGAGAAAGAGAGAGGAAGAGCAAGAGACAATGTGGAAAGAGGGAAAAAGGGGGAGACAGTGAGCGAGGGCGAGGGCCAGCCGCGAGAGGTGAGAGCGAGGGCGAGTGCGAGAGATCAAACGAGAGAAAGGGAGAAAGGCACGGAGAAAGGGCGATGCAGAAAAGGGAGAAGAGGGAAAGAGAGAAAGAGAGGGGCGTAGCAGGGGGTTTTATGGGGGGAAGGGAAGAAGGGGGGTTTACAAGGGGGAGTGAAAGAGGCGGGGAAATTCCCCGCCTCCTTCATTAATAAATTTTATTTATTAATTATTTATATATAAATTTATGTAATATTAAAATTATTAAAATAATAATAATTATTATTATTTAATTAATAAAATTTATATTAATGTAAAATTATAATAATGAATAAAATTATGATAATTATTAAATCATTTTGTTAATAATTTATTATAATCATTTAAAATATCATAATAAATTAATTTAAATCATTGCATTTTAAATTAATATTAATTTAAAAAATACTTATATTATAAATCTAATAATTATAATAAATTAATTTGATATGTTATAAATACTATTTTAATAAAAAATTTATAAAAGATAAAAAAAATTCAAAAATATTGTAACAATATTCTTAATATATTTTGAATGTTGAGTAGTCTTTAATTGTTTAAAAAATAAAATTTTGATTATTTTCTCTTTCATATTCCTTCATTATTAGGGGTATGTAAATGATCGGTTCAATTATCAAATTAATCAAAAAATTAATAAATTAAATTAAAAAATTAAACTAAATTGACTTGACCGATTAAACCCAATAAACTAAATTAGATAGAAAAAACTAAATATAGACTACATAAACTAAACAGATTCAATAAACCGAACAAACACAAAAAAATTAATTAAAATTGAATTAACCAATAAAACAAATAAGCTAAAAAATCAAATAAGCTGAAAAATTGTATGATAGAGCAAAACCGACGTCATTTTATTACCATAAAAACATCATTGTCTTAAAATCCAATCGATTCGATTATTTTTAACTAAAAAATATAATCGAAAAAAAAAACTATTTTTTTTAAAAAACATTAATTGAATAGAAGCAAATTTTTTAAAAAATTGATATTTTTTATTAATTTGATTCAATTAATTCGATTATACCGAATTTTAATTAATTTGATTCAATAAAGTAGTAAAAATCAAAAATAAGATTAGAAATAAAAGAATAATACATTTTAAAATCTAACGATATATTGTCATACAAACAAAGAGTTTATATCGAATTTTAATTAATTTGATTCAATAAAGTAGTAAACAACAAAAATAAAATTAAAAATTTAAAAAATCATAAATATTTAAAACTAATAATATACTATCATACAAACAAAGAGGTCAAACGATGATCAACAAAATAACGAAGATATAATATTTAATAACATGAGATAATTTGTTGTGACACCAACTAATGGTGCGAGAAAAAAAATAATGGTGATGACAATAAGTGATTGATAGTTGGTTGTTGACAAATAATAGTTAGTGGTTAACGAATACTGCCAAATAAGAGAGAGAGAGATATATGGATTAGAATTTTTAAATTTATATAAAAATATATTTATTTTTTTCTTGTTAAACATTAATGTTTTATACATAACACTTAAACTTCAAAAATAAAAATTAACCCTCTATAATTTTTTTATAGTATAACTATTAAGGGAGAAAATCATTATTCAATATCTTAGTCAGAAAACTATTTCGGACTTATCTTCATACTCACTTATCTTGCTCATTTTAACAAGCGCTACATAAATATATTAAATAAATATTTTATTATATATTTTATTTTTTATTATTTATTGTGAATGACTTAATTATACATTTAATTGTTTCATTTTTATATAATTCTCCTAATTATAGAGAATGAGACATTGATAAGATAGCTCATAAACTCTTTTTATATAATGTAATCCCTCGATATTGTTTTATTTTTATTTTTATGCACATGAAATATATTAATTAATGTAATTAGAATTTAGTAATATTATGATTTTTAAATTTAATATATTCATCTTAATATATTTATCTAAATTTAATATATTTAAATTTAATATATGTATCTAAATTTATAAAAAAAATTTAATTAAATATACATTAATATATTAAATTTCTTATAGAATTTAATATTTATATATTTAAATATTTATAAATTAATTAAATAAATAAACAAAAATTAAGTTTAGCGACAGATTAAAAGTTCCGTCTCTATATCAGCGATAAACTCAGATAATTCATCACTAAATTTTTTTATTTATTTTTTGTTATTTTATTCAGTATTAAATTTTAATTTTTTACTTTTAAAATTGGCGTCGGAAAAAACTTTCCGTCTCTATATTTGAAAAGCAAAAAAATTACAATTAAAATTTAATTTTTTAGTGACGGAAATAGTTTTACATCACTAAAAGTAGTGACAGAATATTAAATCTGTTGCAAAATTTAATTTATTATTATTTTTAATTTAAACTAATATATTTTTTTATTTTAAACTTTAGGGACGGAATTTATTTTCGTCTCTAATATTTGCGACGAAAGATAAATTCCGTCGCTACAATTAACGATAGAAAATAAATTCCGTTTCTATCTAAAACTATATTTTTTATTTTTTTATTATTAAAATAAATTCTCATCTCTTGAATTTATTTATTTTTAATATTTTAATTATATAAAAAATAATATAACTTATAAAAATAATTATTATTATTTAATTGATAAAAATAATGTATTTTAAATAAAATTTTATTATTAAATAATTTAAATAAAATCTTACTGTAATTATCTAAAATGTGATAATAAAATAATTTAAATTATTGTATTTTAAATCAATATTTATTTAAAAATTAATTTAATATATTGAATTATTTATTAATAGTTTGTTATATTAAAAAATTAATTTTTCTATAAATAAAAATTATATTAAACAAAATCTACATAATATTTATAAATTTTTAGGGTAATTTTTGAGTTTCATAAAAAAAATTAAAAAATAAAAATTAAAAACATTCACTGAACTTAGGATTCTCAATTATAGAATAGAACAATACTAATGATAGAACCTATCTGATCAACACAATGGGTTTCAGATTGTTGAATTTCATCTATAATTCAGAGACAAAATTAGAGAGAATAAATGATAAAGAGATATATTTATTTTTTTCTTGATCAACATTAATGTTTTACATATAACATTTATATTAGATAGTGACTTATGATATTGTTATTAAGTATAAGATACAATGTCGTTCATATATTGGTCCTATTTGTTACAGCTTAATTAAAGAAATTATAGTTTATAACTTCTTAGATTATAGTTTTTAAAACTTAAAATAAGTTATGAACTTGTTTGTTGCAACTTCTCATAAAGATGTAGAAGTTGGGCATCTTTGAAAAAGCCAGCTTCTACCCCTTCTAAAAGGTAATAGAAGTTATAAGTTATAATTCTACAAACTAAAACAAACAATATATTACCACTTTTTTAAAACTAGAACTTAAAAATTACAACTTTTAAACTACAAAAAACAGGCCCATTATGGTTTTTAAACTTTTTAATTTAACAAAAAATTCTCATATTTATAAAAAGAAAGAGATTGACAAAATAACTTTTAGACTATTTTCTATATAATGTATTCCCTCAATATTTTTTTATTTTTATGATTTCTAAAATTGAAAATAAAGAAAATTTCAATAATATTATTATTTTTAAACTTTTTATTTATTTTTAAATATAATGTTTGTTTACACTTTGCACACAGTTAATAAATATTACAAATAATTAATTATTATACATTTAATTGATATAGTTAGAATTTAGCAATATTATGATTTTTAATATTAATATATTTATTTAAATTATATAAATTAATTTTTTCATATTCATCTCATGGTTAAATGTATATTTAAATATTCATTTTAAATTTAAATATTTATAAATTAATTAAATAAAATAAATAAAAATTAAAAATTAATGGTAGCGGCGAAATATTCAATCCGTGGCTAAATTAGTGACGGAAATGGATAATCCGTCGCTAATTTTATTTTTTTAAATTTAAAATTTTATTTTAATTATTTAAATTAATATTAAAATTAATTTTTTATTTTAAAAGATTGCGACGAAATTAGTTTGCATCGCGAATAATAGCGACAGAAAACAATTTCGTCGCTATATAAAAATTAATTTTTATTTTTTATTATTATTAAAATTTAACGACGAAAAATTATTTCCGTCTCTATTTTTAGTAACGGAAAATTTTTACCGTCGCAACATTTTAAAATAAAAAATTAATTTTAATATTAGTTTAAATAATTAAAATAAAATTTTAAATTTAATTTTTTTATTATTAAAATTTCGTGACGGAACGTCTTTTCGTCGCTAAAAATAGTGACGGACATAATTTTCCGTCGTTAAATTTTAATAATAAAAAATTAAATTTAAAATTTTATTTATTATTTAAACTAATATTAAAATTAATTTTTTATTTTAAAATTTTGAGATGGTAAAAATTTTCAGTTGCTAAAAATAGCGGCGGACATAATTTTCGTCGCTAGATAAAAATTTAATTTTTATTTTTTTATTATTATTAAAATTTAGTGACAAAAAATTATTTCCGTCGCTATTTTTAGCGACGGATTGTATTTTCCGTCGTAAAAAAAATAATTTTTTAATTTTTTTTGCAATAGAATTTTTTCCGTCACTAAAATCCATTCCTAATTCTCAAAAAAAAAAAAAAAAAAAAATCGTAATCCGTCGCAATTCCATTGCTATTTCGTCTTAAAATAGTGAAAGAAATATTCATTGCTAAATCCCAAATTTCTTGTAATAATGGGCAGACTTAATACAGAATTGATCAGCGCTCACAAAATGAAGTAGACAAATATCTGAGGTAACAAATGGTCATTAGCATTATATTGCCACTGCCTATTTGATTTGCTCGGACACTTGGGAAGAAAATGCTAGAACCCAGAACAAGAGCTTCCATAGAATCTAGGAATAATACAAAAAGGGTGTCACCGAGCACAAGACTTCCCACTTGTGCAAAGGTTGAGAGAGTCTTATGCCTTTGCCCACAATCTTATCCTTGTTTGTAAGAAAATTTATAAAAAAATATTACAATTTAAAAGCTTGTTAAAAAAGAAATACTATTAACTTTCAAACTATTTTAGCAACATTGAGAAACTTGCCCTCCATTTCAGCAAAATTATGGAACTTGCTCCTCTCAAGAGCAAATTTCATTCGACTAGTTGGCTTTGATTTTCTGTGAATGTTAACGTGAAAGAATTTATAATACATTTAAAACTAGTTGTAATATTTTTCTTTTTAAATAAGTTTTAAATTTATAGTATTTAAGAGAAAATCGATTTAAAGAGGTCATTCCACAATTTAAATCTGTGACTTTTGTCAGTCACAAAAAAATAACTTTACCATTACTATCAAACTTGTCCTTAATAACAATTTACCTCCATCTCTTATCCAAATCACATAAATGAAATATCTCCTGTGCATCTGACTAACAAATAAGCAAAATTCCAAGAGAACTTATATGCATACTCATCTCCAATAATATCACTGCTATGGAGAGAGAGAGAGAGAGAGAGAGAGGACAAATATGATCTTTCATTGCCTCAATACAATAGGAGACATCCCTTTTATACAATGCTTCTGTGATCTAAACTACCCCGCAATTGTTTTATAGAATTGACAACTGACTCTAAACGTCTTTCAAACTTTCCAACTAAATTAGTCGACAGCTCAACAAACTGCAAACTAACTATACGAGTTTGCTTGTTCCTCCATCTCAGTTGTAACATGCTCCAACAACTCTTCTTCATCAATTCTCCTTCAGCTCAAGTTCCAACACTGTTGCCTTATATCTCTGCCCTTTTTCCAGCTGCTCTGCCATCGCGCTTGATAACCCTCTAGCAGGACACCAATGACCAACAGCCTACTCTCTTTCAACTGACTGCTTAAAATTCTCAGTCGACTAAGTCCTACGCCAGCAACCCTACTAAGGATTCTGGTCTCTTCAGTCTACTGGCTGCAAACCTCCAGTCAACTGATTTCCTTCTCTTCTTCTAGCTGAACCCTAATTGTGTATTCAGTATCTCCATCCTAAAAAATAACCTTGCCCACAAGGTCTAAGTCACACGCCAGAGAATTGGAGATATTCTTCGACCTGACTTCTTTCAAGGTTAAACCTTTCGTTCTGGAAAATTATTGGGTTTATTTCAACCTTTAGATGGAAAAATTCCACCATAGCACTATCCCTTGTTAGCCTCCAATTTATTGAGTTGCTTCTTACGGAGGGGCATATTTGTATGTCCGCTTCTCCAGTCAAGTGACTTCCTTTTCTCCTTCCAGCTAAGTCCTATTTGTGTGCCACATAGATGTTAAGCAGGCCGGGCCAACACAATTTTGGGGCATGCCGGGCCCAGAGCCTGGGTCGATGGCACAGCACGCAGGCCCGCCCCCCCACCCCCACCAGGGTTCCTCTGTAGCATTTCAAATTTGAAATGTTGCAACATATATTGTTAAATATTTATGCATATAATATATACATATATAATGCATATTACATAAAATTTGAATTTAATAATTGTCATCAAGTCATAAATTTTTGAATTCCATATCATATATATCAATTTCAACTATTAATTGCATAAATGTTACCAAAAATTATTATGTAATTTAGTGGCAACAGCACGAAACTATTCATTTGATAATTACATGTATTTTTTAAAATAGTATGTAAAAATGAAAATCATGGAAAAGATGTGTGAATTTATATGAACACAACTGAGATGATTGACAACCTAAAATCCACATAGGAATCAAGACTTAATATATATGTTGTTATTATTCTATACAAAATTACAAAAAATAAAATAACATATGCAGCACAATTGTTTTTTTCACTAACATTTGTCACTAAATCAATAATTGTCTTAGTGTGTGAATCTAAGTAATAGGCTCTTATGATGTTGATGTTATTTATGAGTTGTTGATAGAATAATAAAATTGCAAAAGTTTGCATCATCAACTCTTAAGGAAAATTGGGGATTAACAGAAGGAAACATAACTATATATATCTATATAAAATCACTGTAATGAGAAGTGGTATAAAGTATAAACAGCAAAAGCAAAAGCCCAAAAAAGGTAGATAACCTTGAAAGCAGGAAGACTCAAAAAATGGCGGAATCTGTGCTGGCAACAGCTTTCAGGAATCAGATTTTCCAGAGTGTCAGCCACCAAAGCGAAGCAGAGAAACAACGGTCACATGGGATCGGTCCCCCAAAATTAGCGGTTGGGCCATATATTCTCTGTGTGGCTTTCCCGTCTTCTTCTCCCAATCAATCTTTAGAATCTCTCTTCATCGCTATATAACTACATATATACGCACACACGTCGTTCACCTCCGAGACTTGGCTCCGATTCTTCTGCACGTTCTTGCGGGCAAGTTGATTTCTCCTCTCCTCTCTCTCTGCTTTTTTATCTCTCCTGTTAACCCTAACGCCGATTGGAGAGAGAAGAAGGCGGAGAGAGACTAATTTACAGAGAAAAATGGAGGTTACTAAGGCTTCACTGCTGGCGGTGGCGATGCTCGCTCTCATCTGCACAGTCTTTTTCCCGGCCGCTGCCGCTCAATCTGCCGCTCCGGCTCCCGCTCCGACCAGCGACGGTATGTGTAGAGAAACAGGAATATGAAACGATGTTTATTATATGAACAAATTTTTGTTGTGCACTGCATTCCGAGAGGATCATTTCACCTTGAATTCAGATTCAAGAAATAAAAGAAATTGAAATTCCTCCATCCATGCGCGTCTAAAAGAGTTCCAAATTTTGCAGGAACAACCATAGACCAAGGGGTAGCGTGCGTTTTGATGCTGGTTGCTTTGGCGCTGACATATCTGATTCACTGACCTTGCCGATGAGCAATTGTCATTGATTCATTGTTTGGCCCTCGGTTTTCTTCAAGATTTATGATCAAAACTTAAGAGACAGAGAGAGAAGACGAGAGAAAAAAAAAAAAAAGTAAAGAAGATTGTGTTTGTCAATGAGAGTAATTCTTTCCATTAGAAAGAGGAGATGAATGTTCTTATTTGTTTCTTTGTTTATATTTTGGTAGATGGGATTGGGGGTTTATTGGATTAAGTAGTAAAGTGTACATTTGGATGTTTTTCTCGTGATAATGCTTATCTTTCCAAATGGATTCTCTCTCTGCATTCTCTTTGCCTCTTTTGTTTACTGTTGTGTTGCTTAGTTTTATTCTAACTTGCTCGCTTATTGCAAACCAAATAAATGTTTGCGACAAAAAGCTCTCATGACTCTGCAAGAAAATTATATCTGAAAATGGTAGGGCTGTTCTATTTGTTATTTTCAGATCATTTTTAATTTTTAATTTTTTTAAATAATAAAAATATATTTATTTTATTATTTTTAAAAATAAAAAAATTATAACAACATTTTATTGTTTTCACTGTTTTTAACCAAAACAAAGCTAAAAGTTGAAAACACGGAAAACGAATGGTGGGTGAATAAATTGGAGGCTAGGGTTTCTTCTTCTCAAAACCTCTGCCGTCGCCGCCACTGCTCCATCACTCCCTCTCCTCCTCCACCGGTTGCCGTCACTGCCATCGCCAGCCGCAGACGCCGTCGCCGGTGGTCCAGCTCGCGGCAGTCGCCATCGGCAATCATGGCTATCGTCCGTCGCCACCCGCAGTCGCCATCGTCGCCGCTGCCGCCGTCACCGCCATTGACTTCATCGACCGCCACTCGCAACTGCCCCCAGAAACGACCCAAAAAACGATCGGGGTTGCATAGCAATCGGAGACGGCAAGCGAGCAAACTGCGATGAGGCGAGGCCGTGGCTGTCGAAGCTTTCGCGCGAGACCTTCGTCGCCGGCAGCCATGGCTTCCAGTTGCGTTGTTTAGAATATATATATGTATATATTATGTCTATGTATGTATGTGTATATATAAAGAGAGAGACACGGGAGACTCAAACAACCACAAATGCGTGTACAGAGAGAAAAAGGGGAAGAGAAAAAGATTCATATTACAAAAGAACTGGCAGCACAGAGCAATCGGAGTTGTGGGGCGATTAGTGCATGTGAATATGAATCGACGGCAGCTCCAAACAACAATAATCCGGGCAATAATCAAATTTATTTTTTAAAAAATATTATAAAATAATTTTTTCTTAAAATTTCAAAATAAACAAATTTTTTAATTTTTTATTTTGAAAAATAATTTTTTAAAATAACAAAAAAAAAACATGTTTTTTCACAATCTTAAAATATAAAATTAAAAATAAATTTAAAATTTAAAACTTAAAACTGAAATATGAAGAGAATATTACAATAATTTTTATCGTTTATTATTTAAAATTGATGATGAAAATGATATAATTTATGTAATGGGCAGCTCAGCCCGTAATGAAAGAAAAATTTAGTATGTTATTCTATCTGTCTGTAAAGTTACCACTCTTTGGGGTAACCTTGTTTACTTTTTATGTTGTGAAGATTCCAAACACTTGACAGTAATCTTATTATGTCAAATAAAGATCTCGGTATAAAATCTGCAGAGTTATCAAATAGCGAGGTTCATCTTCTTCATGAATTGGCGAAGGAAATGAATACGGGGGGGTCATGTCAAGGAATAATTTGCTAGTTTCCTGGAAAAGATGTAATGTTATCTTATTTGAGAACACATTCTTCCATTCAGTGTGGGATTGAACAGTGATGTTTTCCAACAACTAGCTTGCTCGCTGCCCGGTTAACAGATACATAGTTTTAACTCACCAACGAAGATGATATGCGATAGCATCATTTTGGCAATTAAGTTACGAACCCTTTCAATGAGTGTTTCCATGTTGATCAATAACTTCGGAATTAGGAGACAATGGGCAGAGCTGAATAAAGCAAACCTGAGATATCACCTCAGGAAAAAATTGCCTACTGTTTATTGAAGAACCAGAAGGTTACAAAGTTTGTCTTATATAAACCTAAAGGGTTAAAAGGAGAACAGCCAAAATTGAATGGAAAAAAAGGGGGTTAAATGTAATTATTTCCTGAACTCTACACTCATCAAAACTTCTCTCTGTATGCTACAATATTCACCATGTAAATACCGTTCAGGTGTTTTCTCATAGAACAAGTGTGTCTCTGCTAAGCCAAGCAATGTTTCGTAGAAGAGTAGCAAAACTTGGGAAGAAGCCAACCCCTGGAGCATGCTCATGAAGTTGCATATTGATGATGCACGACATACTTCACAACCTCGTAAAATGACACAACGATCCCAACAGAAGGGCCAGCACGGCCAACACGAGCACCAGCACCCGTAAACAGTCCCTTAATCCCTCCATCCCTGCAGCAAACAAAATTTTGGATGCGTTCATGCCATCAGGCACATACTTCAAAATATTGGAACATATCATTAGCTAGCTCAATTCATACTTATACCAAATCAAAGGCGGTATACAAAATTTTGTAACAATTTACACAGCGGTTTTATCAAGTTGTACCAGACAATACCCCAGCACTTTATGAGTTTACCAGTTTGCATTGGATATTTACAGTTTTAAATTTTAATATTTTATTTAAAAGGTGTTACATTATTAATTCTCTTTCTATATATGTATTTTTTTTTTTGAAAAAAAAAATTAAAACTCCTGGAAAACCACAAGTTACAGTTCATCAAGATTAATTTATAAATAACAAGAAGCATACAAAAGATTTATATTGGTATCTTGAATATGTATCGTTTAAGCCTTCAGTTGCTGTGTCTATAAGCATATGTACGATTGACAATATTGTTAAACTATTATGAAATAACTTAATATTGAACGATATTAAGGCTAGGTAATATTATATAATGTAGATCAAATTTTATGGATAAAGTATATATATTTAAAAATATAATAGATATAGCAACAAGTTCAAAATTGTACAGTAAAATACACAGTAACAGGTACCAATAAGAAATAGAACACTGCAAAAATGGGATATTATAACTAAGATTTGAACTAATGAAATAAGAAAAATGGTTTCTGTGAAAACCTCCAAATGAATTTTAGTTGAAATTCAAAAGGATGGACTTTAATGCAACAGTTATAATATAACAATCAAACAAGAAGGAGTGCTGCCTAATAGATGTCACTTTTTTTGGGTTCTACCTGTATTTTGATACAGGGAACCAATCTATGAGAACTGGAACTAGAAAATAGAGGAAAAGTGGAATGTTATTGGATGGCTAGGAACATTCAGTAAGGTCGCGTGTTATTGTTTACAGAGATGAAAACTTTCCACCACTAAAACAAAAAAAAATAAGAAGAAGAAGAAAAACAAAACAAAACAAAAAATCAAAACAAAAACAAACAAACACAGTTCCATCATACCTATCATTAAATTCAGTAGTAGTCTATAACCAACATGCAGATAACAATTTTCATTTTAACCCAAACAAATTGTTATATGCTCTGCATACAAGGCATGCACAGATACATACTATATACATGTAACTATAGTCTTTACCTCCAAACCTCCATCAGCGTTTGTCTTGTTGTCATCCTCAATGCCCTTGTAGGATCCTTCTGGGGAGTAGAGAGAGAGAGGTGTAAGTTAAAATAGTTACTGCACAATATCCATCATCATGCTATTCCAATTCTCAAATATAGTTGATATGAACAAGCATCACAAAGTTCATATGTCAACATGGAAATAACAACCAGCCTAGGGGTATTTTGCCAGATGCCAATGACTGCACCAGAAGCTCAAGCAGAGAATAAGGTAACTAAACCTGATCATATAACTCTATCTCAACAAGCACTAATTGATTATGCAATTCATTTTTTACTCATATTTTGCACAATATATGATAGGAGCACTGGTACTGAGTTATGAAGTTATTTGAACTCCTAAGGCAGACAGGAACACGGAGAGAGCAGCTACTAATGATGTCACCTGAAAGGAAATAACAGAAGAACAAGAAAGAGCCAAAGGTGGATAGACAACCTACTCTAGGTAGGGGTTGGTAATGAGTCAAAGCATAAGAAAGTAAGGAATTCTACAGCTAGAGACGTCTCACATATGGCAAATGATGGGAATAAATGCCATCAGAGTAAGAGATTAACTTCATTAACAAATTTATAGCTTGGGAATCAAAAGATTAACATTTTTCCATATGCACACAAGGGAATCAGATCATGTGCTTCAGTCCCATCTACTGATTTTTCTCTACATTCCAATAGTTCACTATAAAAGTTCAGTTCAAGGGCAAGAAAACAAACCTCTATCTGCCTCCGGGTTTTTGCAACATCCAATGGACATGTAGTTGCAGCAGCAAGGCTTCCTGCAACAAAACCAGCAGAAAAATTTGCTCCAAGGACAGTGGCTGCATTGGATTCTTCACCTGTTAAACCAAGTAGTCTTCTTCTGATCTGTCCAGATACATCAGAAAAATATAATATAAGGAATGTGAGCAACCAGAATAGAAAAGAGTGTCAAAGAGAACAATTTCTCACTGGCTCAAGTGTTGACCAACATATAGCAGAGAAAGGAACATCACGTGCAAGCTGTGCCCCGAGGCCTGTCCACAATACACGGTAGTTCTGCACTGCAATGGAAATATTACAAGTCACATATTGCAAGAACAATATCATACAATACATGGCCAAGGATAGAGATAGTTGGAGCTATAGAATTCATGTAGCCAACCCCATCTACTGGGATTAAGTTTTGTGATTGTTAATTTTTTTTTTTTTTCCTGTTTGCTGAACAATTGTTGATGTTGTAGTACTAGAGTGGGTCTCTCTAAATAAATTTTGTAAAAAGAAAAACAAGCAAACCTAAAGATTGCACTCCAGTTGCAGTGAAAAATACAAAGTTTAAAGTGATAAATATTATCCATTTTATCAAATAACATAGGACATTTCAACATTAGAAATGGCCTTTGTTGTTTGAATTCCAATAACTATATTGTTATTTTTCAATCATGAAAGTTAGAAAAGAGAAAAAAAAAAAAAGAAAGAAAGAAAGAAAAGATCTAGGGTTAGTTCATAGTCCAAAATACCATCCATCCATGATCTCCAAAACCTTCTCTATTAAACCCAAGATAACCTTTAAACTATCGTTTGGATTTAAATTAAAATCATATGCCCACAAAGCCATTATTGGTCTCACTAGAAAAGGGGGGGGAGGGGGGGGGGGATAAATTATTCATTCCAAAGACTTGGTAATTATTCTGTGAAAATCATTTAACCAAACACTTCTTGGACCCAAGCTAAAAGCCTAAAACTCTCCTCCATCTAGGAACCCTGAAAGGCCCTTACAACCTTTAGAACTGTAACCCAAACCCATTACGATTGTCAATTCTAGGCAGCATTAGACCCACTTTCCTCAGCTGTTCTAAATCAGTACAACCATCTAATTTGGGTAAGCTAATACATTATATAGTCTAGAACTAAAAGGTAATCATTAATACATGTTAAACCCATATATGTTTAAAAAAAAAAGAGTTATCTTACAGTTGTTCTGATGGTTAGTTGTGCCCTTGACATTAGACAAGACTTCGATCAAAGTCTTCCACACACCAGGCGGCTTCTTATCAGTGTGAACCCCTTTAAATGCCTATAAACAGCAATAAATCAAAGAAAAGAGGAAATTAGAAGAACAGAATAAAACAAATGAAGAATAACAGAAGAGCATGGATTAGCTTAAAAGTATACATGGAAGATGCTATGCATAAAGACGCTGCAAATAAATAATGAGTACATGGCATTTTAGTTCATGATTTGCAATGGCGTGATGAAAATCAAAATGCTTGGTTGTTCTCAAAGCTAATATAAAAAAAAAAAAAACCACCAAAAAAAAAAAAGAAACAACACAGGACATTAAAGAATGAGATAATGAATAAAAAGAAAACAAGAATTTTTTGAAAGTGTTAAGAGTGATCCACAAATTTATTGAAGAAAACACTTCTCAATTTTTGTTTTTGGGGTTAAACAGGATTACACTTTTGGTATTCCCTCCTTTGTCTATTTTGATGATAAAATAACCTAGCAGACATGCTTTTTTGTGCAGAGTTTTGCCGCGTTTTTTGTGATGTTTTTTAATATACTTCTAAAAAAATTACAAAGGAACTATAAAAATTTAAAAAGAGAGTACCCAAAGGTGGCAAGTGTGTGCGTTTTATGTGTTTGAAAAGAGAAAGAGGGGGCAACAGAAACTGGTCCCTCTAAGCACCAGCACCTGCCACCCCAAACACCGCGACCCGGCAGTAAAAGCCTGCCAAACCATAAACAACAACAACAACAACATATCCAGCCGTTATCCCACTATGTGGGGTTGGCTACATGAATTCTAGACTTCTATGGGGGTTATATCCCAACAGATAGTTTGTCTAGAATTCATATTTGGATCCGACAAGGTTTTACGCTGGCTGTCGGCTACCTAACGCAACCCTCCTCCTTTATCCGGGCTTGGGACCGGCAGTGGATAATATCCCCTGGCGGAGTAATGATGAAATGAAGTTTCAACACCATCTTCATATAGAGAAGTTTCATGAGATGGTGGTGAATGAAGATAATTGATATAGTTATGTTCCATCACTTAGTTGACATGGTGAAACCAACAAGTACAATATGGAAACACAACCCATATTGCCAAACCATACAATAGAGAATTCAAAAGTATTTATGTCAAAAATATGTAGCATACCTGCATTCGTGTTCTAGCAAGTTCAATAGGGTAGCAAGTTGTGCAAGCTAACGAGCGTGCTAATGAACCTGCCACTAAAGGTGCATATGGAGTCATGCTTGGAATATTTTGGGCCGTGAATTCCTCCAACTTGTTGCGGAAAATGTCGTAACATGGCAAGTAGATCCCAACCTTCTCAGGGGGCAAGATTGAACATTAATAATTTCAGAATATAGACACAAAAATAATGTAGCAAGCAAGAAATCTTAATAATATATATGGATCTTCAGGTCATCAAGGAACTTACAGTTGGTACGGCAAGAGCCAAACCTGCATTTGTACCTCTCCATAGCCTTGCAAATCCTTCCTGTGGAAAACAAATGGAATAATACTGGTCCTTAAAAAAGCACTTACATGCAGAAACACAAGTTAGAAACACTTTGTCTGATAAAACAACTAATTTAGCAGCATTAATTTCACAATAAATTCGTGTGGAAGAACACACCTGGCTACAAAAGCATTCTGCCACAAAAGTAGAACTATAATCAATATGTTTATAAATTATTGCATGAACCACAAACCTGCCGAATGATTTTATAGAAAACATCTAGAGTTCCTTTGTATTGGAAGCAATCAGGAGGACAAATTGCTACAGTTCCATGAATACCAGCACGAGTGCATGATGGACAACACCTTAGATCAGCAAAAATCTGAACAAAAATATAGCAGAGGTAGATTAATGTCATTGGTAGTACAGATTGTGACGGTCCTAGAAAACTCCTATGTGAGAAAAAACTGATGACAAAAATTTGAGCATGTACAATTGCAAAAAAGTAAAAATATATTTTTTTTTTTTAAAAAAAAAAAGCTTGTAAGAAGAATGCATAATATAGAAGTAGTAGAATGTCATGTTGACTGTTAAGGAACCATGCCTTGCTCATCAGTCATCTGTCATTGGACTTATATTTCTGGTATAATCTCCATATATCAATTTCAAAACCAATATACTTAAGGAACCAAAGCTTTACTCAACAAGAAACAAATGGATTTAGTACAAACCATGTTTGGTCCAAAAAATGCCATTCGACTTGTAACATTACTTAGGGGATGGGTGTAAGGAACTCCAGCAGCCTGTGCTTGCAACCTCGTCTGCAAAACACCACATAAGAGAATGATCAGCAAAATTTAGCCTACACAAATTGTCAATGGTATTTAAAAACAATAAAAAAAGCAACAGATAATCTTTCCATACCTTGAATGTGAACATCTTAACTAGAAATAATTAGCATTCAAGCAAGAAAACACACAGCGAGCATACTGTAGGTGGCACTAATGGCAAATAAAATAACACATAAATCGGGATTGAGACGTGAATAAATGATCAAAGTAACACGATATAGAAGTGCAAAAAATATGAACATTTAACAGAAACCAAATTAACCATCCTATAGGTAATTGCTTAAACCAAGAAACAAAAAAAAAAAAAAAATCAAGACCATGAAAGTAACATACAAACTAGGATTTATGACATAGTTGGTGCCTCTTTCACATAGTTTGTGAAAAAGGCACCGGAAACAAATACAAAAGACAAACTAGGGTCTATGACAATATAGATTAAGGCCGCAAGAGCAAAAATCACAGCTTCAAGCCAGAATGCCCAACTAGAAGATACCATATATCAAGCTGCAAACCAGCAAAAAAATAAAACAGAAAAGCGTGGGCAATGTCAATGAGCGTAATCACAAATGAAAAAGAAAATGAACAAAACAGCATAATCGAACAAGAGAGAATATAATTAAAGGCGCAAGGGAAAGAAAAAAAACCTTGGCAACGTCAAGCGGGTTGACGAGGATTGCCGATAAGAATGCCGCACCGGCGGCGGAGAATGCTCTCTCTGCGAGACCTAATTGGCCATCGGATGCAGAGTTTAAACGCGGACGCTGAGAATGGGACGCTACAATTGCCTCTGTCACCATCGAATCCGTCATCAACGACACGGCTTTGTCAATCTCAACTCTTGAGGACTGGTCTAAACTCATCCATGGATCCCGAGTCTCGACCGATTGTTCAACCATTCTTTTTCGCAACTTCGCTATCTGTACTCCCAAAACTTGATCCAAAAGGTCCAACCTGTAACGCGTATCCACAGACAGTCAACTCACTGCTATCCGAACCAAACAATAAATACTGGACGTAAAACGATTCAATTGTTGTTTCTGGAAACATAATCAATGGAATCAATGGAGAAAAAAAGGAACAGAAAGTACCTTTTGATCTTAAGCTTTGGGGATTAGGTCTTCTGAGATGAAAATTCCTAAAGAAACGAAAGCGTTTATACAAGTTCCTTGGGGAATAGGAAACCTTGTAACGGAAGGCGAGAATTGAAATACTAGGACTGGAGGAGGGGAAAGAAGCAAGAGAAGTCTCTGGAACTAGGGCTGCGTTTGGTGGCGCCTCAAAAATTGAGCCCAAAAACACGCACAAAATTGAAACATAAAATGCGGTCCCGCGACGGTAGACAAACATGCCCTTAAGACTATCGGGGAACGCTTGGCCACGGGCTTTACTAGGGTTTGCCATTGCGCCAGATGGGGCGAGTCTCGCGGAATGGGAGATAAAAGGAAGAAGGAGGACTTCTCGTCTTTTTGAGTTCAATTTACCACTTTGCCCTTTACAGCTACAATTGCAACCATTACCCTCGACCTCACACGTATACGAGTATAAAATTAACTCAAATTACAAATTACAATAAGCTCGTACGGGCTACATTTTGACTACAAAAGCACATAAATATTTAAAATATTTTTTTATATTTTATCATCTTGAGTGAGAAATTTTTTTATTATTTTAATTATATTATATAATTTAAGATATAATCCAAAAAATACAAATAATATTTTCCAAGTATTGGTAGCAAATTTATAAAAACTACTTATTCAATTTAAAATATTATTTAAATATTTTATTTTTTTAAATAAATTAAATTAAAAATTATATCCTTGCATTTTTGTCTCTTTTCTCTTCCTTTCTCTCATCTTATAAAAAAATAGATTTATTAATCACTAAACATCAATTGACAAAATTTAAGGTTTTAATTTTAGTATGTGATATTTGGTTTTAATCTCAACGGTGATTTAATTTCAACTTTAACTATCACCAAGATAGATAAAGAAAAAGAGAGAAAAAAATAAATAAAAAAAGGAGGATAGATGTGTCATGACATTACCAAATAATAAGCTATAACATTACCATCATTTCCATGCAAAAGAAAGAGAAAAGTGGAGAAAATATAGAGAAAACAACTTATAATAATGTTTTCATCATTTTAAAAGTTAACTAATGTTGGTTAACAGCAAAAGCATTGTTTATTATTAGTTAGATTCTTGTAAATTTGTAAACTGGAGTGGTGATTTCCAAATTAGTAATTTTTTATTTTTTATGATTTTAAAAAATAAATTCCATGTAATTTGATTATTTTTTAGACACTTCTTATATTTATTTTTATTATGGTTGGAGATCCACGGGATAGGGAATGAAATGTTAAATAATCGAACAGGGCAAAAGCGCAAAGGACATAATTTGGATAATCTTCTTAATACAAAAGTTTTAATTAAAATAATTTGGATATTTAAAAAATTAAACATTTATTTATTTATAAATTTAATATATTTAAATCACACACTGTGTTTTGTCTATTTTTCATTTTCATAAACACATGATATATGAATAAAAATATTATCAGAATATTACTAAATAATAAATTCAAAATAAGATTTATACCTAAATAATAAATTGAAAGTCCTTCTATTTATTATATTTATCCAAACTATAACTACAAATTATATAGAACAAAATATAGTTTTTATCATTGATAATGTACTTTATTAATGTAAAAAAATATGTATTGAGTATCATTTATGATAGACTTATAGTAACATATTTAAAATGAATATTTTTAGCAAAAACATAAAAAATATCTCTTTAGATATGCCACTATAAAAAATTTATAACATGTGTTATTAAACAAGACAAATAAAAATATATACTGAGCAATTAGTACATGTAACACTAATTATTTGAATATGATATGTAATATTTAGTATAAGATGAGATAAATAACTATGATATAAATAATTAGATTTTAAATATTATAATTTTAAATGAATTATTTAAACATAAATATTTCAAATTATATCATTTAAAATTCATTCAAATACAACCTAAAATATATTAAAATTCAAATAATTCAAAATTAATAAATTATTATATTGCGAAACCACAACTAAATTCACCAAGCGGCGGCTTGACGGAGAGCCCAATCCACCCTTGGACTCCGGCCAAGCCCAGTTGCTTTTCCGTTGGCTTCATTTTATTCGTTTGCGCTTTCTCATAAACCAAACGACGCAAGGTTTCGAGAAAAAGAATATGAACGCTAGTAGTAGTTTGGTTGGAGAAACCGTGTGGAGAGACATCGCTTCGGCGCGTTCAGGTCCTTCGATTATCCTCCATGTTTCTTCATTTCAAACTCTCTCTCTCTCTCTCTCTCTCTCTCTCTCTCTGTGTTCTTTACTGATTGTTTCATTTGACTCTGCATCTCTATCTGCCTCGGGCCGTCGACTTTCCTGTGAATCCTATAGTCACCGACGAACAGCTATCAATGTCAGTGGAAATACAGATGCATAAGTGCATGTTACTTAAATTGATTAAGAAGAGCCTGTAGATGCAGATCTTGGAAAATAACATGCCATTTGTCCGCTTACAGATTGCACTTTTTGTTTGGGAAGAACTTTGAGCGGGCTACTAGGATAGTAGATCAACGAGGTGTGAAGAAGATCTGCGGTGAACCAAGTGGGCGATCCATCTTTCAGGTTAATTTCCGTATCCCGTCCTTTCATTTTATTTGCAGTCTTTAATACTCTTATCTTTTGCTTATTCAGTGAGGGCCTTCTTGGTCGTGCAATTAAAATTACTCTATATTGATTGGACAGATTTAAAACTTCTCAGTATATAATGAGGCAATTCAAGATTTATGTATGTCAATTTCCCAAGTTTTAAATGTCAAATGTATGTTTTTTGTTTGAGTTTTTCAAAATAATATTAGTTTAGTAAACTTTATTAAAAACAAATTATTTTCCAAATTAGCATTGAATTGGCCATGCCATGTGAGAACTGGCTGCTATTCACCTACACTTCATGTGCATTTGAGGTGGCAGATCTAATGCTAGTTTGGTAAATAGTTTGTTTAGGTTGTTATTTTAATAATTTTTATTAAAACCTCTTTTTTGGGGGAAAATACTTCAATGCTTTTGTTGAAAGCAAATCTGCTGAAGTAGGGTGATACCAAAGAGTGTAATCATGTAGTTGAACAATTGTTGCTTTTGATACTGTAAGGAACAACCACAAGATCGAGCTCTTATGGTATTCTGTATGCCTGTTGGTCAGATTGTGCTCTATGGTGTTCTTTCTACCTGCTGAATTTAGGTTAGTACTTTTTATAATTTATCATTTTTCAAGGAGTTAGCCATAGATAGTGTTGAGTCTTGGATCAGTTTCCTCACACAAATAGACACTCTCTCACACCCAAAACCCTTACCCGATAGAGATAGAAACAATAAGAAATGTAAACAAAACAAAATAACAAGCAATAACAGTAAATGAACAAGAAGACTTATCCTAGTTCGGGCAAAAATTTGCCCTACATCCAGACTGCCATAAGATGCCAACAGAATCCACTAGAGAAGAGTTTAAGGTTACAGCAATTCCCTCTCTCTCTTACACCTAGCTATGAATCAATAGCCTCACCCCTAAAGAATACAAGAACCGAGCCTTTGCTCTCTCTCTATTCTCTAGAACTCGCGCAAGACAGAAATTGAATGAATGAATTGCTGAAAAATCATACCTCCTGAGAACCTACCCGCCTCTATTTATAAGAGATAGAGACGGTTACAACTTAAGGACTCAAATGCAATAATAAGGTAATACAAAGCCTATACGGAAATAATCTAAAAGTAGATATTTATGTTATATTCTAAACACATAAAACATAAGAATACAATTATTCCCCAACTAAGAATCTTGCCCTTTACCGAAACTAAACAGTTGGACTAATATAAATTCTAAAAATTTCTCTACCAATTTGATTAGTTTAGCTTTCAGTCTTCAATCTTCCAGGTTCTACTACAATTTCCTTTTCTTTCATCTTCAGGCTTCCTTCTAAGCTTAAGAGCTTAGACTTCTTGCAGTGCTTCATCTTGGTTGCTAGAACAGACTTGGTGAACATGTCTATTGCATTTTTCTCTCCTGCTACCTTTTACAGCTTCAACAGTTTCCTGTCAGGAATTTCCCTGATAAAATGCAATCGAACATCAATATGTTTTGTGCGTTCATGGTGTGCCTAGTTTTTAGCTAGGTGAATGACGCTTTGGCTATCACATCTTAGGGTTGTATCTATTTCCCTACCTAGCAATTCTCCTAGAAGCCCTTTCAACCACATAGCCTCCTTTATTGCCTTTGCTAAGGTAATATATTCTGCCTCAGCAGTGGATAAAGCTACAACATGTTGTAAACCAGCCTTCCAACGAAGACATAGCCTGTGGTTTACCTTCTCCTATCCTGATCCGCTACATAATCTGCATTGGAGTATCCTAGGATCTTAGCTTCTAATTCTTTCCCTGCTCCACCATAAACTAAACTAGTGCCTAATGATCCTCTTAGGTATTTAAACATTCACTTGACTACACCCCAATGAGCCTTCCCTGGGTTTGCCATATATCGGCTAACCACACTTATGGCATGGGCAAGATCTAGCCGAGTACAAACCATCCTGTACATCAAGCTCCCTACTGCACTAGAGTATGGAACATCCCTCATTTCTGCCTTATCATCCTCATTTATAGGAGATTGACTTGCTGAAAGTTTAAAGTGTTGAGCAAAAGGAGTGCTGACAGCCTTTGTTTCAGCCATACCAAACCTTTGAATTAATTTTCTTAAGTAATTCTCTTGAGATAGACCTAGGGTTCTTACCTTTCTATTCCTCTTAATTTCAATTCCCAATATCTTTCTTGCTTCTCCCAGATCTTTCATTTCAAATGCTGACTTTAAGTCCAGTTTTAACTGCTGGATTTCTTCCCTTGATTGGCTTGCAATCACTATATTGTTAACATATAATAGAAGATACAAGAATATGTTGTTTGATACTTCTTTAAAGTATACACAGCAATCATATGAACTTCTTACAAACCCATTTTCAATCATAAAAGTATCAAATCTTTTATACCATTGGCATGGGGATTGTTTAAGCCCATATAGGGATTTCCTAAGAAGGTATACTTGCTCTATTTTTCCTTTAGATTTGAACCCCTTTGGCTGCTCCATGAGAATCTTTTCATCTAATTCTCCATGTAAGAAAGCAGTAGTAACATCCATTTGTTCTAAATACAAATCCATGTGAGCAGTCACGGCTAGAAGCATTCTTATTGAAGTGTGCCTTACAACAAGGGAAAAAACCTCATTATAATCACTCCCTCAACCTGAGTAAATCCTCTTGCAACCAGCCTAGCTTTATATCTAGGTTTAGAATCACTCCCAGCTCCTTCCTTTATTTTATAGAGCCATTTACAGCCCACTATCCTCTGCTTCTTAGGTCTATTAACTAAGGTCCAGGTTTGATTTTTCCTTAGAGAGTTTATTTTTGATTCCATAGCCTCAATCCACTTTCCTGAGTCCTTTGAGGCTATTGCTTCCTCATACGATTGAGGTTCATCACCCACAACCTCGGATGCACTTGTAAGTGCATAGGAAACTAGGTCTGCAAATCCATATCTCTTAGGAGGTCTTGATTGCCTTTTCTGCCTATCCCTAACAACATTATACCTACGCTGGTCAAGCTCGTCTTCTACATCTAATCCCTCTTTTCTTTTTCCATGAGGGTCAAAGTCTTGGTCTGCTATGGGTTCCTCTAGGTCTACCTAATGATCCAAGTCCTGGCTTTGCAAGCTAGATGTTTCTGCACTGGGGAATCTTCCTGCCATCCTATTTCTACATTTTCTATTGTAGATGATGGCTCATTTCTACCATTATTATGCAGACCCTTAGCTATAGATTTTTCATCAAAGATGACATCCCTTGTAACTAAAATCCTTTGGTTTTCAGGTTCTAGACTCCATACTTTGTAGCCTTTTACCCCAGCTAGATATCTTATAAAAATGCATTTTTGCGCCCTAGGTTCCAACTTTCCTTGTTTTACATGGGCATATGCTATGCACCCAAATACCCTTAGGTGTTTTAGGCTAGGTTTGTGACCTGTCCATTTCTCATAAGGAGTTTTAAATTCTATGGCAGCTAAAGGAGATTTATTTAGCACATAGGCTACAGTATTCACTGCTTCTCCCCAAAATGCCTTTGAGAGGTTTGCATGGAACAACATACACCTAACTCTCTCTAAGAGAGTCCTATTCATCTTCTCGGCAAGACCATTTTGTCTAAGGTTTCCTGGGGCAGTCAAATGCCTAACTATCCCACTTCCTTTACATAGATTTGTGAACTCCTTATTGCAGAATTCAAGGCCATTGTCAGTCCTAGTGGTCTTTATCTTCCTTCCCTTTTGATTTTCTATCATGGTTTTCCATGTTTTAAATGCCTCAAAAGTATGCTCTTTTGTTTTCAAAACATAAATCCATACCATTCTAGAGAAATCATCTATTATGGACAAAAAATACTTGGCTCCACCATAAGTAACAGTTTGCGCTGGCCCCCATAAGTCGCTATGGATGTAATCTAGAGGTCCCTTAGATGAGTGAATAGCAGTTTTATTGAATTTTACCTTAGTGGTCTTTCCATAGATACATGATTCACACTTATCTAAACCCGCCACTTGGTTTCCTTTTAAAATCCCTTGGTTTGCTAATTCTTTAAGGCCAAGCTCACTAATGTGAGCCATTCTAAGGTGCCATAATGTCGTGATTGTGACATCCTTATTATCAGCCACTGCTACTTCCCCATCTAAAGCAATAGCTTGTAAAATATGAATTCCATTCTGTTGGTTGGCTTTCATACATACTAGGGATCCTCTTGTGACCTTAAGAATTTCTCCCTCTCCCTTAAAACTATGGCCAGTTTTAGTTAATGCTCCTAGAGAGATTAAATTCCTTTTTAACTCTAGAATATATCTTACCCTTTGAAGGGTCCAATAGGTATTGTTAGGCATTTTAAGCCTAACATCTCCTACACTAGGACCTTACACTCATGATCATTTCCAAGAAGAACCTTGCCCCCATCAGCTTCTTGGTAATTAGCAAACCAATGTTTATTGGGTGTCATGTGGAAGGAACAGCCTGAATCCAAAATCCACATATCCTTTATCGAGTTCTGACATACAATTAATGCATCAGAACTGTCATACCCAAACTCACACATTGAAACTCCACCATCCGAGGCATTTTTATCTTTTGACTCTTTCTTCCTCTTTGGACAATCTCTCTTAAAATGTCCTTTTTCTTGACAGTGATAACACTTGACCGGACCCCTCCCATTTCTTAACTTAGATCTAGATTTATTTTTGCCTTTTGAGTCCTTTTTTGTACCCCTAGATCTTGCAGTCAGACATCACCACTAGAGGATCTTTCTTCTTGATTATACCTTAAGTCTTTTGAATTTAGGGCTCTCATAACATCTTTTAAAGACAACTTGTCTCTGCCATGTTGCAGAATGTCAACAAAATGCTCATATGACCCGGGTAAAGAATGTAATAAAACTAATGCCCTATCTTCATCATCATATTTTACATGGATGTTTTCTAGGTCTAGGCATAGTTTATTAAATTCGTCTATGTGGTCTTGCAGCTTTTTTTTTTCTTTCATCTTAAATGTAAAGAATTTAGTCTTTAGATATAACCTGCTTGACAAGATTTTTGTTAAGTAAAGATTGTCCAATCTCTTCCAGATTTCTAAGGCAATAGTCATTTTTGACACTTCCCTTAATACCTTATCTCTTAAACTAAGGATTAGAGTATTAAAAGCCTTCTCTTCTATGTCTGCTTTCTGTTTTGCCGAGAGGGTTTTAGCACTATCCCCTATCTTTTCTTTATCCCTTGGTTCCTCTCTTAACGCCTCCTTTAAACCCAGATTTCCGAGGAGGGCTTGCATCTTGATTTTCCATGAAGAAAAATCGTTTGTGCCATTGAATTTTTCAATATCATATCTTGATGCGGAATCGGACATCGCCATTTCTTAAAGATTTCTAAGGCTGATCTAAGGGTTCTTGGATGAATCTTGAAAAAAATTATGTGAAATCGTAGGCTTTGATACCAAATTGTTGAGTCTTGGATCAGTTTTCTCACACAAATAGACACTCTCTCACACCCAAAACCCTTACCCGATAGAGATAGCAACAATAAGAAATGTAAACAGAACAAAATAACAAGCAATAACAACAAATGAACAAAAAGACTTATCCTAGTTCGGGCAAGAATTTGCCTTACATCCAAACTGCCAGAAGATACCAACAGAATCCACTAGAGAAGAGTTCAAGGTTACAGCAATTCCCTCTCTCTTACACCTACCTATGAATCAATAGCCTCACCCCTAAAGAATACAAGGATCGAGCCTTTGCTCTCTCTCTATTCTCTAGAACTCGCTCAAGACAGAAATCGAATGAATGAATTGCTGAAAAATCATACCTCCTGGGAACCTACCCGCCTCTATTTATAAGAGATGGAGGCGGTTACAACTTAAAGACTGAAATGCAATAATAAGGGAATACAAGGCCTATCCGGAAATAACCTAAAATTAGATATTTCCGCTATATTCTAAACACATAAAATATAAGAATACAATCATTCCCCAACTAAGAATCCTGCCCTTTACCAAAACTAAACAGCTGGACTAATACAAATTCTAACAGATAGTGTATTCTTGAATCTCTAGTATTCAAAATGTCGTTTCTTCAGATGATGGTTATTGATGTCCTAGCATAAGACAAGTGTAGAGACAGTCAAATAACTATAAGAATTCACTCAAAAGAATTGGTTAAAGGAGTTGAACAATCAGGTTATATGATCCAACTTATATATTCAAGATCTTCTGATACAACTTCTGTGTAGGAACAGATGTATTCTTTTTTCCCCACAGTTTAGAAAGAATTAACTGGACTGGATTTTCCATAGAAAATAATTTGTTATGTATTCAGTTTTGGTTTTACCTAGTGTTTTTGGGGTTATTTTGTTTTTACCAACACCAAAATCACGAATTATCCAATTCATAAATGAGCCAACCCAAAATTGGTCAACTTAGGATCCATTCTCTTTACTGTTTTCAAGCCATTTTTAGTTTTCAGTTTTCTAAAACAGTGAAAACGCATTTATTTTGCTGTTTTCAAAAATATATTTTTGAAAATAATAAAAAATTTTGTAAAGAGAAGGCAATTTATTTATTTATTTATATTTTATTCTTGTAACGGAAAAAAATATTGCAAGATTCACCGACTTTAAAATATATATATTTCTTAATAATATATTAGTATTAAATAGTTCTAATTTATTGAATAATCAAATTTATTGAATAAAATATCATTAAAAAATTATTCTCAAAATTTCAAACAGAATGCGTTTTCTAGTTTTCTATTTTAAGAAACAATTTTTCATAATGACAAATAGTACGCATTTTCTGTTTTTTGAAAATAAATTACTAAAATAGAAAATTAAAAATAAATTCAAAAATCAAAACTAAAAATTGAAACTCAAAGAGAATGCAGAATTACAGTTTTGGAGTTGCCAATTGTGAGCTGTAAAGAAATTCAACAGATTCTGCACTAAATTCAGAATTCCTGATCATGGAGAACAAGAGCAATTAGAATGTGGGTTGGCTAAATAAATTTTTGCTTGTCAATTATTTCCATCTATTGTTTTATCTTCCCAAAATGTAGGTGAAGCAAGTTAGAAGTTTATTTGAATTTGATGCATATAGCTAGATAACTAGAAAAAGTCTGAAGCAGAAAGTGGAAATAAAAATTTAACCACATAGGTGTTGCTCACGGATTTTTGCGTGTTCACTGCAAACTAGTCATAGATGGTATTTTCCACCCCTCCTTTTATTTGGAGAAATTGTAACGCTGATGCTTTTTATTTACGCTTTTTAGGTTGTAGGTGAATCTCGGAGGAAGGAGGAATATTTCTGTTTCCCGGAAAACTACTGTGGTTGTTATTCATTTTTCTATGACATTGTAAACAAAGGAGAACAGCTTTGTGTAAGTTGAGCATATTCTAGTTATACATTACTTGTGTTGGCAAAATCCCTTGTTTATTTCTTCGGTGCCATGGTTACTTTTGTCAAAAGCCCTCGTTCTTCGTGTAAAGCCTTTATTATTTGCCCTTTTTCACCAGTGTAAACATCAATTAGCTGCTAGACTTGCAGCATCACTGGGAGCATGTGTTGATGTTATGATGTCGGACAAGCAACTAGCTCTGCTCCTTTCAAAACTATGATATTCTAGAGAAGCTACACTATTTGGACTTGAAGAGGTAATCATGGAGGATTTGTCAAGGTTTATTAAGTGTCCTACGTTTTTGACTTTGGAAATGACGAATTTGATGAACTTTTATCCGGCATGCATGATTTTGCTTCTTTCTGGAAATTTATTGGCTAGGACAAGTTTTAGGCACACCAATTCTTTGCTTATTGCTTTAACTGTTTTTTCCCTGGAAAATTCGGGTAAATTTGTCAGAATTCCTGGAGGATTAACCGGAATTTTGACAATTCTTGGGCTTCTTAACTATTACCACCCCCCCCACCCCCCCAACCCCCCCCCAAAAAAAAGAAGAAAGAAAAGACTACATCAATTATAACATGCTTGCATTGTTTTGCATACAATGTGTTTCAGGAAACTGAAGCAGTGGTTTTGAGTTCGAGAGTTGTGCCGCATGCGACTTAGATTGCTGCTGTGCCTACTATGCTTGAATGAGGTTTAAGAGTAAGGTGAAATGGTTGATGATACTGCCACCAATTGGCCGTTAGGAGTTATCCACATTAGCAGGCCTAGATTATAATTTTGTATAGCATGAGCAAAAGAATGTTAAAACGACCCTATAAAACTTAAGCCTCATGGTCGAGGTGAGAACTGGGCGAGATTGTAAGAGTTCCTTAATGTTGATTTTACTCTTTTAAAAATTAAAAAAAAAAAAAAAAAACTACTCCATGGAATCGTGATGTCTATCTTTGCCTTGAATTAGGATGATCCACTAGCAGGAAATGTTGTTCGCATGAGAAAGGGATAACGTAGATGGGAATGACCTTTCCCAAGATTAATTTTGATAAACATAGAGAACAGATAGAGCCAATAAACAGCCGAATGACAGCTTAATGCCGATTATCAAGCCCAATCTCCAGGCAGTGAGCCATAGTTAAAAAATTCTGGTTTCAGTTTAAGAATTGTGAAAATTCCGGATTTTATCAAATATATGTTGATGGCATATGAGTGTACAGTTAAAACTTTCACATTGCCCTAAAAGATTCATTCTGCCAAAACAGCAGCTGCGTTTTTTTTTTTTTGTTGTTTTTAGTTTATTTTTAGTTTTTAATTTTTTAAAATAATAAAAATACATTTATTTTGTTATTTTTAAAAATAAAAAAATTCAAAACAATTGACTAGAAGCCCCTATTGGTCCCTTAGGATATGACCACTCAAAAAGGGAGGTGAATTGAGTGCTCTTATATTTTATTCAATTAATTCCAAACAACAATTGCGATTACTGAATTCAAAATATTAAACCCACTACAATAATAAATAGAATAAAAATGGACAATAGAAAATACGACGATATATAGTGGTTCGGTGTCGATATACACACTTACTCCACTCTCTTAAAATCTTAACCACCCTTGAAATTTTACTAACTCAAACACCAAGGTTTTCACACTAATTCATCTTGAAAACTAAAAACACATACACATCTAGATTTATAATGGTTCTAGCTAACCACAACCATCCACGAGAATGTTTAAGAGTTACAAAGATTTCAACTTGTCCACACTTGGACTAAATATAAACCAATGAAAGCGCAATAACAAAAAGCAATAAAACATAATTGATATACCCTCGATCTAATGACCAAAAGATGACAAGTAAACGATCGCTACTTTGACAGTTTGCTGAAAGAAGATCAATGCGCTCGGAAGCCGTTCGATATTTTAGATTTTGCAAGAACGCGTTGAATAGACTTTTGTATGCTGTGAGTTCTCAAAATTGCATTAGGGTTTTTCTAATTGAGGAGATGAGGCTTATATATATGAAAACGATAACCTGCAAAAAAGCATACTAAAAAAGTGTCCACGTAACCCGTCGAGTCGACTCGACAAAACATCGAGTCGACTCAGCTGACCAAAATCAAACAATGGAAAACAATCTTCTCGGCCGAGTCGACTCAATCAAAGCAAATAAACTATTTTATGCTTTAAAACATGAAAAATATATTAATACTTCTCAATAAGTCTTTGAACAATATTCTAAAACCATAATAACATTTAAAAAATATTTTGGCAATTCAAAATATTTTATACGAGAATTTAAGGGCAACATTTTATATGAGGGATGAAAGTTTATGATAATCATCAAAATTTAATGAAAATACGAAGTTAACTCAACAGCCCCATGGGAAGCAAGCGGCAAAGACAAGCATGAGATGACGACTGTGAGAGACCGTCGATAGCGACAATGGCAAGATCGATGGCAGGCACGACCATGGGAAGTAAGCGACGAAGGTAGCGGTTGCCATCAATGATGAGAAAGCACAGTCACTAAAGACCAAACAACAACCAAGCAACAGTCACAATGAAGCGACAATGGGTGGCGGCAGCAATAGCGAAGAAGCTAACAGTGAACTTGGCCATAGCGAAAGAAAACAATGGCCGCCAACGAGGGCTAGCCTTTCTCGGCCACGACTCCACCATCTGTTGATGCACGTAGACCCATCAACTTCTTTGCCCCAATCTGTCATTGGATTCAAGTCACAAAAAAGATGGAGGTCGAGGAAGGGAAGAAGAGAGGAAGAGAATAAGTGAATAGGTTTCTTGGGGATGGGAGTGGGTTTCTTGGGCATAATAATAATGGGTATGTATATGTATTTATGTTAAATAATATATTTATTTTATTATTTTAATTTTTGAATTATATTTTTTTGGGTATTTGTATTGAAGATTGTAATCGTATCTCACTTGGTGTTGAACTATTTGATGCAATCTTATAATTTATAATCACATTATGTAATTACTGGTTCACGTTTTTAATTTTTATTTTTATGTTTTTTATTTTTTTATTAAGTTAATTTATTTATTTATATTTTATTCTTGTAATGAAAAAAATATTGTAAGATTTATTAATTTTAAAATGTATATATTTCTTAATAATATATTAGTATTAAATAGTTCTAATTTATTAAATAATCAAATTTATTGAATAAAATGTCTATAAAAAAATATTTTCAAAATTTTAAATAAAATGTGTTTTTTAATTTTTTGTTTTAAAGAATAATTTTTTAAAATGTTAAATAGAATGAACTTTCAATTTTTTAAAAATAAACTATCAAAATAAAAAATTAAAAATAATTTTAAAACTTAAAACTAAAAATTAAAATTGAAAGAAAACGCAATCTTATGTATCAATCAAATTCACATTAATCTTAAAACATTTTCCCATCCACTCATATGGTGGTCTCCTCAACTCCTAGATAGTGATGATATCATTTATAACACAATAAACTCCTATCCAAAAATATTGGCTAAATTTGAATTTTTATCTCAAAGAGTCTGAGATTGAATTGTTGTGTTTTCATATTGTACTTGTTGGTTTCACCATGTCAACTAATTTATGGAACACAACTATATCAATTATCTTCATTCACCACCATCTCATGAAATTTTTCCATGTGAAGATGGTGTTCAAACTTCATTTCATCATTACTCTGCCAGGGGATATTATCCACTGCCGGTCCCAAGCCCGGATAAAAGAGGAGGGTTGCGTTAGGTAGCCGACAGCCAGCGTAAAACCTAATCGGATCCAAATATGAATTCTAGACAAACTATCTGTTGGGATATAACCTACATAGAAGTCTAGAATTCATGTAGCCAACCCCACATAGTGGGATAACGGCTGGATATGTTGTTGTTGTTGTTTAGTCTGAGATTGAATTCGAGATGCAATTTGGGAGGAATACAAACAAAAGTAGCATGCAATTTGTCTGGGCAGACCAATTGGAGTGTTTTTTTTTTTCTCTTTTGGAGGTAATGCACGGTTTCAGATTTTACCTAACTAGTACTTTATAAATTTATATATACCCATTCATATACATAGATCAAGTAAGACTCTACTCGAAAAATAAGTTCTAATTCTAAGAAATAACATATTCAGGTTGAATTTACATAATTTAAATTTCAGATCAACACAATTATTTTCTCTTTAAGACCAATTGAGCTACAATTTTCGTATAAACTAACAATTATAAAGATGAATGATGAAATTATATATATAATTATTTTTACAAAATTAAAATTTTGGAGTTCAAGTTAAATAGAAGATTAAAACACGTAAATTATTTAAGCTCGTAACAACCAGGAAAAATTTCAGCTTCATGCCATTTGACATTGCTGTGTGAAATTCTTCTATAGGGAAAATCATTAGCAAAGGGGCTTTTGTGAGAATAATTATTGGTTGATCTAAAAACAATATTACTTTCAGCTTCTACTTCTCATCTGTAATAAAAGTTCTAAACTACGGATTCTATTTCACAAAAGAAAAATAACTTGAGTTGAACCCACCATATAAAAACACTTTCTGATATTGACCAAACAACATAGAAAGTGGACACAAAGACGCAAGGAAGGAACACACATCAAAGAAAAATTTGGCAGGACCCCTGTGAAAATATATAATCATAAATAGAAATAACTGATCCGGCCGATGAGTGGAACTAAGGCTTTAATGATGTATTACTGTTCATGTAAAAAGATGCTACCTAACTAAAGCATGCAGCTTCCAATATATACGAATACAGAAAAGATGAACTGTCATTTCAATTTCACCAATATACAGCAAACAAAAAAAATGCAGTCTCCAGCTCTTGACTGTGGCTGCAGAAATACAAACATCTATACATATATAGGAGTTTTTATATGTTCCAATATTCCTGGCTGCAAAACGTGGAAAGTTAACCGACCATATTCATTTATCTAAGCACTGAAAACCATCGACTTTCCTGAAACATAAAATGTAGAGATTCTTAACTTTCTACAGTAACACCAAAAAGCTAGCCACGTCAAGGAGGGAGAAAAAGGGGATCCTCATTGTTCTTGTAGATTGCAAACAATTGCTTGGAGTATCGCGTTGCCAGTGTTCTGCAAAGTTCCGGCCCCTTGGCATCATACTTGCTTAACTCCTCCACAGTTTTCTTCGGATCACCTTTCGGGTCCCCATCAGTAAGGAACTCGGCCAAAGTAGTACCCCTATAAAATGTTGACCGAACTTTAAACGACATATTAATCCATCAAACCAACAGAACACATTTAACCTACAAAAATATATCATCAATGCATTCAGAATTCAAATTTACAAATTCAGGACTAATGTTTTGATTGTTGGAAACAGCAGGGGTCCAATAGCAAAGAAGGTGGACAAAAGCATCTGAGATGGCATAACAGTATATGTTTCTTGCCCAAAAACTAGAAAGATAAACTTAGGTAAAGTCTAATTTTCCTATTTAGCAAGCAACAATATTACTCGATTTACAGTGAGGTAGATTTTGCCCTAATAAAAAAAGGGAGAACAAAAATTATATTTTCCATCCACTGCATCGCACTATAACAAGGCAAGAGGGAGGATGGATACAAGTAACACAAACAAGTATGGCCAAGTTGCAACAAAACAAATGTCCCATAGCTTCACATCAACAACAAATAATGCCACTGTTTCAACAGAGACAAATCATTGTCTCAACAACAAACATGTATGTGACGATTATTTAATATATGCAATAAAGAAACACACATTAATTGACACCAGTTCATGAAAGTTAACATTCAAGACCCATACCTGAATGCATCACATTGGCTAAACCCTCGCTGATTGGAATATAATGTTCCCTTGCTAATCTTTTCCTCAGATGTCTGCTGCCTATAAAGAGCACATACAGCCTTCATGCACAGCTCAAGATCCTTACCAAATGCTGCAAGCATATCAGCCTCAAACTCCCACTTCAATTTCTGGCCTGTGCTCCTTCGAAATCTAGATAGAACTTCGTCAAAGTCCACATCATCATCTGAGACTTCTTCTGATGCACTAGAACCATTATCACTATCAGAAACATCAGAGCTACTCACAATGAATCCACCCAAGCTTTCATCCTCAGTGTCTGATTCTGACTCATCTTCTTCCATTTCATAATTTTCAATACCCTGATTGGCAGGGACTCCAGAATGATAATTAGCTCTGTCGTGATTAGAATTACAAGGAGAATTCTGTTCTGGTGCATTTTTCATATTGCAGTTTCCCAATGCCACGAGGCGCCGCCTAGGAGTTGCAGATTCTCTGGCCTTCTCTTCATAAACATTTGCAGTATTTGGATTCAATTCATCCTTCTTTAATTCCTGCAGATATTTAGTCTTGATCTTACAGATTGGAACATTATCATCATCACTCTCGCTGTCGGTAGTGACAATATTGGAAGTTCTTCTCCTTTTGGGTGTTGAAATGAAGGGGAAATTCCCCTCGCGACCATCCGTATTTTCCTTGTCGCTTTGGTCTAAAAGGGGCCTCTTTATATTACCATCAGGAATCCTTTTATTTTCATTATCCATGGTATCCCTTGATGGAAAATCAGTTGAAACACAAACCATCCTATTTTCTTGACTCTCAAGAGGCATATGAACATTTGTATTAGTTGGTTCATCTTCACTGTCACTGATATCAATGATGCCAAAAGAAGAAGCTCTTTCACTCCCTGGTGTTGGTGGGGCCAACTTCTTGCTCAGACTGCCCTCTTCATCAAATGCCAACTGTTTTCTCACTCGGATACCATGGTCTAGTCTAGTTTCAAACTGAAAACCTCCTCCTCTTTCCTCAGCTTGTGTAGACTGCTTAGTTAGAATGTCAATCAGAGGTGTACCTAAAATGGGGTGCAGAGGATGAGAAAAAGAGTCTCTCCTAGACTCACTATGCAAAATGATTCAGGCTTTTCTTTTCCCTCTTTTTTTTTTTTTTTGGGTGCATGGGTGTGTAATAAAAGTGAATATGTTCCCCGAAAGGGAAGGCCTGTTGATATTTCCTTTACTTTTATCTTTTCTTAAAAAAATTAAATTATTTATTAACTTACAGAAATTAATTCGATAGTAATATATATAAATGTTCAATGCCAGCCAAATGTTTTTTTACTCTAGAATACCATCTAAATATATAATAAATAATTTATACTGCTGGTTCAATGCACAAGTTAACATCAAAATAAATATGTAGATTTCAGTGCTACTGCTATGAATTGAAATATATATTTCAGCCTTAGCAAATATATAAATAAATTTCAGAGCTACTTCCTATAATATAGTAACTTAAGCTAGTTCTTATGAATGGAAAATGAATTTCATAAAGTCTATAACTCTAGAATGCCAACTAAATGTTCAATGCATTCATTGTACATGGTAAAAGAAAAGAATTCAAAACAAAGCAAATCAGCTGACATAATAACAAAGTATCAATCCAAGTAATTTTGACTTGAATACAACTATAAGACATACCAAGACCCAAAATAATGAAGCAAGTGAGCCTACCCCTTCTGTACCACCAAATTAGGATGTAATAAAGGACCCTGCACCTGTTTGCCTACCACGACCCAAAATCGTATGATGTTCCTGGTAACTATGGTTTCCATCTAAAACATCCTTACACTTTTGAATGCAAATAATCACTCCAAACATGTTTAATTTCATGGATGTGCTCACTACCTTTTATGAGATAGGCACAATTGTTTGCAAAAAGGCCAAGTATATAATCCAAAAATAGAATCGGGAAGTTATAGAATCCTCCTAGACTGAGAAAATCACCAAGCAACAGGTTCAGTAGCAACAACTTTAATGTGGTTGTGCCAATACCCAGTTGTTCCACAACTAAAAAAATCATCCGCTGTGAAAGCCAAAATGTTTGGATGGTCAAAAACTTGAAGATCAGCATGCATGATTTTTTTTTGTTGACAATATTATCTAAAATGGAAAATTTGAGAAACAAATGTCTTTGCCCTAGAAAAGTTGGGTTTTAACCTCCAAGAAGCAATTAAAATCAATAAGTAATGTCTTTAATACCTGTCCCTTGCGTATCATCAGTTGCCTTAGGACACGTTGAGTTTACTCTGGTTGCAGCACGCATAGTTTCCTCATGATCAACCGTTTTGTTTTCTGTTACCAAACAATCTGTACTAGTTACTACATTTAGCCCAGCTTTTAAGCCATTTGCTTTAGTTGTCTGCCTTTCATGCATTTCTGATGGACTGGGCACCATCAAGGTCGAAGTATCTTTCTCCAACTGTAAGAATCGCAACTCCAAGTCTCTATACTTCAACTTCCAAAGCTCAGCCTCAAATTCAGCCCTTTTCTTCTCACACTCCAAAATCTTGTTCTCAACCATCAGTTGCATAACCTTCTCTTCCTCATCCTTCTCCTCAGTCAAATCGACAACCTTCCCCCCACCGTTCTCTCCGCTTAAAACTGTAGTTATATTTCCAACCTTCGCCATTTGCTTTTCAAGTTCAACATTCCTTCTCTTCAAAACCTTTAACTCATCTTCAATCCAGATCTTTGCAACTTCTAACGCTCTGAATTTACCTTCAAGCAATCCAAACTCAGCCTTCCGCTTCTCAATCTCTAGTTCCAGCACCATGCACCTCTGTTCAGCCGTCTTACTCCTCTCCTCCAATTCTTTGCATTGATCTCTACAGAGTTGGAACTCTGTATGTGAACCCACCTCACACGTCATAGCTTCTTTCCCTTCCATTACCAAACCAACTCCCGTGGATTTCTCCAAATCCATCAGTCAACTCTAGCAAACCAACATACACTTTATGATCTTGCCACAAAAAAACACCAATCACAAAGATTACCAGATAAAACTGAAAAAGATGCGGAAAAAAATTGAACGTCTTCAGGCATTTGTCTACAACCAAACGCGGAGCAGTGGAAAAAGAAAAATCGAAACAGATAGCAAGGGAGTTAAAAAGAGGACTTACAGCAGATAATTAGACTTCAAATTATTATTCTCCTACCCAAGTTTCTGGGCAACCAAACAGGAAATACGAAAAGGGGAGTGAGAATAAATGGCAAGAAAGTCAAAGAGGACTCGCAGGAAGTACATAGAGCTGGAAGCACTTCATATTTATCTTTCTTCTTTCAGGGTTTCTGGCCGACCAAATAGGGAATAGGGCAAGGAAAATTCAAGTAGAATAGATTGCAGTGAAGTAGAATGGACTCCTCACAGTAGATAAGCATGGCGCATCGACGCATTCCAGGGTTTCGGAGACGAAGAGCTCTTCCAATAATAGGGTTCGCAATCAGTGAAGCAAATAAGTAACAGAAAATGAAATCATAGAAACTGTGCTTTGCGTCCGGTCAAGCGGGCAGCCAGGAAAGAAAGAAGGAAAGGAAACTCGAGCGTCGCTGCCGCTTAGGCTTCCTTGACACGATTCTTTTCCTTCGTGGGACAATTGCAGTTCCAATTGGCAGTCTTAATCAAATGGTTAATAGTCAATATTCAATAAAGCTTTAATTTTTGTTTTATCGATTTGAAATGTCCGAGATTCGTTGGATTAATTTTCAAAGACGAAGGACCTTCTTCCAATACATCTCCGAGATAAATCTAAATACAAACATAATTTATATATACTTATAATTAGACATTCGATATAATTTATACAGAACTTACCTTCTAATATTATTATTACATTTTAGTAATAAATTTATCTTCTAAATCATCACACTAATTCAAACTTTAATACTTTATATAAAATTTCAAATATTTTATCATTATATCATACCCATGAGACTAAACTTTAACTTGGAAAAAGCTACTGATACTAAAGTAGAGAGGGATCTAGAAGTACAAGCTCACTATTAAAAAGTTTGAAAAAAAGTAACTTTTATGACACAAGTCAAATAGTAGGATCATAATAAATTGAGATTCGCACCTGTAGATAATAGATTTGATTCCATATTTTGCGTAGTGAAACAAAATCTCTATCTATAATTTATCTTTCTTACTAAAATCAAGAACACGAACATCAAGAAACTATGCAAGAACCGTAATCTCAAATTTTAAAGAATATTTTAATAAAGTGCGAGTTTCATACATTAAATCTCCCAAAATTATTGGTTTCATTACGCATTGAAGGAAATTTACTGTACGGACTTTCCAATTGCTATATCAAAACGAGTTATATCAAATTTTTTGTATAATTTGTATTTTTATTTAATTTCTAATAAAAAAATTATTTAAAATTTATTGAGACATTGTGGTTAGTTTATTTTTTAGCATATAAATTTAATCTGTTATCAAAAAATATATCATACAAATAAAATTATAAAAAATTAAGGATCTCAAATTATAAATTTTGAGAGGAATTTAGTGATTTTAGTCCTTTGATAGAATACTTCTAAATTTTAAATATTAAATAAAAATAATAAAAAAAGGAAACAAAATTTCAAATGTGTAAGTAAATGGGTCACACCTCATACTTTATTTAATTGATTCGTCTTTTAATTTTAATAATATTATTTTTTACATAATTTCTGACATTTAATATTGATAGTTAAAAACTAATAAATTATTTATTAATTGATAATTAAGTAACTATTAGTATAATACTGATTACTGAATGTTATGTTAGATATTAGAATTGTGTTTAAATAATATTTTCATTTCGATATTTATATTATTTTCTTTCAACCAATTATCAATTCATCACTTTCTAATCCAAGCTAGTCACCATCTAAGTTGTATGAAAATAGAAATGAAAAAATAATATGTAAAAAAATAAAAATAAAAAATATTTTTTTAAAAAAATAAAAAAATTAAAATATGGATAAATTAAAAAAATAAAAAAATTTGTTAAATATAATTTTTAATATAAAAATTTATAAAAAATAATTATTTAATTTAAAAATAAACATAAATTCTATAATATATTCAAATAAATTTTAGAAATAAATTATAAAAAATTAAAAAAAAAATTAAGTTAAAAATAAAAAAATATTTCTATAAATAAAAATACGTTTTTAAATTTAAAATATTTTTTTAATATTATAAAATAATGATAATTTTTTTTTTTTAAATTATTGGCGTTTCAAAAGGGGAACGTTTCAAAAACACTTGCACTCCGATAAGTTTCCGTGATCGTATCTCACCATTCAGTAACGAATTCTTCCTATCGTCGTCCGCCGCCGCTGTCGATGCGGTTGCTTTCGGCGGCAACAACGAACAGATTTGCCCTAGAAAAAAAGGTGAGAAGATGAAAATTCTCGGAGTTTTCACTCGAGGATTCATCTTCACTCGCAGAGACACCTCGGTTTCAGCACCTTGTAGAATATTCAGCAACCAATTCTTCCGTCGGGGCTTCTCTGCCGACTCAGGGGATCCAGAGCTGAAGGAGTTTATGGATTACATGGACAATCTGAAGAACTTTGAAAAGTCTGGCGTCCCCAAAGGCGCCGGAACCGACTCGAAAGACGGGTTCGACCTCGGAAGGATGAGGCGGCTAATGGAATTACTTGGTAACCCTCAATCCAGGTTCAAGGTCTGCGTTCTACTTTATCTTCCAGTGGATTATTATTTTCTTGAGCTCCGCTTGGTGGTTGAGATTGTTTAGGAAAATTGAAAGAGAACTTTTTTTTTTTTTTTTTGGCGAAGGTTAGAGAATGATAACAAAGTGAAGAGAGATTGTTGTTATTGATTCATACAAAATGTGTACACACTACAAATCCAGTATACGGACATAGCAATTCCGAATCTTATTTTCCGCTTGGACTGTGGAAATTATGAAGATGCGCTTGGTATCAGGAAGCATCATTTGTGAAACTAATGGAATATTTTAGCTTCTTGATTAGAAGGAAATCAATATGAAACGGCAGGCATCTTTTTTAGCTGCTAGTGGCGGACCTCCAAACTTTTATGGATGACCAAAAGATAGTTTCTTATAAGAAATACTCAAAAATATATTAATTCTGCTAATTATCACATTTGATCATGTGGTTGTTGGGTAATTTGAAGCTTGTTGGTATATGATCTATATGCCCTCCGCTTGTTTTTCTTGTTGCAGTAGCTTTTGCTGGATAATTTTGAATTGATTTTAATGAATTATAGGCAGTTCATGTTGCTGGGACCAAAGGAAAAGGATCAACTGCTGCATTTATCTCCAACATTTTACGAGCAGAAGGTTATTTGGTTGGATGCTATACTAGGTATTTTCTCTTACTATTCTGCCTGACTTGGTTTCTAAAAGTGCTTGTTATAAAATAAGAACTTCACCACTTTTTACCTCAAGGAAATGAATTTTCATTGTAGATCTTCATAACAGCAGGCTTCATTTTCTTTGAGCAGCCCTCATATTCAGACCATCAGGGAACGCATATCAGTGGGAAGATCTGGCAAGCCAGTCTCAGTAAAGGCATTGAATTCTCTGTTCCAAAGGATTAAGAAGGTACTTGACCAAGCAGTGGAACTTGAAAACGGGTGTCTCAGTCATTTTGAGGTATGTACTCGTATGCCTGTGCAACATAATGTAAAGCCGTTTAACTGAATAAATGTACATTTGTGTTCTTTTATAGAAGAAAGAACAATACTATTTTTTTTTTTTTTGGCTTGCATGAATACTAATTTTTTTTTTTTAACTGTCAAATAGAAACTCACTACCTGTGAGATTCTCCTAATGCCTTCATTAAAGTAATAACTGTTGTTCTAAGTTCCTCAAGTCTAAGTCAAAGTTATATCTTGATTAATCTAGTTGACCTCTCTTTCTTTCAGTGCCTCTCCTTTCCTTTTCAAAATGGTAATTCTTACCTTGTGGTCAGAATGGTAATTCTAGACTGGTTATTATGTGAATTTTATTTTTAAGTTGCACGGTCTGTTTCATTTTCCAAAACTTCACATTTCAACACAACCTGTACCTCCTTCGTATATTGGTTAATATTTTGATCACTTGCTTGATCATGCATTCTGCTACTGATTTTGACATTCTCATGTGTACAAGCATGATCTCTCTCTCTCCAAGGATTATAATGTACACCTAACACTATAACATATTGACAATTTGATATAAATGCTGCCTCTTTGTTTTCCTTTTTTTTTTTATATTTATTTTGCTTTTATTTTGATGTTTCAGGTTTTCACTGCCATAGCATTCAGCTTATTTGCTCAAGAGAATGTTGATATTGCAATTATTGAGGTAAATCTTTTCCTTGATATATTTTTTGAACCAGCAAGTGTAAATCTCAACCACCTATGATTGGCTTTTGGTGTTTCATCAGTTAATTTAAATTATTTACTTTTCCCCCCCTCTGTTTCCCATGGTAGCAAATGCTGATAGCAAGTCACTTGGGACTAATATTGCTTCTCCAATTGAACAGGCAGGGTTGGGTGGGGCACGGGATGCAACAAACATTATTTCTAGTTCTGGGCTTGTTGCTTCAATCATAACAACAGTTGGTGCAGAACATCTGGCTGCACTTGGGGGTTCTTTGGAAAGCATTGCAATAGCAAAGTCAGGAATAATCAAATACGGTCGTCCAGTTAGGTGGTTCCTCCTTACATATTCCTAATGATTTTTTTTTTTCAAATTTAATCTGCTTACCTAGGGAAAAAAAAATCATCTGTTTTGCTAGATACCATAATTTACATGCTAATCCCTTTTTCAATTTTAACATCATTATCTGCTTGTTTCATCTATGTACGTCTAGATGGAGTAACTTGTTTATGACTAATGGATATGGGACATGTATTAATCATTTGAACTGTCAGACAGCTAACCCATAGGCTACTTGATTACTAGGGACACTGAAGTTTTTTCCCCATGATTAGTCAATGCATTTACTAGTGTGGCCCTTGTGTTAGCAGTTTGTAATGGCTGATTTTTGGCTTCCACAGTTGTAAGTTAGAAGATGCAATCACTTTGTGGACTGTGCAACTCAGGAGTGTTCCAAACTCAGGCCAAAGTCATGTTGAAGTCTGAAGTTCTGCAAGAATTGCGTAAGAAGATTTTTTTTGTTGCAATAGGCCGGTGAAGATCTATGCTAGCAATATTAAGCTCCTCATGACGTACTTCAGTTGTTTGGACTCACGGGCAGTTGCCAATGTAGACTGTAGAGCACTGTGGTAAATTTAACTTATTTTATTATCTGCAGTAGCTGTGGTGTGGTTTTAGATGCCATCATGTTAATGATGATTTTTATCTGGAAATATGAGATATTGGTTGGTCCGATGCGTGGACAACTTAGAGCAGATCTGAGGGGTGGGGAATTGGTGTGTAGGTTCCCCAATGATGTGGTGTGTTTGAATATACTTGGATTTGGAGTTCTTAGTGGAATTGGCGGTGTCAGAAGTGTGGGTAAGTATGCTTTTAAAGGACCAAGTCTCTTCTGTTGGCCACAAGTTTTCTTGAATTGATTTGAGATAAGGGAACCAAATTTTACTCCATTTGCAATTTTTCTTTATCGAATTCAAGACATAGCTTAATGAACTATTAAGGCTCTAGAATAAAGATAAATGATCAACCTATTTGGCCTGGCTCAACAAAAAGCCAAACCAAGATTGGTTATATATTGCCTCTAGGGCACAAGTCAAGTGGTTGGGCCATGATAAGTTGGGATTCGCACCAGTAGGTCGTGGGCTCAATTTCTTGTCCTGCGCAGTGAGACAATACCTCCACCTGCTATTTATCTCTTTTGCCGAAATCGAGAACACAAGTGGCGGGGGACCACACAAGGGTGGTAATCCAAAGATTGGTTATATTACTGAAACTTCTTTTCTTCCCCTTCAATCTTAAATTGAATTCAAGCTACCTATTATCCAATCTTGCTATGATTTTTTGTAGAGGATTGTACTGGTGGAAGGCATCAAGCACACATGGATAGCTAGTGTTGGAGCTTGGCAATCAATTTTGAAAGTAAGTTAGAGGCGGTGGAGAGAGAATTCGAATATTTTGATTATTCTCTTTCGAATGGCTTGAGACACCTATTTATAAAGGGGGTTTAGTCCTAAAAGTCAAGTGCAAGGGATGTGAAGCGGGCAATTGGATATGACTTGACACTCTATGAATAGGGTGCAACGAATAATTACAGGAATATGATGGCTGAAGATTGATAGAGACTAAGCTCCCTCTAGGGAGGAGCAAAGCCTTGACGGAACCTGTATCTCTAGTCTCTAACTGGCAAGCCTTGTAAGTGCCATACAGATGGAGACCTAATTCTGTCTCAATTTAAGCTCTTGAGGTTGGAGATTAACTTCTTAAGAACTTAATGGATAACAAATTTGGAGATCTTGGCTTTACATGGTAGAGGGGATGCACGAGGAGACACTTGAGCAGAGAGTTATGTTGGTCAAGCCGAGGATGTGTGGTGAGGTGAATCAAGTCTCAATCTTTGGGGGAAGAGAATATGGAGATTCAACATGCTATCTCACAGGTAGTACAGAAGTAGATCCTTGAAGGAGAGATGACAGAGAACTTGATTATCGAACAATGAGATTTTGGAGATTCCGTGTTACCTCATGAGGCTTACACTTGAAAATACACCATAAAGTGATCAATTCCTAGATGGAGATATTACATTCTTGGTAGAAAAGTTTGGAGATCCAAATTCCACCTTGACACATTAACATTTGAACATTTATGTAAAGACTGTAATTGTGTTTTGAGTTATACATGAAACAACTCAGCAACATGGATCCATAAAACAACAGTATGGATGAAAAACTGTAATTGTATTTTCAATCCCACATTAAATTATGTAGACATAAACAAGTGAAGTACATCATATAACCTTTGGCTTTGATCATTTGAGCTTCATCTTCAGTAAATCAAGTATAATTTATTTGTGGCATTTAACGCTTGTTATAATATCTAACCTACATATAGTACCTCCAACTAGTTCTGTTCATTTTATTTTACTTTGGGATTGACAGGTATACATTCTGTGCAGCAGCTTTATCTTTCACTTCATGTTCATTCTACTGATTGTGCTGAATTAATCTTCAACCACTCCACATATCCAGCCTTTGTTTATAATGTCCCTACTGGACCCATTTTCTCATTTGATGCTGGGTGCTCAAACTTGACACTGATTGGTTAATCTTCTCAGGTGGTGCTGGGTGGACCGTTCCTTCCACATATTGAGCATATTCTTCGTGATAAAGCATCATCAATGTCTGCAGCTGTAGTGTCTGCATCTGATCCTGGAAACAGAAGCAAAATAAAAGGCTTGTGCAATTTATATGGTAAACCGGGCCAAGTTTGTGACATAGTGATTCAAATTGAGAAGGACTTGCAATTGGTAAGCTTTTGGCTTTTTTTTCTTCAACTTCTTGGACTTCATGAGCAGGTCATGGTTTGTGTTCTTTTATGTCTAATGATCATTGATACTGTCAACTGTATGTCAAATCTTGCAGTTCATTGAGTTGTTTGATGTAAAGCTGTCAATGCTTGGATCTCACCAACTTCAAAATGCTGCAACTGCCACATGTGCAGCACTCTGCCTCCGCTATCAAGGTTTAGTACTTTATCTTTCTACTTCTATTTCCCTAATAATGAACTTCTATGTATAACAAAATACTCTTCTTGGTAAATAATTTTACAGTTCAGTAGCAGTGGAAATTACAGTGGAGAATATCTAATTTTATACATATTTTGCCCTCGTTTAGTCACTAGTTGCTTGTGGTGGACTGTATGCATATTACATCACCTATTTTAGTTTGTGGGCTGATCATACATCTTTCAAACATGCAGTCAATAAGTCTCACATGATTCTTCTTTCAGTCTTATACAGCCTATCTATTTTGAAGATTCTTCATTCTCTGGATCTATAGTATGGTCAGCTAGCTATTTGTATTGTAATTGCTGGACCAGTGTATATCGAATTTGCCTTCTATACATGCTAAACCCTTAACTCTCCTTGGGAAGATTTATTATTGACTTCATTTTCTGGGTATTGTTTTGAATGATTTAAACTATTATCCTCATTGTACAACATGTTATAGGAAGTTCATAGTTAGTTTATCTACATTTACATTGTAGCAAAGAGGGACTCACTGTAAGTTGGGTGAGAGGGAGACTATGGGATGGTCCTTTGTCAGTTGCAGCAGAAGTCGTTGCATAGCAATGAGGACTGCATTTATGTAGTTTCCTAGAGTTATAGAGCACAAATTTAAGGAACAATTCTCTCTCTCTCTCTCTGGATCAGACACAGGACTTGTCCTAGGGTGTGCTTGTTTGGGTGTTAGCTACATGGTTGACCCATTTAGCATGCCTTTATATCATTCAAACCCATGTCGATTGTGATCTTCAAGCGTCTTCCCCCTTTAGGGATTGTTACTGTTGCTTGTTTGATGGTTATACATTGTATGTTGGAGCATAATGCTCAGGAAAGTTAATGACGTCTTACAGTATTGGTTCTTAATTTCTAGTTATATTAGGAATTATGTCTTGACAGGTTTAGATCATACAGATAATTATCCTTAAAACATTTTGGTCATGGGTAGGTCATAAACTTGTAAAGGTTGAATTAAATCTTGATTGGGAATGAGGATGTTTTGACTGTAGTGATACTTTGCTGAGTTGAATCAAAGTTTTTGGTGACATTTCTTATATTTCAAGTTTCTTTCTTGACACTTCCTTTGGAATTTCAGGCTTGAAAATTTCAGATGGATCCATTCTTATTGGTTTAGAGAATACATATTTGCTTGGGAGAAGCCAGTTTTTAACATCTAGGGAAGCTGAGGCACTAGGATTGCCTGGAGCAACCATATTACTTGATGGAGGTAATGATGAGAAATTTTAATTTTGATACTAGGATTTAGGCTTTGTTTAAAATTTGGAATTTAGATTTAGTAGCTTTTATTTATGATCAGATTTGTTTGGATATTTGTACCTTGAAATTTTCTCTTTTGTAGTTAAACTTTATCCTATAAATAGGCATTAGTAATGTAATCAAGGTGATTGGTTTGGAATAAAAGTGTAATTTCTTCCCTTTGCTGATTCTTTTTCTTGGCTCACCCTCTCCATCCTTACTCTTTTCATGTTCTTCTTCCCCAGATTCTTCTCCCCTCTCTGATTTTCTTCTCTTCTCCTTTCAATTTTCTGCTGTTCTGCATCCGGTTTGATGCATGTCTCCCTCTTTCCTTGTGCCTCTATTGTCAACAAATATATCCCATTGTACTCTTGAACAAAAGCATAGTGACTGACTGAAAAGTGAAAAGTTTTTCTTTCCTTCCCAACTTCTTTTGCATCGTGCTTGCTACTTCTGAAAAACGAATTCTATTTTCCTAACAAATAAAAAAAACCTGGCTTTTTTCACACATTTTTTCTTTTGATCTATAATAATAAGAACATTTTTTTATTTATTTATGCTTTCCAGCACATACCAAGGAATCTGCCAAAGCATTGGCAGACACAATACAGATGATAGTTCCAAAGGAAAAATTGATCCTTGTGGTTGCAATGGCAAGTGACAAAGACCATTTAGGTTTTGCAAGAGAACTACTTTCAGGTATGGTCCCTCCCCTCTCTTTGTTCCTTCTGATATGGGGCATTTAACTGCACTCCTGAGGCTAGGTTAGTAAGAAAATGGTAATAATATTTCCTGAAACTTAGATGATTTAGTGATTGACCATTGACAATAAATCTATTTGAGTCTTAACGAAGATTCAGTGGCGGCTTAACTGTCAAGACATACCCTTGCTACCTCAGTTCTTTTTTTCTTTTTTGTCAGAGGTTATGGTAATAATAACTAATAAAGTTGTCACATTTTTTTTTTTTTTGGGGGGGGGGGGGTCTTAGTTTGGGTTGATGGAAGGACACAAGTATTTCTCAGTGCATAATAATATTTTATCGCCGTATAGTATTCCTTCTCCTACAGGTCGGCATTTTCTACCAAAATTTACGATTTCATGGTCTTAACTTGCATTTTACAGACCAGTCTAACTTATTTTCACTAATTTTCCAGTGAAAAATTTGGAAGCCATCTTTCTGACAGAAGTTGAAATTGCGGGAGATAAATCTCGAATGACTTCCACATCCTTACTAAAAGATTGTTGGATCAAAGCCTCTGAAGAAATCGGGGCCACTCTTCTCGACTATGGAGTGGCTGACATCGAGAAGTTGCTCCAGCAATCGGTTGTTCACTCTGCAGGGGGGCCGGACCACCAACCCATATTGACAACCGAAACTTCAGTGGTTGCCTCCATGAGGGCTGGAGATGGAATTCTCAGAGCAAAAGCAGGGGATCAATCAGGTATCATCGTAGTGACTGGATCTCTGCATATCGTCTCTTCAGTATTAGGCTTTACCAAGGATAAATGAGATATAAAACTCATATTATGATCGCTTCTCTTATACCCCTTCGTTTTGTGTCTCTGGAAGAAGTCAGAAATTGAAACTTTGACATGGTTGATGTTGATTAATTATGAGCTGAGAAGATGAAAATGCCAAAATTGTCGTAGCTAGAATGGGCCCTTTTGGTTCTGGTTGCTGTGAAAGCTGAACCATCTTCTTGGCTGTTCATGATAAAGAAGGTCTCTCTCTCTCTGTCTATTAAATGCCAGAGCTGAAAGATATGATAATGGATGGACAGCAGTTTCAGTTTGCTCTTCACTGCAAATGGAGTCAGTTTTCTTCTGTTTCCTTCCATTCTTGCATTGGATACTCTGTTCCCTGTTGGAAAGGAAGTCTTCACTTAAATACATTTAAGAATTATTTTTGTGCCTTCAACCCACCACTTCGGTAGCAAATTTGAATGTCCCAAGCCAATAATTTGTTCTTACATGTTAATGACAAATTCAAAAATATTCTTCTAATCAAGAAAAGTAAGGGTGGAAATGCATTTATGGATTTTCCCTTAATTTACACGAAGTAGCAAATCATTGATTTGGGATGCCAAGATTTGCTGTTATCGTGGTGTTTTAGTGACAAAATAATTTCCTTGAAATTAGGGTCATTCTTATATATAATTAAAAATGTTATATAAAAATATTAAACAGAATGGTGAGGCTGGTTAATCACCCAACTTTGTTATATTATATTAGTACTTAGCTTTAAAGATCTTCTTGTTGTATTATTAAAATAATGTTCTTTTACAGGAAATTACGAAATGCCCGGCTACGGTAAGGGCCTTGGGCCCAGGCCCGGGCCCATGGGGCATGGGCTTTTGTTAAGCGGATGACAGGCCCAATGAATAACTACTGTTGGATAACAATGAATACTATTGCATGGCTTTGTCGATGGGCCCCAATTTCTGGCAAGAGCATCTAGCCTACAAGGCGGGCGTTTGGTGGCAAACACTGTCGTATCCGGATCGGGTTTGAAAGCGAACTTCAATCCGGGTGGCATACAATAATGTTCCAAGGATGGGGCCCAGAGAGGCAAAAAAACTCGGGTGTGGGCCCGAGGAGACAATTAATCCAGCTGTCAGATGACGTGGGCGACAGAGGTAGACGGGTCGGGAGACATGTAGCACGAAATAATGATGTCACTCTTGGCCTTTTTAACGCCTACCCCGAATTTCCTTTGGGTTGATTGGGTTGGGTTTGAATTGGAACGGATGGATGTGCTGCTGCTTGCTGCCGCCTGTACGTGGGGTTAGGAACTGATTGACGTTTCACAGTTCCTCTCCATTAATTTTTGCTTTTCCATGCAAATTAACTTTTCCCCTCCTCTAATATGTTGACGCAAAAAGTCTCCAATTTGATGATAAGGGTTCAGTAAATTTTCAACTTCCCTTTTTTTGTTTAAATTAAATTTTAATAATTAATAATTTGTTTTTTAATATTTAATATTTGTGGTAATACGGTTAACGTTGTTGATTTGGTTAGACAGATAATTTTTACCTTTGAAATAATAGACAGGTACTTTTTACTTGTTTTTGTCCTGCAAAGACCTGTTGAAATGAGGTTTTTGGAATTTGGATTTAGGTTTGAATTTGAGAAAATTTGGAGTAGGGTGAAAGATACTAATCTCTATCTCATTCTAGACTCAAATCCTATATATATATATATATATATATATCTTTCGAGTAAATTACACTTAATACATCTAAAGTTTAATAAAATGATAAAGGCACCCCCTGATATTTAAAAAAATAACAGAAAATTTCTCTAACTTAACAGTTCTATCATACTTTTTACCTAATGTTATTTCATATTGTTAAAAATATTAATATGATTAAAATACTCTTATATTTTCTTTTCACGTTCTATTTTCATTCTCATATAAGAGTCTAATCAGATCTATTTGTCACTTTCTCTTTTTAGTTTGACAATAGTTTAGTCATCATCGAACCATGAAGAGAAAAATAGATCGACAAAATGCTAGATTCTATAGAGTAAGATGATAAAAAGAGATTGATAGAAAATGCAAGGATATTTTTATTATATTAATAATTTTAACAATAATAAAAAAAGTACAAGTAAAGTTATAAAGTTAAGGGAATTTACTGTCATTTCTCAAATATTAAGGGTCTCTTTGTCGTTTTGTCAAATCTTCATAATGTTATGTGTAATTTACCTTTATGTGTTGTAATGTCCTTTATATATTAATATTTTCATGTTATTATTCATATTTTAACTCATAAATAAGTTGTTAAGTTTGCAAATAATCAAAATGCAATAAAAAGTTATTTTGATTTTGATTTTAATTTTAATTTTATAATATTAATTATTTTAGATGTTTCAATATTAATTATTGATGTGTCAATTAAATGTTGTTGGTTGTTCTTATTTTAATATTATTATTTTAACTTCAACCACATGTTTACGTGAGGTTTAGTTGAGGACAGGTTCAGGGTGGATTTAAGATCAATTAAATGTGGTTTGGGTGAATGATTTGGAGACCAAGTTTCCTGCGGGGATTACCTAACCTCATGGAGATGTGGCTAGGGATTGACTCCTTAACCTTGAGTTTTAAGGGTAACTTTGAGAATTCAAATTTTGACTTGGGGATGACCCTTCTCACCTTTGCCCCCAACCCATCGCCAAGTTTAAACATTTTTTCTTTGTGTGCTTAATTATCAAGCTACAACATTTGTTAAAATAATAAGATAAAATTGTATCAAGGTAAAATTATAATGTATCCTGGACCAAAATATGAAATTGTCAAGATAAATATGAAAAGTATTTTAATATTTTTATCAAACTATTTATTAAATTTTTCGTAATGCATTAGGGGGCATATAAGTCATTTTTTTTCTTATTTGTAAGGTCTAAGATAAATTTATCTAAACAATGCCAAATAAGAAGTCACATGGCTTTTTTTCAATAGGTTTTCAAATAAATTTAATAAACATAATGAAATTTTTTTTGCCTAAAATGTTTTCTATATATATGTCACTTTTTACTATCCATATATTGGTTAACAAACATTATCTCAAAAAATAATAGTCACCCCGTTATTATGTTATAGAATAAAGAAAGAGAAGGTAACAAAAAGTTTACTAGTAAAATGTAAAAAAACAATTATAGGATAGTGTTTGTTAACTAAGATATGAGTTGAAAAATGTGAGATATGAAAAGTATTTCAGACAAAAGTATTTTTCATTGTCTTTATTAAATTTATCTGACAACCCTTAAAAAAGAAATCACATAACTTTTTATTTTGAATTGTTCAAATAAATTTATCTCTTTCTCTCCAAATAAATTTATCTTGAACCTTATAGATAAGAAAAAATGACATATATGTCCCCTAATATATTCTAAAAAAATTAACAAATAATTTGATAAAAATCTTAAAATATTTATCAATCTTATCTTGACCATTTTATATCTTAGTTTCAAAAAAATTCTAATCTTATATTAATATAATGTTATCTTATTTATTTTAATAAATAGTAACTAACTAAATTGTACAGAAATATTTTGTGGTTTAAATCATTTGCATTGATACCTTTTATAGTTTAAAAATGTCTCCTGGATTTATTATTTTTGCTGGAACATCTCATCCAATGACTTTAATAAACTAAAGAGTTGATTGTTTAAGCAAAAAAATAAAGGCCTATTAGTATGAAAAAATCAAACTTTTTTGTGTTTTTATGATTTTATTCAAACATTTCAATTTTGGTAATAGACGTTTGATTTGATCGATTGGTTATAATTTTAGTCACGACCCAAATCCGATTTGAGAAGCACCCGCTAACATGGCAAGCCACATGGCGTTTTAAAATATTTTGAATAAGCCCATGTTGACACACATGAAAAAAAAATAAAAAAGAAAATGATGTTCAATATATATATATATATATAGAGAGAGAGAGAGAGAGAGAGAGAAAATGAAGCACATGAAAGACGGGGACAAAGGAGGACCGTGATGGCGACAACTACGACAACGAATGATGACAATCGATTTGAAAGCTAGAGAAATAGTGATTGATTTGGGCTTTCTCCTACTCACGACAACAACATCCGATATGGAAGCTGGACCAACGGTTGATTTGAGTTTTCTCCTGTTCACAATCACCTCACAGAAAGTGACTGACGACCCTATGTTCTTGTCGACCGATGAAGTCTTTTGCCAGTTGCCTCGCCCTCATTGTTGGTCACTTAAGCCGGCCTCATCGATGTTAACGATTGGCCATCAAGTTTCCAGATTCTAGATCTGCCTTCATCGCGGCCTCCAACTTCTAGATCAGTCGCCACCTCTAGCCCAGCGCCGTCCTCCTTCATTGTCGTCTTCGTCCTTTGCCTGCCTTTCTTCTTTATGTGTGTATATATATATATATTTAACGTCATTTTCTTTTTTATTTTTGTCATGTGTGTCAATGTGGAGCTCACTCAAAATGTTTTAAAATATCAGGTAGAGTGCCACATCAGTAGGTGCTCCAATGCATTTTAAAAAATTTAATATATAACTTGATAAAAATTTTGGAATACTTCTCAAACTTTTTTTGTCTATTACATATTTTGATCAAAAAAGTATTTCAATTTTATCTTGATACAAGATTATCTTACTTATTTTAACAAATATTACCTTAAACTATAAAGGATCTCCATTTAAATAGCCTAAATCACATTAAATTTAAATGCAATTTATCCAATTTTACATTATAGCTAGATAGATTGGATTTCAATTTCTTTTAAGTTTGTTTATTTTGAAGTAAAATGTAATTTTGATAAAATATTTGACTTAATTTAGGATGTTTTGATGGAAAAAAAATGAGAATTACGTTTTAAACAGAAAATCAAAACGGCAAAAATAACTTATAAAAGAAATTTCAAAACAAAACCAAAAATTCAAAGAATATTTGATGCAAAGATAAAAGTTATTTATATTATATATAGCATTTGCATTATATATTTTATAGATAATAATATTTTTCATTCAAACAACACAAAGAATATATTATATAAGCTATAAAACTAGCATTTGCATTATTTGATAAGCCTATCTTGTTTTCAGTCTTTTAAATATTCTTGAGGGTAATGTTATTAGTTAATAATAAATGTATCAAATTTTAAAATATTTAATTCACTAATGAAATCATTTGAAAGATAAGGGTAAATAATGATAGGAGTTTTCACTGATAATGATGCCATCAATTATGTGACTCTTTTTAATTGCAGGAAATTAAGAAATTAATCATGTGTCATTGTCTTCTCTGTCTAATACATTTTTTAATGAAAATGTGACATATAATTGATGATACTGTCATCAGTCATGACTCCTAACATTACTCATAATAAATACATATTATCAAAAAAAAAAATAAATTTATTGTACCTTAAATATTAGTCTTAGTTTGATTAATTAATATTTTGAGGATATCATACAAAACATATAGAATCTTTTCAAAATTTTGTAATTTGGAATATTTAACGTCTTATAGTTTTATTTTTAACTGAGAATCTCATTTATAACATCATTTTTGGCAAAAAATCACAATGCATCAATTAATATTAACCAAGTATATACAGTTCTATTATTATAAATTAATTAAAAATAAAATATCATGTTTGCCATTATATGGAGGAAAGTGGAGCCAAGTTATGATTTTGAGGGGGAAAATAAAACAAAGTGAAAAAATATAACCACTAACCCTTATCAGTTCATAAATCTAAGTAAAATTTTAATTTATCTATAAAATAAATACAAAAGTCAATGAGCCCATGATCTAAATGAAATCTAATTTATTAATTGTTGAATCTTGCAAGCAAAGCAAAGTAATCTCTGAATAATTAAATTTTTAATTTAATTTTCTTATTTTTCTTTCTTAGTAAGTATGATTTTTGATTAAATTTTTAAATATTATATTTGTACTTCAAATTTTAAAAGTTAAAAATTACTTTGTTTCTTAATAACAACAACAACAATAATAATAAATTACTATAAACTGCTTTACAATAATAAAAGATTATATTAATTTTAAGCAATCATAATATTTAAATTTGCTAATTAGTTATAAATTAAATTGGGAAGTGGGTGAGAGTGAGAGGATTTTAGCCATATGTAAATAAATGTAAGTGAGATCGAGGATGGAGGGAGGAGGTTAGCAACATAAATTCTCAACACGATGATGATGATGTGGGAATGATGAGATCTAGAGATGGAATGGAGGACAAATACGGTCTCTAATAGTTAAATAACGAAACAGAAATCATGGCTTTCATCATGCATGCAATGCAATGCAATGCAATGCAGGCATATATATATATAATTAAGGATCCAACTTTTGTCAGTATATATACTTTTACACTCAGAGGATCATCAGATGATTGATAATGAGCAATGCGTAAATATAAATGAAAATAAATAAATAATTGTGTTGGCAGCTATAGCTAGGGGGTCCCATTGTATTAAAGCCAGCATGCAGAACAATGTGACACAAATAATTACACAACATTAATTTCTCATCAGTACTGGCTTTTGTTTTGAGAAATTAATATTAATTAAATATAAATATATACATATATATATTCCCTTTCTTTATTATTAAGTAAAAAAGGAAAAATAATTAAAGGAATGCACCCCCCCCCCCCCCCGGGGGCGCGGCAACATGTTATGATATTGAAGAGGGACATCAAATTTGGGAGTGGGGCATGGAGATCTATTTATTTTTGTAATTAATTAGGTACGTTGTCGGCTGGAGTTGCATGCATCGGAAGACCAATTGGATGTTTTGGCTTGATTTGATTTGGATGTGAAATGTTGGTTATTATCCACAAACACACATACAAACATCACATGTGAACTATATATATATATATATATATCGCATATAAAATTTGTGATTTAAAATATAAATAATAAAATCTTTTAGGGGTTATATATACATAAAAAAAAAGATTTAGAAAAATAATTAAATGAAACAAATTTATTTGAAAAGAGTACGAAATTAAGTGAAGATATAGTACGTAACAAAATTTTGGAGAGCCACTGTACGTCCCAGTCCCAGACCCCATGCATTCCCGAGTAATTTTGGAATCCCTTTTATTATCATAAATAAATGAAACTAATTACTTTGCCGTTTACTGGAGAACAAAATGATTGAAGTTTGAACAAATTAACTCAACCGATTCTTTTTATTCCATGGAACCTGTAGCATATATATATATATATAGTACATATATAGGTGATGTCTGGGGTTGGTGAGTTTTCAAACCCTTTTATGATGAGTTTCAGCTATTTATTTATTAAGTTTTTGAGTGATACAATTTTATTTATTTATAAAAAAAAAAAAGTCAAGGTAGGTGAATATGAATATTACTCTCTTTTTATATATAGCTATGACAGAAAGAAAGAAAGAAAGAAAGAAAGAAGAAGACAACGATGATGATGATGTGGTATTGAGGAATAGGAAAAGATATGACTTTTTTGAAAATAGAAATGAGAGACCAAATATATTAATTATAGCAGTAGTATGATGAAGGAAGATGTTATCCTACTACATTCATAAGTTAGGATAATTAAGTTTTTAATATTGAACATTACGCACGTACATTTAAGCATGCATTAAAAAGAATAGAAAGCTTTGTTAATTTCCTTCAGTAAGTTAGTTAACCTCTGTTTTATCAAAAACATTCAAGAGAGATTCACTCAGTTAGTCACCCAATGATGAAGTTGATAAAAACACACACATATATATATGTATATATAAGACAAATTAATAAAAATTGATAATTAAGAGGAGAGGAGAAGAAAAGGAAGGGGGGGAGGATGAGTAATATTGGACTCGTACATTTCGTGGAAGCCATAAATGAGGTTTTTCAGATATTGGGGGAAATGAATGAAGTTTAAATTGAGCTGGCGCTGGTGGGGCCGCTGTAGCTTATAAATTTCTGCACAATTTGCTTTGAAAATTTGTCCTATTTTAATTTGCATTTATTTACGTACAAAGAGTTTACAGCAGCCATGGCGATGCGATGGATGGATGGATGGATTCATCACGCAGCAGATTGAAAGGGAAAAATCGACAAAATCAAATATTTGATGTTTCCCACATTTTGATTTTGCTTTTATTTATTGGCCCTGTCTTTCTCTGTACTCTCTCATGCGTCCCTTTCATGCAAACACTACACTGAATCTCATGTTGCTGTCGTCGTCTTTCCAAATTCAAATGCCGCAACTAATTTATATATAATTCTATCTCCATAAATTCGGTCCATTTAAGTAAATCATCACTTGATTGGTAATAATGGTCTAACGATGAAGTAATTATATAAATAATATATATTTATTTTTATATATTATTGGTTTATTTAAATAACCCACAAAACAGAAGTAGTGGAATACTTCAAGCAATGGCACGTTAAGTAATTAATTAATGGTAATATTAACTTACTCCAATATTATTAAGATATCAGATTTTATTTCATTATTATATAATTTATTTCTATGATTCATTATCTTATTTTGTGTGAGGCGCTAATAATTAATATTATGTCTTAAGTATCATTCCAAAATATTGTGCAATGAGATTATGGAAATGGTTCAAAGTAACACTGACTGATTAACTATATATATATATATATATATAAACATACATATGCGTTCACACACACACACACACACATATATATTAATAAGGCAATATTCTAGATGCATGCATGTTACAATATGCTCCCCGGAGAGAGAGAGAGAGAGAGAGTGTAGGGTGGTTGGGAGAGGGTAAATGTGAAAGATGATGGATGATAGCAGACATTTGGGAGGGAGGGAGAGTAATTGTGGAAAATCCAAAGCCCTCTCTCTCTCTCTCTCTCTCTCTCTGAAACGCACTCCCATGCTGAGACACGCAATTACTCCTCTCTCTCTCTGAGTTCACACCCTGCAATAATACCGCATTGCACAGAGAGAGAGAGAGAGAGAGAGAGAGAGAGAGAGAGAGAGAGAGAGAGATGGGTATTGCAATTGCTGGCGGAGCAGCAGTTGTTCAAGTTGACATATATGTATATGGATGATACAATAATATATGTATGTATATGAATACAATTAAATTGATTAATCATATATATATAATAATACAGAGAGAGGGTGGAAGTAGAGGCACGGAGATATCGTGTAGTCTCATTGAAAACCCTCCTCCATCAATTAATGACTCTCAAAATTAACTCTCTCCATCTCTTCCACAGTACAACACCAACTTGCAGGTTAATTTAATTTGATCCCCTCTACCTTTCATCTCCCTCCTCCTCCTCCTCCTCCTCCTATGCATTAATTAATTTACTTCTCTCTCCCTCTCTAAGTGCCAACTTTGTCGTCTTCCACAGCTTGCGAGCTGAGCATGCATGGCTTTTTCTTATTATGGGTTTAGGATTTTTGAACACTCAGAGAAAAGGGGCCACTGGCCCACTGTATCTTACGGGTCCTGTTAATTGTGAAGTGACAATCCCAGTACGATTTTTTTGTTAAATTCTGAACCATGATTCCGGGCAATCTAATAGGTTGGTTGGTCGGAGTTAAAAAATATCTTCTTTTTATTTATTTTTGAATAAAATGATGGTTTTATCTCCTGACACCATTTTTGAGAAGAAAAATTGACTTTATTAGGATTTGACCTTGTATATTCCGGTTATATTAAAAATGTTATTGTGAGTATATATACTTATTATTGATGCTTTGTCACATCATTACTAATGCAAATAGTCCTCGCATAGGTTATTTAAGTTTAAAATAAAATATTATAAAAGTTGTATGTTCAAATAACATTTTCACATACTGTATATATGTAGAGAAAGTCAATTGTTAAATAAACATCACAGACAGAAAAGAATTAGGGAATTAAATGTTACGGTCGGTATCTAATAAAACCGATACCTTATATGAAAGGTATTTCATTTATAATATAATAGATGTATTGTATGACAAAAAAAAATAATGAATAACATAGATATATAGTGATATATAATAAAAATAATACACGATTTTTACATTATATAAAATATCATTCACGTTATATATATAAAAAGTAGCATTTGCTCTTGTATACTGTAACATTACCCCCCACTACTAGTAGCAGCACAGATTGAGATGATGGCGGCCATATGCATGCATTCCAAGGGTTGATAGAACAGCACGGTGCAAATTCTCTGTTATGAGCTATGCCTTTTGCAGAACTGAGACCACCTCATATTCTGCTCTGCTCCTTCTTCATCATCAGTTATCAATGTCACTTAAGAATTGGCCGTCACCGCCTAGCCACTAAAGAAAATTCAATAATAAGAAGTACGTAGCTAGCTTGCTAGTGTGGCATCGGAATAAAAAAAAAATTCAAAACCTCCCTCCCCCCCCCCCCCGGTCTCTCTCTCTCTCTCTCTCTCTCTATATATATATATATATATATATTGAAATTTTACTTTATCTGAGAAATTAACCATTGAAGGTACGTAGCTAGCTTGCTAGTGTGGCATCGGAATAATTGGACGACATTAAAGTTTCTGCCATGCAATAAGAGTCTTGGCAAACCATTGGTGCTTCACAGATGAGTTGTTTTCTGATTAATTGCTTTCTGCAGATTAATTATTCCTGCAATGAAGATGTTTGTCCTATTTGATACAAATCAAATATACATTATAAAATATGCTGAAAAGAACGCACCATCGATTGGTAGTTCAAATGACGTATGGGGGGTTAAAAGTGCTTCCAGAAAGGTTGTTTTGTCTTAAGGACATAATTGATTGCTCGTCATAAAAGTATATTGGATTTAGGGTAAAAAAAGAAAAAGAAAAAGCTAGCAATGTCTTTAAAATTTAACATAAATAATAACATAAAAATGACTTGTCCAATGTAATTTAATCAGTGGGGCGAGGAATTCAGCTGATCTATTTTTGAATATAAACAGTGTAATCATAATTAGTATGATTTTAGTTTTCTGTAAGAGGTTAATTTAATGTATGCTTGGGCTCTTAAAGCGGTATTATATCGCTCTAATTAATAGCATTGTGCTATACGTAAATATATGTAACATTGTAGAGTTCTTTTTTGTTTTTTTTTTTTTAATAAAATGTAACCTTATTTTATCAATGCTTGTAGGGGTGACAGTGTCTTCAATTAATAAAAGCCGGCCAAGATCAGGAGCCTGACAATAACACATTCAGACTGAAGGACAGAGTAATTAGATTCCCCTTCATTTAAGCCTCCAAATTAATTAAAGCACTTAATAATGGTTCCTACTCGGGATATATGTGTGTGCCTGATGTATATGTTGTATGCGCAGTCACGTACGTGTGATTTATATGATATATATATATAATCTATATTCTATTATTTAAATAAACATTTAAGCTTTTTTTAAAAAAAATATTCTTAATATATGATCTTAACTAAAAAAATATAATAATCAAACAAAGTCAAACTTATAATTTTTAAATCACAATAACTCACTAATTAAGATCTATCCTCACATCTTAAACCTATTTCTGTCGTCTGTCCCTCTGCCTCTGTCTTGTTCTATATTGACAAGTTTAGATGGGAAGGAAAAGGAGGCGAGAGTTGAAAGAAAAATGTAAATTTACAAGTTTACCCATTTTTCTTTTTTGGTAGTTTTTAACTTCTGGTAGTGAATCAACTAATTGTATTTTTAAAAATCGATGTAACTAGAATACCCTAACATATTTTAAGTCTTAATCATAAGTAGTTGAAAGAGAAATGTATTTAATAAGTAAGTTTTTTTTTTTGGCTCAACATAAGTGTAAATTAAACTGATGATTAAGAGACATTATATATATCCTCTTCAATCTTGTTTAAATTGTTTACTTCACATATGAGATTAGACATGATATAATTAGTAACCCAATAAAGTGAAGTGTATACTTAAGTATCATTTATGGTTTAGAATTAATACCCTAACATGATTAACTTCTTTACCCTATAAAATTGATAAAACATAGTAAGAGAGATCCCCCCCAAACATTATGAAAGAAATATGATTTACTCAAATTCAAAGCCTAATTAAATTCACCAAAACTTGCTAGTTTCTGCTAAATTATGCTAAAAGGAACGTAATTTTGGTACATAAGCAATGAAATCAATAATGTTGGTTGACAGAAACATGTAGGCCATAAGCTTAGAAAAGCAAATAGCATCTAAGAGTTATCTTTTGTAATGTTGTGCTTCTTTAAATGCACGCATTGATTTTTGAAATCAAAATATAAAATAAAACAAAAATCGACGATATTTGCGGATTTGCAGCCCCCCACCGCTTCCTTCTATAAACCTCCATCTTCTCTCCTACGTAAGTTCCGCTCTCTCCCTCTCTCTCTCTCTCTCTGGCGAAACTATAACGGCTCCTTTTCCTGTCTCGGGCTAGAATGTTTCCATCCTCCATGGAATTCAGTGCTACCTTTGTCTCCCCCTTTTCCGTGTGATTCTTCACCCACAGCAGCGGCAGCAGCATCTAACGGTAGAGACACCACCGTCAATACATAGAGAGAGAGAGAGAGAGATAGATAGACCCATCAAGAAAAGGAAAAAGCTAGCCTTGATGGTGATAGTTCAGTCACTTTCACCCTCTCAAATCATCTCTCCTCCTATTTTTACTCCTTCTGGCAACCCTCTTCTCCTTCCCTTCATCTCTCTCCTTCTCTTCTAGTTTCCACTTTCGAGTAATTAATTTCCACCCTCTCCACGGTGGTTCATTTTTCCAGGAAACAGGTAGTCCTGCAAATGGGTGTCGGCAGTGGCGGTGGTGACAGTTTCTCTGATTTCATGGAAGAGCCTGACCAGTTCGGCGACGCCTATTTGGCCGGCGCAGCCTCGCCGGAGGATATCTTCAGCATCCTCGAGAGCTTAGATGGGTTTTTAGAGTTTCCTCAGGTTGCACCTCCAAACAAGGGCGATGAAAAGGAAGTGGCGACAACAACGTTGGTTTCTCAGAAATCAACTTCTTCGAGTGCTTTGCAAGAATTATCGGAAACTGAGATTGACACTTCCCCGGAGAGCAAGAAACGGAAGCTCGCTGCGATGGCGGCGTCGGAGGAAGGAAACCCGGATGGGCAACAAAGGGTATCTCACATAACGGTGGAGCGAAACCGGAGGAAGCAGATGAACGAGCATTTGTCGGTTTTGAGGTCACTCATGCCTTGCTTCTATGTCAAAAGAGTAAGACCTTCTACTTCTGCAACTTTTATTTTTTGATTTTTCAGTATCGACTGGAGCCACAGTCACCTATTTTTTAAGAACGGCGTTCTTGTATGTTTTCAAAAAACACCAAATTTGTTTTCGTTCAAATCTCCATTCAGTGCGGTGGGTGTTCACAACTTTTTCGATTCAATCAAAGTAGGTTTTATCTGATTAAGAATTTTTTATGGACTTATATATCCAAAGGGTTTCAAATCTCCCCAAGACGAATCTATATATTAATTTTTATGTATTTATGGTCTCCTCTTCATGTATAGTTGTACACTCTTCCATGCATGTGCTAGTTTGAAAGTTACACCAAGTTTCCCATCTAAATTGCTATTGATGAGAGCCCAGAACACCATAAGCTTATCTTCTTTCCGAACTACATATGATAATTCTCTTTGTTTTCTTTGTTATGTAGGGTGACCAGGCATCAATAATTGGAGGGGTAATTGATTACATCAACGAGTTGCAGCAAGTTCTGCAGTCTTTGGAAGCAAGAAAGCAAAGGAAAGTGTACAGTGATGTTCTAAGCCCAAGGCTTGTCTCAAGTCCAAGACCCTCGCCACTTAGTCCTGGAAAGCCCCCTCTAAGCCCTAGATTACTAAACCTGAATCCAATAAGTCCAAGAACTCCACAGCCAAGCAGCCCTTACAAGCCCAGCAGGCAAGCTGCTGGCTATCTCTCTCCAACCATGAATCTCCCCGCCACTTCACTTGATCCATCTCCTTCTACTTCTTCCACTTCTTCCTCCATTGACACTGCTAATGAGCTCGTCACCAACTCCAAGTCCGCCATTGCCGACGTCGAGGTGAAGTTTTCGGGGCCGAATCTTCTGCTCAAGACCCTGTCTCCTCGGATCCCCGGGCAGGCTGTGAAGATAATATCTGCTCTTGAAGACTTGTCTCTTGAGATCCTCCATGTGAGCATCAGCACCACTGATGAAACCATGCTTAACTCCTTCACCATAAAGGTATATAATCATTCTGCTTATACGTTCTTAGTTCCCCTTGATTTTAGGTTGGATTACTTCATGAGTCTAATGGTTCAAGCCCTAGGTTAGTTAATTGTTGAGGCGTACGTGAGCTAGACGCACAGAATGTTTTTCAAGGCATATTCATATCAAAATTATTTTCTTTTTTTCTTCTTTTTGTACTAATAATTAGGACTAGTGCCTTTAAAGATATTCATATAAATCTGGAGCTTTTCTAAGGTTAGTAAATCTATCTAGGCATGCACTATCTAATGGTAGGTCTTGGTTATTAAAAGCAAAATAAAAATTGGAACCCTTAGCAAAAAATGAAAAAATGGAATAAATTATGGTTCACAACAAGTGACTGCTTGCATAAACTGACAATTTGGTGACTGGTGGGGCTCTATATATTTGCATTAGAGTTCACTGCAACTCTATCAGGAGGCACAGCACCACAAAAGCCTAAGGTATTTTAAGCCACATATGATTTATCATTATCTTAATTTTCACAAAATATATCTGGTAAATGAATATTGTTGTTCTGAGAGAACTTATGGACTTTTTTTTTTTGGGCAGAATTTGGTTAATCGAAGCTAATTAATGATCAAATATTTGCCCATTCTTGACAGATTGGAATCGAATGCCAACTTAGCGTGGAGGAGCTTGCTCACCAAATTCAGCAAACATTCAACTAGGTTCTCAAAGTATTGATCATTAGTCGACTAAACCCTATCAGCCCCCCTCTTAATCTGTCTATATATGACAGAGAATGTGAGGAGGGATTTTCCACCATTAGTAGCTTTTAGCAGATGTAAAACTCTAGATTAATGTCATGACTTGTATTTCCTAGCATAACCCTTTTGCTAGTGTTAACCCTGAAATTAGTCTCTGAACTTCTGTATTTTTCAGTTCCCAATTCTATTTCAGGTCTTTAGTGGTTATTCAGATGGCTTGCTAAAGATAAATGAAGAGAAAATCATGTTGTATTTTCATTTAGACGAGCTCTCTCGTGGTGCATATTGCATTAAGTAAAATTTGTTTGAAATGTTTGAAATCTTCAATTTTAATTGCATTATCCATGTCGAAAATGCCTTGGTGTTAGACAAAAATGACGAATTTATTTTGATCCCATTAGAACTTCTGAAAATAATGAAAAGTTGTGCCCTTCCATATATGAAGATTTGAAAATGTATTAGCAGTCTTTACAATGTTGGAAAATTTTAATTCTTTGGGTTGGAACGGTTTAAATTTACAAGAAGAACCATATCTAATTCAGGAAGGGAATCATGGCATATTTTCCTTTTTGGCTGGCTTTTTTTTTTTTTTTTTGGCTGGGATGGCATATTTTCTTGGATAAGTTCATCCTGGCTTAACAATGGAAGATGAACTCAGGACTGATAGGAAATATACATATAACTGATCAAGATATATATATATATATATAAATGAAGAAGATCCAGTTGCAGCAAGTACGATTATTTACACTCCAAAGATGTAATTTAATGAAACTGTGAATAAGTGATATGGCGATGTCCATGTCTTGAGTTCAAGTGTTATGAATCATAATTGCTTTTTACTTAAACACAAGTGATATTGTTTTGAGTGACTGTTATTCTATGAATATAAATGAATTAAAAATTTCAGGAAAAAAAAAAACAGAAGCATTCACACTCTTATCACACAGTTGATCATTATTCTCGAGGTCCCTTCCATCAAGCCTGCGGGTTGAAGTTTCAATAACTGACACTGTTCTGATATTCTCATCGTTTACATCCTAACCCTAGATTGGGGGTGATACTACGGACTTGCCGAAGCAGTTAATGGCAACCCTGGACCAATATCTTATGTATGTAGCCTCAGCTGCTGATTTCAAAAGCTTATTGTTTCCCAGTGGCTATAGGGCGATTTGAATAACTAAACAGTGGAAATTAACAGTGGATTAGTTTGCAGCATTGAGAGGAATGTTTTTGAGGTTTGTGTAGACATTAATATAATGTAGGGTTGGTGGGGTGAGGATCCGTGCTATGCCTAAGGCTTTTTGAACTTTGGGGGTCCCCTAATCTGGTCTAGCTATATAGGCAGCCAGCTAGGGTCCTGTTTGGCTGTTTATCAAGCAATTGAATTACCTACTACCATTGCACCCAGAGAGTTATGGCACCAGGCAGACAAAGCCTGTTTTAAGTACCCTTGCTGCGCTTTGCACCCCTTGTGTCTTGTCCATCTGGTTGGCGACTGTTAGAATTTGGGAAACTAGGGTTTTTGAAAAACCAGGTAAAAGAAAAAGACAATAAATTAAATGTCCTTGTGTGAAACTAAAAATGTTGAACCCTCGTCTTTGTTTGAGATTTTGGGCAAAAAATGAGGGTGTAGAGAGCGAAAATGTCAAGATTATTTATGTTGGGTGAAATGGCATCATCTCCAAGTAGGGATGGAGTGGTCATTTCACTCACTCAATTTTTTATTTTGACTTATATTTCAGATAAAGAAAGATCATTATTTAAAAATATTAGTTGAATGTTTTGAGGAAATTTTATTTTTCTCTCCTTTGAAATATTTTTGTTCCAAACAGTGGATTAATGGTTTGGGGGTTGTTCCCATCACTTACAGTAATATTTCTTTCTTGTATACTAATTAGTAGATAATTGGCCTATAATTAATGTAATATATTAGTATTTAAATAATTATAAATAAGTATGACCAGTTCCCCCCACTCCACCCCACCCCATTTTAATCAATGTGACCCTCATAATCATTAATCATTATATTTGGAGTGTCTAAATTAATAAATTTATTAGACATATATAACACAAGAATTTAATCACATTTTATAGTGAGCCTTTAATCGAGTCAAAGACTAAGTCGTCGTAATCTCTTATGGGCCAAACATTGGGAATACCAATTTATAAGTTCTGCTTGTGTAGCATTATCATCATTTGAGTAGCTGTTTCCCTGTACTTTTCAGAGGATTTATTGGGGATATTATAGTTCAAGGTGAAAAAGGGCATTTTAGCCTTCCTTCTTGAGACACAGCCCATCGATTTGAGCCTGTACCACAAGGCATATAGATCTGGGCCTGAAACGAAACGGCCCACATTCAGATGTTTTGCCATGTTTAACTTGAGGCTATGCGGGCTAAGCTAATTGGACTCCACCTGGGCCTCGGGGGATCGGAAAGTATGGGGGCTTTATTATGACTGTGTTTTGAATTTGGGACTTAAAATGAAACTAAAAATCATACCAATTATAACTAGGTTTTAGACTTTGAACATAGAACAAGATCAATCTAATTAATGTTCCATTAAATCAGGTTGGTTGGTTGGTTCCTAGTTCGCAAGCATCATTAAGTTCAGCACAAATTCTAAAACAAATTGTTGCGGAAAAACATTACAAAACAAAAAGGTTAGTGCAAACCAAAATCGAACAAGATTTAATTGAAATTAAAGAATGCAAGAACAATAAGTAAAAACTCTCTGTTAAATTGTTCAAAGCTCAGATCTGGTATGTCCGTTCACCATTTTGATAACGCCAACGAATAAGAATCACAAAGCCACAAAGAAGACCCCAAACTGAAAGCACATAAAACCCCAACATCTCTCGACCGAACAGAAACAAAACACTCTCTCCCCCAAACGATCAAAACCACACAAAAGTAGGCCACCACAAAGGTAGATCGGTCACAAAGACAGATGGTCAAAAGCACAAAGTCAATAAAGAAAACTTACTAGTAAAAGAGACCTAAGTCTCGAATATGTAGAGGTTGAGATTGGCATCGAAAGATCGCCTTCCTCACACAAGGAAAGGCAACTGTGAGAAAGGAATGATAGATCAATCCACGAAAGGCAAAAAGACCCAATCATAATCGGTTGAACATGGAAGGAGAGAGAAAGCAATCGGCCAAGGAAAGAAACGCGAGAGATAAACTAGGGTTTGGCCACGAGAGGGAAACAACAAGAGAAGGCCACACAATGGCCTTATAAATAAGGGCTTCTAGGGCTAAGAATAGTAAGCTTATCCCACTCGAGAAATGGGTTGAGACCCATTTCTTCTTCAAAGTGAGATTAGGGTTTATGGCTCAACTTCTAAAATGGGCTGCTTAAAAATGATGACGGACTTAGGTTCTTCAATTCTGATCCGAAACTTATGAAGATAAAACTCATCCAAAAAATCATCACAGCCTTAGACATTATTAGAAAACATAAACCAACACAAATTATTAAAACTGAAACTACAATTATGCAACATCAACTCAATAATAGTACTACTTGTAACCGATTGTCTAATTCACAATGACAACCCAACAACTACAATTGAGTAAACTAAACTAGTTGCAACAAGGTTCAAAAGAAAGCAGTCTACTCTCATGTAAAGATGTATAAAACAAATAATATCATCATCAATATTATAGCCTACATATAACTTAGAAACAACAAGTCAACAACATATTCTAGTCTACAATTATGTAATAGATTAATATAATATAGGGTTAGGGTGTTAATTTAATGTATAATATATATATTAGTAATTGGCAATCAGTTCAATTTGAAGCATTTTAATCTCTATGTTTAAGTATAAGCTGTAATTATTTTATTTATTTAATTAACTATCATAGAATCAAGAAGCGTTAGCTTTTTAGAGAAACTTCAAAATTCAAAACATAATACATGAAAATATTGCAGGTACGAGTGGCTTACAAAATGACTCCGAAAATTAGTCAAATGAGAGAGATAATAAAACAAAGAAGAAATAATTATATACGCGTTTTAAATGGCTGCAGCACCGCAACGTGATCGACCCGAGACCACCAGACGCACCGGGTCCCACAGCTGAATGGAATACCGATTCGCCAATTGGAGACCCACACGTTGCACCCATCTCATCCATAAGCGGCCACAGAATATCTGAGCCCCCACTCTAAACTCGCCACGCAGGCGCTTCGCTTGAGATCGTTCTATGCTCCGCCACTTGCCACGTCAGTCCCTCCCCTCCCCATCACCCACTTACTGCCTACATGCGGTTTTTCTCTACCGTCCGATTAGCTTGACTAGAATCTGGACCGTTGATTTTCTGGACCGGAAATGCTTGTGGACACCGTAATTCGCGTAATTTATAAACTTGTTTGTATTTTAACTCGCGCTTTCTCTTTGTTCCTCTATCCAGAGATTCCCTCGACTTAGATCTGTCACCGGAATTGCTCGCGCGTCGCCGGATAATCGATTTCCAATTGGTACAGCTCGCCTCGAAGCGTGTTCTATTCGAGAGGTATAATTTTATGCTGTGATCTCTCTCATGTTGCTTTGGTTTGTAACATTTTTGAAGCTATGGATCAAAATCATTTTCTTCTTTCACCGCAAGTAACGCACTTTCGGAGACAAACAGAGAGAGTGTGAATATTATCAATCGTCTGTTTGACTTAGAGTCTGTGTGTGCTTGTGTGTGATTTTGCACTATTGCCATGTTTTCTGAAGAAATAGGAAAAGAAGACGAAGAAATGGTTCAGGTCTCTTTGGTTTTCCTAGAAGATGAGAAGGAAATGAACAGATACTTCTGATAAAAAGTCGTTAGTTTTTTGGCGTGTTTGGTCGTTGATAGGAAACGTACGAGTATTTTTACTTCCTTTCCTCATAAAGAATCAACCAAATTGGTCTGGTTGATTCAAGCCGTCTGGAAACTTCAGTAAGATTATCTTCTTGTTATGGTTTGTCAATTATCACTCTTGACTTGGATGTCTTGCAATTAATATGTCTGTTAGCACTATTCTATGAAGTTGCTTCCAATTTCATCCAGAAACATTGTGCTTGGTTTGATATAAGGGAATTAGTTTCTTTCTGCCAGATATTTGTTGCCAGAGCATAACAATTTTTCTGTAGGAAGCGGATTAACATGGCAGGAAGTGGCTTTAATTTTGAGATTTCCAATATGTGATAACTATTTTTGACTATTAAGGCCTTGTTAGCCTCCTCTTTTCATCTCAAGCTAGGCAGATACTTGAAGTTGCTAGTGCAATATCTCCCATGAATGATGAAATTTTCTTTCTTCGCAGTGCAATAATTTTCAATATTTTGTTGCCCAGCTAAGGAAATAAAGCTTCTGTGGTATGATTATGACAAACTATGCCATCTCCTTTCGCAGGGCTTGTTTGGCTAGTAACTCATTCATCTGATAACTCACTATTGAGACGACTTGGCATGGGAGTTGTAACTGTTTCTAGTTCAGCTTCGAGGACTCCATTGGGATTGAACGCAACTTTCTCATCTTACCAATCTCCAGCAAAAAGACCATTCATTTTGGCATTTAAAACAAACAAATCCAAGAACGCAACTTTGATTACACCTCCTGAGCGAGCATCGGTTCCTGTTGAGACTCCTAGAGAGAACCAGAAAAGACTAAGGGGTTCTAGGAAATCCAGAGAAAGAGTGAAAGCTATAACTATAGATGAGACCTCCTCATGTACTTTAGAAGTGGATTACAATGAAGCAGCTGCCAAACTTGAAAACATATACAAACTTAGCCCCACAGCTGACCCCCCTCAACTGGAAGACAGAGATGTTACATTGAGGATAGGTAGGAAGCGGAAGGGGAAGATAGGGGAAGGTGAGGACACAGCAGATAACAAAAAAGTAAAGAATATAGTAAAGAATAGGCAGAAGAAGTCAAAACGACTGAGTCTTGATAAGAGGATTGCATTGAGGAAGGTCAAAGATGGTGAAATGTTTTCTAGAATTCAGAAGAGGAACAATACCAAGGATGAAGAAGATACGATCAGCAAGCTTGTGAGGGATTATTCAGTTTCAACTGATTTGGTTAGCTTGGACTGGAAAAAGATGAAGATACCAGCAGTTCTGCCTTCTTCTGAACATGCATGGCTATTTAAATTGATGCAGCCTATGAAGGTGAATATTTATGAGTAGAAGAACCTACCTCTTTACTATTATTTTCTGTTTCAAAATGTGATTTTCTGCTTCATGTATTGAGTTTATTATGCACTTTCTTTAGCAAGGGATGCTAACTCCTGGTTGATTTTATCAAGGCACTGCTTCAAGTCAAGGAGACGCTGCAGCAAGATTTGGGGCGAGAACCAACTGATGGTGAGCTGGCAGAGGCAACAAACATGCCTGTTGTCCAAGTACGAAGGCAATTAGAAGTTGGTCATGCTGCCAGAAACAAGCTGATTAAGGTAGTTATACTCCATCATTCCTTTAATACCGAGGGTTTCTTTAACATCGTGTTGGTGTTTAAGCTTATCAAATGGGTGGAGAGAGAGAGAGAGTGTTCCCCTTAAAAAAAATACGTGAAGACAGAAAACTTGGACCTGAGGTATTATTAGATGGTTTCAGTGACTTTTGAAGTGTGTTATATTAATTGCACATGTGGTACTGTTGATGCGTCATGATATCATATTATGTTTTGGAGATATCATAATCATAAATTTTTCACAAGTAATTTTAATCACCTCTGGTTGCCTATTATTTTGACGAGTAGAAAACTTTCAGGAACAGAACCCTTTTTGTTTCAGTAATTGGATTAATCTTCTCATCTTTGAGCAAACAACATTTGTATTTGGTACTGAAAAGACTACTTTTCCACACTAAAATGCCTTGAGGGATTGTCAAACGAAGCAAAAAGGAGATCTGTTAGCTTGATAATTGTTTTTCTCACATTGAAATGCAAAAAGAAAGGGAAAAAAAATAAAATTCCTAGGCTGCATTTCTGCTTCAATCCAAGGTCAAGCCAGTATAGCAAAACTGAGTATTTTCCAGTGATTGATAAGAGGCGTTAACTCTGAACCCAAAGACTTAATTTACAAACTCTGATGGTGTATTCGTGCCTGTGCCCGTGTTTCAGTGCTTCCAACCAACCATTCATGGTCTGCGTCTTCCTGGGTCCTAGATACCATCAATTATGTTAATTTCAGCTTATTTACTGAAAGTCAAATTGTTGTTCTGGGGGGCGAGAGAAAGTCAATATGATATGTGCGTTGATTTTTCCAACGAAACTATCTATGTGTAAGGTTATTTTAATAGATCATTTTGAAATGTTATTGCAGCACAATCTCCGACTTGTTTTGTTTGTGATGAACAAATATTTTCAAGAGTTTGCAAATGGCCCTAAATTCCAAGACCTCTGTCAAGCAGGGGTGAAGGGTCTTATCACGGCAATTGACCGCTTTGAACCAAAAAGGAAATTCCGGCTCTCCACCTATGGTCTCTTTTGGATTAGGCATGCTATAATACGATCAATGACGCTCTCAAGTTTTACGCGGGTGCCCTTTGGCCTTGAGTCGGTATGTTTACTTGCTAAATTAAGATTTCCTTCTTTATTATTAGTATACTGTAGCATAGATTGACATAAATCCCTTTTTAATTCAACTTTTCCAAGCACAATTGCTAGCATCCTTTTCCCCACCTGGAAATTGATGCCTTTCTTTTATGGTATTAATCATCTTGGATGCCTTTCTTTTATGGTATTAATCATCTTGGACTATTTCAAATTGGGAATAATATGCTTTTGCTTGAATTGGCTGGGATTTGGCAACAAGCATCAAAGTCTCAGAAAATGGCCAAAGTTCTTCTCTTCTTCTTTTTTTTTTTTTTGAGGTGACGCTCCATCACAAGCGCCCTAATTGCCCGGCCCCAAAAACTTCGCTAGGGATATAAATCAGGATGTGCCTCCACTGACCAGGACTCAATCCCTTGACCAACTGAGAGCCCCGCGAGCATCACCCCAGTCAAGCGCTTTGCGGGATCTTCCGTGGAGTTATGCCTTGGAGTTATGCCTTGGGGCAAGTTCTCCTCCTCTTGTTTTTGCATGTAGGGGCCAGTGAAGTTGTCTGGGAGATGCTACTTCCATCTTATAAGAATAATACCCCTAATTAGATTACTCAGCTTTGGGTCATTTAATGTTCAATAAGACGCTGTTTTTGTTCAAATCCCCAAAAGAATTTTTCTTTTATCTGAAAAGTATTTAATGGTTGCCTTTAGTAAAGGTCTTTTAAGAACTTGACTGCTTTTATTCCTGCAGGTTAGAGTAGAAATCCAACGAGCCAAACTAGAATTGTCGTTTGAGCTTCAAAGATTACCAACAGAAGAAGAGATCATAGAGAAAGTTGGGATCTCTCCTGGGAGGTATCATGAAGTGATGAGGGCATCAAAAGCCGTCTCCTCTCTCCATGCTAAGCATGCTACAACACAAGAAGAGCTCATCAACGGGATTACTGATATAGATGGTGTTGGAGGGGATAAGAGGAGACAACCTGCTCTTCTCAGGCTTGCTCTAGATGATGTGGTACGTACTATTGTCCTCAAATCTTTCCTTTGGTATTTTATTCTATTCCTTGTTCAATAGTTACTCCAACCAAGCAAAATGAACCTCAATTAGTTTTCCCCTGTTAATCTGTTCGCCATGTCATAAATCAATAGGAAGCTGGAAAACAAATGCCTTGGGCTACTATGATTCCTGACAATCTTACACAAATTGAAAGATCATGTGTTGCCTGAATTGGCAAAAGCACATAGAATCCAAAGTTGACTATTAGTAGCACTGATCATGGAACGGAATACCATACTGCATGATAAGACTAGACGAGTGTTTTATTTTTTTTTTCGAACACGAGTACTTATAATCTTTCTCCACCTTTATTATTCCGTGGACTCAAGAATCATGGATAATCTAGTTTTTAATGTCCCTCTGGATATTCCAGCTTGATTCGCTGAAGCCCAAGGAAAGCTTGGTTATCAGGCAGAGGTATGGACTTGATGGCAAAGGAGATAGAACACTGGGAGAGATTGCAGGAAACTTGAATATCTCAAGAGAAATGGTCCGTAAACATGAGGTGAAAGCTCTGATGAAGCTCAAGCACCCAGCTCGTGTTGATTACCTTCGTTGTTATGTTTTCTAAAACAAAATTTACTTGGCCTTCTTTTCTGCTGCGCACAATTAGTGGGTGATCTGTCTTTGCTGCTGTATACTAGTGATCTGTACCATATATAGCAATATAGCTTCTTAACTAACTGCACATAAATCAATCACCAAAGCATACATGATCTGTAATTTCCTTGAACAGCATCCCCGACCCTTCCCCTCCCTTACTTTGTAACAAGATGTTTTATACAGATATAGTACACAAATGTTTCTTCAATACAACCCGTATGAAATGGGCTTGCTTTTTCCACGTAGAGTTGTTCAGTTGATAACTTGGATTCTGCTTGGCATATGCTAAAGCACACCTATTTTCTCCTCTGCTTCCCATTTTTCTTTCTTCTTTTCTTGGATCCCAAACACCATGAGAGCACTGAAGCCAGAAATGTGGATTTTACCCAGTTCATAAGTGGGGAAGCTTGTTTTGTTGCTTTTTCTGTTGATGTAGTCACCTAGCAATGTAGAAGGCTCTTGAAATACTTCTCTTCCGTAGAGGTTCTTGTGCTCTTTGGAGGCAAAGCAGGCTCTTCCAAGCATGCCTTTAGCTTTTTGAAATAAATGAAGAGGAGTGGAACTCTTGGCGAACTATACTTTTTGGAGAGCAAACAACGAAGTGAAGAAGCCCATAAAATGAAACCTCATCAAAGTGTTAGGACCTCTATAATTCATACCTATTAGAGGCGTAAAAGGAAGGGAGAAATCAATGGTAGTCAAGGAAATTGACTCAGGGATAGAAGAGTCCAAAATTAGTTAGGGGTAGAATATTCCTTCATGTGGCTGTAACAGATTGATGAGAAGGTATATAAGGTGAGGAGAAATGAGAGAGAAGGGGCGAAAAAATCTAGACTATTGTTGTGGGGAGAGAGAAGGCCCTCTCGAATAAGCTGATTGGTTGTTTTAGCTTTTACTCATCATAGCAATTGCTGGGATCCTTGTAAACACTGATTTGTTCTATTGTTTTAGTGTGAAATTTAATCCTAAATAGTGAGTTGTATCATTCTGGTATCAGAGCCTTGATCTATGGGTATCTTTGTTTCTGAGAGAGTAGGGGAGTTGGAGGGAAGATTGAAAACTTCTCAACAACAAATGGAAGGGCGAATTGAGGGATTGCAAGTCGGGTTGGATTCTATGCAAAATGAATTCCAGAAGGTGCATAGCATAGAGAAGAACATGATGATGATGTTGGACCAATTCAACATACTAATAGAGAGATGGGAGGCGCAGGAGAAGGATAGGAAAGGGAAATAAGGTGAGGATATTATACCCTTGGGTTCCTCTTTTTATAGTGGATGAGGCACTGGGGGTAGGAGAAAGAGGGAAAGACGAATGCAGAGTGACCGAGGGCTTCAGAGGACTGGAGACAAGAGGTCGACGCTTGGAAATGTCACTGTTTGAGGGAGACGACCCTGATGGGTGGGTCTTTAAGGCGGAACGCTACTTCGCCATGAATTAACTATCGGACGCGGAGAAGCTGGACTTGGCGATGCTTTGTTTTGAATGAGCTGCTCTCATCTAGTTTCAATGGGAGCAAAGGCGTCAGCGCGTGAGGAGTTGGGAGGAGCTCAAAGCGATGTTGGTCAATCGATTTCGATCGACTTAAGAAGGCACCGGAGGAGAGGTTCCTCGCGCTTAGGTAAACGGGTCCGTCAAGGACTACCGCCTCTGTTTTGAGACCTTAGCTTCATCACTTGAAGGGCTATCGGAAGCATTTATGAAAGGTCATTTCCTAAATGGCTTGAAGCTGGATATCCGGGCAGAGATGAGGGTACTGCGACCAAGGGAATTGGAGCAGATGATGGAGCTGGCGCAAAGGATTGAGGAAAGGAATCAGGTGGTCCGTGGAGGTTATTTAGGATTAGGCCCAACTTGGGTATTGACCATTTCCAACCCAGTTACAAACACCCAGCCGGTGATTCAGCACTTTCCATCAGCACCGCCGAAGTTGGCAACACCCAGCCCCGCCTTCTCGCATTAGCCACCAGTCATCGATAAGTGGAGCAACCCTCCTTTTAAACGGCTGAATGATAGCGAGTTGTAAGCCAAATGGGCGAAGGGTCTCTATTTTCGTTGTGATGAGAAGTACTCGGTGAGGCACAAGTGCAAGAACAAAGAGTTGCAGGTGATGGTAATCTATGAGGAAGAAAGGGAAGAAGAACAAAAAGAAACAACAGAGGCTGAAACAGGAGAGAATTCAAGGGAAACATAAGACACATTAAAAATAGGGGAAGTGGTGGAGCTATCCCTGAATTCTATGGTAGGGTTAACACCTTCATAGACCATAAAGATCAAGGGAGAAATTGATGGCCAAGAAGTAGTGGTCTTAATCGATAATGGGGCTTCTCACAACTTCATAGCTGCTGAACTGGTGCAGAAGTTGGGGCTATTTCGGACTCAAACGAGAAGTTATGGAGTGATCATGGGGTCAGGCATGGTTGTTTAAGGGGTTGGAGTGTGTAAGGGGGTTACTCTACGGTTACAAAATGTTGAGGTAATTGAGGATTTCCTACCATTAGAGCTAGGAAGCTCCGATGAAATTCTTGGAATAAAGTAGCTAGCCACACTTGGGAAGACCCAAGTAGATTGGGGTTCATTGGTTATGAAGTTCAGATCAAGGGGTATGACAGTAACACTGCTTGGGGACCCCAGCCTCAGCAAAACATTGGCAACCTTGAAGTTAATGATGAAGGCCTTTCGAGAAAACGGAGAAGGAGTGATGTTGGAGTTCGAAAGTTTGACAACTGAAGAAAAGAAGGGGGAAGATGTGGTTCCTGGGGAAATGCAGGACCTGCTGGTAGATTTTAAGGAGGTGTTTAAGGAGCATTGTGGGTTGCCCTCGTACTGGGGGAGGGATCACATGATTATGTTACAATCCGAAGTCCCTCCGGTAAGCGTATGACCTTACCGTTACCCTCATCTCCAAAAAAAATGAGATTGAGAAGCTGGTTCGAGAGATGTTGGCAGCAAGTCTTATCAGGTCGAGTATCAGTCCATTTTCCAACCCTGTGTTGCTGGTCAAGAAGAATGATGGTGACTAGAGATTTTGTGTGGATTATAAGGCTTTAAACAAAGAAACAATTCTCGATAAAATTTCCATTATTGTTATTGAAGAGTTATTGGACGAACTGCATGGGACTGCTGTTTTTTCTAAGCTAGACTTGAAATCGGTGTATCATCAAATACGTATCGCATCAGATGACATTTCAAATATTGTTTTTCACACTCATGAGGGTCATTATGAATTCTTAGTCATGTCATTTGGCTTGACAAACGCACCTGCTACTTTTCAATCCTTGATGAATGAGATTTTTAAGAAACATTTGAGACGATTTGTTTTGGTGTTCTTTGATGACATTCTGGTCTACAATAAGAGTATAAGTGAACACAAGGAACATCTAAGGTGTGTGTTAAGGGTCCTAACTGCTCACCAACTGTACGCTAATGCTAAGAAGTGTATGTTCGGGCAGCGAGAGATTAGGTATTTAGGGCACATCATATCCCAAGAATGAGTGGATGTCGATAATGTTAAAGTGTAAGCAATGCTGGACTGGCCCAACCACAAGTCGCTACGAGAACTCCGAGGATTTTTAGGCCTTACAGGGTCTTATCGAAGGTTTGTAAGGAATTACGGCAAATTGGCTTGGTCGTTGACAGATCGCCTACGAAAGGATAATTTCTCTTGGGATGAGGAAATGGAGCAAGCTTTCCAATCTTTTAAGAAGGTAATGATAGAACTGCCTGTGCTGGCTTTGCCGGACTTTTCGAAGGAATTCATCGTGGAGACAAACGCGTCGGGGCATGGTTTGGGGGTAGTCCTGATGCAGGGGCAGCGACCTATCGCTTTCTTCAGTCATGCCCTAAATCCCAATGGCCGAAACAAGTCAACGTATGAGAAGAAACTGATGGCGATAGTTTTCGCTGTGAGAAAGTGGAGACATTATTTATTGGGATGAAGGTTCGTTATAAGAACTGATCAACGAAGTCTTAAATTCTTGATGGAACAGCGGGTGGTCAATCTGGAGTGCCAAAAGTGGGTTGTGAAACTCATGGGTTACGACTTTGAGATCTGATATCGCACGAGGATGGAGAATCGAGCTGCAGATTCCCTCTCCCTCATCCACTCACCTACCACACTTATGACCCTTATCATTCCCCAAGTATTGCAGTTGGACCAATTCAAAAAAGAGGTTTATGAAGATAGGACACTTCAGGAAATTATTATAGAGGTGCTAGAAAATCCTACGAACAGACCCGAGTTTGCATGGGTGGATGGGCACTTGCTGTACAAAGGGAAATTGTTTCTCCCTAAGGGCTCCACTCCCATTTCTTTAATGTTAAAAGAAGGACATGATGGATAGATTGGGTGCCACAAAGGGTTCCTCAAGACTTATAAGAAGATATCACCCAATGTGTATTGGACGGGAATGAAGCGGGACATTCAGCAATATGTTAGACATTGCCCCGTGTACCAGCAAAATAAATATGTGGCGTAGTCTCCGAGAGGGTTGTTGTAGCCCCCTCTAGTTCCTCGTTAAATCTAGGAAGATGTATCTATGGATTTCACCGAAGGGTTGCCCAAATCAATGGGAAGGGATTCTATCTTAGTGGTGGTGGATCAACTTAGTAAATATGGACATTTTATTGCTCTAAGGCACTCATTTACAACAGTCAGCATAGCAGGGATCTTCATGAATGAGATTGTCCGGTTGCATGGAGTTTCAAACTCAATTGTTTCCGATAGAGATAAAGTATTTGTTAGCCATTTTTGGGAAGAAATATTTAGGTTGCAAGGCACTCGGTTGAACAGAAACACCACATACCACCCTCAGTCCGATGGTTAAACTGAGGTCTTAAACCGCATTTTAGAGACGTATCTCCAATGTTTTTCCTCCTCCAAACCCAAGGCGTGGTGTAGTTGGCTTCCATGAGAAGAATATTGGTATAATATTTCTTATCATGTCTCCTCAAAACTAACTCCGTTTCAGATAGTTTATGGGCGTGAACCTCCCCCGTTGCTACGTTGTGAGAAAGGGACCATGACGGTTTCAACAATCGAGCAACAGTTGCTGGAGCGGGATGTTATTTTGGAAGAGTTGCAGACCCAATTGTGGCAAGTGCATGCAAGAATAAAGAATTTAGCAGATAAAAGGTGACGAGACGTGCACTTTGAGGTCGATGAACTGGTTTATGTGAAAATTCGCCCCTACCGACAAAAGACGTTGGCTGTTAAGGTGAACGAGAAGTTATCATCGAAATTTTCTAGGCCTTTTGCTATGGAGAAGAAGAGTGTGAAAGTGGCGTACAAGCCGTCCTTACCACCTTTCTATGCAATCCACCTCATCTTCCATGTCTCTCAGCTACACAAGGCAGAAGAAACAGTGCAAGAGACGGTAGAATTCCAGACCAGCTCACTGCTGAGTTGGAGATGAAGGTGGAATCAGAATTTTTGTTAAGAGTCAGGGTGGGCACAAGAAAGAATTTGAGAAATCTTGACGTTCTAATCCAATGGAATGGGCTGCCAGCCCTAGAGGCAACTTGGGAGCCCTACCATTAGATACAACAACAGTTTTCTAAATTTCACCTTGAGGACAAGGTGTGTCTCTTGGGCAAGGGTAATGTTAAAACTCCCGTTATTCATACCTACTAGAGGCATATAAGGAAGGGAGAAATCAAGGGTAGCCAAAGAAATTGACTAAGGGTAGAATATTCTTTCACGTGATTGTAACAGATTGATAAGAAGGTATATAAGGTGAGGGGAAAAGAGAGAGAAGGGGTGGAAAAATCTGGGCAATTGTCGTAGAGAGAAAGAAGACCCTTTCGAATAGGTCGATTGGTTGTTTTAACTTTTACTCATCATAACAATTGCTAGGATCCTTATAACACTGATTCGTTATACTATTTTAGTGTGGAATTTAATTCTAAATAATGGATTCTATCACAAAGACGCTTAGGATTAAAAAGAAAAAACAAAAAAAACTCATCAAAGAGAGTTGCACGTTATACGAGAGGATATCCCTATCCAAGTAATTAGGACTGGATTACAATAATCCCTATCCAAGTAATTAGGACTGGATTACAATAGAATTTAAGAGAGAAAAAACATATAAATTTAACATGATTTAGTCTTAATAAACTTATTTATATAATTTTAAACTAATAAAATAAATTCACTTAGTTAATGATGGTATAGTTTTTGAATGAGAAAAAATATAAATTTGCTTGAGATGAATAAAATTGTAAATTTACATAATTTTTATAATTTTAAATAATTAGTCATTTTTTCACGCAAATAACATAGATTATCGAAATATGATATTTTATGTAATTTTAGTTACCTAGTTATATTATTTTTCACAATACCAAGAGAATTATTTAAAAATTATATTATAGACTTATTTATACATAACAATTTCTCTCACCTAAAATAAATTTTCTCCAAATTCTTAGATTTAATTCTCCTAAAAGAAACCATATCCAACCATCCGAATTGGCTATAGATTTACAAGATATCTCATGCCAAGATTTACGAGGTTTACAAGCAATTCAAGTTACTACTTTCCTTTAATAAACTCCATCATAATTACTGTGATCATATCCTCCACTTTCATATATAATTGCTCTTTTTTTTCTTTTTCTTTTTTTTTTTTCGGTTTCCTAGCATCCATAGTTGCTTTTGATGAGAGTATAGTGTACTACAACTTTCATTCCACTTTACAGAAACCTAGAGCTTGCCTTTGCCTTACTAATTATCCCAACTCTCCACCAAGCAAGTCCACAGCTTTCCATTATTATTAACAAACAAAACAAGTTGACCCAAAAATGCCTGTTCTCGACTCAATAGATCATAAACCTTTTCAGAACTTCGATATGCCATGCCAAATTTGCTCTCTCCAAACATGGTGTTATTTTCCACTTAGAAATTTTCATATATGTTTGTTTGCTCTAGGAGTAGCAAATTATAATTTTTCTGATCTATAAAGAGATATGGCAATTTATAATTTTTGAGGAGTAAAGTGTTGAAATTTATCTTCAACTCATCTCTCTATTTGTCTTATCACTCTCTAAAATTTGGCTGAGTTTTAAATGACTCCCTAGAGATGAGAGTTAAAATTTGCTCTCTATTACATTTTAACTAAATTTTATATGTATTAAAATATTGGATAAATTATATTTTGTGTATTTGATTATTAATTTTTTATGTGTGTATTTGATTATATATTTCTTTGTATGCAAATATTTGATTATTTTGTGTATATGATTATATATTTTGTGTATGCATGTATTTAATTATTTTGTGTACTTGATTATTCATTTTGTGTGTATTTGATTATTTTGTGTATTTAATTATTGATTATGTGTATGTGTGTATCTCATTACTTTAATGTAATGTGTATGTGTGTATCTGTTTATATGTGTACGTGTATATTTGATTATTGATTATGTGTATTTGATTTATTTTGTGTATCGCATATTTTTTTTTACATGTTTTAATATAATGTTTTGAAGTTAATCTTAAAAATGAATGTCAAAATTATTCAATTATATTATTTAATGTTGTATTTAAAATAATAATTATTGTATCACAATGAGAGTATTTATTTTTGTGATTTTTTATGCAATTTGACCAATTAAATTTTGAATTATGAAAATATTTCAAATAATTTTGTTAAATGATCATTTTTAAAAAATATTAGTAAAATTATTTACAAATATATTAAATATTATAAAAATTTAATACCATCATATTTATTATTAAATTATCAAATAAATAATAAATTTTTATAGTAATAAAAATTATAAGTGAGATAAAATAAATAGAATTAAAATTTATTAATAAATAAGTGGATAAAAAGTGAAATAGAGAGGAGAATAAGAAGTCTTGGTTGGAGCATGCACAATTTTATAAGCAAAATCAAAATATGGAGTAAATTGTTTGTAATATAATAGAGAGTGAAATAAGAAACAAGTTTGAAGATGACCTTACTATCTAATTTTAGCTTTTTACTAAAAATTAAAGATATTACAGATCAAACCAACATTTTATAATCTAAAGTGATCAGATTGTCTAAAGTGAAAAAACTTTTCCTTAATATCTCAGAAACTAAAAAATAAAAACCATATATATATATACTTAACCTTAGCATTAATTTAACAATTAGAGCCTTATTGTCCCCTCCAACACAAAGGTCTTACAAGAAAAATCAAAAAAGAGTTTTTAGTAGCATTTTGACCACATTTTTCACCAGCGTTTTTATGCATGCTAGAATGATAGCGATAAATAAATATTTATGTGGTCCCAAATCTCATGTATAAAGATGCTAATGCATGGTGTGGTAGTAGCATCAAAACCTCATTTAAATAATCAACTTTTTAAGTTATAATATTTTGATAGTTATAACTAAAATTAATTGCTTTGACTAGTCATAAAGGGTAATTAAAGAAGAGGCCATCAAAAACTTAATTCTCCGTTAAAACATGGTCTGAGTGACTCATCTTAAAATTTAAATGAAACATAATTATGTACTTAACCTTAATCGAAAGATACAAATAGACCTGTGTTTTTTTATTGGATGTTTAAGTAGAAAATCACTATTATAAGTAGATGTATCTTTCGTGACTAATAGGTGCAAGTAAAATTTTGTCTGTATTTGTTAGTGTGCGCCCTACTAGATTATGTTGGTAGTTGAATAGTGCAGATTAACTAAGCTTGAATTTGGAAAACAATTTAGTACTGGTTATAATGGTAATTAATCGTCATTTTTAGTAATTTAACGCTTTGCCAAATGATCTTCAACCATTTGTTGCATGGATGCATGAAGTCCAGAATCTTCATTAAGTGGGAGCTTGGGTGTTCAGATGGGCCACATTCATGACTTGGGAATGCATTACTTCTTATAAGCAACTAATTAACAAACCTTATTTGCATTAGTAGTGCTAAGCAAAGCAAATAGACATCAAGCCAAAGTAACAATTTTCTATGGTTCCTTGATTTATTGGAATCAAATTATTGGATCAGTGGCCTTGGATCATTCTGACACTGGAGTAGATTCATATTGTTTATCAAACTAAATCAACAAAGCAACTTAAGTAGACTAGCATATTATAAGTAAGATGGTGCATGACAAATTCTCCCATCTAATTCTTAGCTTTTTGCTAGACAAAGATATCTATATCTCTATTTAACTAAAATCAATTTAAAAGTAGTTTCCTGTTGGCTCTAAAAAACAACTTTTAATATTTTAGTCTTCATTTAAAAGTGCTAGTTAAAGGTGATTTATAACTTCATAAAATCAAATAATTATATGTGTAAAACTTTTTAAATAGATTACCAATATGAGATTAAATCATAACACTCGACTTCTTAGTTAATCTACCTGTCTATATATCAATCACAATCAAATTACTTCTTCGAAAGAACTTGTCCATATTTAATGTTTAAGCATCCTTGCAAAGTGCATTCTGCACAACACAACCAGTTAAATGCACAATGTTTATGTTGTGCGTCCTCAACAAAAGCATATATTCCAAATGCTTGTGTTGTTCATTTGCTTCTACACACCACTACAGCTGCAATTTATCACATAGTACTTCTTCTTCACCACAGATTAAATCCCTTATGTAAGAATGATTCTTATTATGGAACAGCATCATGATGAATGGTCCAAATCAACAATTGCGGAACACAAACAATCCCTTTCTTATCAGCACTGTCGAAGGAATAATTTGAATGCCATGCATGCAGTTATATATAAAATATATACTGGGATCAGTTGGTTTGAAATAATTATGCAAATATGAAGCTCAAATTCAAATATTACATTCAGGGATCTGCAGTGTTACTCTTAAGCGATGCAGTCAAAATTTTAATTGCGTCATACATTATTCAATTTGGTCAGAAATAAATATTAATATCTATTGGATGTAGCAAAATTAATCCTTAATCTCGTAATAATGACATCATCTATGGTAAATTCATACTAAATTCTCTATATACACAGCTTACCCTCAATTTGGGACTCCTATATATTAGAAATGAAAATTTTGGTTAAGAAAAGTTATGACTTCTAAGAACCACTCATATTCTTTACAAAAACCTTTAAAACAATTATACCGACAACGTCTAACCAAAACAAACAATATGTACAACACCACGTAGAAAAGGTTACAAGTAGCTGATATTGGTTGGATAATTAGCTAGGTAGAGCCGTAAAGTAATTGCTGTAGGCTACCAATGCAGAGGAACATTCAAGTACCAAAAGGGATAGAATAAGGCATCATCAGAAGAGCAAATGTTTGGTTGAGGATATAGAATTTTAATGGATAGTTAAAGCAAACGAAGGATGAATGGATGACAACGTAAAAGACAGGCTGAGATCACCATCAACGCCAAATGCAAATGGTATTCTTCATCAATAAACCACTAATTCCTTTGGTGACTATGACATTGTTAAAGAATTCCACTTTCTTATTATTATTATTGTATTATAATTTATTTGAGGTCCTTTTTAATTGATTGCCTTCATCCAAGGAGATGATAAAACCATTAGCCATATATGTGAGGCTCGATTACCATTTCCTTTATTATGCCATTGATTATTACCCCATGCTTGCGTTAACTCTGGATAGGTAAGTATTCTATTTATTTTTTCTTTTTTTCCTGCAATAGACTACTCATAAAGCTGGTTGAAAACATTATCTTTTGTACTGGCAAAAACAAAGAACAGAAAATATTATCTTTTAGCAGATATTTTCTTAAGCTTTAGATCTTTTTAGTATTATATCTATTGAGCTATAATGGCAAAAATAGTGAAAGAGAGAGAACTAAAACAAAGTACAAATATTGGATGCTTATAACTTGTAGATCATGAGAAAAAGATTTTACTTTTAAGCTATGTTTGAGTTTTGATGAAGAGAGAAATAAAGGATTTTTATACAAAAAGGGAAGAGAGGAAAGAGAGTGAGAGTTACCTTTCTTTTATTTAGGTGTTTAATAAATGAAAAGAAATATAATTCCCATCCCTTGTTTGGGAGTTAGAGAAATAAAAAAGAATAGAAGGGTTATAACTTATCTTTATTTTAAAAGGTTGGTATTCCTTCTCATAACCCTTGATTTAAGGATAAAAATAAGTCTCTTTTACTGTGTGTATATTTTTAATGATAAGAACCGAATGAAATTTAACTGGTTAAACCAACTAAATTAAAAATCACTTGAGAAATTAATCTAGTTCACAGTAACAAATAAGCAATTTTTTTTTTTTTTTTTGCAAGAATCACATTTGGACAGGTGAACTCTATTGATGTACTTTTTGTGTTTTTTTTTAATTTTATTTTTAAATATTAAAAAATAATATAATAATCTAAAATATTTGAAAATAATCGATACTGACCATTTGAATAAAATATATAATTTTGTAAATATATGGATAACTTTTTTATATTTTTGATCTTGAGTTTTATTTTATTTCTTTATAAATCTATGTTAGTATGTTGTATACATTTTTCTAATTATAGGACAATATTACTTAATATAATTTTAAATCCATTAAATATTTATATGATAAATTTTTTTTCTAAACATTTTATATCATAATTTAATTAATATATATTTATTTACTTCATAAAAATACATGTCCATTCGATTAAACTAAATTCTATTATCTAAAATTTTTCTCTTTTACAATTTGATATTCTTGTTTCTTCGTCTTACATAACTAATAAGTGATTTCATAAACAATTAATTGGAAGTGGGTGTTAATGTACTATTCTTATTTTTAATAAAAATCTCTCTCTTTAACCAAAAAAAAAAAAAGAAAAGTCCCTTATTGAAAATTAAAATCTATCAAACGTCTAGCATTGGCATTTTTTATAAACGTCTTTTATGAATATTTTTATTTATATATGCATATATATAAGTAGAAAAATAATTTGAAATTAATTGAAATAAAAAAATGACTGTTGTGTAAATATGTTTAAAAATATGGGGTAAAATTATCTATTTCTTTTTAAAAAATAACAGATCCCATCATAAGAGTGACATTTGTAGGGAAAATAGTAACTAAATAAGAAAAAGAGGTAGATTTTCGTTTTATATGTGACGGATAAAAAACAGAGATAGATAAATACAAGTAAATGCCAGAAAAATAAAGAGATTATATATATATATATATATATATATATTGGCATATATACCTGCCTCTCTTCTATATTTTATCTTTATCCTTTTGGCATGCATGTATGTATTATAACTTTGTGTTTTCACGTGCGTTTTATATATATCAGATACGTATGGAACCTAAGATACGTATGGATGAATTGAGTTTGCTTTATTTCCATGCAAGACAATAGTTAAAATCCAACTTGTTGGCAGATTTAATGTGCTAAAATTCATAATATACAGTTTGTCTTAATTAAAAGCATACCAGGCACCAATATATATATATATATAGAGAGAGAGAGAGAGAGAGAGAGAGAGAGTGGGAGTTAACCAAGAATGAACGAATTGATTCTATATGCTGAAATTTCTGCCTTGTTGTAAAAATCAAGCATGTAATTGCGTGGAATCCATCTTTATTCTAAACATATAAAAAGGGAGTTCAGATGCGGCTTCTTCAGTGAAAATTCTCCTCCATTAACCTAAAATTAATGTTCTTTCCTTCTTCAATTTCTCAAATAAATATTTCAAGTTTAATATTTGTCAGCCTATAGATAACAATGAGGCCACGACCTAGCTAGTTAGAGGTATTACAAATCATCAATTTGTGATGAGAAAATTAATTTGCTTAGAATTAATTATAAACCTTGATTAGATAGTAACTAAGTCTGGTTGGTCCCTTTTGAGATGAATTAATAAACCAATCAAGATGTATAGCACTATATCACAATGTAACATTTCCATATGAAATTAACTTTTGTGTTTGGTAGATAAAACAGTAATTTTTCTTTAAGGAAAAAGTACTAAGCACTTTTGTTTTTATTTGAGTGAAGTATTAAGCACTTAGTGAGTCTATACATTGAACACTCAGTTGTTTGAGTGGTGAATATTTAAGTAAAGTATTTTGTGTTAAAGTTTTGAGGGCGTCTTTACTTTCTGCATATGGTTTCAATGTGGCCCTCACTATTATCAAGTAAATTTAAAGAGTGAAAAGACTAATAATTTAATCATTGAAGTCCGGTTTCCTCAATCTCCCGAGTTAATTCTAATGGAAGTACGAATTAATGCAAAGTTTTTTCTTTACTGTATTTTTAAAATTGTATAGTTGTAGATAGAATTTGTTAACATAAAATTTATTATTATTTTATTAAGGAAAAAAAAGGAGAAAAACTCTCACTTTTGAGTATCCCAAAAGAAAATTTACTAGGCACATCAAAACAAGTCTATATATATATATTGGTATTTTCACGTTTGATCATACGTGATCTCAAAGATTTGGGTAGTGGATGGTGGAAGTCCAGTGACAAGTTCCACTCAAGAAAGAGAACCATGACAGCAAACAAAATTAATTCCTTTTTTGGTTCTTCCCCTCACTGCTATTGGTGTAATACCCCAAAACCTAACCCAAATTCATTCAAATGGTGCGGCATTAAACAAATCCAAGCAAATGAAATGCCCAACAACGTACTAGAGCCGACCAACTTATTTATTTTCCCTCCACAGGTTCTTCCTCGAGACGTAGACAACTCTTCGCCTTCTCTCTCTCTCCCCTTCCATCTCTATTATTCCCTTCCTATCCACTTCTCCCCCATTATTTATACCACCCCAACATTAATATTGCTCCACACTTCAGGCAATATTGTTAATTGCCCTTCTTCCCAAAGCCCATATATCCTTCTAATCAACAAATATTGACCCATCCCGAGTAATGGGAGATCAGCTTCGCCTCGCCGTTGGAATGATAGGTACATTTTTATTAAGATAACTCTGATGTTACTTATTAAAATCAAATCATGTATATCAATCATACAAAAATCAAAAAAAACATGACAGGTAAAATTTCTAACGTTATTCTCTTTATTTTCTTTTTATTTTTTGTGTGTCAATTTCTTGCAGGCAATGCGACTTCTATGTTGCTTTATGCTGCTCCAATGTATTTTCAATCTCTCTCTCTCTAGATATATGTATATATATATATATTTACAGATATAATTTTCTGCCTGCTTTATGCTTAAAATCTGAATTCAACACTAATCTTGTAGTTTAATTATATATGTTCTTCCCAGATTAACTTTCTCAAGGGTCATAAAAAAGAAAAGCACCGAGAAGTTCTCATGTGTTCCATACATCATTGCAATGCTCAACTGTTCCTGTTACACTTGGTATGGCTTGCCTGTTGTCAGCTACAAATGGGAAAATTTCCCACTGATCACCATTAATGGCTTGGGCGTTGTTCTTGAGCTCTCCTTCATTCTCATCTATTTCTGGTTTGCTCCGCCTAAAGGAAAGGCAAGCTTTAAATTACTCTCTCTTATCATTCATTAATTATATGCTTCCGTATATTTGATCAGCAAGTGATTTTTAGTTCTACTTTTGTGTTTTATAGAAGAATTTGCAAGCATGCATGCATGCATGTCAATATATGGTACAATTATGCATGTATATTAGTTCTTCATTACCGATCCTTTATCTTACTATATGTGCGGGCTGAAGTACATGAATTCTAGCTATAGAAACCAACGTTTGGCTGGTAATGGTGCAGAAGCAGGTCGCTATAATAACAATACCCATAGTCCTAATTTTTTGCGCCGCTGCCTTGGTGTCGGCTTTTGTATTTCACGATCACCACCATCGCAAGGTAGTCATCGGGAGTATTGGAATCATAGCCTCTGCAGCAATGTACGCTTCTCCTCTGGTGGTTGTGGTGAGTTGCTCTTCCCCACCATAGACAAATTGTGTGTTTGTTCTTATACGGAACCAAAACATTCACTGTTTTGACTTGCATGTATAGTACGCAAAAATATTACATTTCTCATGTTGTGCGTGTCTTTTAGCCACTTCTATTCTACTTTAAAGCCATTTTAACTGTTGCGCACTATTAAAAAAGTATCAGAATAGCAACATCTTATCACTATATATATATATATGTATATTGTTGAAATTAATTGGTATGATTTCATGATGCAGAAACAAGTAATAGAGACAAAAAGCGTCGAATTTATGCCATTTTCTCTGTCATTATTCTCATTTCTCGCGAGTTTGCTATGGATGGCCTATGGACTGCTGAGCCGCGATCTTATTCTCGCGGTTTGTGTGAACATTACACCTTGATTGAATTAAAAAGAAAATTTCAATTAATACTCTCCTAATTAATAAAATGTTGTTCATTAGTTAATTTGATTTTTTTTTTTTTTTGTTGGGTGTATGGGGGGGGTTGCAGTTTCCTAATTTGATTGGCGCCCCATTAGGCATGCTCCAAATTCTGGTTTATTGCAAGTACAGGAGAAGAGGAATTATGGAGGAACCACATAAATGGGACATAGAGCAGATTAATGATGAGAAAGCCAAGCAGCAATTGCAGCTCATGGCTAGTACTGCTGATAATGCAGCTGCTACTAGTGGCAAGAGTTGAGGATTAACAACTACGTACTTTATAATACTAGTATCAATGTTGTTTGCATGCAGGTCCTTTTGAGTTAATTTTCTTTCTTCTATGTTGTTGTAACCTAAACTTTGTGCTGAAAATCTTAGGATTAAATAAACAAATTCAAGGGCGCAACTACCATGCATGTTTTGTAAATGCGAAATATATATAAATGTTCATATATATAGGAAAGAGTGAGCGGTTTTTTTTAGAGATTTGATTTTTAATAATATCAATTGGTAAGAATTAATGATTATAATTAATTATGATTTCTTCTAAGATATATGATGATATAATTAAATACCATGTCAATGGTCCCATCTGCAGCATAAGAATGATTAAGCGAGTAAAGTTTGGAGTATTAAATATGAACTCTGTTTGGTACTATGACTCAATTGAGATAATTATCTGTAACAATTTATAATTACTTTAATAACATCATAACATTTTGGATCGCATTTGATAATAATTCTTCAAATGAATTAAAGCAGGCAAGGCACATGTGAAATAGAAGCCTTAAAAGAATCTAAAAAAATGAACGCGTCTAAAGTACCCGAACAAAAAGGGCATCTAATTATTTCCACTCGATCTCCCATTTTCAATTATTTCTTCCTTTTACCTTTGTGCTTTATCATTTATAGCTCTCTTACATCTCCCCTGAAGTGAATTAGGCAAGACCAACAAATTGAAGTTCCTAAACCATCGAATTAGATTAACAAATATATTGAGGAATTAATCTCGACATCATCACTGGGGTTCAAATTTTTATGGATAAATTATACTCAAATTAATTTTTATGTGCTTATTAGTTATTATATATGCATGATTCCTGAGTTATTATATATATGGATCTAACGAATTAATACAATCATTATATAATTAATGAGTAAGAGTACAAGTAGGTTTTGCTCAATTTATAATAAATAGAAGATTTTTTTATGACATTGATATTGTTAATTAATTAACACCTGGCCAGTCCATGTGCATAAAACATAAAGTAGATAATATAATCATGAAAAGAAAAAATATATTTCGTTTATAATGCTGTTTAATTTGGTGATATTTTCTTAGCATGGTTAATTACTTGTTTGTAGCAAAGCAAAAAGGCACGCAGTTTTAGAATAAATTAATCTATTAGTTTTTAAATTTTGTATTATGTAATAGATTAATTATTATATTTTTATTTTAAAAAATGTTACACGAACAATTTGGTGGACAATTTTGCTGACAACTCCAAAGAAATTACATATCAGCCTTCAGTGTAAAAGACAACTTCATCATTGACCTCTCACTCTCTCTTTCATTTTCACCTTTCTCTTTTTCACTCTCATCTTTTGAAAAGCCCCATTACCGCCATTCACTCTCACTCTCTCTTTTACTCTCTTTCTCTTTATCGGTCACTACCTCTCTATTAGGGCAGCTCAACCACACCACATCCTCTTTCACTCTCACTTTCTATCATCCATTGTTTCCTCCACCAACGCCTCGAGCACTACCCATCTCGCTCACACCACTGTCGTCCATTTTGTTGCCACTCGCACAGTCGTTGCCTTTACCACTGACCACAGACCATCGTCGCCCCTCCCACACTGCTTCTTAGACCGTCATCCCCCCCTTCCTACCAGTCACTTGCACAACACCGCCTTAGCCCCTACACGGTCCCTACCCCTACCCTCACTGTCACCCCCACTCGTCGGCCACATAAACCCTCTATTGCTACTCGCATCCATTGTTCTCGTACCCACTTCTTACTTAATACGATGTATTTATTACTGTTTATCATATGTGAAGAAAATCTCTCTTTGAGGATGGTTGGCTACATGTTATTTTTCATGTATAATTATATATTTATTTAATTATTTTATAAAAATAATATTTATTAAAATTCATATTTAGGTCAGAAGAGATCAAAATATTTTACAATATGTTTAAGAGTTATGATTATCCCATTAGGTACTGTACAATGGAATGCATATAGATATCTTTACCAACTCGAGTTTCCGACAAATATGCATACCTTGGAAGTATATATTTGCCTTGAAAGAAAGGCCTGGTGGGATGTCTGTATAATGGAATGCTTGTTGTTTGTATAATATTAGAAGACCGTAACCATTTGCTGTGTTTCGCACTTCTTAGGGTCAAAGGAAATCAAGTCAACAATTCTCAATTCATTTGTATGTATAGTTAATAAGCAGGGGAAATTTATCAATTTAATGTTTGTTGTGCTGTATTGAATTGTGCTTTCCGAGCAAAGAATTACAAGATTCGCTTATTACTGCTACTAGTCTACTATACTTCTTGTCATCCAAATCCAAGACCACCCACACGCTTGTATATAAATGCAACATTTCTATTATGCGAACTGATAAAAATCTTACAAGATAGGCATTGGGTAGGGAAAATGGATGGATGGTTGAGATTCACTCGTCATCAGTAAAAAAATACAAAAGTAAAAAATTATATGTAAAGTTATATAAAATCATAATATTATATTTCACGTTATGCAAATAATACAAATAAATAACAACATATAAATATTTTTAAACCAAAATATATTATTTATTTATATCTCTGTTTAGTTTATACTTTTATTTTAAAAATATATATATTTAACTAAAAATTATATTCAAATATATTTTTATTAAATATATTATATATTTATATATATATATATATTAGTGATTGATAGAGAGAAGAAATGGAGATGACGACAGCAAAAGGTGGAGACGGACAGTGAACGGTTGAGGCGTCGATGGAGATGGAGGCCCAAAGAGAGAAAGAGATGAAGGCATTGGCGACAGAAGCGGACGACAATAGGAGATAAGCGACGAGTGAGAACATAAGACTCAAAGAGAGAGGGGGGTGGAGGCAGATGGCGATAGTTTCAACGACTGCAGACAATGGATGCTTCAATGAGAGAAGGATAGGAGAAGGAGATCAAGAAATGGGAGAGGAAGGAAAAGGCAAATATAAGCAGACATTCAAAAATTTAAATAAAAAATATCACAGTATTTTAATGTTAAAATATTACAAAAAATTATAGTTGTCAACAAAGTTATCCACCAAGTTATTAGTGTAGAATTGTCCTTTTATTTTTATCATCATAATCACTACATTTTAAATTTTGTTATAATTCAATATCTCTTTTGATTTTTGGTTAAATTTTGTTAAAAAAATTGGTGTGACATATATTAATATAATTAATCTACAAATTATTTAATATTAAAATTAATATAAATTTCTTAATCAAGTGATTTTAAGATTTATATTAATGTATGGCATGTTAATTTTTGTTACTAGAATTAAAAAAATAAAAAAATAAATTATAACAAATTTAAAAATCAATGGTTATAATTATAAAAATTAAAATATAATAATTAATTTATTATAATTTTTAAAGACTAATATCCTATTTTAAGAGCAATGAAAAGCTTTTGTTGCATTGAACAATCGGATCTATACTTACATCCCACTTTGAATACATCACACCCCACATGACACATTTGAACATTCTAATTAAAAAATTATAAAACTTGTGCCATAATAATGATGTAATTATTTGAGATTATCGTTTTATTGGCCATCGCTTGTATTTTCTATTTCAGCAGAAAAAGTAAATTGTATGTGGAGATTTTGACTCACTATATAAGATAAGAAGTCAAATTTATAATTTTTTAATATAAATTTTAATTTATTATAATTTAATTACTTGAACTATACCCTTAAAATATGATGTAATTAAGTAAAAAGAGTGTGAAGAGAGAGGATCTTTTTATATTTTTAAGTTGAAAATATAAAAAGATAACCCAAGGGAAGGCTTTCTCACGTGGGACTTTTTGACCAAGTCAAAATCAATTTGCTAGGACTACCGGCCATTTGCAGTCGAGAGTCGAGGTATTGGGCAACTCTTTGCCAGTTGACATTCGTTCCCAAAGTTATATTAAAATAAAATTAAAATAATTTTTAATTAATACATTAAATACTTTATTTTAAGATTTTTATTAAATTATTTATTAAATTTTTTTAAAATACATTGAATAACATATATGTCATTTTTTCTTATTTGTAAGGTTCAAGATAAATTTATCTAAAAGAGAATAAATAAATTTATTTAAGAAATCTTATATAAAAAGTCACATAATTTTTTTTAAAGATCGTCAGATAAATTTAACAAATATAATTAACAATATTTTTATTTAAGATACTTTTTATATATCATTTTTTCGCTCTATATATTAATTACAAACATTACCCTAATGGTTAGTTTTCACTCACAACACAACTACTAAACCCATATCGGTCATGGTCGGTACTTTAACACCTCCAACTACCAATGTAGTATTTGTTAATCAAGATATAAGATAAAAAAAGGAGATATGAAAAACATTACAAACAAAAGTGATTTTCATTATATTTGTTAAATTTATCGAGCAACTTCTTGAAAAAAAAATCACGTGATTTCTAAAATGAAATTGTTCAAATAAATTTATTTATCTCTCATTTAAAAAAAATTGTCTTAAATCTTACAGATAAAAAAATGACCCATAAGTTTCTCAATACATTTCAAAAAATTTAACAAATAATTTAATAAAAAATTTAAAATACTTTCCAACCTTATGTTGATCATTCCATAATTTAATCTAGAAAACATTTAAATCTTATTTTACTCATTTTAATAAAATAAGGTTGTACTAAGGTATAATTATAATGCTTTTCAAATTAATATATGGAATAGTCAATATAAGATTGAGAAGTATTTTAACATTTTTATCATATTGTTTGTTACATTTTTTGGATTGTATTGGGCGGTATATGGATCATTTTTTTTTATATGTAAGATCCAAAATAAATTTATCTGGGATGAGAGATAGCTTTATCTAAATAATTATAGATAAGAAGTTAAGTGATTTTTTTTAAATGAATTGTCAAATAAATTTAACAAATATAATAAAAAATACTTTTATTTATAATATTTTGTATATCTTACTTTTTTTTAAAAATTTATATCTTAATTAAAAAATATTATCCAAATAAATAAATATGTGTATAATTTTAGTCTGGCTAAAATTTACACCACAGATAACTAGTTATAATAAAATAATTGTCGGATAGTTACTTGTACTAACAACATTTACTCGTACAGCTAGTTGTATATATGGAGCTATATTGCCTATGTATATGAGCTTTTTAAGGTAAAGGTTACAAAATATTGACGTTATTTTTAATTTGATCATTAAATTTTAATTTCTTGTAAAGTGATAACAAAATTTTAAAATATTTTACAATATGGTCATTAAAGTGATTTTTGGACAATTTTTCATCAAAATTGCTGATGTGGCAATGGCTATATCATCGTCACGTCAGTGTCACATCATCGTCATGTCAGCAATTTCAAGAAGAAACCATCAAAAAATCACTTTAGTGACCACATTGCAAAATATTTTAAAATTTTGTTATCACTTTGTAAGGAATTAAAGTTTAATGATCAAATTGAAAAATAACCTTTAGTGTGATTTACCACATGTCAAAATTTTATAACCTTTAATGTGATTTACCCTAGTCTTTCATGCCAACCATCTATCTTAGTTGTAATTGCTCATCAAATTGAACTTCCATAATTAATTTATTATAAAGAATAGGCTAATATGCGCTTAATAATTTCAATCTAAGTGAAATATAACAATTTGAGATATTAAATAAATTTAAAAAATTTTAATTCTGAATTCAAGAAATATTGAAAACTTGAATTTTTTCCTTCGATCTATTGTATAACATTTAAAAAAAAAGAGACAAGTTTATTAAAATTAATGATATATTAATATAGACTAATAATTCCAAATCTAGGTAAAAGAAAAAATAATTTACAAAATTAACAGTTAAATACAAGTTTTAGTTCTTGTATTTGTATATTTTTTTATTTAAATATTTAAAATTTTTATTATTTTAAATACATAACTAAATTATAGAATTTTAAATCAATTATATTTTTAAATTTATTTATTATATCAATTACATCCCTAAATTAATTATTCAGTTATTGATTGAATTAATTATATAAGTTTTAAAAGATTGAAAATTAAATTTAAAGCAATTAAGATTGCCAAAACTCAGATAAATAAAACGTTCCATGCAATTAACCCTATTTTAAAAATATCCTAATATCGTTGCACGCTTGGCGCTTGCAAAATATAACATTATATACAAATATATCTTCATTCAGGCTTTAAGCCTATTTTCCTCAGTTCCGTTCTGCGCGAACCCTAGTTCATAGCAACCAAGTCGACGGGTTTCGCCTTGCCGCTCCGGTATGCATCCCAATCTTTGATTGCTATCTATCTCCTTGCCCTAATTCCACATGTGGTCTTGATTCGAATCATATTTCAAAATGATGTTTGATGATTCGCAACCCCTTGCGATCCCTGTCTATCTATCTAGGGTTGCATGTTTCTTAGATGGTAAGATTCATTAATACTTCTTCTGTGCAAATTGAGATAATCCATTAATTGAAATCTCTCTGCAAGTCTTGTTCCTTCTATGGAAGATGCTAGATTCTTGGGGTTAGGGTAGATTGTTCCGGTCATACGGTGTGTGTCATAATCGAAAAGTGCATCATTTTGCGAAAATGTAGTGTCTTTAATCGTATTTATAACTTGCTAGACATCTGTCAGATTGTTTTGTAAAAGAGATAATTCTCGGTGAAGTAGTATTGAGTTTCTAATGGTCTCGTCCTTTTAATTTATAATAAGTGCGATTGGCATCAGAATTATATGGTTCGTACTAGATTCCAGTAGAAGCAAGGAAGCAGACCTGCATAAGGATTCCAATGCGCTAGAGACCAACCTCATTGATTTTGTTTCCAAATCCTGGATGGTGTGCCTAATTCTGAAATGTGCTTGTGAATTATGGGTTGACTGGCTTGATGTCCTTTCTGTTCACTCATGTGTTGGAGTTACAGTGTAGGATGGCATCTGTTTCCAGTCAGCCACAGTTCCGCTACACACAGCCCCCATCCAAAGTGCTCCATTTGCGAAACTTGCCATGGGAGTGCACAGAGGAGGAATTGATTGAACTCGGGAAACCATTTGGTAAAGTTGTCAACACCAAATGCAATGTAGGAGCAAACCAAAATCAAGCTTTTATTGAGTTTGTAAGTAGACATTCTTTTTCCTTTATGCTGATGTATTCTGTCTCTATAATACCAATTCATATTCACCATTCATATTCTAAATTTTTACAGGCAGAGTTAAATGAAGCTATTTCCATGATATCTTATTATGCTTCATCGCCTGAACCGGCTCAGGTACGTGGGAAAACCGTCTACCTACAATATTCCAACAGACAAGAAATAGTGAACAACAAAACCACTGCAGATGTTGCTGGAAATGTATTGTTAGTGACAATCGAGGGTACCGATGCACGCCTTGTCAGCATTGATGTTCTGCACTTGGTAAGTTGTTACAAGACTTTCTCACGCTACTAGAGGTAATCTTATCACTTAAGAGGATGCTGTCCGCTGTTTGTGATTAGGTTATAGACTTATGGTGGTTCATGCTTTGTGATATTTTTGTTTGACATAAATATGTGCATGGATCAGCAGGCCTTTGTCAAGCAAATATCTTCGTTGGAAGCTTATTCCATTGGGAGAAAGAGCACATGTGTGTTTGTCTCCTTTCTCCTTGCTTAACACTATCTCCTTCTTCCCTTTTCCTTCCTCATCTTCCTCCCTAACATTCTAAGAGTTTCAAATACTTGTATTTGTTTCTTTCTCCCTTTCTTTTGTTTACCCCTGTATCATCTCAATTCTGCATGCTCTATGATGGATGCAATGTGTGTATGATGGCTTTTGTATTTTTTTGAGTATTGTTTAATTTTTTCCCAATGCAGTGATCCAATTCCTACCATGCTGATTTGTTAAAGTATCATTTAACAACTAGGATTTCTTTGGCTCTTGTATTTGGGGGGAAAAACGAACTGGGGTAGAATTTAGTTGTGTTGTAGTCTTTCATTGTGATTTTGGAGTTCTGTTCACTTTAATTCATGATGGTTCAAGTATTTTCTTTTTTTATTGATAAATAAACAAGTATATTGATATAAAAAAAACTAGTAGCTTAAGGGGGTGAACATGTATGAAATAATGGACAGAAACAAGAGCTTCTTTCTATCTAGGTGCAAGTAACAATAAATCATCTAAAACTGTATTGGTATATTCATACAGCGCAGGTATTTCCTTACATGATGCCATAACCCCATTTTTACGTACATCTAGTAATGTTTCATGATCCTAGGGTTTAGATTGGAATTTAGGAAGGAACAAACAGAAAATTAGACAGAATGGAGGGAGAATTAGACTGAAAGAGAGGGAGATAACAGTGAGAATAGAGGGAGAAATGTAGACAGAACAGAGAAAGAGAAAGAGAAAGAGAAAGAGATCAGAAGGAAACGAGAGAGATCAGAACAATTGAGAGGGAAATCAGAATTCAATATCATTCAACAACATATATTCTCTATGTACTCTAGCCTATTTATAGGCTACTCTCTCCTTTCAGTTACAATATAACTGAGAGATACAAACAGGAAAGCAGCAAAGTACAACAAAGGAAAAAATACATGCATTAGATAATTCCTAATATATCTTGGGGTCGTGACATAATGTTATTCCACAAATTAATATAATTTGTGACATTTTTTGGCTGCAGGGGCCAAAATAAGTACTGAATGGGCTATATTCTTTAGTTCAGAAAATTAGCAACATCATTATGGTCGAATCTTGTTGAGTTCAATCTGTTGTCTTTCTTTTGACTTACAAGAATAGGTGTTTTCTGTAATACTAGGATAGGCTGAGAGCATGCACATCTAGAATTGAGCTATAGATTTCAAATAAGGACCAACCACAGAATCTAATATCTAAGGTTTTGTTTGAAACTTTTAAATATTAGTTTCTAATCTTTAAGTTGTTTTGCCTTATTTGGTGCCTCTAGTTTCAGTACATTTTTATCCAACAATTGGACGCACAACCGACTAAACATAAATTAAAAATTTGAGTATTTACCAATCCATCCATATGTCAATTATTGTGTTCATATTCTAAAAAAAGAAAAAGAGAAAAGAAAAATATATAGGTAATTTGGAGAGTAATGAATTAATGTATTTCTAATTAGTGGTGTTTTTTTCTTTTGGTTTTGTGCACATTACTTATTGTCCTCGCTGTGCATTTTTTCCATATAAAATACTATTTATTGTGAACTGGTGTGTGTAGATTATCTATGAGAAAAAGAAAATAAGTTGTGCATACGGACAACAAATTTTTCTTGCGTCTTTGATTTGCACAAACATGGAAATTGTGGTGTACTATATATCCCCAGTTTTTCCATGGTCATCAGGGAGGATAAAAGATTTTATTTGCAGGTGTTTTCAGCTTTTGGATTTGTACATAAGATTACTACCTTTGAGAAGACAGCTGGGTTCCAGGTGTGTGTGTACAGTATATATGCAAAACTTTTCTCCTCTCTCTTTCCCCCCCAAATCCTTTATCCCTAGAACTATCAGATTCTACCTACTTCTGTAACATTCATTTTAGCCGTTGATATTCTTTTCAGGCTTTGGTGCAATTTTCTGATTTAGAAACTGCTACTTCTGCAAAAGATGCCCTTGATGGAAGAAGCATCCCGAGGTGATGTAGGATTTACTTTTTGGCATGGGATCTAGTCAACTATTGTGGATGATATATCAATATGTGGTGCACGTACAATGGGGCTCGGCATTGTCAGATACAAAATCTGACAGTGAGAATTCTCTCTAATTAAGAGAGAAACTTGCAGGAATTGAGAAGGAAAGTAGAGTCAAGAATTGGGAGGGAAAGTTAGAGAGAAGAGAGAGAACATAAAGAGAGGTTTGAGAGGGAAATAGACTGATTCAATTATCCAAAAGTGATTACAATTGAGCTGAAGTAGGGTAGTTATACTGCTCAGTTGGGAATCGGCACCAAAATGGTTGCCCAAGTCCCTTCTAGAATCAACAACTTGCCTACCCACTTGTAGGCAGTTAACTTTGCTGCAAATGCTGCCAGCAAGCTAAATCCTCTCCTAATCAAAACGAACTAGCTATGACTATAGCTACTAATTATTACAATGTATTCAATGTAGCAGCTAGGTACGTGACATCTTCTCCCCCTTCAAACATTTCTTGTCCTCAAGAAATGTGCAATAGGCTGGCAGCGTTTGGAAATTGCTTTAGTAAATTTGGGAGGTACTCCCAGGTGGTGTTGTCCGAATGTAGGGAGGATCATTTTAGCAACATGGTAACACTTGGATAATAGGTGCCCCCTACTGGTAGATGACACGCCTGTCCAGGATAGCCATAGGGACTATTGGCTCTGCTTCTTCACGGAGACCAGACAAAAGGGAAGGATTGTTTACTTGTGACCCAACGCCCTTCTTGAGAAGAGAGACATGTAATATCGGGTGCATTTGGGCCCCCTCCGGTAGTTGTAGGCGATAGGCCACTGGCCCTACCTTTGTAGGCACTAGGAATGAACCATAGAATTTGGGGCTCAATTTGGATACCAGTTGGCGTAAGAGAGTTTTGAGGCGTTGATAGTTAAGTTTCACATGCACCTCCTCCCCTTCTGAAAATTCCCTCACTTCTTCTTCTTCTATCTGCCATCTGTTTCATCTTGTTTTGCGCCTTGGTCAGTTTTGTCTTTAGTAGCCTTAGGATTTCTTGTCTCTATTGCATGTAGGCTTCCACTATCGCCACTGTTCTTGGTTTTTCCACCGCTGGCAATAACGCTGGCATGTAACCGTATAGGGCCTCGAAAGGAGTCATGTTAATAGAGCTGTGGTGGCATGAATTGTACCGCCATTGGGCCACATCTAATCATTTGTGCAACTCTTTTTGTCTTAGAAAATAGACACACCTTAAATAGGACTCGAGGCACTGGTTTACTCTTTCAGACTGTATATTAGGATATCGTTAAAAAATACCAGCATAAATTTTCGGAGATAGAGTTCAAATATTTGGTTCATAAGGGTTTGAAAAGTGGTTGCGTAAGGCCAAATGGCATAATAGTGAACTCGTAAAGGCCATGATGGGTTTTAAAAGTGGTTTTGACAATGTCTGCTAGGTCCATTCTTATTTGATAGTACCCGGACCTTAGGTCTAATTTGGAGAAAATAGAGGCATCTTTGAGTTCATCAAGTAAGTTTTCAATAATGGGTATAGGAAATTTATCTTTGATGGTGATGGCATTTAGTTGTCTATAATTAATACAAAAACGCCATGTTCCATCTTTCTTTTTGACCAAGAGGACAAAGGATGCAAAAGGGCTACACGCTTGGGTCTTATGATAGATTAGAACATCATGTCTTTCACCAACCTTTCAATTTTTGTTTTCAGTTTTGGGAGATATTTGTAAGATTTGATATTAACAGGTTCAGCTTGAGGTACAAGTGGTATAGAATGGTTTAGGGATCTTTGAGGGGGTAAGGACTTAGGCTCTACAAATAGGTCTTGATATTCAGTCAGTAATAACTCAAATAAGGCCAACTCAGTTACTTGCCATTAGCTGTGAGATTGCTGATGATTGAATTATGAGCTATCTTCCTCTAGTTCCTCATAGGTCACTCCTTCCTCCCTAGCCTCAATGGCAAAGAGATGAGCCACTTGAGACATTTTCTTCAGGAACAGTTGGTGCAACTTCTTACCTCTTATCAATTTGCATGTTCTTGTCTCCAAATTGCCTTGGGGAATTACCCTTCTTCCTTCCTTCTCCAAGGATGCCTCCATCTTATTAAAATCAAAACTGATTGGACTTACTCTCTTCATCCAATCTACCCCAAGTAGTATATGGCAGCCACCCAATTTCAATAATCTCATATCAGCCTCAAATAATTCACCCTGCATTTCCTAGCAAAACCCTAAGCAAGCGGACTTGCTTATCACTTTTTCTCCATTGGCCACCGTAACTGACAGTGACTGTGTGTTGGCCAGAGGATACTTCATCCTTTTGGCTGTACCCTCATTAATGAAGTTATGGGTACTCCCACTATCGATCAACACCATCAGGGTCCCCTCATGTGCCTGACCCTCTACCTCGATTATCTTGCTGCTAGCCACTTCTTTGATGGCATGCAGTGATATTGCCTCGTTGTCCTCCTCGTGCACATTAGCTATGACTGCCATATCCTCTTCCTCTTCTTCTTCTTCTTCTTCTTCTCCTTCCAACAACAATAGTTGCTTCTTGCATTGGTGCCCTGGTGTATACTTGTCTCCACATTGTCACGAACCTAGGGTTTGTGATAGGTTAGAAGAGGAATTGGAAGGAATTGAGGGAGGGAATTAAGGGAGAACAGAATAGAGAAGAAGATTTAAGGGGGAAATGAGAGATATATAGGGAAATTGGTGGGAGATTGAGAGAAAATGGTAGAGAGAATTAGGTGGTGTTCTCTTTGTGTTTTAGTTTTGTATTTTGAGTTTTGAATTCATTTTGAGTTTTGTGTTTTGAGTGTCTGTTTTGAGATTTTTCAAAATGCGTTCTTTTTATCATTTTGAAAAACTATTTCTCAAAACAAAAAACTAGAAAACGCGTTTACTTTGAAATTTTAAAAACGGTTTCTTTTTTATTATTATGATATTTTATTTAATGAATTTAATTTAAAATAAATTATAAACATTTATTAGTAAATTATAAATTTAATTCAAATATTTTAAATTATAAAATAAAATTTAAATAAAATAAAAAAATTAACAATCTTAAAAATATCATTAAAAAAATTAATACAAACAAAACATATCACATATCCAATTTAATATTTAAATAAAATAAAACAAAAAAAATAAATAACAGAAAATAAAAAAAAAACCAGAGAATGCATCTTCTGTCTTCTTCCATCTAGGGTATGCGTAGCCCATCTTCCGCCGTCGCCGCCTCTTTGTTTCACCGCCAGCCACCCATGTTTCTCCTCATCATCATCGTCGATCGCACCATCTCTTTCCTCACCCATCATCGCGGCGGCCGACTTTCTCATCATCGTTGATTGCGCCATCTCTTTCCTCAACCAGTCGGCCATGGCAGTTAGTGGCGGGCGAGGAGGAGTCGACGACAGTGGTGGCGGGCGAGGAGGAGTCAGCGACAGTGTGGCGGGCGAGGAGTAGTCGGCGACAATGGTGGAATATGAAGGAGAGAGAGAGAGAGAGAGAGTTGCCTTGCGAGTGCGAGAATGGGTTTGGGGGTCGATTGGGGGGATGGGGGGGAAGGTCCCGTGTTTTGGGATTGTTTTCTGTTTTCAGTGAGTTTTCACTGAAAACACCCAAAACAACAAAATGTTGTTTTGGGTTTCCTTTGTAAAAATTTTAGTTGTTTTTGAAAACGCGTTTTTGAAAATAACAAAGAGAACACATTTTCAGTGTTTTGAAAAATTGAAAACAGAAAACGACTCGAAAACGCCAAAGAGAACAGGCTCTTAGAATTTCATTTATCATTTCAATCATGCTTTCTTCCTACAACAGTGGCTTATTTATAGCCCATTGCTCCTGCACCCATGTGCATAACAACTGAAATTCTAACAAATTGCAAAATACCCTCTAACAACTATTTATATCCTTATTACAATTTTGCCCCTCTATTACTCATAGGGTCATGACAATTCCCCTCACCTTAAAAGGTTTTTTGTCCCCAAGAAATTTATTACCACCTAGCCGTTGCTTCTTTATCCAATGTCCATCTTCACCCACTGGTTTCTTCTTCACATTTTCTTGTTCTTATCTCTTATTTCCCTTGTCTCTTGCTTCCTCTTTTCTTTTTTCTCAACAGTGACATCATTATGACTTGCTGCAACACCAATTTCAGCCATCCACCTCTTCTTTATTGTCGTTAAAAATGGTTCCAAATGTGCCGTCAGCCCTACAACCCCATCATTTTCAATTATGGACAGAATTTCAAACCTCTTTGTAGGTAAAAATTTGTACATTACCTCCAACTCTTCTGGTTGGGGGTAATGTAGCTCTCCAACTCTTCTGGCTGGTAGAGAGAATTAGAATTTCATTTATCATTTCAATCATGCTTTCTTCCTACAACAATGGCTTATTTATAGCCCACAGCTCCTGCACCCATGTGCAGTCCGTTTGGCCTCAACCATGCACCCATGTGCATAACAACTGAAATTCTAACAAATTGCAAAATACTCTCTAACAACTATTTATATCCTTATTACAATCTTGCCCCTCTATTACTTCTAGGGTCATGACAATTCCCCCCCACCTTAAAAGGTTTCTTATCCCCAAGAAACTTATTGCCACCTAGCCGTTGCTTCTTTATCCAATGTCCATCTTCACCCACTGGTTTCTTCTTCGCCTTTTCTTGTTCTTATCTCTTATTTCCCTTGTCTCTCGCTTCCTCTTTTTTTTTCCCCTCAACAGTAACATCATTATGACTTACTGCAACACCAATTTCAGCCATCCACCTCTTCCTTATTATCGTTAAAAATGGTTCCAAATGTGTCGTCAGCCCTACAACTCCATCCTTTTCAATTATGGACAGAATTTCAAACCTCTCTATAGGTGAAAATATGTACATTACCTCCAACTCGTCTGGCTGCAATGTTAACTTTGCTTTGTCTTGTGTGCCCATGTCAATGATATACATGTGAGATGTTCCAAGCAAGGTGCCCGGTGCAATCCTTTGTTCCTTCTCTTTAGACTCCTTATTCTGTTGTTTTAGGAGATCAATAGCATTAGGAGTCTCAGCACCAGTGGCAGTGCTTGAGAGGCTTCCAACTGATTGAGTGCCATTCTCCACTTCCTCCTCCCCAATCTCTTCTTCCATGTACTCCTTAGCCCTCTCCACAGCCAAGACCAAGGGAGCAATATGTTTAGATCCTTCCATATCTTCAGTAGGGGCCTCCTCAAGTGGAAATACTTTTACTTGCTTGTAGCTGGAGTACACCAAGGACTTACTTTCAGCAAGGTTGTCATTTCTCGGCTGCTCTACTTTAAGGAATTCTTTCTTATTAAAACTTCCTTGATAATCATTGAAGTATTCTGTAGGAAAGTTGCAATGATACTTCTTAGTTAGTATTATTGCAAACTCCTACAGCTTCTCACAGAACATTTGACTGAATTCCTTGCACTCTTCATGTATCCCATTGGTTGTTTCCTTGCGTCTTATATTGAACTGATTATCCATTTTCTTTTTCCATGTCCCACGATTCTGGCCAAACTCCTCATGGTTTCTATTATATCCAACCGAGATTATAGCATTATGCTTCATGTATGCACTGCGTCCCCTAGCTTCACGAGTAGGACACCCCATTGAAAATGACAAAATGCAGCCTTATTCTACTGCAGTTGAGTCTCCCATGGCCTCATGTGCGCACTGCCTGCCTTGGCAGAAGTTTCATTGGCAGAACGAGACACAAGTCAAGAATTCAGAGCGCTGTCCACGCTGCTTCGCCTCCCAAATTCAAACGTCTGAACAAAGGGTTGCTCTTTCTCTTGAAAATTAACCACGTCAGCTGGTAATAGCCTAAACGGATCGAAATTTACCTGGGTAGCTTGTTAACAACATCCGCCTCCGGAACTCCAAACCTCAATGCTACGACAGTCATTCATCACCCCAAACATCGGAATCAATTTCCGAAAATCAGCCTGTATCTACTTCTTTGGAAATACCACCCAGCCAAGTTGCCTTCAAGCCTTCTCACCTTGGACCTTAACTATAGAAACTGATTTCCCTGCCTTCAACTCAAATCAAAATCACAACCAAAGAACAACTGCTGCCCAATCACCATCCAAGGCTCCCAGCCCAATTCGCGATCATTTCTGATTCCAAAATCACCAGAACTCATTGCTAGTTCAACCGCTACACCCACTCTCGAGTTCAAATCTCGACGTTTCTGTTGTGCAAATACTTCCGAAACTTGATTGAATTGGTTCGGTCTCCAGATTCACCTCACGAAATCTACTGAGATCTAGATCTACTTTACCTCCAAATCCGATTCAATTCTGATTAACTGAATCGACGATGGACCTCAATTAATTGGATCGGCTCTGCCTCACTTCACCCTTCTTGCTCAATCACCGACTAATGGTTGGAGGACCCCCGCACTCTTGGAGTTCACCTTTCAAATCCGTCTCACTCTTCACCCTTCGACGGACCCCGATCACCTCAAAACGTCCACTACAGTTCACCGTCTGGGTCGGAATCCCCAACTGATCAAAGCGGCACAATTAACAATGCACCTGATTGAATTCACGCTTGCCTCGCCCAGAATCGCTTCTCACCGTTTGGATCGGACTTGCTTGCTCGTGCTCGCCTCACCCAATCACCGTCAGTTTGGGTCGGAATTGCCTCCACTCTGATTTGCTAGAATTGCCTATGACTCGCAACTCGCTGATGTTCAACAGTGGCGTAAGAAGTTGCTTCTCATCGTCAACTTCCTAATTTGCGTCAATTGTCGAAGGCCGCTTGAGTTTCAGCGGAAAAACAATCACTTGGAATTGGCGTTGGTTAACAAAGAGAACCGCCTGTTACTGATTTGCCTAAAGTAATAAATGCTGGAATTATGGGAGAAATTAGAAAGGAATAAGAGATGTTTTGGCTGCAGTTAATTATTAGGATTTAAATGTAACTAATTATAATTTCTAAGGGTAGTTATGACTTTTATAAGTTAGTTATATATCCTTAGGTAGTTCCGCCCCTCTAGTCTATAAATAGAAGGGTGCGGAGGTTAGTTCATTCATTCAGTAAATTGTATCTTTCATTCCTTGTGTTCGGATACAGTGAGAGGCGAGAGAAAGAGCTGTGAGAATATAGTTCTTGGTGTCTTCTGTTAGAGTATTGTATTCGAGAGGCAAGGAGAGATGAAAGAAGGGTATTCTTGTACTGTTTTCTCATGTGTTTCTAGTGGATTGGTTGCTTCTTGGATTGCTGGATGTAGTGCCATGTAAATGGCATGAACCAGGGTATATCGTGTGTGCTGCAATCTGGTTTGATTTTCTTTACATTTCAATTTTGTTTTTATTGCTTACTTTCTGTCTTGAATGATGTTTGAATTCGGTGAGGTTTTTGGTGATTCTTGAGAGATTAGAGTTCTCGGTTTAACACCGTCGATCTCAATTTCCAGTCGCCTCTGAAGTGAGTCTCGTCCTCGTCTTCAACAACTTGACTCGCCTGCGACACTGCTACTTGAATTTGCCAAACGATGTGCAAACGATAGGCCAAGAGCTTCCAAGAACTGGTGGCTCTGATTGACTTGGCTGTGACAACCTTCCTCACCCACGTCGTCACTCCGATGGAGCTCTCACAACTTGTCTTCTGCTTACCCAATCACCGACCACTTCTCTGCACCACCTATGAAATTCACTGCTCAATCAATTCCGACAAAAGTCATTGGAATCAATTTACCCACAATTGTATGAACCACAACCAAAGAAGTACTACTCTACTTCGAATCGGCTTGATTACTTCATAATCGGATCAGATAAGGACAACTACCGAATTTCTGCACTCATAGTCGAGGAACGATTGCTCTAATACCATTTGTCACGAACCTAGGGTTCGTGATAGGTTAGAAGAGGAATTGGAAGGAATTGAGGGAGGGAGTTAAGGGATAACAGAATAGAGAAAAAGATTTAAGGGGGAAATGAGAGATATAGAGGGAAATTGGAGGTAGATTGAGAGAGAATGATAGAGAGAATTAGAATTTCATTTATCATTTCAATCATGCTTTTTTCGTACAGCAGTGGCTTATTTATAGCCCACTGCTCCTGCACCTATGTGCAGTCCGTTTAGCCTCAACCATGCACCCATGTGCATAACAACTGAAATTCTAACAAATTGCAAAATACCCTCTAACAACTATTTATATCCTTATTACAATTTTGCCCCTCTATTGCTCCTAGTGTTATGACACACATTTGAAATACAACCCTGCTAGTCTCCCATGTTCCAACAATTTATCTCTATTTTGAAAATTTTGGGGAATTGGGGGTAATGCGGGATACCTTACTCCTGGTCTAGTCCTCATGGGTTCTTTTCTCGTAGGCCTTCCCCCATATGGCGTTGCTCCTCTGTTCTGTCCTCTCTGTTTCTTTAACAGTGCTTTGAATGTCATCTCTTGTAGGGACACCCCTTTTGTTGCCTCTTGCACTGTCCTTGGTCGGAGTACTTGCACTGTCGTCCTCAATTCATCATTTAGTCCCCCTATGAAGCTTGACACGAAATACTCTTCGATCAAGAAGGGGTTCCTATCCAGCATTAGGAACTTAAGCTCCTCAAACTTCGCCTGGTATTCCAACACCGTCCCTTTTTGCCTCAAACGGTTGAATTCTTGCACCACATCCCATCTACCTCACTCACCAAATCTTTTGCACAACCCTTGTGCGAAATCCTCCTAGTTGTAAGTTCCCCTCACCTTGGACCACCCCTGTAACCACACATCCCCTGCATCATGGAGGTAGGCCAAGGCTAGTGACACCCTCTACCTTTTGGCCACTTGAAGAATTTCAAATAGCTTTTCACACCTTCACACCCACCACCTAGGTTTGGTTCCCTCAAACACTGGCAATTTCAGCTTGGGAACTAGAAATTCGAGTTGATGTGAATGATTTGGTATCTCCTGCCTCATTTTCGACACAAATTCTCCTTCCATGGCTAGATCTCCTTCCAATCCCGATGATCCAGCACGACGGTTGCTAGTACTAATTTCTAGAAGAATTGGCTCCGACCTCCCTCTTGGTGGAAAATCAGATGAAATTCTCAATTGAGTTTGGCTCGAAAACATCAACATAAACTGTTGTAGTTGATCGTGCAACATATTTCCTTGCTCTCTCACCTCTTGCATCTCTTCCTTAATTTGCCGGCGCATGTCTCCCCAGAGTTGTTTAGCCAATGTATCCAACTTCCGATCTACCGTCACCCCAACCTTGGGCCTCCACCATTGAGGCGGAGACTTGTTGCAATTGCATCTCCATTTGCCTCATTTTTGTTCCATCAGCCATTACTCTGCTAACTTTGGCCCGGGACTTGCTCTGATACCAAAATGTCAGATCCAAAACTTGATAGTGAGAATTCTCTTTAATTAAGAGGGAAACTCGTGGGAATTGAGAGGGAAAGTAGAGTCGAGAATTGGGAGGGAAAGTTAGAGAGAAGAGAGAGAACGGAAAGAGAGTTTTGAGTGGGAAACAGACTGATTCAATTATCCAAAAGTAATTACAATTGAGCTGAAGCAGGGTAGTTATATTACTTAGCTGGGAATAGGCACCAAAATGGTTGCCCAAGTCCCTTCTAGAATCAGCAACTTGCCTACCCATTTGTTGGCAGTTAGCTTTGATGCACATGCTGCCAGCAAGCTAAATCCTCTCCTAATCAAAACGAAATAACTACGACTATAGCTACTAATTATTACAATGTATTCAATGTAGCAGCTAGGTACGTGACAACCCTCAATAAAGTCCATGGAAATCTCCTCCCAGGCCTGCTTCGATATAGCTAGTGGCTGTAACAACATTAGGTACGCCACTTGTTCATGCTTGCATCGTTGGCACATTATGCATGCTGCCACAAAATCTGTCACCTCTTTTTTAAGCCCTGGCCAAAAGAACATCTGTCTAACTCTATAATAGATAGCTCTGACCTCGAGTGCCCTCCTGGAGGAGAGCTATGTAGTGCTTGCAATATCTTGGACTTCAGTTCTCTGTCATCCCCCACAACCAATCTGTCTTTAAATTTGATCAGATCATTGGAGATAGAGTACCCCTATTCATTGGTATGCCTGACTTTTAGCTGAGCCTGTAGGGATTTAATCCATTCGGATTTATCATAGCTCTTAGTTACATCTTTGATCCAATCGGGTACCACAATTGTAATGGCTTAACACACCCCTTCTTCTCTTCTTGATAAGGCATCTGCCACTATATTCTCTTTGCCCTTTCTATACTGTATCACATAATCTAGGCCCAATAATTTTGATACCCCCTTTCTTTGTATGTGTATGCAATCTCTGCTATAGAAGGTGTCTTAGGCTATCATGGTTTGTCCTAATGATGAATGGAGTTCCCTCCAGGTAGTGCCTCCACTTATCAATGGCTATGATCATGGCTAGCAATTCTTTTTCATACACACTTAGTCCCTGATGCTTAGTAGCCAATGCCTGACTGATGTAGGCTAAGGGTCTCCCTTCTTGTACCAGCACTACTCTCACCCCAATGTCACATGCATCTGTTTCAATCACAAAGGGCTTAGAGAAATCGAGTAGGGCCAGAATCGAGGCTTGTGTCATTGCCCTTTTAAGTATAATGAAAGCAGCCTTAGCTTGGGGATTCCATTTGAAGTTGTCTTTCTTGAGTAACTCGGTAAAGGGCTTACTAATTACTCCATAATGTTGTATAAACCTCTTGTAATACCCAGTTAGCCCTAGGAATCCCCTCAACTCCCGTATAGATGAAGGCCTAGGCCATTCTAACATGATTGCGATTTTCTTGGGGTCTGTACTGACTCCCTGACCCGAGATGATATGCCCTAGATATTCCACCTCACTCTTTGCAAAGGAGCACTTTGAGGGTTTCACACATAATTGGTTGGTTTTCAGGATTTCAAAGGTGGTTTTAAGGTAGATTAGGTGTTGTTTGAGGTTGGGGCTGTAGACCAAAATGTCATTCAAGAAGACCAATATAAATTTCCTTAAGTGGGGGGGAAAATAGATGGTTCATTAGAGCCTGGAAAGTGGCTGGGGCATTGGTGAGACAAAAGTATCCTAAATTCTGCATACGTAGCTTAGTATCCTTGATTTAACAGTATATGAAGGCCAGGGTGCTTGGATACATATCCCTAACCAACACTCAGGCCAAGTCAATTTAACGTAATTTATGAAAATTTTGGGGATGATAAAAACTGTAGTCACCATAGCAGTTTTATTCAATCATACATGTGGTTTCTATAAAAGTTATTTTCCCTTAAATATGAATGCAATGTAATCGACTGAATTTTTAGTGCTTTGCTGTGTATCAGATATTTGATTCCAGACTTGGGACCATGTAGCCTTAAAATCACATATTCAGCTCACACTGACTTGAGTGTGAAATTCCAGAGTCATCGTAGCAGGTAAATTCTTTTATTAATTTATTCAGCATTTTCTTATTGGTACTCAATGCTGTGGGAATGTTTCTTGTAAATGCCAACTTTTTCTTTCCTTGATCAGTTTCTGAGTAGAATTACTAATTGCTTGTATGTCAATTTTGGTTCACAATATTGGTATCCAGTCCAACTTGTTATTGATGGGCTTTTTATTTGCTATCTTTGATTATTATGAGCTCAAACATGCTGCCTATTGTGCCAGGGACTATACTAATCCTCTCCTTCCTGTTGCTCCTTCAGCCATTGATGCGTCTGGTCAGGTAAACTATGGGATGTGGCTGGTCATGTTTTACATTCACGAGTCTAAATTTGGGGAGGACCAAGAAGTGGGATGTACCATAGTCCTCAATTTTAAAGTCAAGTGAGGGCACATTTTTTCTATACTCATTGGAACCTACACTTCTTAACACAAGTTTGACAAACTAAGACAAATGAATTGGAACCCGTCATGGTAGTTTATGCGCTTGATTTTTTTTTTTTATCTTCTCCAGTTGATCATCTTTTGTGAATTAACCATCTATTAGGGGTGATTTCTTAGGGGATCTATTACAAGTTGTTACGAAGTTTTGACTGATGATATATGGTTAATATGTATCCTTTTATGAACCATGTTCCCATGTGGAGTGTGTTGCACCTGGACTTTTTCCTTGCATCAGACACAATAATAATGTGCAACTGAGGTGCTATCCCCTTCATCTTCATGTATTTCCGCCACTTAGATGTTTAAGGAGAAAGGGCTGTCACAGCCTCATTGGGGGAGGAGAGGTGTTTCCCCAACCCTTTAAGGATAAGGCCCTTGCAGTTTTACTTGTAGAGGAAGGCAACTTGAACCCACAAACAAAGTTTGGGTGGTTGGCTATCCATATTTCCCAGAGGTTTTCTGTTTAATGTTTTCTAGTTCTATGACATTGTTAAACCATGTTCTTGCTGCAGTCTGAATGTAACCATTTGTCATGGCTGCAGTTTAGTTTTGGCATAGATGGTAAAAAGCTAGAGCTTGAGAGTAATGTTCTTCTTGCATCCATTGAGAACATGCAATATGCCGTGACATTGGATGCTCTACACATGGTAACTTAATTACTTGGCCTTTTTAAAATTGATACTCAGTTACCATTCCTTTTTTGTTATTAATGATTATAAATTTACCTTTTCTTTTTCCTTGACCCCATGCTTAGGTCTTTTCAGCTTTTGGGCCAGTTCTAAAGATTGCCATGTTTGATAAGAATGGTGGGGTTCAGGCCCTAATTCAGTATCCTGGTAATTTAAGTTTCACACTCTCTCAACACAATTTTTACAGCAGTTTGATTATCAGTTCTGAATTTTCAAACCTCTTAAACACAGCGGCCCTACCTTGTAGTTTTGATTCTGTTTGCTGCTAACCCAAGTGCTTTCTCAAAGCAATTTCATAAACCGTTCATGACATGTACCACATTATTTTCTTAATCTGTGCATGACAACCATTTTTAATTTTATTTTTATGGTTTTGCTTAGTTGAGAGAATCTTTACTAGGTTAGAATTTATGGTCCTACTTTATGGCTAATTGTGGCCAGTTGTAATGATAAAAATGAAGTATTAAATTAATGATCACCGTTATTTTATCTGTAAAGTCTTTACCTCGTTTTAGTGTTTGTTAGTTACTACATGTGCTATACCCAATTTTGAGTCCCTGGACCTGTGGACTTGGCAGGAAAAAATGTTTATGATGCTGCCAGAGTTTCCTATATTTCTTGAATATAAAATTCTATAAGAAAGATTAATTCAAAAGACATTGCTTCAATCGATCCATCTTTTATGCATTTGCAATGTGGTATTGATGATATAATGGACTTGTAGATGTCCAGACAGCTGTTGTTGCCAAGGAAGCCTTGCAAGGACATTGCATATATGATGGAGGGTTTTGCAAGCTTCATATTACATTTTCACGCCATACTGATCTCAGTATAAAGGTACTGTAAGTACACACTTGGATGGCAAGTTAATTGTACAAGTTTGGAAGGCATTTATTGGAGATTTGTGCCAAATTTTTATATGATTCGGATGTCCTGCTGCATTCATTATATTCTATTGCTGTGCATGCCCTAGTAATTGAACAGACTAAGTAAGAACTTGCTTCTAATAAAGCTGTAACTACTCTTTCTCTCTCTCTCTCACACACGCGCGCGAGTGCATATATGTTAACATTTGTGTGTGCACTTGTTTATCAAAAGAAAAAGGGTAGAGAAATGTCTGTGCATCATCACCTGCTGATGGATCCACTTCATCTTTACATCCTTAGTGTTAAGCTTGAGTTTGGCATTTACAAAATTGTTAGAATTATTAGTATATATTATAGTTATTATATGAGCGTTTTATTTTTGTAATTAGATTAAGCCCATAAGTTTAAGGTTCATTATACTTATTATAAATAACAAATTAAGAGATGATAGTCTCTTAGGTTTTTCCTCATAATTATTTTCTTACATGGTATCAGAGCCACCTGTGAGGAAAAAACCCTAGCCCTGTTGTGTATTTTTTTTTCCAGCATTTAGAAACCCTAGCCGTCAAACCCTACCATCACTACCCAATACCAAAACCCCACTGTCCGGCCACCATTGGAGAACACCGCCGCCACCATCAAGTTTGCTGCCCCTAGATCGGTCAACCGCCGAAGACTCGCTGCTGTCGGACCACCCACGCGCCGCCGCAAATTGCTGCCTCCGTCTCCACGCACCAGTGCGTGACAGCACGTCCACCGGCCATTTCTTTCGCCCCTTTGAAACTTGTGTTGATGTGTGGAAGGAAGTTGAAGAGTGTTATACAAACGACATCCAACGTTTGTACACTGTGGTTTCTAATATCAAGAATCTCAAGTAGAAGTCGTTCATGGAATCTTATCTGGGGCAGGTTTGGATCTCATGCAAGAATTTAATGCTCTTCTTCCTCTCACTACGACTCGCACCGAACAGATTGCTCAACGAGAGAAGTTTTTATGGTTATTGCTCTCTCCGTTCTGAAACCAGAATTTGACGCCATCAGGCATCAAATCTTGACCAGTTCCGTTAACCCTACCATGAAGGACTCTTTCAAAAGGTTGGTGAATATGACAGGTGCACATGGTATGTCCTCTTCTTCTCATGTTGTGCCTTTAGCCGAATCTTCAGCCCTTGTGTCTCAGGCTTCAACCGTAGGAGGAAATAGAGGACGCAATAATAATCGCTCACGTCTACATTGTACCTTTTGTAAGAAATTGGGTCATCTTGAGGACAAATGCTGGAAGAAACATGGTCGGCCAGTTGCTCCACCTGTATCATCTACTAGTGCAGCTCATGTATTTCAGAGCGATCATAATCTTGCTCAATCTCCACTAGGTTCGCAATTGGTACCTATGTCTGCAGTCGAGTATGATGCATTCTTGAAGTTTCAGGCTACCCAGCCGTCTCATCCTAGTATTCCCGTTGCTTGTGTTGCTCAAGGTTCATCTATTAGCCTTTAGATTATAGATTCTGGCGCCACTGACCATATGTGTGGTAATAAACTTCTTTTCTCCTCACTTACTTATTCTAATACCTTACCTACTGTTACTCTGGCTGATGGCACCAAAACTACAGTTAAAGGAATCGGTCAAATCACACCCACCTCATCTTTCTCATTAAATTTTGTTTTATATGTTTCTGATAGTCCTTTTAATTTGATTTCAGTTAGCCAACTTTCCAAAACCCTTAATTGTTCTGTTATCTTTACTCCTATCTCTGTTTGTGTTTAGGACCAGGGTACCGGGCGGACGAATGGCGTCGGGTGTGAGTCATAGGGTCACTTTCATCTTGTTGTACCTTGTTCGTCGATAGCTTTCACCAGTGCCGCTTCTCCAGATCTTCTCCACTATCGTCTCAGTCATCACAGCCTCTCCAAACTGTAGAAATTAGTTCCTAGTTTGTCGTCATTGTCCATGTTTAATTGTGAGTCGTGTCAGCGTGGTAAACACGTTCGTCATTCTTTTTCTCGTCGAGTCAATAATAGTGCTGAGGCTCCCTTTTCCCTTGTGCACTTTGATGTATGGGGGCCCAATCGCATCAATTCTACTCTTGGTTTTTCATGTTTTGTTACTTTCATTGATGACTTTTCCCGTTGCACTTGATTGTTTCTTATGAAGAGTCGGTCCGAGTTATTTTCTATTTTTCAGACATTTACTGCTGAAATAAAAACACAATTTGGAGTTTCTATCCGTGCCTTCCGTAGTGATAATGCCTCCGAGTATTTTTCTTCTTCATTTATTATCTTTATGACTGCTAATGGCATTCTGCATCAATCCTCTTGTCCTTACACACCTCAACAAAATAGGATTGCTGAGCGTAAGAATCGCCATCTTATTGAGACTGCACGGACGCTCCTTTTACATGCCAATCTTCCCACCAAATTTTGGGGTGATGCTTTTCTAACTGCATGTTATCTAATCAATCGCATGCCATCTTCAACGTTATAGGAGCAAATTCCTCATTCCCTTTTGTTCCCTACACAGCCACTTTATTCTGTTCCTCTTCATGTTTTTGGATGTATTTGTTTTGTGCATTCTTTTTCACCTGGACAGGATAAGCTTGCTGCAAAATCTCTCAAGTGTATCTTCTTCGGCGATTCTTGGTTGCAAAAAGGCTATAAGTGTTACTCTCCTGAGTTGCATCGCTATTTTTTGTCTGCTGATGTCACATTCTTTGAATATCAGTCTTTTTTTTTTGTTGCTCAACCTGATTCACAGAGTTTTCACCAGGTTTTGCCTATTCCTTTTTCTTTTTTTCCGCTGTCCTCCTCGGGTCCGTTTGTCTCCTCTATGGCATCTACCCTACCATTTTCTGGTCCACCTACCACGACTCCTCCACTTCTTACATATCATTGTCGTCCTCATCCCGCTACCGGCGCCAGCATTCCTCCAGCCCAAGATTCTCTTGACTCGCTCTCTCCGTCTGTGATCCCTCTTGCCCCGGATCCTGAGCTCGACAATCTCCCTGTTGCTCTTCGCAAAGGTATACGGTCTACTTGTAATCCCCATCCTATTTATAACTTTTTATGCTATGACCGTTTGTCTTCTTCTTATAATGCATTTGTTTTGAGCCTTTTCTCTGTTTCCATTCCTAAAACCACAGGTGAAGCTCTGTCTCATCCTGGTTGGCGCTAGACTATGCTAGATGAGATTGATGCCTTACATTCAAATGGTACTTGGGATTTGGTGTCTTTACCACTAGGAAAGACTCCCGTTGGTTGTCGTTGGGTATTCACTCCCAAAGTGGGTCCTGATGGCCAGATGAAACGTCTTAAGGCCCACTTGGTTTCCAAAGGTTTTACACAGATCTATGGGCTGGATTACAGCAATATTTTTTCTCCTGTTGCGAAAATGGCCTCTATTCGCCTCTTTCTCTCTCTGGCTACTACGCATCATTGGCTACTCTATCAGCTTGATATTAAAAATGCATTTTTTCATGGTGATTTGCAAGAAGTATATATGGAGCGACCACCTGGTTTTGTTGCTCAGGGGGAGTCCAATGGAGTCTGCAAACTCAAGAAGTCTCTCTATGGTCTGAAATAATCTCCACGAGCGTGGTTTGATAGTTCAGCACTGTGGTTCAAGCCTTTGGTCTCACTCGAAGTGAGGGTGATCATTCGGTTGTCTATCGCCATTCTGCTTCCTTATGTATCTACCTTGTTGTTTATATAGATGACATTGTTATCACAGGGAGTGATCAGGTTGGAATACAGAAGCTGAAGGAACATCTACATCAACACTTTCAGACCAAAGACCTAGGCTGACTTCGGTATTTCTTGGGTATTGACGTTGCTTAATCAGGAGATGGTATCTCAATTTCTCAGAGGAAGTATGCACTTGACATCTTAGAAGAAACTGGTATGGTGAATTGCAATCCAGTTGACATCCCAATGGATCCGAATATCCGACTCTTGTCGGGACAAGGGGAGTTTTATTCAGACCCTGGAAGGTATAGGAGACTGGTAGGCAAGTTGAACTATCTCACAGTCACTCGTCCTGACATTGCTTTTGCTGTGAGTGTAGTTAGCTAGTTCCTTAGTTCTCCATGTGATTCTCACTGGAATGCTGTTATTCGGATTTTGAGATATATCAAAAGAGCGCCAGGTAAAGGGTTACTTTATGAGGATAAGGGATACACAGATATTTGTTGTTATGTAGATGCAGATTGGGCAGGATCTCCTTCTGATCGTCGGTCAACTTCTGGGTATTGTGTTCTTGTGGGAGGAAATTTGGTTTTTTGGAAAAGTAAGAAACAAAATGTAGTAGCCAGATCTAGTGTAGAGGCAGAGTATCGGGTTGTGGCTAATGCAACTTGTGAGATCATCTGGTTTAAACAACTTTTGTAGGAACTCAAGTTTTGTGAAGTGTCTCCTATGAAGCTTATTTGTGATAATCAGTTTGCCTTACACATTGCTTCTAATCTAGTGTTCCATGAGCAAACTAAGCATATTGAAATCAACTGTCACTTTGTTAGAGAAAAAATGGTTGAATGTGTTATTGTTACAGAGTTTGTTAACTCCAATGATCAACTTGCAGATGTCTTCACCAAATCTTTAAAGGGTTCTCGAGTGGAATATATTTGTAACAAGCTTGGTGCATATGATATATATGCTCTAGTTTGAGGGGGAGTGTTAGAATTATTAGTATATATTATAGTTATTATTTGTGTATTTTATTTTTGTAATTTGATTAAGTCCATAGATTTAAGGCTCATTATACTTATTATAAATAACAAGTTAAGAGAGGTTAGTCTTTTAGGTTTTTTCTCATAATTATTTTCTCACAAAAATCTTGTGATAGAGCAATTGAAGTAGCATCCATTGTTTTTACCTTGTTTTATTATTATTTTTTTTTTATGAACCCCCATCCATTGTTTTTACCTAAGTTCAAGTTTAGTTTTACAAATCGAGGTTCAAAGCTAGGCTTAACTTCGACTTGCTTACCTTAACGAACGAGCTTTTATCGAGCTGTTCATGAATAGCTCGGCTTATTTGCAACCCTACTTGTCATACATAGTGATCTAAAAAACGGCCTAGGCGACTGCCTAGGCACTGATGAGGCGCAGGCGGCCCCTGGTCGCAATGATTATGGCCTAATCAGCCCCTTTAGGCATTGGCCCAGCTAATTGGTGCCGAACGGCACGTAGTCGGCCAAGGCAGCTGCCTAGCCGCATGGGCTTCCTAGCCCCATGAACTACCTCGGCCTTCTCTCTCTCGGGCACCGCTACCGACCGTCTCTTGTGGAGTCGTTGTTGCCGCTTGCTCTCTTTGGTTATTGTCGCCGCCGATCGTCGCTCCTCTCTCTCCGTCTCTCGTCGCTTTCATTTTCTGTCTCAGCCTCTCTCGTCGCACGTCGCTGTCATTTCTTGTGGACAGTGGACTTGCCGACGCCGCTGACCGTCATTCCTTTCTCTCTAGTTTCTGGGGTCGACCCCAATCGTCTCCCTGCCACCAAACTCTTATACCTCATCTTCCTCTGCCTCCAGCCCTCCGGTAAGCAATAAACAAACAGCAAGCGTTGCTCGTAGCAAACGTTGTTGATGCCTTTGTTATTGAACTTATTTTAATATTTGCTGCTTGCTTCTGCCTTTGTTATTTAACTTATTTTAATATTTGTTAATGTACTGCACAACAAGCGTTGTTGTGCCTTTGTTAATATTTGTTAATGTTTCAAATATTTTAATATTTGCAAGCTGCAAGTGTTGCTACATCATTTATTTCAATATTTGTTAATGTATTAATAAAAAATAAAAAAAATTCTAGGTAGTGCCTAGGCCCTGCCTAGGTGCCAGTTTGTCGCCCGACTAGCGCCTACGTCTTTTAGAACATTGGTCATACAATAAGAGTGAGTAAGTGGGCCCTTTGGAAAATGATGGTAGTCACCCAGATTTCACCAGCCTACATAGACATGGTAGGGAGAGAGCCAAACCAATGCACAAAGACGGAGCAGTAGATAGCTCTAGGCCATAAGGCAAATTGTTAGTTCCAAATAGTGAAATCCTCCTGGTACAGAGCACTTGGGAATTTGGAGGCTGAGCTGACTGAAGGATGCCCAATTGTGGCTGGAAATGCAGGAGGTGGTGGTTGGGCTCTCTACTTGAGCGTGCAGAGTTGATGAGGAGCATGGAAGGTGTTGATTTGTCCCTTTTACTTGTCTTCATGTGATTGAGGAGGACAAGCACCTTGATGAAACCTAAGCTCTGTGGTCTAATCTGCAAATTCATCAATGTTCCATAAGGGAGTAACAAACTAGGTTCTGGAGAGAATATCTTGCAAATGCTAGTGTTGGCCCTGTTGTTGTGCATTTTGCAGAAGCAATGGGGGGTGGGTCAGATTCTGCCCAGAGATCTTGTGTCAGGCTATGGCAATGAAGAGTGTAGTGTGTAAAGCTTGTTCTCAGTGAGGTGTGCTCCATGTGTAGTTGAGCACATGAGCTGGAGGAAACGTTCTTGACCGGAGGCGGGTTCTGCTTAAGTAATTGGCATGTCAAACAACTGTTTCTGCTTGAGCTGGGAGCTGTCCGAGGCATGTCTCGCTATGCATAGGCTGCATATTCCATTCACTGGTATATTTTCCATGGAGAATCGTGCTTTATAAGGGATTGGCACTTTGTGCTGGTCAGTGAAGTACATGTGCAAACCAATAGACTACTCTTTGAACGAACTACGGAGGAAAAGTGTAAATATAATCTAATCTAACATCCAACTAGTTTTTAGATCTTACAATAAAGGGAAATAACTTCCTTTTTCCCTAGTCATTTATTTATTCTATTCTTGCAATTTCTTCCTAGTCATTTATTTATTCTGATCTTGCATGCAGTGTTTCCTAGTCATTTATTTATTCTGTTCTTGCAATTTCAGATAACACCACCACCCATTCCCCCCCTTACATGCAGTGTTTCCGTGCACATTATTTCACCAAGAACTTAATGGAATTACAAATGATCGAGGTCTTGATTTACTCTTCTGAATGTTCTCAACACCTTTTAATTGTGTGAAGCTCGATTAATAATTTCAGGTCAATAATGATCGGAGCAGAGATTATACAATTCCTAGTGCTCCTATGGTGAATCCTCAACCATTAATGGTATATCATCAACAAACACCTCTAAGTTCTCATCAATACAACGGGGGCCAGTTCCCCCCACCTACGGGAGTGTTTGCAGTACCACAACCTTCGGAAGGTTGGAGACCAGGTGCCGCAGCTGTGCCTCAGTCCACACCTGCGCCGATGCATAGTCACCATTACATGCCACCTGCGACCATGACCCCTGGGTTGATGCAGTCTCATGGACAGAATGGTCCACCGCCTACAATGCCATTGTATCGACCACAGTAGTATTAATTTTTTCTCATGAAACAGTTCTCTTAACTATTGTGGTCGTATGAAGGTACTGTAGGAGGAACGCAGAGGGGTGCGTAAGAGGCTTTTGCCTAAATTATCATCTTCAATTTCAAAGAAAATTGTTAAAAAGTTTTAATTTAGGGGGAGTCGGAGGAGGACTCCAGCCTATGGAAAACTTTGGTAAATTGTCGGTTCTAAAACTGTCACCATGATGTTATTATATTGTTGAATGTGATTTTGCCTTAAAGCTGAAGCAACCCGCTTGTGTATTGTTTCATCCTATTTGATCATGATTCTATTGGAGCAGCAGTTTTTAGTAACGTGGGCTCGGCAAAATGCATGCCAACATCAATTAGGAGCCATGTTGAAATAAATTGCTGGGATGAGTTTTGGTTGCTGCTGTGCTTGGAGAAAGAGTATTTTGCCCAGATTCTTTTCCAAAGCAAATGATCCCATTTCGTCTTCTCTCATCTTTCCAAGCCGACCAGCTGGGAGAGGCTGGCCTCTACAACTGGTGAACGGCATTACAATCCTTCGGAACAGATTCATGGCCATATCTCTAACTGAATCTCATTATAAAGTGAGAATTGATCCGCAGGATAGTTCAGATGACCAGGTTGGCTTGGTGATAAAAAAGTTATAATGGCCCTCTTTAGGTTTTAAACTTTCATCTGGAATTTGTGTGTGTTTATTTGACATGTTGTGCATGTGTGAAGAAATTATTTTAATGTGTTAAAAAATGTAGTGATGATTGTGGGCTTTTATTTTATTGATATTTAAAGTCTTAATATTGATTTTTTGGATAAGTGCCCAAGAAGTGAGAAAATAAAAACCTATTTAGTTACTGAAATGAGAGTGAGTATAGCCAGCCACTAGCCTGCTGCCATCATTAAGGAGTTTCTTGGACATTAGGCAGAGAATCAGACAAACTAGTGGGGATAAGAAGAAGTTAGAAACAGTCCGCCTTAATGCGTTTAACTATTCGTGGATTCTAAAAATAAGCGTAATTACCTCTTATTTTTACAGAATGACATTTTTGGAAAATTAAGACCGTCTTTGGATTCTGAATATAGAAAAAAATATTTGGTTATGAGAAAATTCTGTTCCTGCTTCTCCTCTCTCTCTCTCTGTTTTATTTTTATTTTTTTGCTAAAATATAATTATTTATTTTCCATTTCAAAGATCAAGAGATAGTTGACCTTCTTTCTAATGGGGGAAAATCTTAGAAAAAAATTGAAAATATAAAATTGAGGAACTGAAAAATAGAGAGTATTTTTGTTGGTCGATAAATAAATGAGGTCCGGGTAGAGAAGTAGATAATGATATTTGGATTTTTGGGCATCTCGACTCGACGAGCGACTCAACGGAACATAAAGGCCACACCAAAGCGCCAATTTCAATCGAGATAAGGTATTATCCCCTCCCCTTTCTACTTCACTACTCGCCTTCCCTTCCTCCTCCTCCTCCTTGGCTCTCTCTCTCCCTCTCTCTCTCTCAGTCCTCCTTTGCCCGACTCTCAGAGAGGGAAAGTGAATTCACAGCAACGAATCTTTGGTTAAACCCTCAACTGCTCTATGACTGCTCTTCAAGCCTCTCTCCTTTTCAAACCCTCACTCTCTCATGTCTATTTCTCCAACCGCCTTCAACTTTCCCTCTCTACTCATCGCCGGTGCCACTTCCTCTCCACTATCGACTCAGCTTCTCACAGGTCTCGGTTTCGCCGCCAGCGATTCTTCTTTGCTTGCACATTGCATCCCGATAGCGTGGATTCGACCTCGGACTCGTCTTTTCTGGACGAATCTCAAGCCGGTGACGTGATCGAGGAGTTTCCGGCCGAGAGCGTGGGGATTGACTCGGAAGTATCGGTTTCTGATGTTGAGGTAGAGAGTGAGGCGAAATCGCGAGAGAATTTGGCAGAGAAAGGCGGTGAGGCGGGCCGTTTGCCGGTGGTGGTGTTTTTGCTAGGTTTGTGGGCCACTGCGAGGAAGGGGTTGGGGAAGTTGTTGTTGTCAGATTGGTTCAATTGGTGGCCGTTTTGGCGGCAGGAGAAACAGCTGGAAAGGTTGATTGCAGAAGCGGATGCGAATCCGAAAGACGCAACAAAGCAAGGCGCTTTGTTGTCCGAGCTCAATAAGCATAGGTTAGTTACTCTCTCTCTCTCTCTCTCTCTCTCTCTCTCTCTCTCGAAGTGCTTCTGTTATATGTGAGTGAAATTTGATTTTATGAGGAATACTGATCAAACAGTGTACCATGTTCATTTGCTACATTTTATTTGTTTCTTGTTTTTCATGGCTTCTTTTTGTTATGCATTATTGTTAGGAGATGTGGAGATAAAATTGGTATATACAGGCAACTGAGAATTTATTTATGTTCGACAAACTGGTTAAATGATGCAGAAACTTAATTGTTGCTTTAGATGTAATAAACTCTGAGTCAAAAGAGAAAGGTTCGAAGATGACAAAACAAAACTGATGAATTAAACTGAAGCTGGCATTTCTCTCTCGTTCAAGATGTACAAAAAACACAATGCGCACTCTACCAAGTAGGATGCCCATGCTGGTAACGTCCAAACAAGGAGATGGAAGTCATAATTTAACCTTGTATCCAGTTCTAGTGATAACACTAGCTTTACATTAACACTTAGATTAACCAGTTGAACAACTTATAAAAAGAGAAGACATGAGATTTTGGAAGATTGATTCTGCCTGGATTCTAGCAGAGAGCTTGAGCTATGGCTTTATCTTCTATCATTTGTATGGCTTGCAAATTTAATTTGGAGTTCATAACTTTATCATAAATTATAGAACTATTGGCATCACATAATTTCGAATATATGGTCATTGTTTCTATCCATATTTTGTACAAGCCGCTACATTCTACCCATTTTTCTTAAGGATTTTCCAGCTAAGGTCAGTGGCAATTCACTTGATCATTTCCCTATGAATCTATCTTCTCCACAAGGGCATAATTTTCCTCTATCCAGGACTAAAAGTCTTCTATATGCAGTGACTGCTAATATTCTACTGGTCGTGTTATAATGTTTGATGTTCGTGTTACAATCATTAAGGCCATTTTGATTTGCTTGCTTTGCTGAAGATTTTAGACCATAAACTTGCAAAAATTTGAAGATTTTACTATGTTGTAGTAGTCGACTGTTTTTTTGATATATATTGCATAAGATGTCATATTTATTTTTATATTATCTTTCTATCCCTAGTCCCGAGGCAGTCATCAGGCGATTTGAGCAAAGGGATCATGTAGTAGACAGCAGAGGAGTTGCAGAATATATTCGTGCTCTGGTGGCCACTAATGCCATTGCTGATTATCTTCCAGACGAGCAATCTGGAAAGCCTTCCAGTCTTCCTACGTTGGTAACTAGCTTTGCGTGATCATTTTGTTTTCTGATAGTATCTGTTTCTGCATGTATGTCATGTGTGTGCTTGCTTGAACTCCAAGAAATTTCTTCACCGCATCATTAACTCTTAAAGGATCAGTGCTTGATAGTTTATGCTATTTTTTTCGAGCCAACTTTATATCATGATCAATAAATGGTAATTTCCATCCACCAAATAACCAATAAATGTTTGTAAAATAGTTTATGCTAATTTGAAAGATGTATGGCAGTGTCATGAATTATCAATTATAAAGCAGGAAACTAGGGACTTAATCATGATCTAGATTATGTAAAATTTTCTTTTCATTCTCATTTCTGGTTTTGGGTGAGAAATTTAATCGTCATTGGTAAAATGTGAACATGTTTTGTTTATTTAAATGGTTTTAAGCAGCTTTTCCCTAATAAAAATAGCCACAGTTCTCTTCTTTTTCATTTTACCAAATATAAGGTCTTTCAGTATTGTGCAGTTTGCGCTACTTTTGACACCCCAGCAGTGGGTGAGAAACAGAATTTGATGCATTGCTTGCCAAAAGATATGCAGTGTTATACTAGTCTTGGTGACTGCAAGGTTTGAGGCTTAAGGAATTTTTTCTTTGTTGTCCTTTTTTATTTCATTTGCGTATTTTATAGATGCCTCTCTTTTCTTTTGTTTTTGCCCTCTCTCCACTGTTTTTGCTTGGGCTTGAATTTCTTCTCTTTGATTTTCTATCTATTTCATGGGTTTTACAAGGAATGGGGCAGAATAGAAATGAAAGGGAGAATTACATTTTCTGGCATATGATGATGCTGATTGCTATAAATTTTGGTTCATAAGTGTTTTTACTTGTAAAATGTATCCCGTCATGCTTTATATACTACTCTTTATGTGTGCCTATAATATTCTACCTTGTACTGGTGTTTCTAATGCATCCTTGCCTATGTTTTCACCTCTTCTAGCAAGTTTTTTACTAAAATAAGCTCCAAATCATCATTAACACTCTTATTTTGCAATAAAGTTTATGTTTGATGTTGTCCTAGGTTAGTACTAATCACTGAAATCTGGATGTAGTTGCAAGAGTTGAAGCAGAGAGCATCAGGAGACATGGATGAACCCTTTTTAAGCCCTGGAATATCTGAGAAGCAACCATTGCATGTGGTGATGGTAAGGAGTTATAAGTGATATAATAAAGTGCCGGTTCTCTTCCCACTGGGAAGGTTTTCATCTTACACTAACGTTCATGACAAGTTCTTTTATTGCAGGATTGTGCAAAACAATCCTGATCTGTTTTATGTATCATGGTTGTAATACTAGGGAATGTAGTGCATCTGTTTGTTTTTAGATCTTCTCAACAATGCTGTTTTCTCTATTAGGTTGACCCTAAAGTGTCGAACAAATCATCACGCTTTGCTCAAGAGCTAATCTCAACGATCTTGTTCACTGTTGCTGTTGGTTTAGTATGGTACAAGTTTTTTCTTTTATCTATTTTAGTTGATGGGCACTGTAATTTTGCATTCAAACTTCTTTTGGAATTTGTTGTGTAAATTGGTTTTGACCTTTATATGTGTCATGCCCATGTGATAATTCTTTTATTTTGTAAATTGAGTGCGTCATCTCGTAACCTCAAATTTGGACAAAAAGGTAGAAAGAGAAAGTGATGAAAAGTTGGCTAAATCCCTACTTTCCCTGCCTTCATTTTTCATTTACTATGAAGACATTTTTTGAGATGGTATCCAGTTGCCTACATCATTTGGCTATTATTTTTATTTATTGACACTGGTTTTAGGGTAATTGGTGCTGCTGCACTTCAGAAGTACATAGGTAGCTTGGGTGGAATAGGAGCTTCAGGTGTGGGCTCAAGTTCTTCTTATGCCCCAAAGGAGTTGAATAAAGAGATTATGCCTGAAAAGGTAGGTTTATGGTTGTATTTTGTATCAATCTTCAAATGCTGGCCATGACAAGTGAACCATTGTCATCTTGTATCACTGTATCTATCAAGTTGAAACAAGAGTGCACGTTTAGACTTGATTTGGGTTTTCAATTTTCTGTAGGTTCTAGGAATTGTACATTAAATGCTGAATTAACTACTAGCATGCAGGTTTTGAACTGTGACCCTTGGAAGCCTTTGCTTGTGGGCTTTAGGGATTAGCTTGTCCAATTTAAGAAACATTATTGATCCTTGATTATAGAAGACGTTTGGACTGCTGACATATTAGGAATAGTCATGACATATGGGGCACTTACTATTTATCTGACACATCAGATCCTTGTGTCCTGAATTCTAGATCCCATATAAGTTAAAATGCATTAGTTGTGTTTATGTCTGTCCTAGTATCATAACAAAACATAATTTTGCAGATACTGCTTTGGACTTTTCCTTTTTCTTTTTCTTTTATTTTTTGCCTTTTACTTTAATGAATTGTTACTATGCATTTATTTAAGGAGTTAGTTTGAAGATTCTATTCATCAGCTCTCAAACAGTTGACAACATATATGCATAGAACATTCCTGATTTGAAAGCTGCCCACCTATAAATAGTCATTTTTTTTCCATGTGCCCTGATTAATTGTCTTGGCTGCAGAATGTTAAAACATTTAAGGATGTCAAAGGCTGTGATGATGCTAAGCAAGAGCTTGAGGAAGTTGTGGAGTACCTAAAAAATCCAACAAAGTTTACTCGGCTTGGAGGAAAGTTGCCTAAGGTTTGTTACATTGACTAATCATCTTAATATATTTTTACATGCATCAAATGGTTCTCTTATACTTGTAATATCTACAGTATGTTGTCTTTTCCTGATGGAACTCTTGGTGTTTAATTGACTATTCTAGGTAGCTTATGATGTTTACATGTTTAGGCATGCTGCACCTGCATGTGTGCTTGGTGTATCAAGTAATTGCAAAAATATACATCTATCTGCTTGCAACCCTTTGTTTAGTAAAATATTTTCATGGTTGTGGTAATATTAATTTATAAGACCATTACCTTAATCAAATTCGTAAAATATGTTTATTACATTCCATTTCTCCCTTCTTTTGTTCCCTTTGGTGCTTGACTCTTTTTTTTTTTTTTCCCTATGTGGTACATATGGGCTGGCATACTGTTGAAAGCTTACCTGTTCCATTTTTGCTGAAGTCATTGGGCTATGAAGTAATTCTTCTTTGTCCTCTGGTTTGGCTAAGTATGGTATAAAAATTTGCAGGGAATTCTTTTGACTGGATCACCTGGAACAGGCAAAACTCTTTTGGCCAAGGTAAGTTGTTGCATATTCTTAAAAATGGTTCTGAAACATGTTAAGTGGACTTATTTTCATGGGTTTCAATACTATTTGGTTTTCCTTTTTTAAATCTAGTTGGTATTTTTCCTTTCCCAAAATTGCCTAAAAAAAATTGTATTATGCTCTATTTTGAATATACCTCTCTAGCTAAGGAGGAGCAAATTTGCAATCTTGCATGTTAATGAACTCCACAATTTCCACAACAACAACATATCAAACCTTAATCCCACTAGGTTGTCAGATCTAGGGATCTGACCGGAAGTTACTTCCAGAATTTAGGGGAATAAGTGGCGGGAAGAAGGGAAATAAGAGAGAGGGAGAGAATGAGAGAGAGAGAGAGAATTGAGATTGAATTAGGAGGGAAAGGACTTGTGGATTAATCCTCACATATCCCCGTCCTCATGAGCAGCTTCTTATTTATAGGAGTTGGTTACACTAGAGACTTCCTCTAACTAACTCTCTAGAATCTCCAAGTGGCCATGTGCCAACTAGGCTGCCATGTGCCAAGTGGTTTATTACAGTTATACCATCCTCCTTTATACCCTGCTATACCCTTCTAATTACATACCAGCCCTTGGGCTGTGACATAGGTGGGGCCGGCTAAATAAATTTTAGCTTGGCCATCATTTCTACCTATGGCTCATATCTTCTATTTGGAGTCACTCTAATCTTATTACAATTAACCTTGTTTCTAATTTTATGTTTTCTTGTAAGGTTGCATATACATCGTAACATCCTCATCTTTGTTGCATTTTATTTTGCACATGTTGATGCTTTACCGCCAAATATTCCGCCCCATACAACTAAGTTTTTATAAACTTTTTCTTTTAGCTTTAATAGAATCTTAAAATCACTTTTTCATTTTAACAATCATGTCTTAGGTCTATGGTAACATCTTCATTAATCTGTCTATCTGTTTGGATGATCAATCAAAGATATTTAAACTAATCTTTTCTTGGGATGACTTGATTGTCATGTTTCACTATAACACCATCCATTCTTATATTTTTGCTAAATTACATTCCGTATATTAGATTTTGAACTGGATCAACTTGAAATGTATAGATTCTATACTGCCCTCCATATTCATTACTCCATATGTGTTTCTAGTCCATGATACATGTTTTAATAGCATGTATAAGCAATTCAGACCCATTTCATCTTTAAGACCCTCCATAAGGCTTATCTCGGGACTTTGTCACAAGCTTTTTCTAAATCCATAAACACTGCATGCAAATCCTTTTGTTTATCTCTATATCTTTTACTAGACGCATCAGGAAGTACATTGCTCCTATTATTGTCCTACCAGACATTAAAATTTGTTTTCAGACACCTTGTTTTCTCTTTTTGATCTGCGCTCATCAATCTCCCTGAAAGTTTCATGGTGTGGCTTATTAACTTGATTCCCCTATAAATTCCATAATTGAACATACATCTTCCTTTTTCTTATAAACAGGCACTGAAGTGCTCTTCTTCCACTTGTTTGACATCTTTTTTTTTTTTCATTTCACAACAGATAATTTTGTTGAAAATACCTTTTGTCTGATGCATTTTCATGTTTTTGTTGGGATATAATTTGGTCCAACTGCTTTACTATTCTTCCTCTTTTTCAATGCTTGCTTTATTTTGTTTGGACATACACATCTATAGAATTTGTAATTTATGTCTTCTTCAAAGTTACTATGTTGTCCTAACATAACACTTGTTTCTCCACCTTGACTAATCAACTTCAAGACTAATCCTTCCATCTCTCCTTGATCGCTCCCTCGTTTGTTACTACTTTTTAGTTTTCATCTTTTATACATTTCACTTTGCTCAAATCCTTTATGTGACGTCTTGTAGCAAGCTCTCTTAGTTTTGATTTTTTCTTTTACCCCTTCAATTGACCAGTAAGACTCCTTTTGCTTTGAGACTTTTCCTTGAACTCTCCTTACCATTTCGAATAGCAGTAGCCATCTCAACCTACATTTGGTTAGTTTTTCTTTCTATAGTCCAATCTCTTTTGCCACGTCTTTTTCTTGAAAATAGCTTGTTTTTCACCTTTTATATCCCACCATTTGATTGGGCTTTGTTTTGTATCATTTTTTCTCTATTTTTTTTATATGAACGTCAAACACCATAAGTCTATGTTGAGTGATCAGACATTCTCATTCTTCTGGTATTACTTTACAATCTTTACAACATAAGTGATCTTCTTGTCTCATAAGAAAGTAGTCTATATGGGTACCCACAATTCACACAACTAATTCAATTTTCAGCCTTCCTCACCTCCTAGCAGTTATTGATGTGACACCAAATGAGTCTGGCATTTCAACAAAAGATTAAGGTATTTATTAGTTGATGTGTGCCTCCACTTTTAGTTTGGAGTACATGCTTGACCAATTGAGAAGCTGCTAACAGTTGGGATTGATAACCGTGTTTCCTTACTTTCTTAACTCTGTTTTCTGACTTCTAATCCCTTCTATTTGATTCATCATGCTATGCTTTGCACATTGTGCTTTTCATCCCTCAGCCATTTCGGGTCTATCCTGTCAATCAATAAGTGCTCAGGAATTATGAAATCTGAATCTGTAGGTTAAATGGTTTTCTCAGCAAGTGATTGGGTCATTGAGGCATTAACTACTCATGTTAGGGAAAGGTGATCAAATTGTTGAAAATGACCACAAGCATAGTCTGTATGGTTCTTATACAAATTTACAAATTATTGAAAATGACCAGAGACATTAATGACAACTTAAATGTGTCAGACAGAAGACGGCATATTGTCAGTTGGGTGATTCAGTTGAATACTTTATACTCTAATTCTTAGGCCTATAGGCATCCATCTAATTGTTTAATCAATGAGTGTTCGTCCATGCATGGATCATGGGGATTTGTTTTCATTTCTCAAATTGAATAATTGGTATCTTTTCCCAAATTGTGTAATTGGTGAAATTAGTTATCAACAATGAATTTCTGTGTGCAAATTGCTTCTGCTAGTATTTATGTTATGTGGATGGTTCCAACAGTTCTTTCTTTTTTTTTTTCCTGAGCCTGTCCTCTTTGTCTTCTGATGCCCATTTGATACAAGGGTTGGGTGGACAGAGAAAGGAAAGAGAGGGAGCTCGCTTTTTTTAGGAAGGATAGATGAAGAAAGAGGAGTTTTCTGTTCGGGCCCATTATTTTCTTTCGGCCTAAAAGTGTTTAACTAAGTAAGAGTATAAGAAGTATGTTTCTCTGTAATATTTTTGATCTGTAACTAGACAATTATTTATGATGTGGTAGAGAAGGGAAAAATTAGGGTACATTCTCTCACGACCCCAGGGGTAAGTCAGTATTGTAGGTACCATTAGTGGTTAATCAGCTGGGGGGTTAAGTGGTTAGGCTAACTGTACAACAGCCTACTCCTTGCTGTTACGGTAGTTAGATTGCTGTTATACTGATATATAGGCTCTATATAAAGAGACCTGCTGCTGTGAGAATGGGTCATCGAATAACAGAAGTTACCCTCTCATCTCTTGTCTATCTTTCTCTGATCTTTCTCTCTCTCATTCTTTCTCTTTCTCTCTTTCTCCCTTCCTCATTCTATCTGTTTCCTTCCTAAAAATTCATTTCTTTCTGGAATTCAATTTGAATTCCTTCAATTGTCCAGCTCACAATCTGAGGGCTTGACACATTCATCTGTCTTCCTTTACTTCTCCTCAACCACAACAAAGGAGAAAGAGACACCTCTGACCTCTCATTGTTAGTAGTACCTTATCTTAGCTCCTACATTCACTTCACTTTTGTACTTGTATTATTAGTTCTGCATTTTGTATGCCTCCTAACCCTGTTTGATGGATATCTGAAGGCTATTGCCGGAGAAGCTGGGGTACCCTTCTTTTACCGAGCAGGCTCTGAATTTGAGGAGATGTAAGTTACCCAACTCAATATATATTGAATTTATATTTTGGACTTGCCACCTTGAGGGATAAAAATGTAGCAAAACTTACGATCTGCTGTGGTTTTTGTTTTTTGTGATAAGAATCAGTTATCCATGTGACAGCATAAAAGCCTGATTGAAATTTTGTTCAGTTTACCGAGAATAACATGAAATAGTTTTTATCCTTTGGCACTATATCATTAATGGGCTCATGCTATATTTCTTGTTATGCATCTCTATAGATGGAGAGGGGGACTAGTTAATGAACTCAGTTAGAACCATCATATTCATCTGATCTTGCAGAAACTGGATTTTTTGGTTTTATGTTGAGGGAAAACCTGCTTCTTTATCTGAAATAGAGTTCTCTAGAAGATAATAAACTGATTGTTCTTAAGTAATTCTGGAGAGATCAATTGATTTGGATAATGCTCATACATTTTCGTAGTCCAAGAAACGTAGCCAATGTTTTTGCTATCAAGTATTTTCCATTTTTGAGAATGTGTATTTACTTGGAAGGATGTGATTTTTGTCAATCTTATGTTTATCATCTGATGTGCTGAGGTGCAGACTGGTTTTGCCACATTAAAAAGCTGCACACCCTTTCTTTTTGCAAGAGATTTAAGAGGAATTTCCAGTGAAGCATTTTCTGATTTTTAACGTGTAGCCTTACTTCATTTAAACTAGAGAAGTGCTCTTTTATCTTTCTGTAGTTTTATGGAGGTTTTCTGTTAATAAAAATGCATATAAGAGTAGAGCAGTCTCTCTTGGCAGATTTAAACAGGCAAATACCACCGTCTAAAAAGATTAGTCTGCATAACTATATTCTATTAACAGGGATTAGTCCCTACTGAAAACTGACAGTAGCACATTTGAATCCCACTGTAGCCAAAGGTTTGAAGGATGAACTGGAAACACACACACAAAAAAAAAAAAGAGCCTTGCTATTGCCCAATAAAGACAAGTTGACAACAATCAAATAGGAAATTGCTGCCTCAATATCAATTATATTAAGATAATAAATCAAGTTTACCTTTTTGTGTACTTGTTTGAGGGATTCATACTGGAGAATTAAGATGCAGAGTGTTCAAAAAGATTTACTTCATTATCTATGGATGCAATTTTTGTAGTGCTTTTGGACCTGTTCAATTAAATGGCTCCCATATACTCGAGGAGTCTGAAGGGACAAGTGCTATTAGCAATTCCAGAAACAATTGTTATTGTAAGAAGGGAAAGAAGTAGATTTGTTTGTCATTTCTAAAGTACATGCTTGTGTATGCTAGTCATCAATTGGGTGCTTTTGAGCAAAATAATAGATTTACTAATCTAACATTAAGTTTTTCTAAATGCAGTATCACAATTCTCGTTGAAATACTTGTCACATTGCTTTTTTGTTCCTAGGTTTGTTGGTGTTGGAGCTCGCCGTGTAAGATCCTTATTTCAAGCAGCCAAAAAGAAGGTTCATCAGTTTTCACTCTAATTCATTTTTTATGGTTGCTTTTTTTCTGGGGAAAAGAAATCAGTCTGCCAATGTCATGTGACAATTTAGCAGAACAATGATTTTTTGTTTGGCTTGCAGAACTTTTGATAATTGTCTGGTATATGTTGCACATATCCCTACAAAATGGCCATTTCCCAAATGTCATAGTTGGCTTTCTAGCCACTGGCTCTCCTTTCTGTCTCTGTCTATCAATGGCAGCATTTTTGCTGGCAACTTCTGCTAAATCAGAGCAGTTTGCACTTAAGCACCATCAAGGCTTAAAGAACTAGGTTCCTCCACTGTCAGGGCCTTTTATCCAGCTTAGTTCTTCCTCACTCTGGTCTTGGACCTTCCTGATAAGTTTTAACATCATTTTAGACCTTAACTTCTCCAACAATGCAAAATGACCATTTTATCACTGAGGCCATTTCCACCATTTATCTTTAAGGTCTGTTATTCTCACTATTTCTGGACATTTAGATCTCCTGGGCGTTACATTAGGCAGTGTTGTCTTTCTAGAGTTGTGCTTGACCATGTCCTTATTTTACTTGACCGTGGTTGGGGTTCTCCTAATTTATCTCACCATAAAGCTCAAGCTCTTAAAGGGATCTCTAAAGGTGAAATAGAGACTTGGGAATGTGAGTGTCAAGATTAGTAGATTGTTAGAAGAGATTTCAAGTTCTTGCTGAAAGAGAGGGGTCTAATGACTCTAATCAGCTATCTAATAGTGACAGTTCATACAACTGAGCTTAAGAGTGAGGTGGGAAGATTGTTGACTTCGGTAGAGATCTGTTGGGAACAAAATTCTATAATGGCTTTTCTCAAGGAAGGTGATAGAAATACTAAATTCTTTTGTAAAGTGGCTAGTGAAAATTTGGAGAAAATTCTTTAAGAAATTACTCCGTAACAACTAATTATTATTTCAACCACTATACTAATAACTAATATTATTTCAGCGGAGTACTAGAAGTCTAGTAAATAATATTATTTCAACAAAGTACTAGAAGCTTAAAAACATCAACCTGAAGCATTGTTTCAAGTTTCAACACAAGTGGACAAATTCATAAAATGAAATACAATTTGCAGAAATAACAAAACAAGTAGGTGAACATGCCAGGGTCTAGCTCCATGCACATGCTGACGACCATTGAAGCACTTCCATCTATGTAGTTTCTGAAAAGGGCTTTCTGCTAGCAGGAAAATGGACCTTTTTACCCAACCCTGGAGAGAAGGCACTTGACTGCCACTGTTATGCAGTATCTGCTGCTGCCAAGCCCAAGGAGAGGATTGAGTGCCACCCATAATTCTTGGTGGAGATGTCACAGGATTATCTTATGGTCGGTGGACAAATGCTGATTTGGAACTAAACAATCCTTGGCGCGTGAAGCTCTGGGTTGCCTTAGGTTTATTCATCAATGAATTGGATATCACTTGTACTGTAGGATATGAACTGAGATGAATACATTGTTAGGAATTGGTTAGTCAATACACCTCTTGGTATTGCACTCATTTAAATTTGTTAGGAAATGCCTAACCTACAATAAATTTGTTAAGCACATTCCACCTTAATCTAGTTGGCTTCAAATTTTATTCACTCATTTAAAATGTAATCTTAAACCCAGATTGTTACAGAAATTGTTTCATTTTGTTACTGAAGTTTGAAATTGAAATCAATCTGAAATTCTTATACGAAACCTGCCCCCTCAACTGATGGGGTAACAGTTACATGATGACAATGTATGCAATGCTACTTGTAGGTTAGGCATTTCCTTTCCTCAAGTGGCTGCATTTGGATCTTCTCCCAATTTTTAGAATTCAAACTTTTCTCTATGTTTTACAATTCGTTCTTATTTTTCCATTTTATAGGCTCCTTGCATCATTTTCATTGATGAAATTGACGCTATTGGCTCTACACGGAAGCAATGGGAAGGCCATACAAAGAAAACATTGCATCAGTTACTTGTTGAAATGGATGGATTTGAACAAAATGAGGTAGAGATGGACAAAAAGTCCTATGTTAAATGCAATTATTATTATTATCATTATTTTTGGTGATAACGAGCTTTAACAGATGATATATTTTTAGGGCATAATCTTGATGGCTGCTACAAATTTGCCTGATATACTTGACCCAGCTCTGACAAGGCCTGGTAGATTTGACAGGCATGTAAGTCCTTTGGCTACTGCAATAATGGTTATGTTGTATGTTGATATTGTTTAGCAGTTGATGTTCCTGTTTGAAGAAATATCTGGAGTACGAAGATGATAACATTGAATATCTATGTTCATCTTTTTAGTTGGTACATGCTAAATGTTCATATTTCCTTGATGTTGTGACTTGTTAATTGGACTCTGCTACTGTGAGCGAATGCTACAATGCCTATTTTCTTCAAAGTGCACTATGATTTACTAGAATTCTTTTATTAACCATTTAACAGTACATTTGAGCAACTTTTGGGATCCATTGTTCTGGAGACATTTGTGGCGGTCCTCCCTGCTCCCCAGAATGCAATGAACTAATAAAGCGACTGCTTGAAAACATTAGGAGGGCAAAACTGATTGATAACTTTCCAAAAACTTCTTTAGAGATCCCAGCCTTAGTGAGAACCCAATGATTGGAGGAAACATACTGGCAGCAACTTCTTGGGAACTTTATCTTGAAATTTATTTGGCCTTATAGTAAACTTGTTATGTTTTTGAGGTTTCCAGCACTGGAAGTAATGAGGTTACACTGGCATGACACAACTTCTAGGAACTCCTATATTATGATTCACAATTCATGAGCTGGAAATTAGGCCTTCTGATTCACAATATGTATCTCGGTTTGATAACTTTGCCACAATCAAGTATCAAGGTCATAATCTGTCTGCAAAGAGTGTGCAAAAACTATTTGTCATTGTAATATCCTGATTGAACATTCTGAACTTGTAGATTTATTGCATATGAATCTTAAGCTTCCATTAGCTAGAAACCTTCTGTTCTGATGTCCTTCTGTGCTTGGTTGCAATCCATCCTTGCTACTTGTAATGAGCCTCATTAGGGGTTCTTTTTTTACTCTTTTAGGGTCATCAAATCTAAGCAAATTAATTTTTCCTCTGAAACATATGAATTAACTAGAACCTGCTCTAGATTGTTGTTCCTAATCCAGATGTGCGGGGTCGCCAGGAGATATTGGAGCTTTACCTGCAAGATAAACCTTTATCTGACGATGTAGATGTAAGAGCAATTGCTCGTGGTACACCAGGATTCAATGGAGCAGGTACACCTATTATGTCATCTTTGAGTAACAAATTATAATTCTTCTCCCAGAACTGGTCCGATGTCACATTCATTAAACTGTTTCTTATAATAATAGTGACATGTAGTAGAGCTGACATCATCTTCTCTTTTTAACCTGCTTCTCAAACAGATTTGGCAAATTTGGTGAACATTGCTGCCATCAAGGCTGCTGTGGAAGGTGCCGAGAAGCTTACAGCAGCACAGTTGGAGTTTGCAAAGGACAGGATAATTATGGGTACTGAGCGTAAAACAATGTTCATCTCAGAAGAGTCGAAGAAGGTAGGTATCTCCTATGCAAATATAGGTTAATATGGTTCCCTCAGCTTGATGTTTTATTGCGTAATTGTGGACTCGTAAAGATTCTTTTTGTTACTTGTTTGCCACCGTAACTTTTGGGGTGAATGAGGATAATTTTTGCGGGGAATGAGGTGTGTATACCCTCAGTCCTGACATCATCTGGGCTATGGCAGCATTCTTTTGGTGCCATTGATATGGTCATAGCTCTTTCTTGTTAAAACATCTAATGCTATGATCTGGGAGAAAACAAAGTCAGCATACCTCTTGGTATTGCACTAATCTTGTAAATGAATAGGACATGCTCCAATACCTTTTAGGCTAATAATATGGAACCATGGAGTTGGACATTTGAAGTGTGGTTACGTTCTTGATCTTGTTAACTTAAGAGTGCAAAACGTGTATGATAACTTGATTTTTCATGGAGCATTATCATCTTCCTTCTATATGCTGCTTGCAATGTAGGATGCTTTCGGAGACTTACTTTTCATTATCATAGCTGACATTTTCCTGCACGTTATCAGCTCACAGCATATCATGAGAGTGGGCATGCAATTGTTGCCTTCAATACTGAGGGCGCACATCCAATTCATAAAGCAACAATCACGCCACGTGGATCAGCTTTGGGAATGGTAACGCAGCTCCCTTCAAGTGATGAGACATCAATTAGCAAAAAGCAGTTGTTAGCCCGCCTTGATGTATGCATGGGAGGAAGAGTAGCAGAAGAGATTATATTTGGGCAGGATCATATCACCACTGGAGCAAGTAGTGACCTCCATACTGCTACAGAGCTTGCCCAGTTCATGGTATATCCCATTTCTTGCTAAATTAGATCTTTCCACAACCTGTTATTCTGGAGCAAAGTATCCTACATATATGTAGAAAACTACTAGGGAGGTGCTAATTTCCATAAATGGTTACAGAGTTTTGCAAAAGAAATGAAGTTAAAATGTGAAATCCATTTCATTGGACTCTGGATACTTGGTGAGATTCTGCAGTTTGTAATCAGTTGAAATGGTTCCACAGGTGGTTAATGAGAGAAATATGAATTTACCATAACCCGTATGGTTTCAATTGCATGACTTCTTAGTTACTAGAGACTGAAGTCAATTTATCTTCATATTCATTTCATGTTGAGTGTTGTGTTTCCATATTGTACTTGTTGGTTTCACCATATCAACTAAGTTATGGAACACAACTATATCAATTATCTTCATTCACCACTATCTCATGAAATTTCTCCATGTGAAGATGGTGTTCAAACTTCATTTCATCATTACTCCGCCAGGGGATATTATCCACTGCCGGTCCCAAGCCCGGATAAAGGAGGAGGGTTGCGTTAGGTAGCCGACAGCCAGCGTAAAACATAGTCGAATCCAATTATGAATTCTAGACAAACTATCTGTTGGAATGTAACCCACATAGAAGTCTAGAATTCATGTAGCCAACCCCACATAGTGGGATAACGGCTGGATATGTTGTATGTATTCATTTCATGTTGAGTTTTATTCCAACTAACGATACTCTGTAATATTTTTTTCTCTACAAGGTATCAAACTGTGGGATGAGTGATACAATCGGTCCCGTTCACATCAAAGAACGACCTGGTTCAGAAATGCAATCACGCATTGATGCGGAAGTATGTATCTGAATCCTGGAGTTCTATGAAAACAGTCAAGATATTGTTCCGTGACATATATTGTATTGTGCAGGTGGTGAAACTTCTACGAGAAGCGTATGATCGTGTAAAAGCTCTGCTAAAAAAGGTAAGTCTGTAACTCTTCCTAATCGTAGATTGTGAGTCTAGAGCAAATGTATTATTCGTACTGGGATTATAATGGTCTTGTTCTAGAATTCTAATTGTCCAGTTTTTATCGATGTGGATGACAATTACGCAGCAAGAGAAGGCGTTACATGCAATGGCCAATGCACTGTTGGAGTATGAGACGCTTAATGCAGAAGATATCAAGCGTATACTTCTACCCTACAGGGAAGGGCGACTGTCGGAGCAACAGCAGCCGCAGGAAGAGGAGGAGGAGCTTGCGTTGGCCTAGGCTTAGGCCCGCCGGCCTGCCTGGACGTATCATTATGTAGACTAGTGGTAAGCTCTGTACAGTTCATTCAAAAGCTCAATGTTGCGATTATTTATATAGTAGCTTTGGATTTTTTTTCTTTTTTCTTTTTAGCTCATTATTCTTCTTGTTGTAACATGTCAAAGGGTTTCTGTATAAGCTCCACTGGGCCAATATGAAATCCATATTTAATAAGGAAAAGAAAAAAAAAAAACTCCATAGTGGAAACTAATTTTGTTTGGGAGGGAATACATGGAGTAGTTTATTATTTCCCGCTGGTTTGCTTCCCCTTGGTAAATTTCCTTATATGTCTTATTTAGTTTTTTTTATTCTATGGCATCCACTTATGCCGTTGCCCTTCTTGTTGCGATATCCATTTTCGAGCACTTAAATAAGCCGAATATGGCTTAAGTGCAAATGTTCAGGCATAAAGGGGGTAGTGATCCCTCCGTTTTCCCAATTTTCCTTCCACTTTAACCTGGGATGTAGGGAAGAAAGAAAATATTAAAAATAATATTTTTTGTTAGTTTTATTCTGGTTTGTTGTGTGTAAAATTTTAAAATAATATATTATTTTAATAATTTGATATCAATTAATTTGTCTGAATGTTAATTAATGGTGCACGTAATACTTCTATATTTTTTCATTCATATTTCTTGTTTAGCCACATCGCATCATTCATATGTTTGGTTATCTTATTATGTTAATGTATGGATGATTGTTAATTATTGTCCTTAAAGTAATGGTTAATTAGTAATATTATATTTTATTTTTAATAATTAAATAAGTTTTTAATTGATGATATATCATGTTTTAAATACATTTAATCAATTAATAAAATTATTTAAATGTAAAAAATAAGATATAATAAATAAATATTATTTAAAATTAAAGTATATTTATTATTATTTAACTATAAAAAAAATAACATTTTTTTTATTTGCATAATATTTGAAGTTTTTTGAATCTATTCCATCGATCATGTACACATAAATTTCTCTGAATATTATCGAAGGAGCAAGAAGTCTGCAAATGCATTCTACACTGCACTCAAAGAAGAAAAGCAACGTGCAATAAAGTTGTTTCTACTGCATTAATTTTTTTACTTTGCAAAGGTGAAGTATGCATTTTCTACAAGAAGGTTAAAAATTAAGTTATAATAACGTTTCATTTATAAATTAACAAAATGAAGAGTTAACGTCAACAAGTTATATTAAGGCAAGAATTGAGTTATAGTAAGTATTAACTTATTTTTAAATAAGATACATTTATTTCAAGTTATTTTTAATTTTAAATAAAACTATAAACAATAATTAACATTATTCAAGATAAAAAAAAGTTTTTTTGTTTGGACGGAGTGAAGAGCGCAAAAAATAATAAACAATCTCTTTTTTATTATGAGAAAATGAATAAAACATCTCTTAGAAGAAAGGTTGATTCACTTCCCCATTTACTTGCATGTGACAATACCACGACAAACGTGTTCTTGTTATTACAGAAAATATGTCTTCACATTAGGCTGAGATCACGTACGAAATGTTAGGAAGTAATGGCAAATCAGAAGTTCCTAGAGAATAAATAAATAGCAACATATTATAATAGTGAAGAACACTGATAGAAACTGTTATCCGTGTCAAGTTACGCCGGGATGCACGGAGAAGCAGAAGAAAATAAAGTCCTTTCTAATTTTGCTCGCGTGTTGTGCAAACAACATAACAATTTTGAACACTGATAAATGGGCAGAATATCAATTGATTGTTAATCCAAGGATTAAGTCGGAAGAGGGGGCATCTTACTGCATTCGGCCCATGATTTTCTGGTCCAAATAACAAGGTGCAACGAAGAAATAACCAAAAGTTTTACTTATAAATAAATACACCATAAATTAGTAAACCTCAGAGAAACCCTTAACACAGCTAAATTATAAGACATCTGGAGAAAAACCTTAAACCAGAGATGAGCAAGATAGCAAAATAATTTCCAGATCTCCACAAAAGGCAAAAGCCAAGGTCCGAGCAAAAACCTTATTAAGCACAGGGTATGGCCAGACGTAGCAAATGGCAGCCAAATTGGTAAAAACCTCGATGAATTTTTCAACTCACAAGAATTAAGCTATTCTTTAACACAAATATGACTTGTAGATAATAGGGGAGAGATAATTATCACACAACCATTGTATATGAAAAACAAGCTTCTTGGCTCTATAATGACATGCAAACTAGCCTACAGGTTTTCCCACATTAATTGAACTCTTGACAGAAGCTACAAGGGAGAAAAAGACGTCGACGAACACCAACTCTTTCTACAACACGTATGTACACTAATAAAGTGTGGCACCTCCATGGATGACCAAAACCCAGGAAAAAGATAAGATGGAAAGATAGTCTAATCTTTTGGTTTCGCCTTTCGTCCGTGGCAGGGTTGAGAAACTTTCTATAAAGCTGTGGTTCTTAAGCTACTAACTGGAAGCATAACTTTAAACATGGGGAAGAAAAGAGGAAGGAATCCAAAAATATCTCAAATACAAATAGAAGCCACTACCTGTCTGCCACCTTAGCCTCAAGGAATCAAAAGCCAAGGAGAAACTTCATCCATGGTAACAATAGCCTCCTCCACGTCCCCGCCCCAACTACATCCGATCTATGGGCTCAGTCCTGCCTTGTACTGCCAGCCGCTCTGACACGTCAGCAAGTGATTTGAGATTGCATTTGATTAAGGCTTCTACAAAGTAACAGGTCTCATCCTTGGTGTTCCCATCAGGCACATCGACTACAAAGGATTCTATTACCAGAGTCCCTGGTCTTCCATCAATGACTTCTGGATGGACAGAAATGGTGGAAGAGTAGTTCTGAAAATGTTTAAAAAAAAAAAAACTTGAACATGGAGAAGAATAAATATCATCAAGCTGGTAATTTATAGAGATTACATGACAGCAACACAATTTGCATCTAACCAAATAGCAAATTCAGGATCATCCATCCTATTCAGCTGCAGAAGGTAACTTAGAGAGCAGCAGATCCATGATGATGTAGAGTAAATCCATTATTCATGTAACTATTTCATCAAAGGAAATCGTGCCTTCAAAAGTAAACTTCAGCTTACTTCAATTAGCTTAAAAAGTTGCATTCTAATATACATATATTCTGGTGTAACATGGCATACAGGAAGCACATTTAGTTGAAAGGCCGCACACATTGTTAGATTCCACATTCACACACAAGTCAACCTTATCCGTGTCATGAAGGATTCTCTTTATATATATATATATATTTTCCTTTTGCCTGATTAATAACAAAAGTGAAATCCTACAACCATTCTAGGAAGTAGCAACCAAACATGTGCTACAAATGAATGCTAATGAAAGTGAACCATAAAGCTAATACCATCTTCCTATGTTGCACAGAAACGAAAACAAATGGGTATGATACGAAACGAAAACGAAAAAACGTTATTTTTCAAAAAGATAAGAAACGGAAACACAGGGAAAACAAATTTCATAGTGCATTCAAATGGAAACACGTACATAAAAAAATATAGGGACATTTTTGTAAATATAATGTTTAATATAACAAATTATAAAAAATAGTTATTCAATCTAAAAATAAACATAAATTCCATAATACATTCAAACAAATTTTGAAAACAAATTCTAGAAAAAATTAAAAATTTTGAGTTAGAGACAAAAAAAATTTCATCTCTATTCATGGATGGAAATAAGTTTCCAAATCGAAAACGTGTTTTTGATATTTTTCTTATATTACAAAACGACTATGAAAACTTTCTAAAATTGCAAAAGCAGCCCAGAAACATTTCTTGGCCCTTCAGAAATGGAAATGTTTCAGAAACACTAAAACAACCCCCCCCCCCCCCCCAAGAAGTTTCCGTGCATCATAGCCATCTTCAATATCCACTCATCAAATCAGTTCCCAACTTTCCCATAATTGGATGTTCTTTTCTACTCGTCAAATTAGTTTCCATCAGGCAAACTTCAGTAGTTCAAAATATGACCTGAAAGCTGATTCTGTAATGAATTCTATAAGAAAACTCAAATAATCCTACCTGCATTATGGAACACAAACCATCAGGAGCAGAGAGCATTTCTGACCTTGAACATTAAGGGGAAGGAAGGAGGAATCCAATACGGAGGCAGAATTCATAAATTAGAAGGATTCATGTCGTCCAGGTTCAGTTATCATGACTTCTAATTAAACTCACGGTGCTATACTATGCTGACAGGAGGTATTAATTTTCTGAATAAGATCAAGAAAATATATTTCTTAACAGATACTATAGTTCATAACTTAAAATATTCAATCCAACATCATTTGCTACCACTGTAATATAAAGAAATGTAAATATTCATACAATATCATAAAAAAATTGAAAGGCATAGATCAGATTGTATTCTCAGTCAGAAAGGTTGCAACATAAATCATGATTTCTTACTTGTCAAAAACTAAATTCATCTTCAACCAACTACATAATCTTTTTCCATTTTTGTTTTTATGCCTTTAATTAGAACTAGGCAACTCATATATAACTCACAACTTAAGCAAATTCTTTTTTCCGCTTATATGTAGCCAAAAATCAGTGGATGGGTCACTTTGTAATTTGTCTTACCAAAATTAGATATATTAAAAAAAAATGAAGGTAATTTTCAACTTTCCATACCCTGAGTCTGTGATCACCCCCAACAATCCTGACACTGAGGACATGCTCTTCATCATCAAGATGTTCCAGTCTCTCTGTGCTAGTAGTGGCAGGAAGCCCTGACTTAACATCAACTTCTCTAAGACTTCCAATTTGAAGGTTTCCCCGCACAACACACCTGCTGACAAATGGCTTGTACTTTTGTGGTTGATCAAATCTCCTCACCAAGGACCATACCTGATGGGGGAAAAATAAAAAAAGGCAAAACATTACACATAAGTTAATTGAACTGCCATCAAACTAAGTGCTCAAACATGCAACACGGGATTAATGCAAGTAGAATGATAAGAAAGTGACGAACATTGCTACTTCCTGATTTATTTGAAACCTTATCATTATCTAAGCTGCAAATATCCAAATCGAGGAAAACGTTTTAACTCTCTTTTCAAGGAAGGAAAATTTCTCAACCAACCAATAAAAAGCCCTCCTAAGACACCTACCAATGAGAGAGAGAGAGAGAGAGAGAGAAATAACACAGTTTGAAATATCAGCTTTTATCGAAGCCTCAAATCAACAAAAAATTCATCATTTTACAGAGAAAACAACAATGTTCTCCCTTCAGCTGAGTCTAGAACAACTCTTCTTCAATTCTTCCACAAAGGAATGCAAATTGAAAAAAATATTTCTCAATTCGGCTTCCATTCTTCAAATATTACCAGAAAACAAAATCTATTGAAATCACAGTTAGAAAAATTGGCTTTGTATAGTGCTAAAATAAGGTAATAAAAGAAAACAATCTTCTTCTTTTTGACACGGGAGAACAATTTTCTCCGTTCGGCTAAATCTAGAACAACCAACCCTTGTGCTGATGAGAGAAGGAATGTAAACGAAAAGAAAACATTTTCGTGGAGTAAGTTCTCCATTTTCTCGGCAACCGAACTGATCAGCGGACAAACAAAGTCGATTTGACAACAAATCAACCAAAGTAATACAGAAGAATCACAACTATAACCAATACCCTTCCAGCAATTACAAGCTAGGAAAAACAGGAGCCGAGAATTCTTTTTCTTTTATTATTTTTGGGTAAGGATCCGAGAATTCGTAAATATAAACCTCCAATCAAATCCAAGCAAGATTTAAGTGCCAAACGATCGGTCCATAGAGCAAAATGCCTTCACAGATAAAGAAAAACACAGAGATACAAGCAGAGAGGAACCATACGAGATGGACAGGGGCTTTGATGTGCTTCACGAGAGCCGAGCTGCATTGATTCTCCGCCGGATGGTGCCTGTGGTGCATCCGTATGTACTCCGCCTCAACACTGTTGAATCCGTTCATGATCGCAACTCCGTTACCGAACTCCCTGGACTTCAACTGCGAAAAAAAACTAGCATCGACGCCGCTGCCGCTCGGCGAACAGTTAGGGATCACCGGAGAACGCGTTGCCTTCGGTTCTTGAACCGAGTTGACTCAGAAGGTTCCAAAAGGCACCGCCATAGCTACTAGTAGCTTCACCACCAGGACCAACCTCATCGCCAGAGATATATAATATTCGCACTTCTATTATCAATAATTATTTAATTACATAATTTATATATATATATATATATGTATGTATGAATTCGTATGGCATGATCTTTGGTTTGGTTCACTGCCTTTATTTATTTATTTAGGCAGGCTTTTGCTTCCAGTCTTATCCCTCAACCATATACAGTTGGGAGTTGGTGAATTTACCATTGTGCCCTTATTTTGTCCACATCTGTCGTCTATGTACGGTTAAATCATATCTCGTGCCTAAAATGCCCATACAACCTTTGACTAGATTAGCTTAAATTCGTCAAAAATGCGGTGAATTTGGACGCACAACTTTTTTATCGGATAACACAAATAATTAAAATATGATTAAAAATAATAAAATCTTATCTTAATAATTATATATATATTTATTTATTTTGAATCATCAATCATGTTAACTGTTAAGCAGTGTTTCATAGTTATTAGTTGAAGTGTAATAAATATGATTTGTTAAAAAATAAAATATATCTACTACTAATTAATAAAGAAATATTTTAAGATATTAAAAATAAAATATAATAAATATAAAAGTATGCATTACCCCTTAAGAGAGTGCTCATAAATGTTATTATTTTTATTTTTTTTATCTAGATGTACAATTTTTTTGAAAAAAATTAATATCTAGGTCCTGTCATTTTAGTGTCTAAGATATGAGACACCTGCAGAATAAAAAAGCAAACAAGCTTAATTATGTATGAAGGATATAGTTTGGTGGTTCTGATATTCTATTTAGAGTTTGCTCTATCATAGTTAGAGTGTTATTTTGAGATTGAAATCTTAGGATCACTAGATTTTTTGATTTATTTCTTTTATCATATTCTAAGATCAATAGATGAGGGCATTTGTGATGAGATGTTATCTAAAAAAAATAATTATAAATAAATCTATTATACTAAATTGTACTCGACACTAATAAATGTGGAGGAGATTAGGTTATGTCTAGAGAATTGGGGGCCAGGGGACAAGGGAGAAACACTTACTAATCCATACAAATCATCCATTTCAATGTTTAGTTTTTAGTTCATAACCTTTCACAGTTTAAAAATAAATAATGTTAACTATTACCTTGAATCATACGTTAATTATTTTTAAATATTTAATTAATTATTTAAAATTTAAGAATAAAATATAATAAATATAACGTCTTTACTTAAAAACAGTACTTTAACGTTATATTTCAAAAATAAATATAATTTATTTACAAAAGTATAAATATTAGTTTACTTAAAAACGAAGTATAACCATTACCTTATGTTTAGGCTTTAGACATCTAATATAATTTAATATATTACACAAATAAGTTGTGAAGGTGAAGCTCATTCTTTAAAGGGTCATGCTCTTTGTACAGAAAATTTTGTACAGAATATTTACAGAAGCAATAAAATACCTATTTTACCCTTGCAATAAATGACCTAAATGACCCAAATACCCAATATCATCTCTCTCCCCTTTTCTCTCTCTCTCTCACACCATCAGCCCCGGCGACAGCGGCGGCGACAGAGGCAAGCGGCGGCAGCGGCAGAGGCGATGGGGCGAGGTAGCAGAGGCGGCGGGGCGAGGCAGCAGAGGCGGCGGAGGTTGCAGCAAGGCGAGGCAAGGCGGTGGCGCGACGAGAGCAAGCAGAAGAGAAGTTGTAGCGGCAAGGGAATGGGGGAGAAGAAGAAGGGGATGAACAGAAATGATATATCGTGAAAATATCACGATATTTTGATGTTAATATATCACGATATATCACGATATATCGCGATATATCATTTCTATAAGTTTTCTGTAAAAAAATTTCTGTACAAAAAGTATTTTCCTTCTTTAAAAGGGCTTAAATAAGGAGTGAGTAATGATTAATGAATACAAGGGATGACGAAGTCTGACATTTTAGTATTTATTTATCTATCTTGAAATGGGCGCTCCTCTGGCAGATAATTTTCCATATTTTGCCAATTTTAAGGTAAAAGTTTGACGTACGTATTACATTACGAGGACTTTCGTGCGAGGCACGTGCTTCCTCTTGGAAGTCAAAAGTGAAATGAGCTCCACACTGTGTGTACTTTGTACCTAGGTACCTCCGCCGCCAATATTCTATTTCTGCAAAATAAAAAAAAAATTAAAGGCGGGTTCCATTGTAATAAATATTTTTTTTGCTTTTTAATTATAAATTTTCATTAAAAAATAAGAATTAATTTTTAAAATTTTTAACTTTAGATTATGAATTTGAAATATTATATTTTATATATTCTAAATTTCTAAAAATAAATATAAAATATTAACAAATCTTTAATTATAAAACTTTTCTTTTTTAGTTAACTCACTATCACGCGCGTCCTCTATTACTTGGCCTTACGATTTTAACAGGAAATGTAAATTAGGGAACTCAGTATTCAGTTTCTATTCTTAATCACTCTCCACTAGTATGAGAGCGATTTGATATTTTTTTAATTTTTTATGATAGTCCTTACTGAGCCCTCTTTCCTAATTAGAATTCGAAAGAATCTGAAGGTCTAGAGAGTAACACCCAGTAATTTTTTCTTTACCAGTTAATTTATATCTTAGGGTATTATAAAATTATTTTTGGTGATTGCTTATCGAACTAAAATTTTTATAAATAGATTTTTAATTAGACAATTGAAGTAATAGGAAACAAGAGAACAGAGTGGTACAGTACAGTATCCCATAATAATAAAATATGCAAATTTCACCGTCTTCATATCATTCGTATTATTATTATTATTATATTACCATCTTAATTACTCTTATAATAATTTTAGGTTTCAATGTCAGATTTGGTTAACAGATGGGATGGGTTCTGACATGAAATCCAGTTTTGTTTAATAATAATTATAAGATATTTTTATTAATTATATGAGCCTTATATTTATTTATATCTAAGGGGGTGACGTGACGATGGTTATGATTAATGATAGGAAATTAGAAAGATTTTGAATGGTTTGTGAATTTGCATGTGGAACAGACCACTAAGTTCGGGAGAGTTCTTGATGCAATGCATCGATAAAAACAAATTGTTTCGGGTCCCACACGGTCCGGTCCGGTCCGGAAACCCGTGTGTGGATGCAAATATCCAAATTGCTGGTGAGCACGCGTCACCGCCACTCTCCCTCACGCGGTGTGTATTGCACCCTCCAATTCCAAAAATTTATTTACTTATTTATTTATTTATTTTTAAATGCAAGCTCACTGTCACTGGAGAGGTTCCATTGACATTGGCAAAGGCAATGGTGATGGTGGATTTTTTTAGTGCCACTGCCGACAACGAAAAATATCTTCCTTGGAAATTAAATAATTTGATGCTGCTTCTTATCGAATTTCAATGAGAGAAGATTTCTCTCATCTTTGTAGTCGGAACCCATTAGATTTTTATTATATTGTTTTTTAACACTTAATTGTCACCGTAAAGAATTAATAAAAATGTTCGGTGGCTTTAATATTTCTTTCTTTTGGGTGATATGATAATTTTTACTATAAATGATATAAGTTTGTAAAAATAAGCAAATAAGACCATATGTTACTAACGATTGCCTTCATATATATATATATATATAAATAATTGATCATCCATCTTTCTTCTAAAATGGGATCTTATTAGACAGGTCCATATATGTATATATGTATGTGGTTGCAGAAAAGCAGCAGCAGCTGATTGTACGGCGATGAATATTACCAAACTCTTCTTGTCAATTGACAACCCACCACAAGTAAGTACTGCTCCAATTGTGGGGATGTGAAGGATCATCAATTGGGGAGAGAGAGACATGGATCAAAGCGAAACCAACAAGCAACACTGACATGTTAAAATCAATTTATTTATAAATCAGCCAATTGGCGCTGACTCCAAGTGGGTGACAGGTTGATTGGCTGTCAATTCTAATTAATTAATTAAGAGAACAATGCCCTCTTTTCCTATTAAGAAGAAGGCCCTTTTGATTTGGGCTAATGAAGAAGGCGATGCTACTTGTAATTTTATTAATTATTTTTATTTCTTATGCCGTGTGTATTATACATAACACGTATTTTTTATATTTTAGAAATTATATTTATGGTGTCTTCTTAGACAGACATTAAGAATTTTGTTTTATCATTAATGTAAGATAAATGTGACAATAATAATAATAATAATATAAACCATTTAAATAAGTTGTTAGAAAATTAATTCATTTTACACCAAAAAAAAAAAGAAATTTACAGAAATTGCCAAGTCCAGTGACTCTGCATCCATGGTTTATTTGTCGGTTTCTTAGAAAGCCTGTTTTGAGAATCCCGATGACAAATTAAAGCACTGCCCCCACTAATGCCCTCCTCGTGAAATGAGAGATTCACCCATTGTTTTCTTCTTTTTTTTTTTATTTTAATAATCTATTATTAAGCATGCTTAATAATTTATAAATTAAATGATTAAATTTAGTAAAGAATCAATTTGATGGCTTAAATAATTCTATCATAATATTTACAAATCATTTTCTGTGACTTGATTTTCTATTTTAACTTTATAAAAGTAGATTTATCTATTTTAACTTTAAAAAAAAATAAAAAATCAGAGGTCGCACATTGCTGTGTTGCTTCACCTGAAAGCTATATATTAATGGCAGCACAGAGGAAGAAATAATCTATGAATGTTTTAATCGAAAAGGAGGAGAGAGAAGGAGTGATTATTAGCTAGCGGATTCACTCACCTAAGCAGAAGACTAGGGAAAGGGATTTTTATTTGTTTACATCATAATTAAATTCAATGAGAATGACGTGTAACCCATCAACACCGCATCACCACTAATGCTTAAATTATTATTATTATTATGATTAATTAATGTGATTATTATTGGCAAAGTTTGATTTTTATGTCTTTAACTTTAAGAACAGTGTATTAATCATTATTTAGATTAGAAACGTGAATTGGAGGAGAGATAGTTGAGACCCTGTCACATTTCCAAAATAAACTATTTTTAATGTTACTCTCAGTTTTTCTACAACTTCATTTTCTTTTTGGGACGCGCATTTTGGTGACAGCTGGATATGCTTCACATTTATTTTTATTTTTTTTATTTTTTATTATAAAAAATCAAAGAATTTTCAATATATAATGATGTTTGGCTAAAACTGTCACACCCTTTATATGACCCTCCGACTTCATGTACACGGACACATAGACAAAACAAATAAGATTAAATTAATCATAACTTAAGAGATTGAGGGCTCAATCTCTTAAGTTATGATCTAAAGAAACTCACTTGGAACTGCTCAGACCCAACGTAGTGAAATAGTGCTAGCCATTTCCAACACATTATAGTCCAACAAGTCTAACCAAAAATTTTGTTAACATTGCTGAAATTAATTTCACACATTGTCAGTGTAATACCTTCAGAGTCCAGAAAAGAGTAGTATATATTGAGGATAAGTAAGGAAAGAAACAACACCACCTGGATACCTTTTAAACTGAATGTAGGTAAGGAACTCTGGGATTAAGTGTGCTTGAGCTGTGAGCAGTTCAAAAATGGGTGACCCTCTAGAAAGTTCATGTAGACCCATTAGGGTAAATTGTTTCGGTCCTTCCTATCGCTCGATGAGGGATGTTACAGGTGGTATCAGAATCAACCCTTAGTGAAGGCGATTCGACGAGGGCGAGGAGTGGTGCCGGAGCTCGAGGGCCTGTATAAAGAGCGAATTCTGACAGGCTTCTAGGATGGCAGCCCCCAAGAGGAGAAGGTCTGCGACCAGTTGTAAGGTCGCATGACGAGGACGTCATGTACTTAAAGGGGGAAGAATGTAATACTCTAAGAGTCCAAAGAAGAGTAATATATATCGAGGATAAGTAAGGAAAGAAACAATACCAGCTAGATACCTTTTAAGTTGAATGTAGATAAGAAAATCTGGAGTTAAGTGTGCTTCAATTATGAGCAATTTAAGAATGGATAATCTCCTAAAAAGTTCACATAAATCCATTAAAATAAATTATTTCAATCATTCATATTACTTGATATGGGATTTTATAGCCAGTATACTCACTCATTACTTGCAAGACCTATAAATATCAGGGGCCTATTTCTCCGCCTTGTCCTTCGCCCAACATTGCGTAGTGCAAATTCTATAACTTGCAGGGTCAGTTCATTGACAATTGCCCTATTCAATATACAGATTTGATCGTTACAAGAATAATTAAATAATATAAATAGGTACTAAATTTTATATTAAATTTTAAAAAAATTATTGAAGTTTAATTTATACTCAAAACGTCACTAAAATTTAATTTAATATATAATTTTATAACTATTATTAATTGACATTAAAAGAGTTTAATAGCATATTAATGTAGCTAATGACGTAAATGATTAAATAATATAAATGGTCTTTAAACTTTACACAAAAGTATAAAATATTATTAAAACTTTATACTAAAATACAAAAAAATTAACATTTTATTAGACTCTTTTAATGATAATTAACGGTAGTTATATGAAATTATACACTAAATTAAAATTTAGTAAACTTTTGATTACAAATTAAAATTTAATAACGTTTTTATATCTTAATATAAAGTTTAGTTCCTATTTATACTATTTACTCGTACAAAATTTAACACAAAAAGGCAACTTCTCGGGACCTATTGGTTCCCCCAGTGTAGTCGCTTGCTAATGAATCTTTAGCTCCATCTTTTTCTCAGTTTGTTATCAGTACGAGTGATCTCTAGTCACTTCTCAAATGGGTGCTATCAAGAAATTTTACCGCACTCACTGCCTTTATTTGTTGTTCTTTCTTTTCAAAAACTATTGTCTTCAACTACTCCTAAAGTGCATACTGCTAATAGACCTCACATGGGTGTTAGTCATAATGGCCATATTTCCACTTTGTACTCTCACTTTCCTAGACACACATATCCTATTTAAACCTTACACTTAATCTCAATTTCGTTGGTCCACTATGTGGACTTGGTATGATTTAATTCTTTTTTGTGAACTGTAGACAGGATAGATTTTTGGGACTGATTGTAAGCATTGCCCTTACCGCTCCTATGCATTTATGGCATTCACGTCTGGGTCATGCCTCCCTTAAGGAAACTTCATCCTTTAATTTCCACCTAATCCTTTGAATGGTATACGTACGTTCAACTAGCCAAACAATCTACCGCATCTTTTAATAAAAGTGATCCTATTATAGACACTTATAGTTGGTCCATTTGATTTGACATGTTTTTAGGTGTGTATGGGGCTCCTCCCCCACTTCTACTAAGAGTGATTTTCAAATATTTTGTTTCATTTATTTATAATCATTCTCAATTTTGCATGGATTTACACGAAAAAATATGGTTGGGACTTCTAAGCTTTCCCAAATTTACATTGAGGCATTACAAAATGACAAATGCTCTAGGATATCTAGATTAATGTTTTTAGGGTGGAGCTGTTCTTTCATTCTCTCCTTAATCATCAACAATATGCATCTTTATGAATGATTGTATGGTATCTCTCCCAACTATAAACTTTTTGAAGTTTCAAGCTGTACTTGTTGTGTGCTTCTCCCAAACCATAAAACATCAAATTACAACCTTGAGTTCATTTGTGTTGTTCTCTGGGTTATGGCATTGAATGTAAAGGCTATATATATCGTTGTTGGGATCCTATTTCCGAGCAACTTGATGTTTCTTGACATGTTATTTCTTTAGGGAAATCAAATGTTTTTCTCATTATCCAAATTTCATCTCTATACTTCTTCCTTTACTTCCCTCTTCACTAATCCATCTTGTGAATTGTTACTAGCATTTCTCCTGCAAATGTCTCTGACCCAGCTCTCTTAACTCTTCACCTGCGACTCCTCTGGGTCCATCTTGGAACTAATTAGCCTAATTTCATGTGTAAATTAGCAAATCTTTAGAGATTGATTAGTTATAGTTCGGGCAACATTTTTCTATATAAACTTAACACCATTGTACAATAAACACACATAGCAAGATTAAGATATTCTCTCCAGTTCAATGTCTCTATTTCAATCATCTCACTTATGCACTTCTCCCCCATCTCTCATTATAATTTGTGTAATCTAATAATATTTTAGTATTAAATGAATCTAGATAAGATTAGATTGAGATGGCGACAAAAACTAAGATCAAACTCTTAAAAATTTAGGAACCAAAAATTGGACTAACCGAATTGGTTTAATCCAATCCAACTTAATCTCAGCTTTTTTTATTATTTTTAATATAATTTTTTTTAAAAAAAATACAAATGTCCAAACATTTAAACAATACTAGCAACCAGGGGGGGAGATCTATTGCCCCTTCTCCCTGTCCCCTTGATTGTCTCTCAAATCAAATTATGTCACCTGATCAAATTAATACATATCACTAAATAGTAATGTGTATTAATAATGATAGAAAATTTAATGTTCTTCTTCTAAAATTTATTCTGTAATTAATAGGAAAAAACTTAAATCTTTTAAATGAATAAATGAATTTTTTTCAGACAAAATATCAATTAAAAAGTATTCTGTCTAAAAAAAAAAAAATCTATTTCTTTATCTGAAAAAATGACTTTTTTTCTTGTTAATTATTGAATGAATTTTAGAAGAAAAACATTAAATTTTTTTCACTATTAATACACATTATTATTTCGTAATGTGTATTAATTTAATGATGTGACATAATTTAATTGAAAAAACAGCCAAGGAGACAATGGGAAGAGACAACAGATCTGGACTACAGCAACGAGCACCAAATACTTGTTCGTCCATAACATATTATGCACTAGACTTGTTCCTAATATAATAATACATGTCCACACTTTTCCACATTACTATATTAGGACTCCCAAAACAAGCTTTTATAGCAGATGTAAAAGTTGGATAACTCTTTGATTAGCCAAGAAAGATCAACTGAACATTCAGAGTTTTTGTTGAAGGATGAAATCGCTCAAAATCATTCAATATTTTCATATATAAACCGATTCAAAAAGCAATCAAACAAATAATTAAAAAGGCATGAAGCATACAAACATATATATAAGTGTGTATGGGTGGTGTGTTTGTCTATAGAGAGAGAGAGAAAGAGACAGCAATGGTATATATATAAAACAATTTATTTGGACTCAATCCAAAATCAAGATCAGACCGAACTGAAGTTATTCGATCTAGAATCAGACCAAGTTTTTTAGTTTGGTCATGTTTGATTTTTCAGTCCGAACCAAAATTTGAACACCTCTTGTTACAGGTTAAGTTTCAATTTTGATAGTTAATGAAAGCGGCTTAAACCATTTGGAAAGCTTGCCACGAGCTATGAGCTAAACTTTTCTCCTGAAACAGATGACACGACTAGAATGGAGTTGCATATTTATGGCCTGAGAATTGCCCTGCCTATTGTACAGAAAGTGATGTATTTACAGAAGGATCAGATAAGTTCTATTTCAAACGTAAACTGTTTAGAGACTGCAATTGAGTTTTTCCTTATCAAGAAGACAGCCTCTTCAGTCTTCATGCCCGTGGGAACCATACATTCCGGCTCAAAAAGCACCGGATTAAATAAAACAAAAGGGTGAGGCTACTATTCTTGGTTCCCTGATCCATATATAAAACTTCTATCTGCAAATATTATGTACAAGAGAAGAGACCTAGTAATACCCAAAGCTGGCCTAAGCCTTGTAGAAGCGGTCTAGTTGGAAGAATTCTCTCCCCATCTTGCCAGACGTATCAAGAAAGACAACACTTCTGATGGGTCGTGTAGAGAGTGTGATGCCATGGTGTGCCTTGGGATTGAAGACACGATGATTGGAAATCCCAATCCTTTACTCTGTAGAACCTGCAAGATGAACAAGAAATAAACAAGAACTCAAGAAGTAGAAACTAGGATTTTGGACGAAGTTCAAACAATAATAGTCAGCAACTGTTCCATTCAGTATGAGATATAACAATCGCTAATTTTTTATGGGCAAGCTCAAAAAGTTAGTTTCAAACTATCCCAACCCTTCAAAACCGTTGGTTCTGATAAAGGTAATATTTATCAGATTAAGCAAAAGAAATTATTAAAGGCACTGAACTAAGATTTGATAAGCCTCCTTGAACTGAACACAAAAAATGTGTAAGAAGTGGAGCCATAGATCAGTACCTTGAAAGCATCTTCATCAGTCTGATCGTCTCCAATATAAACAGGGAGGAAATTACTGGAGCTTGTGAATCCCAGAGTATCAAGTAAATATTCCAGTGCATGGCCTTTGTTCCACTTAATTGATGGCCGAATTTCCAAGACCTTTAAGCCTTTTGTCAGGTGAAAACATGGATATTTGGCAAGTACAGAGTGCACCGTCTCTTGTAATATGCCATAATCCTGGATATATTCAGCTTAATGTTACTTTTCTGTTATATAACTAGCTATTTACTGGCAATAACTATGCTTTTTAACAATACTAGGAACAACATTGAAGAAATCAAACTATTCAATTGCCTTCTCCTGGACATGCCGGTAATGTACAGAGATGGAGAACCTATTGTCTTCTATCACGACACCCTGTATTTCAGATGTTTTCTTCTCGAATTCTTTCAACATCTGTCAGACAAACATATCTAATTAGTCACTTTTGATATTATTGAAATGTTTTTACTCTCTTTTATTGATCTCCACTTCTTTCTGCAGCACCGGTTCAAAATTTTGTTCCAAGACACCATAAATGCCACTATGACAAGCATAGGCATACTAGTACCTGTTGGATTGCAGGCAAAAACTCCTGTGCAGGTTGGAAGATGGTAAATTCATTCCCCTGCGAGATTAATAGTCTGCAATGTCACTGGTTTTTTCAAAATTGTTTTTTTTTTTTTTGGGTCAAATTACTAAAGTTCCCGCTTGCGCTTAGATTTAAAAAATGTCGGTGACTAGAATTAATCTAAGTAAATCGACCCTACCAGTGGGCAACTTACCTTTTTATCGAGAGCTCTGGTTTGGTACTTGGCATCATAAGACTTCAGCTGCAGTGGCGGACCCCTTATATCCAAACCATGGCTTCCAGCATAGTATACCTCATCTAATTGTACAAATTCATACACCTGAATATGCAGATAGTACACATTAATTAACAATTATATAAGCTTAATTAAAATCTAGTGACTTGCAGAAGATAGGGCTCGATCTCACCTTGTCTCGGCTTCGACCACTAATTATGGCTGTTGGAAATCGCCTAGCAACTTCATGTACCGCAGAGCGCATCTGGATGTTATTTGGCATTAGCATATGTACCAAAATTTAGGATTTTGCAGCCATGGTAATTGTTAACGCAATCTATTTGTTTAAGATTATTGGTTAGACTTATCTCTTTCTTATTTGTCTATAGACGAGTACATACAACCTTATTAAGCGTAAAGAAAAATAAATAAAATTTTTATTTTCACAGTAATACTGATAATGATATCATTACCCTATCAGACATGAAAGCGCGGTCAGGGTCATTTACGATTGGCGAGAGGGTGCCATCGTAATCCAAGAACACGATGATCTTCTTCCCCTTGGCAGTGCTCATCATCCCTTTGAAACATCTCAATGCAGAAGGGTGTTCATTCTGTTTAAAGAAATCAAAGGCCAGTTATCAATAATTGACGTGCATATAGTAATTCAATATCTTAACTACTTGCAAATCTAACCATAAAATAAAAGAGAAAATAAGAACTCACCAACCAAGCGCTATAAATTGTATCTGAAGCATTCAGATCACTTGGGTCTGTTGCAGTGTGATCACCACTATCCTTGTCATGCTTAGCTTTTGAGATCGATTCAATATTTTGCCCATTGGGTATTGATCTTCTAAATCCCATTGCCCGACAAAGCTTCGCAAAGTTTCCCCTCATAGACTATATATCAACCAAAAGACAAAGGACAGAAAATATAATAAGCTTTTCCTTTCGGAAAAAGTGCAGTGTATAGTCAATTATGTATAGTTTACACAGTTTATGCTAGCTCAAACAACAAATTGATACATGAATTTTAACCAGAATGACATGCTTCATTATAAAAAAAAAATGACAGTAACTCATATTTATAAATATACAACTGCCCATCAATTTGGCGTTACTTTCCGGGTAAGCATGGCTTAGTTAATAACCCCAACTTAACGACAGACAGATCCATGGACTAAACAAGTTAAGCCCAGGAGCAACTAAGTAATGAACCTGGGCTTTATGTTACTGAAAGGCCCATCTAATCTGGGGGTCCAGAATTTTTTGAAGTAATGAACCTTCACTTGGTCATTTATTTACCGTCTGAAATTGCAACGCTTGTGAGCTTAAAATTTCCAACGCCTGCAGTGGATTTCACCGATTCACCTGCGGCAAAATGAAAATGTTTTACGGAAACAAGAAAAGGACAATTGACTTGGGAAACCAAAGCTGTCAAAAGACAAAACTGAAGAAGATAAACTGCGCCGACAACCGCTATGTCACCGTCTAACCATTGCCTAACTCGAGGGTACGTAGGTTCATGCATCTGCTTCTATTCTCCAGGTTTCTTCTCACAATGCTAACTTGTAGGTCCCACCCAGCAAGGGGAGATGAGAGAATAAGGAACGCTTTTAACTTTTATCCATTCTGGGAACAAAGGAAGGAGAGCGTTTAATTTAGGTGGCATATAATTGCATTATTTTTGTACTTCATCACAACGTTTCTAATATTTCTGGACTCAAAAGACGTCTGGAATCGGCTATCTCTATGTCACGTTGCCATGTTGCGTAGACGATGTGAATTGTAGAAATTCCAAGTGCCATGCATTTATCCCTGATAAAAGAATTACGTTTTTTTCTCTTACAAATTAGATACGTTTGTAATATTCTTATAAAGGTCCTCTCATGCTTGAACCAAAGTTTATCAGAGACACAAATTCAGCCTTAACAAACATAACTAGGGTGGTGTCATTTCTAGTCTACCCAACTGCTATATCATGCCTAGGTAATGGGCTTCACTTCTAACTAGAAAAAAAGAAAAGAAAAGAAAACAAACACTCATCTTCTTCAAATGTTTATGGTAATAAATTAAGGATGCAAATTAATGCATTACCATTTCTCAAATAATATATAAAATAAAATATTGAATAAATTAAACTCACAACTCTTGATATTTAGTATAAATACATACCATATCTTTAATTTTTAAAAATTGCTCTGACTATTTCTATTCCTTATTATTCAAAAATTATATTAGATTATTTCATAAGAAATTAGATTTATGTTACACTGAAATACTTCTAAAATTTTATAAAACTATAAAAATTGATTAATATTATTTTACCGATAAAAGGTTAATGCATTTTTTAAAATGTGAAAAGTATTACTTGTAATTTAATAAAATTTCAAGAGTGTTGAATGGAATCCATCTTAAAATATTTAACGTGGAATTTGCCTAGAACCTAGTAACTTCATAGTTGCTAATTGCTAAGAGTTGTTAGAATGTATGAACATAATGACTAAGGGAGACACTTCGCAAAAAGATAAAATAAAATAAGGGAGACATTTGAACAACCCAAACTGAGTTGACCTATAACCCAGCCACTCGACCGCCCATGTATAAGTCGGGTCAAGATGAAGGAAAAAAGGTACCAATTCCATATACAAGGGAGAAAAAAAGATGGTCACTATCAACGTATAAAAATATATAACTTCGTTTGTGTGAACAAGTTTACCAAGGTCATTGAGGTACAGGTGTTAATAAATGATTTGCAGCAAAGGGAAGCAGTAGCTTAATAAGAAAAACGTCGCTTTTGAACGAAAGTAGGACTACTTAGCAAAAAACAAAGTATGATTTGAAAAGCAAGTACACAAAGAAACGAGGTAGAAAACTACGCGATATAAATATCAAATAAGTCGGATTCGATGACTCAGGCACACGGGGTACTTTTGAAAAATTGTCATGGTGTGGGGTAGCCATCCAACCAATTTATCAGACATTGACAGGAGCCAAAGCGGGTTCAGCATTAATCAACCTACAATGAGACAACACACGTCTAAAGGTTTATGCTTTTTGGCTCCACTTTAACAACCGCCTTAATCTCATTCCAACATCTGCCAACTGATTTACCACCAAAGAGTGAACATAATACTCTCTCTCTCCCTCTCTCTCATATACATTGGATTTACATCCAAGAGTTTTCCTCTCATAAATAGAAAATGGTGTTGGATTCAGGTAAGGCCGAAAACTAAACAGAACTAATATAATTGAATCGATTTGATATAAATTTTTTTCCAGGGTGGTTCGATTCTAGATGGAAGAATCAGGGTGTGGAACGATATAGTAGCTAGTTCTTTTGTAGAAAAGTAGATAGGATCCGGATGAAAAGAGGAGTTTCCAAGAATGTGAGTGTGTTGACGAGGAATGCAATAAAAGCATTTCTGCATGCTTTGGGGGAATGAGGAAAAAGATGCCAGACATTAATTCGGTTACAACTGAGGATAAAGACAAGAAAATAGCCCAAAGCTTTAGATTCCAAAAGCAGGAATCTTAATCTTGAAAACCTTTTAGAAACCCTTCCAGGAAGTGACTGTTCAAAAGTTTTGTGGAATTCTAGTTTCTTCATCAAAGAAAGAAAGGATGAAGAGTTGGGTTTTGAATTTTCGTTTGGAGGGGAACAGTGATAGTATTCAATAATTGTTGAAGATATATATATATGGTAACATCAAGTGCAATGTATCCACGTGTTCCTGTGGATGTCAAGCAAACTTTCACCCAACCCAAGAAAGAAAACATTGATCAAGATTAACGCAGGGTATGCATGCCACATTGACTGTGTAAAATGATTTCCTAGCTAGGAATCAAAGTACCTGCCATCAGTTAGAAATAAAATCAGCTTAATTTTCAAAGAAATTACCAGGTAAACATCTACTTTCTAATGAAAAAAATAATAATATAAGAAAATTGTTTAATTTATTTTATTTTGGCATATTAAGAAAGGGAATTATCCTTCCCACTAATTTATTATTAAGAATAAGAAAACTGGACTTGGAGTCTCTCAACAATAATTAGTAGTCTCATCATTAGTTAAACCGAAAGTAAGGAGAAAAGCATGGGGTTAAATGGGGGAAACTGATTTATTATCCGACAAAAAGTACTCAAAGACAAACTTTACGTGTCGAAGAAGATGGCGATCATCAAGACGGTTGGACATTTAAGTACTAAAAAGGCGACACATACACGAGGTTGGACAATTTGGACTTGGACGCTTCAGATGCTGGAAAGCGACTTGTCAAGAAAGTTTCTGAGGAACAGACAAACAATCAACTTGGGGTCCAAGTCCCAGGAAACTACCATGAAGTGCAATATAAATTATCCTAAGATAAACATTACTGTTGCGTCAATTCCTGGGGATATAATAAGATTATTGTTGATTAGAAAGCCCCATCTAAAGTGAAAAACGTAGCCAATGCTTGTAGACTTTAGTCCGTCAACCCGTCAGTTTCCTTTCTCGGAAAGTGAAGGGAAAACTGATCCAAGTATAAATTCAATGGTCCAGGAGCAGTTAAACACAAGTGTTGTCAACAGCCCACGCCGGTCTTTCACAGTTTGGTTTTTTCGCAAGGACGCTAAGAGAAGAAAATATTATCATTAAGAGTTATAATTTAACCGTAAATGATAATATTAATGAGTAAATGTCCAAATTCAAATCTTATAATGTCAAATTGGCTCCCATTTAGATGTCAATTGATATAATTTTATTTATCAAACAAAGAAAACAGAATAATTAAAATAACTCTAGTATTGTCACTATTATGTATTTATGATCAAATGCATAACTATAATTAAATATATATATTCTTAATAACAAAGAAAGCGATAAACGCTATCTCAAGTACAAAAAAACCTTGCACTTTAACAAAAAGACCAATCAAATTAGAATTAACAAAAATGATATAATGTATTATACATATAATTAAAAATAATGAGAAGATATATGGTGTCAGTGGACTAATTAAAACCGATTGTCGTGGATGTGCCAATTCCGATGCTCACATGTTATCATAGTCGTTCATACTATCATCAATCTTAAGACTACAAATTACTGGAGTTAAATAAAGGGTTATTCAAGATTTGAATAAATCCTAACACTGTGGATGTGTAAATTCCAACCTCTGCGTTTGTTAATTATAAGTTGTCCAATGAACACGCTCCACAAACGCAAGGGTATAGATTTTGTTATGTTAGGTATCAATGATATTACTTAATAGGAAATAAATAAAATATAAAAATAAATTTAGTAATACTAACATAAAATTAAAATTAAATGCACACAAATTTACATGATTGACAAATTATGAAGAACAAAAATTTAGTATGCAAATAATGGAACTCAAAAATATAAACTATCTCACTTAACTCTAAAATTTCAGTGTACCAAAACTCACTATCTCATTGAAATTATACAACGCACGCACACACTTAATACTCTTGACTCAATTTGAGAATTATTTTTATTAAGAAGTGTAATTTTATTAATAGAGAGAACAAGATAAGTTAGAAACTCAAAATTTATTGAGTTTTAGATTGAATATAGAAATTCTTTTTCTACCATATTTGAGTTGGGTAATCCGTAATTGAACAATTAGTACATTTACAAATAAGTCAAATTAAGTAATATCTTATTCAAATTTTGATGAATAATTTTTTAAGTTTAAAAACGTGTATTAACTTGTTTGATGTTTGAATAGACCTAGAAGAAGAACTAATCATGGTAAATTAAGTCTAATCCATCGCAAAAATGTCAGACTTATTCAAATTTAATAGCTCCTCAACAAGTCAAGTTTTCAACCAACCTGAAAATATTAACTTCAAAATTTGTCTAAATTTAACTTTTAAGTCTTTAATAGACATTGAAACTCCAAAAAGAAAATATTATATCAAAAAACTAAAATTTTGAAAAAATTAATTTGTTCTAGAAGCCAAAATTACATTACATGGATATATGTTGAGTTTTTCTCTTTTTTTTATTATTTGCGTTCGTTTGCTTATTTTTCGTTTTCAAAAAAAAAACAACAAAAATAATGTTTTTACTTGTCGGCCGGAGAGTTGAGAGATAAAAAGTCAAAAACAGAATTATAAACAAACTATAGATATCCCCATAAAAAAACACAAACTATAGTTATCAAATAAGATGTTCAAATTGACTTTTTAAATTAAAGAAAAACTGAACACGACAAAATCAAAAGCTAAAACTAAAAATAAAAAATAAAAAACTGAGAGAGAAACGGTCCAAGACTCCAAGCCCTTGGGTTTATTATTGATTTATTCTGAGATCCTAATAAAATTTGAATCTACCGCGTTCCTGTGAAGATGTTTTTGTACTTTAGTGGGCTTAAGTGGGTCAATAAAGCCATCAGGCCCAGTCAAGACTGGGCCTGGGTAAACTCCACGTGTGCGTTGCATATACCGCACGTATCTACTTTTCGAAAGGAACAAAACAAGGTAACCGAATGAGCACCGCCGACGCGAGTAGATAGGCGCGTGAACAACAAACGACTCACCCGCTCATTCCGCGTCCTCAACAAATCTCCCACGCGCTCGGCCATCAATCTGACCTCTGGTGGAAGTAAAAACGAACCCCAACCGCTTTTTCGTTGTTTCTCGCCTTCACACAGGAAAAACGCACTAATAATCTCTAATCTAAACTACGCCCAAAAAGAAATATATGTATATATCTGTGGGACAGATTTAAGTCCGGTGGTCCAGCGGCGAAAGGTTAACTGATACCTGTCCTCCAGATTCCACCGACAAAGGCGAAAGAGGAAAACTCAAAATGAGCCGCCGGTGGATATGATGATCCACCTCTTCAAGCTCGCCGGAAAATCAAGAAATTGAGAGAACGGATGTTTTCTATGAAAATAAGACTAAGCTCTAAATCAGATTTATCTGGTGATAATTTCCGATTAATAGAGTTCAATGCAAGCTACGCATAAAAAACCAAAAAAAGAACAGCACTGTAACTTCTTTTTTAAGGCATAGAAAACAACAGAAAGAAGAAATAAGCAAAACAAAAGGAAGACAAGCTTGTACGAAATTCGTATTCTGCATACAAACAAAGAGAAGGAGAAATACGGAGCGGTAACGCAGAATGAAAGATCGAATATAGAACTTACAGATCTATATGCAACACTTGGGAAACCGCCTTTCGACACCGCCTCGAGATTGCCGTTAGGAGCTTGAATTGATAGGCCAAAATGAGCTCAGAAAGCAATAGAGCAAAAGAAGAGAGCCTAAAAGAGGAGGGGAGGGAATAGGGAGGCATTGGGGATTTGTATTTATAGAGAACGATCACTGACCCGGAAGTAGGGTTTAGGGGTTGGGATCGATGGGACAAAAAGAATATAAAAATCAGTCAAAATTATTGCCCCATTTATTTAATTAATATTACCGAAAATCTGGAGTTTTAATGCGACGATCAAATGACAAAATTAACCTAATTGTTGCTGTCAACTTTGGCCAATTAGTGGTGTCCCCGTTTCCTTACTGCCCAAGTAATTAAAATTAGAGATTAGAGTTGTAAAGTAGCTTCAGCTTGTTCTTTGATTGTTTCATCTAAATTTATAAATCTTTTTATTTTTGTTTGTATTTTTTTAGATGATATTCAACAGGTCAGTTCAGAACTAGGTTTAAATTGTATTTGTTTTGAGTAATTAGTTAAGCCCTGTAGATTCTTCCTCGATTTTTTTAATTTTAATTTTTTATTTAAATACTTTTAAAATTCATTAAATTAATTCAACCATAACATTTTTTTTAAAAGGTCAAAGTTTAAAAAATATACTCACTAATTTAAAAAGTAACCAAAGTTTACAGGGATTTGGTCAATTTACCTTTAATCTTATTTGTTACAGTTAATTTGGCATCCGAATTAAATAATGACAGAATAAAGTTAATAATAATATAATAATTTGATAAATAAACCAAATGCATTCTTTCTGGGTGGTTTTTCCAATTAAATCAATGGACCAGCTGAGCTCCAATTTTCAAAAATATTGCAAATCAGTGTTGAAATAATAAAAGTTTCTAAAACAAGTCACATCATTTCACCTTATTTCAAATATATTATTTATTTGGGTACACTTTTTAGGTCTAAATACACTCTTGCTTTCAATTTTTATATTGTTCTAAAATAGGTAAGGTATCTTTTACATTAAATTAAATTAATGTAAAAATATACTATTTGATATAGTTTCTAAGAAATACATTATTTGATACAAATTTTATTAAATTAAATTAATTTTTCCTTATTTATATGCTCTTCCCATTTTTAGGGACCCCAGACATAAGACTTATGCCTTGAGGCTTATATGAGAAGAGTTTTTAGCATTGACATTATGATAATTTTTAAATTTTGACAATTTTTAAGTTTTATATCATTATTTTATTAATTGTTAGTTATTAATAATTAAATATTAAAAAAAAAAAACTCGTTTATTTCCCAAAAAATTGTCCCCTTACTGTGACACCGATGTGTCGTTAAATAGCCAACTGGCATTTTGCTTGCCCATTTTTATGCTTAGACGAAATCCATTCTGGGTGGTTTTTCCAATTAAATCAATGGACCAGCTGAGCTTCAATTTTCAAAAATATTGCAAATCAGTGTTGAAAAATAAGTTTCTAAAGCAAGTCACGTCACTTCACCTTATTTCAAATATATTATTTATTTGGGGTACAATTTTTAGGTCTAAATCCACTGACTCAGCAAATATAAGAATTTAAAATGAGGCTCTTTTGTGAGATTGATAGAATTTAAAATGTAAATATTGGCAGATTTGAAATCACTCCATCCAACCACAACTTAAATACATTTTATTTCTTGAAAAAAGTCTTCTAAAATCCTTAAATATCAAATACTTTGTCGTATCTACAAAAAAAAATTTCTTACTAGAACAACGTAAAATTTGTTTGAAGTGGACAAATTAAGTGGGGATGAGACACACACAATTTCCTCCGCAAACCTGCATCAAGCAACATACAATTTACTCGATGTGAATAACATAACAATTCTCTCATATATATTGTATTATTAAGCAAACGTCAAATTTAAGCCTTAAATTTTAAAAAATATCCCTTCTAAATTTAACAAAGCATAAAATATAAATAATTTTGTTCTTAAACTTTAACTTATGAATTTCAAATCACAATAAATTGAAGTCACCTTGTTATTGCACTAAAACTTATTTTTATTTAAATTTTACCTAAACAAAAAAAATAAAAATAAAAATTGAACTACAAAATTACTAGTGTCACCCCCCTATAAAAGCTAAGTTTTTATTTAAAATTTTTAATTTTTAACTTACATATATATTACACATACATAATGTCAACCTTCTTTAATAAGATTATTATAAAGGCAGTTCCATGCAAAAAAGATTATCTAGCAATAACATTAAATTTGTTTCTTGATCTTCACATAAATTTTTGCTATATTGAGAAACCGTACTTAATACTATTTTAAGTGTTCACTGATATATGTAAAATAACTTATAAAAGCTACACAGATTACAAAATTAGTAATTGGAGGTGGCAATGTCTCATTACTAATTGAGTAATGCTAAACGTCATGACACTTAGCATTATCCTTCTTACTAATTGGAGGCCAAATGTAGAAGGTTGGTTATCTCGTAAGTGCTATATATAAAGGTGAAGAAGTAAAAACAAGGGCCATTTGACCCCACGCAAAGGCAAAGTCCCTTTTCTTCCAAAAAAAGGGTATTTAGCTTTCGGTTTTGATCATCTCAGTGCCCTTTTTCATATGAATACTGTTTGTTTATTTTTTGGATTCATTTTGATGCTTTAAGTTAGGCTAAACTAAATTCAACTATTAGTGTAGTGTTAGGAGTCATGTATGTATTAATTTTATTAAGAAGGGGTGTTTATGCCAATCATTTTAGAATTTAAGGGTTTGCTTGTTCATTGTATAGAAATATTTTTAATTTTTTATTAAATGGTTGAATCTCCAATTATAAAATATAAAAATAATTTTTTTAATTATTTTTAAATTTATAGTTAATAATATAAATTGGAAAACATAAAAAAAAATTGTTTCTAAAAATGAATGTTATTAATTTTTAAAACATAAAAAGTTACACTAAATTTAATTATTATAAAATTAAAGTTAAAAATTAAAAAAATAATATTTTGACCCAAACATTTTTGTTTGAAGTCTTTAGAAAAATTTGCTCGCTCAAGCCCAACTGAACCGAAGCCCAGCCCAATTAAAGCTTACTAGGATCCTTTACAAACATTCAAATCAATTATTCAATCAAAAATTAAAACTAAAATTAAGAAACAGAACAGTCCTCACATGTGAACAGGCAGGCAGGCCTAAAGTATTGAATCGATGGAATACCATGTGATTAATAAGCATTCACGTGATACATGAAATTATATTGCTTTTGCTTTTCATGTCATGTTATAATGAAAGGTAGTAATAAATCTTAGAATTCATATAATTTTGGAAATCTACATTAATCTTCAAACAACTACATAATCTCTTCATTCTCTCAATGTTTTATTTATATTGATCCTTAAGAATCACAGTTGATTTCTCTTTATTAGAGATATCAAATAAATTAATTAATTAGTCTGATTCATATCAACTCGTAATTTGACAAGTTAAGACAATCCAATAGTCTTTGGGCCTTAATTCTAAACTATCATACATTTTATAATATAAAATAACTTTATCTTAAAATTAAACTTTTAATATATATTATATATAATCAATTTAGTTTTTAGCCACATAAAGGCTACAAAATGGTTGCAAACTGGTCGTGTTCTAACTTCTAAGATTGTTCCTGTCAAAATTAATATTGTAAATCAATAAAATTGTTATTACCAATTGTCGGGCCAAAACAATTACATGTAATTTGACTCGTTTAACATCTCTTCTACTCCTCATAGGGGATGTTCAAATTTTATGTTGGATTAAAATAATTAGATCGAAGACTGAATAAGTTCGATTTGAAAATTCATTCTTCCGTTTGGCCCAATTCTATCCTAGTTTGAATAAAAAATTCAATAAATTACTATATATGTGTGTTAATTACTCAGCAATACAACAATACATATGCTGTATAGTTGCTGTAAATATAGAAATATGTACTGCAGCTGTTTTATGTATTATTGTTTTTCTTGCAGTGCATGCGCTGCTATATTTACAACAACAATACACCAATAGTATATGTAGCGTTGCACGTATATACAACATGTTGGATGTAATATGTTATCTAATACCAAAAATATAACATACAATTGAAAAAGAACTAAAAAAAAATACTAGAATCTATAGGCATCTGGATCTCCCTTAAGCCTACTAGACAAATATTGAGATATCAAATTAATACGTGAATCAATACAAAAATATTCATGTGTTTTAACCATGTGCTTTCTTTTTCTTTGCAATAACTTTAAATGAGAGAGAAGAACTTAAAGATTTTCTTTAGTAAGTTATCCCATAAAATAAATGATCTAATAACTGACATACTCTCTACACTTTTCCATGTCACTCATAATTAAATGGCCAGATGGACCAATGCTTAAGAAATTGATTGAATCATTTAAGCGAGTTTTATTGATCAGATCATTTCGTTTTTCATAACTCAAAATTTCAATTATTGGTAGACTATTTACATAAAAATTCTAACACAACATGATGCATGTTATATATACATATAGATTTAATTGGATTAGACAGGATCAAAACTGTTCACTCTACTCCGGTCCTACCCTTATATCCAATCTGAAATTTCTTCCAATTCCAGTTTCTATCCAATTCGGTCTAGGCCCAATTCAGTCTGATCTAGACCTATTGAATAGCTCTACTCCTCACCGATAAAGAAGAAGATCCGACGGCTGCTTTTCTTCCACAATGACCCAATGGCTCACACAATCTGGAACCAAGACAGTGTTGGCACCATAGAAGCTCCCTCTACATCCTGTTGGTGAATATAGATTGACAAACGACCTATATACTACGAAATTTACCATTAAAGGCAAAAGAGAGAGAGAAAAAAAAAAATCAATGATAGAAAGGCTAACATAACAAGAAATCAATCCAACATGAGGCTTAGTAGATTTCGATCCAACCCATACATATTAAACAAAAAAAAAAACATGACAGTGAAAGAATATTTCCCGTTTCATCAGAAAAAAAAAAAAAGAAAGAATATTTCCCCTTTCATCGGGAAAAAATAAATAAATAAAGAACAAAAAAAAAGAAATTTTGTACTAAATTCATATTTTTGTATATAGAAAACTTGAATTAACTAAAATTTATGCAATATTAAAATGAGATAATAATTAAAACATAACTAGACATAATTTTCATATTTAAAATGGCATATTTTTATATTTATTTATTGAAAAAGTATTTCTTGATGATTTATCATTAATAAAAATATCATAACTTCAATATTTTCCTTATCTTTTAAATTCAATAATAGCTGTTATTTTCTATATAGAAATATGTTTTATTATTTTTAGTAAATAAAATACAAACTAGAAAACATATTAATAACTATATTTATATTTTGAGGAAAATAATATATTAAAGTAATATCATTACTTTATATATAAAGTGACATAAAAATGGTATAAGTGAATATGTGTATATATAATAATTATATATAAAATAGCATAAAGATGGCATAAAGTAATATGTGTGTGTATAGATATGTATATTTAAAGTAATATAATTATATATAACGAAAATAATATATTAAAATATTATCATTACTTTAATAGAAAATAGTGTGTGTGTGTGTGTGAAACAAACAGCTGACTAATAACACTGCACTAATAGTCCAATCAAGTTTAGCTCATCCAGAATGACAATAAATTGCATTTCCGTGTACCAGTTGTCAAAAATATTTAGAATATTAATGCATCAAATGAATATGGAAAATAAACAAACAGCGTTCATATGAGATGGCATTGAGTTGGCCAAAGCCGGATACTCTTTAGGAAACAAAAAATAGTCTGTGTGTGCCTAACACACATATCATTGTCCAAGCATAGTTACTCAAGTGTTAAATGGATCCCCACACAAACAACAAAAGCAAACTACTTCCTGGTCAAGGAACATGATGTGGCAATCAAGATATAGTGCAAAAATGACTGAATGTGCAGTTGCATGGGAAGTATCAGATAATAGAATCACAAGGAACAGACAAGAAGATGGATTGCAAATCACGTATCAATCACAAGAACAATCATCTTTCCTGATAGATGAAACATCCTAAGCTACAACCAAGTCAATCAAAGAAAAAACAGAAAGACAATCATGCCAGATAAAAGTATAACGATAGGCAGATCATTTGTGTGCTTAACTGCAAGAGAGCAACAGCAAAATGCTTCACTGAGAAAATGCATTTTTTTATGCTGGTCTGTTGAAACTATAAAGACAGGAAAATAGAAGCAACAATCCCTAATTTAGAAAGCAGATCCAATTGGCATGAGGGCATTCATATTGACCAATATAAAAGAAGAAAGAACCATGTACTGTTATCATGTAACCTATATTCAATTTGCAGACAAAAATTTGTGTTAGACATGATTTGTGGATGATAAATTCAGAAATTCTATAGTTCCAACTTACAAAGCCAAAAAAACTAAGAATGCCAATATTAACCTGTAGGCCACTTTGTGCGAATGTGCTAAAATGTCTTCTACTTTAAATTCTAGTGAGGCCAACAAAAAGAAAAAACCCAACTAACAGTGCGTTTTAAGCAAACCTTGAAAGTCTGCCCCAGCCTTTTTGGCATCATCGATTATTGCTGCTTCTGCTTCTACCTCATGAAGCCTGTTGTTTCACCTTGGTTTCTGCATTGTTTCCTCCCAATTCTTCTTCCTTGGCCTTTTTCACGTTTATTGCAATCTCATCAACCTTAGTTTCTGTAGTGCTCCGCAACATCTCTTTCCCAGCGCCATGAACCTGTTGTTTCTCCTTGGTTTCTTCATTTTTTGCTCCCAACTCTTCGTCCTTGGTCCTTTTAATATTTTTCCCAATCTCATCCACTCTACTTTCTGTAGAGCTCTGCAACAACACCTTCCCAGCTTTCCCATGATTTTCCTCTATTGTCACCGCATTACCTTCCACAATGACTTGAAGAAGTTCCAAAGGGGTAGCTGCTGGATCCAGCTCTTGGCAGCCTTTAGGAGCATTTTGAGCTTCAAGGCCGGTCAGCAAATAATTTGGAACCTGATGAGAGAAGCGGAACATCTCCTCTTTTGGTATTTTTCTTACTTTCTCAGGGTCCATATCTGTACAAAATACTGTCCTGAAACCAGCAACCTTAATAAGAGGAGCAACAGAGACACCTTGATCCTCACTATAGTCTTCAAGCACTTCCACCATGTCATATTTGTGTATCACTTCATCTGGGGTATGTGCATTCCAATTAGGAGACCAGTTTCTGTAGAGAGCCCACACATCCCCCCTTTTGGGATATATACAAATGGTCCCACGTGGACCCTTTTCCCACTTAACTTTGTGGGAAAATGAATTTAGAGATTTGTTCATCTCATATTTTCCAATCCTAAGATCCCCACAAGTTTTAGTGAAACCAGAACCTACCCAGTCTATTGGACCAAATTCACTGTTGGTTTTTGAGTTAAGCCAACTTATGCGCATCTTGAATGGTTTCAAGGATATTACCTTATGAATCATAGCATAGAACCGCGGCATGCCATCATCATCGTCATAAGCAGCCCACACTTGGCTATCTCCAAAAGAACTTTCTGACCGGTCCAGGTCAAAATCATGAAAATCAGGATCTGGGACATTAATTGATAGTAGTTCTGGGTTCTGTTTCCCTGTATCATCAGCAGAAGTACTGGTGGAACGTTTCTTGTCTTGTTGTCTTTCCTTGGTACGGGAAGACACTCCATTCCCATTGAGTTCATGCATGTTATCTTTCAGAAAGTTTTTCATTTTCTCCTTTTCTTTTACCTTCAGCTTCTCTTTCTTTATTTCCCCAGCCTTTGTTGGAGTCTCTGAGTTCCATTCATTCAGCTTCTTGGAAATTTCTGTGCAAGCTTTTTTCATCAGCATGTTCCGCGTTTCAAGCTGTGTCAACTCTCTGGTGCTGTTAGGCTTGCTATAACCTCCAGAAAAGCCATGGGCCCTATCAGTTTCAAGACCACCCTTTCTGAATCTAAATACGCCTCCCATACCTGCTCCACCATTTCCCATCTGTATATGACTTGCTGTGTTCCCTCCATTACCATTACTTATGCCATCTAGCCCTCCCCTCTTTTTCAAATGCATCTCCCTACCACCACCAGCCAGTGCCTCCTCGCGCTTTCTCTTCAGCTTCTCATTTTCCTGCTGAACAACATTTGCAGCTGCAGGGGGTGAGACTGTTCTTGCCACACCCGCTGTTCTTGCAAAAGAACCCTGCTGGATGTTTGTGCCGCTAAATAAAATTGGCCTTCCTTGTTCTGGATTTTGAGTAGCTCCAGCATATCTTCCTGGATCAAATCTATTACCATAGGGAGCATGATGATTTGGGTTTTGATACCTTTGCTGAGATGGTGAACCAGATGGGTTAGAGAAACTGGCAGGCGGACCAGTTTCTGAAGCCATGAAAGCTTGACGACAGTTGGGGCAGAGGAGATTATGGTTGAGATAAATCCTAAGGTACTCATAGTGCATGCTGCATCGGTGGCAGATAGTCCAAAATGTATCAGCTCTTCGATGGGACGTACCAACTGAAGTAGGCCGCATCTGAGCAGTATTGGTCTGCATCCTTGCATTTGATGATGCTCTATTTGAGAAATTGTGAAAACCATTTGCAGTTGGAGGTGCTGAAGGACCTCCGCTCTGGACTGGAACTTTCTGATGGAACCCTTTTGAACTTCTCCGTTCATTATAAGCCAACCTTTTTGCCTTATCAGACAACAAACTCCACGCCTCAGAAATAAGCTTAAATGCACCATCTGCTCCAACAGATTTGTTTTTATCAGGGTGAAGCATGAGAGCCAATTTTCTATATTGTTTTCTCACTGTGTCATCATCCGCAGAGGGATTTACACCAAGAATGCCATACCAATCAACTTCCCCACTTACTTTATTTTCAGCAGCAATATAAACATCAACAATTGTCAACATTTGGGAAAGACCTTCAAGCCCAGGATATAAGGATTGAGCTTTCATGGAAAATTTCTTTGCACCACCAAAATCCTTCTCTGTTAACTTTCTCTCAGCAATCACTTTTGCCCTAACAGCCTCATCTTTATTGCACTCCATAATCCGTAGTAGATCCCCAAAGCTCACCAGGCTATTTCTCTTTGCGATATTAAGGACCCAATAACATCAATCTCAAAAAGGAAGACAGGACTAGACAAGTGTCTTACACCACGACCTATCAAACCTCCTGTCTTTTAAGAAATAAGCACTTTCCTGATGAAACAAAAAGGTAAGCATACTCATTTGCAGAAAACTCATAAATTAGGGAAAGAAACAAAGGAACAGAGTCTGTCAAATGAGAAATCTAAACAATAACTCGTACCATTATCTATACACTACTAAAATTCTAACACGACCCAAAAGAATCTTGGGTCATAATTGCTGTCTGACAATATTTTAACTTTTGTGCAAAATTGCAATTGCAATTTGATTTGGCTCTTTAACTCCATTGATTTAGTTAACTAGTTTGGCAACAAAACTCAACACATTGAATGAGGCGATTCATGATGCTACGTAGGATGATTAAATTTGCATTGTACTAACTTTCACAGCAACAAGAGATTAATATGTCATAATATAGACTGCTAGTGAGAAAATGCACTAGTTTCATTTAGATTGCAGACATTTATCAATATTTAGGAGCTCCAAATTTCATAAATAGGATAATTAAATTTGCATTGTACTAACTTTCACAGCAACAAGAGATTAATATGTCATAATATAGACTGCTAGCGAGAAAATGCACTAGTTTCATTTAGATTGCAGACATTTATCAATATTTAGGAGCTCCAAATTTCATAAATTTAGGTAATAACTACTAGCCAGATCTATACACCTTTTTAATTGTTTAGAGAATCCAAATTGCATATGCAAGAAGGACGCCAGTTAGTCTCATTAGCCAGAAAAATCAGCCACTAGAATACTTAAATTCCGTTTCTGATCTCAAAGAAAAAATGGAAAATTGTTCATAAAAGTAGTGCTTTCTCCAGTAACAGAACTTGCTTCAATCAAATGCATCATCAATAACAGGTTTTGTATACATTTGGAACCAGCAGTTATGAACTTGGATTTCACATCTAGTTGGCAGCATTCTCCAAGTGAAGCTACTTGCGAAATGCAAACCGTTTCATATCGGGTTACAACACGACAAAAAAAATTCAAACGGCAGAATTCGACACCGATCTATCTAAATTGAAGCACCATAACGACTAAAAACGGCCAAATTTCACCAGTTCTCAATCCATCCTGAAACCCTAGAATCAGTGAACAAAAATGTTCTTCGCGCTATAATTCGAGAGACAAGTGAAAGAAGAAGAGATACCTGTATGATAAGGAGCAGATATGAATCAACTGAGGTGATGTTGCTGCCTTGACCTCGCCTTTTCACACGAACTTGAGATTGGAAAAGGCACAACGAGAAGCGAAGCTTCGGTCAAAACCCATCAACCCTCAAGAGGGGAAGGCGAAATGCTAAAAAAATGAAAGAACAAATTAAATAAAAAAGAAGCACCGTTCGGTTTTTATGTTTCTTGCTTCCAACTTTTGCTAACCCTAACTAGGGTTGCCTTAACTAAGGTTTCCTTTTAACCTGAGTTGGCAAATACAATCCCCTTTCTTTCTCTAAACATGATAAAAAAAAAAAAGTGTTCCCATAACCCCTTTCCTTAAAATGTGAGTCCGCCTAAATATTTTTATTTTAAATCCGTTAGTATATACAAATTATATTATATTTGTATTTATAGTACATTATTAAAAGTTGGGAGTTGATGAAGTGAAGAAAGCATAAAATTTTCATCGCTCAAGTTACCTTTCTCGAAAGACAATATTTGTATGCCTATTTTTTATTTTAATAAAATTATTTAAAATCCATCTCAACAATTTTTACTTAATTTCTTATACCCTGTGGTTATTATCTTCAAACCTTCTAAGTAGTACAATGTGATGAAGTTGTATCAAACCTTTTATCATATAATAATCAAACAAGGAACATCTACCTTTCTAGCTCTTTGATTCCATCAAAGAATGATGGAACATGATAGTACAAGTCATTTACTCTCTTTTTTTAAAGTTTTTTGGCGACCGAGAGGTGGCTGTATGTGGGTATTTCTTTATGTTGAATAAAAATCTCTTAAATCTACAATATATTCGTACCCTTTTATCATCCCTATCCCTGTGGTTTATTGTCTGAGTTCGCTGGCATGCAGCAGAAACTAAACCATATGTACTGTCAGCAAAAGATCGTTGAAAGCACAACTGCACAACAGTCTCAAGTACGGAATTCGCAGCCGGAACATATATAACTCACGGAGTGTTTCACGTACTCCACTTTGCGTATTAGGTTTCCTGTAATTGTTTTTCTCTTTCTGCTTCGTGTGTTTAGCTCTTCGTGACTTATGCTGGCCGACCGTTTTAAGCTTGATGTGCTTCACATCAACGCAATAGATTCCTCACCTCACCTGTGACCCACCAAAACGTGGCTTTGCCTGATATGCTTAATGATGATATTGGTACCACGTAATAGTAGTTCAACTATTTTCTTTCGAAGGTGTAAATAAATGTTGAAGAAGAACTCGCCACCCTAGGCAGGCATGCACGGATGGATTTGGTGCAATAAAACTAGGGGAAGAATATTTCGAATAAATAAGCTTTTAAGTGTTTCAGCATAGGGGTCCATCGGGGGGAGGGAACCCGACATTAGCTTCTTGATTTCATAAACATTTGACCTGCCATGAACTGTTGTCGGAATAATTGATAATATCATAGGTAAGAATGAAGCAAATTTTTCCTCTTTCTTTTCTCTTTTCTGGTGGAATACAGGTGGCGGAAAATAGATGCATGATTACGCAGATTGCCCAAAATGATACCCCTATACCGCCAGGAAAACCATAGATATATAAAACTGTACTAGAATAAACAGTAGTTACAGACCATGTTTGCAAGATTTTGAAGGAAGAGAAGACAAAAAAGGAGGAGAACTAGAAACAAACCAATGAATAAACAAATATCCCCCTTGCAGACCGCGGGTATAGCATGTCAGATCTCAAAGCTTGCATTACCTAAACGTTCAGAGGTACTCCACATGAAATGTTAACTAAGTCTCTATTTCTGGTCCTGTGGATTAGCTGCCTCGGCCGGATCAACAGACTTGACTGGAACAACTGGATCTGCTGGGTTGGCTGGAATGGCCAGATCGGCTGGGTTCACTGGAACAGCCTGATCTCCTGGGTTCGCTGGAACGGCCAGATTGGAAGCGTTGGCTGGAACCGCCTGATCAGTTGGGTTGGGTGGAACAGCCTGATCGGCGGGGTTGGGTGGAATAGTTGGATCAGCTTGGTCATGGTGAAACCTTACCACGATACAGGTGATATTGTCAGCACTGCCACGAGCATAAGCAGTCTCTGTTAACTTTCGGGCTGCAGCCTCAGGTTCTTCTTCAGTCAGGGCAAGCGACACAGCATCCTGATTACAGGGCAGCATAACATATGGTAAAATGAATGGTCTATTTTGTAGATTTGGATTCCTATTCATTGCTGCATTATTGCACGGACCAACTGTACAGTACAAAAAAGAATGCTACAAGTATCTCGCTTTATGTACAATGAGAATTATCATGCAATTTCTTTCTGATTAACTACCAGCAAAATTCTAAAATATAAAACTCTCTTCAAACAATTTGCATGTCTGCATCCAAGGAGTCTTAGCAAATGATGGACTACCAGCATATTACAAAAACTAATTGTCTAACAACAAAAAGAGCTAGATTCTGGTTATTCATCAAAAGGCTGACGGCTTACCTCGTTGGGTACCACATCCCATAGTCCATCACTGGCAAGCACAAGCAATTCATATTGTTCATCAAGTTCTTGATCCTGGAAAACATGTGAAAAGTTCTACAAAAATCATGATCTTGAATTTGAAAAAGATGGAGAGGAATCAATGACTCATGCCATACAGACTAAACTGCAGGTGAGCTCTATGCCATCCTCTATTTGTAAAGCGCATTTTTAGACTGCGACTACTTACAAACGTGGAAAAGAGATTGAAATATCTAGGTAAACAGTATACTTTCCATTATAACCTGGTTATTAACACATTCCTTAGCTGTCTGTCAGTGGATAAAGTTTTGAAATAACCAATGCTGTAAATACACAGGTTAACGTAGCAGGTTTACATGAGTATATAACAAATATCGACCATTTTCAAGGACCAGTGACCTACAAGTATAAGATGCAGAAGTTATGCAGACATGATTCTCCACACTGAACAAAAAATGTGATATCATGAATAAATGTCCAAGGTCAATTTAGATGACGTATCATTGAGAATGCACGCAAATGTCAGGAAGAAGAGCGAATCATTGAGAAGTGCCAACTATATGGTAACTAAATGAATCATAAAGTGACCAATACAATGAGTTATTCTGGTTAAGTCCCTAAATTTTAGAATAAATAATAAACAGAACGAACCCCCTCCCCCCAAAAAAATAAATAAATAAAATAAAATAAAATAAAATAAAACAAAAAGAGAAGGGTGAGAGGGGGGGGGGGAAGAACAGCAGTATAAGAAGCAGTGGTAAAGAAAACAACCAGATGCACGTAGCCAGGAGAAAATGTTAACATGATTAGGTGGCAAGCCAAGAAAAGAGCAAGGATAACACCCTCCTAGAAGCATTAACCAACAATAAGATGATACAATATAGCTACAGGGGATTTGACATGGGCAAAACAAAAACTAGCAAGATAAGATTTAGCCAAAACAATTGCATTGTTAAGCTGATCGGCAAGCGCAGAAATTGCATTGATGAAGGGACAAGTACATAGATACAAAAACATTTGACTACATTACTGGCTTTCCTACTTCCCTAGAAACCCTAAGTAATGAATTCTGGATGAAAATATCACAGTTATTGTAGTAATTGGATGGTTTTCCCCTCAGAACTAAACAGCATGTATACAAATGGATTATTGTCGGTAGTCCAATCATTAGGGTAATATTAACACAAACTTCATACATCCTAAGAGAATAAAAGATCAAACGGTTCCGATAACAACCAAGCAGCAAATATGTTAGGGAGGAACCCTCTACATGTACTTGGTATGATTTTAAATAACTGTAAGATATTGCAAACATCTCAGCAAAAAAAAAAGAAAAAAAGATATTACAAAGGAAAACATTCATAATCTTGATTAGCCTACCATCAGTTCTAAAACAAGTCAAAATATATTGGAAAAGACAACCTATAATTTCCCAGAAATGATCAATTTCAACATCTCTGAGTATATCTAAATACCATTTGTTTGTATATGCCTTTGCTTATAGTTGATGTTGAGGGACTTCCAGATGCAATGGGTGCTTCAGAAAGCCTCCAAAGAAATTGAAAGAAGCCAGCACATGGCTTTTATATTAGGCAAGAAACTAACACAGGACTACATGAAAATAAATTTAAGCAATAAATAGAATATACAAAAGATTAAAAGATATAGAAAATACTGAACAAATTATAGTAGGGTGTCCACATTATTCGAGGTTCCTCGCTTTTATGAGGGTTGGAGGGGGGATCATTTTTTATAGGCGGCCTTACCCCTGCATTTTTTGCTAAGAGGCTGTTTCTATGACTCAAAACTGTGACCTCTAACCATAAAGGAACAACTTTATCATTGCTATTAAGGCTCACCCTCAAATAATAATTAAACATCCAAGATCCAAGACAAACATGTTATTGGTTCTCAGTTTTCACCCAAGAGCCTAATCTTTACATTAGGCATGGGATTATAAATGTTGCTAATCGGTCGCAAATTTCTTTCTTTTTTTTTTTTTTTATCTTTCTTGACATATGATATAACTTAGTAATATTATAGAAAATAAAGGAAATTTTTCACTGTTTAGTCAAATTAATTTCATCATTAATGCAGGGGAAAAACCATTTCAAAAGAAAACTACCATTTCAGTTGTCATGTGTTCCACAAAAGAAATGTCATTTGGGATACATGCCCACAAAATGAAATAAGAGAAATGAAATGAGGACTTTTGTGTTTATTAACTTTCTAATCGAAACACATTGACTAACAGGCAACAAAATAAAAGAAGATATAAAAGAAAATATCAATGAACTAGAGTATAGACAAGAAAACCAATCAGGGAAAATAAATTGGATGTTTGAAAAAGATAACCTGGATCTCAGGTTCTGCCACAACAAACTGCTTTAACATGCGGTTGCCAAAAGCACGGGACATTGCTAAGACACCACCAACTCTCCAAGTGCCTGATAGAGAATGAAAAGAGGTTCTTACATAATAAATAGACTTTGTTATCAATGGGAAATATGCACTAGAAATTGGGGTCATAAATGAAGAGATAGCAATTTTGGCCTGGCAATATACATAGATAATTTATCTAAAATAACTAGTCATAGGGTCTACATAGACAAAATACAGTCAATTTTTGGGACAATATGGATGAGATCTCCGAAGGCAAGTCCAGCTGAGAAGAGTCAGAAGACTCCAATTAGTCACAATTTCACCAAATCCAAATATGTGACATGTCTATGTTCATCTACAATCTAAGTTCAGGAATTACCTAACTTTTATGAGTCCCAGAGAGTGCATTTAGAAAAACAAGAAGGAAGCCTTCTGAGTATGAAAAAATCCAAGCAATTACATAATAGCATAACTAGAAAAGAACGCCGGGTGGGGTCCACTGACAAGTATCTATCAGAATACATAATAATATAAAGAGACTTCGACTGAGACGTTGACACTTCCATAGCCCCACAAAAATACTGTATATATTATATACCATTTATTGTAAGAAGTAGAACTTACAAGCTTAGGCCCATCTACCAATGACTCAACCCAGTAGGATCACCAGTTGTAATATAAAGAAACACTCTTCACAGTCAGCATGCAACTAGATTGCAGATCACTAATAAAAAGGAACCAAATTTTACCTGCCCACATTACAACACCTCCAGCACTTTCAATTCTTTTCCGCTCATCACTTCTGTTTGGTTTATGATCCTCAGAAAGAGGAATTGCTGTCATGAAGAAAGAAAGAAACTGCTTTAAGAAATTATAGCTATAACTATATCTTCCCTTCCCATTTTTTTCCATATATAAGATGACATGCATCACAATAAAATTAAAAATAATTCAACCAATGGCACACCAAAAATTAGACATGGCAAGATTAACTTCAAAGTGCATCATATAAGCTAAAAGGACTATTGTAAATCAACTGCTATGGAAATTAATTGAAATAGCATACTTATGGAGGGTATTGTGTGAATAACATACATGTCCAACCATGCTTTACACATACTCTAACCCTTTTTTGTTTACTTATAACTAAGCTCACATACTAGGCTAGTAGAACTTAAGTAATTGAGGCTTCACATTTCCTCTGTACCTCAAGTCAGTTGCAGAGGTCACCAATTCTAAAACTGTAAGATATACACAAAGACAAGACCTTGAATTTCCTGAAGATCAAATTTCCCCCTCTCTCTTCCCATTTAGTCTGGAAACATGCACCATGACCTGAGATTTCCAGCCCCCCTCACACACACAACACCCCCCCCCCCCAAAGAAAAAAAAAAAAAATCCAATAAAGTTCAAGTGGATAGTGCATTATTATGTCTGCTCTTTAGTTCAAGTTGAAGAAAAAGAAAAAGACCGCTATTCAATTAAAATAAACCATGATCTTCCTAACATGCTTCAAAATTGCAATCCTATTGAATACCCAAAGGCCATCCAACAACCATTGCATCCTAGAAATTCCTTTCATCAATTGAAACTGTTAAGAGTCTAAATTAAATAAGAATAAAGAAAAATAATGATCAAAATAAGGTGTGAGTGATAAAAACAAGTGCTAGATTTTAACCCCAACAAAATTCATAACCTTATTTTTTATCTGCAAATTTTATAAATGCAGTTGTATCTCTATATCAAATTGAGTTAAACTAAGTGAAATAACACTATTATCTTCCTGCCACACAGTTTGAACCACATATATTTCTGAACATTCACTCTTCATCCCTCATTTCAATTTATATTTTATGTTCTTAAATGGTATCAAAATAACTAAAGGTCTCTACTTAAAACTCATTGCCAACTAAATATTAAATTGCTGTATGCACTGTGACTAGTTATGCATGATGATGCATTGAGAATAAAAATAATAATATTATAAAAAAATGGTCACTCCGCTCTGATTGCTTACTTTTAGATGAATTGATGGTAAATAATTTAATAGATGCTATATCATTCACAATAGCTGTTTCACATGAATAGTCATCCATTTTTGTTCTTCCTCATAATTGAAAAAGCTATTAAATTTAAGTCATTACCTCAAGATTGATCTTGTTATGTTAAACCTCCTGATAATCTAGAAGCTTCTTGACCATCAGTAATCACCAAACGTAAAAGACTATATAATCTGAAAGGTACCTTTGCCTGCCTTTGATATAACAGTCCGTGAATCTCCAACATTGGCAACATATAAATGGCTACCAACCAGAACTGCTGTGGAAGCAGTAGAACCATCATCACGGTAAGAGTCTTTTTCGGACTCCAAGAAATCCATGTCAGTCTGCTGATATGTTTCACCTGCAAGTTTCCACAATTATCAGGTCAAACACAGTATAGTAAAAGAGTAACATAACCAGGATCCAGTGCTCTGAAACCAAAGTATAAGACAAATTTGAATGTCATTTTGACACTAGATCTGTAAATTTTGACATGTTTCACCAGAAACTTTACGGAAGTTACCAGGTGAAACATGTCCTAATGGGTGAAAAGTGACCTCTCCAGAACCCCACATCCTGCACGATAGGAGATGACATGGATATGAATTCATCTTAACATTCACATTATGTCCTAATGAACTTCTACAACATTAACCATTTTCAACAGCATGACACAGTGCTCTACTGCCAAATAATATGCTCCAAAAAAATATATAAGTAATTCTTCACAAGTGAGTTTGAGAAATTTGTCTTACTTATAGCCAATTTGGTGTTGGTTAGAAATTGAGAATGCTTCAGAAGATTCTGAAAGAGATGCTCCTTTAGAAACTCAGCTGCACGAGAACCACCATGACCTGTTACAGCACATCATAATTGCAAATAAATACCCCGCAATCTAAGAGCAGCCCACTACCTAACTGTAACCATTCAATTAATAATATTCGTTGTCTAACAGATGCCCCCAAAATCAATACTGCAGTAAAAATAAATTTTTATCATCTTTCTCCATGCCAACCTTCCAAGCCTGAGCCATTAATAGCATCGACTACATCAAAAAGCCCTATATTTGCTCCAGAAGTCTAGGTATCCTGCCATTAGTAAGAATGATCATAAACTTCTATGAAGATACAGCATAAATATATTCCACTTTTGCCAGTCCCTTCTCTGCCAGACCAATGCAAGTTCAAGTATTTTTGGAGTCTGACAAAGTGCAATTTAATATTCCCTCCCTCAGGTGTTGAAGTTCCACCATGCACAACAATAGTCTTGCAACTCTAGCCTCACGGAGGATGATGGTGAAAGAAAATCCAACATAAGATGTAATAGTTCAAACTTGAAGGCACAAAATGGAAAAGTTCAAATTGGTGTATCATATTTAATATACAAGATAAAAAATACGAAAATAGAAAACATCATAAAAGCCTAACCGTCAAATATCCCAAACATGCAGACTGTTTGCCCATTGATTTTCGAAGTTCTGAAATCAAAGAAATCCTCCATGCTAACTCTCTTTCCCCTAAAACTTGAATATCCGCAGCTCAATTTTCCATCTTCACTGTCAAATCAGAAACACACAAAAAAGTAAACCATCAGCAAACTTAGAACAATAGTTAGATAAGAGCACAAATATATACATTCAGAACTATAGAACCTTAAATCCAAAGCTTGAATGTGTTACACAAAATATATAGCACTACACATGCAAATTTCATATGGACTTGATTCTAGAAAGTAGAGAAAGTGCAGCAAGGGGATGCAGAGTTGGGAGATACTAGACAGGGGAATGATATTAAATTCTGTAAATCTTGGAGAAATAATGGAAGTAAAAACATTTTAAGAAGATGATTAGTCAAAGAAATATAGATACTTCCATTCCATCCCTGGTCTAGCCAGGCTATCTCTCGAGAAGAAAGCAATCATATACCCTCACTTTTCTCAGCAGGTAAATGATAATTACAACTGTTAAATATATCAGAAATTGTTCCTTCCAGTGCAATACTAGGTATTTGATGAAAGACACCAGACATCCATCCACGCTACAGAAGATAGTGGACCAAACCCAGGCCTTTTCTATTGTCCAAGCAGTAGCTCTTAGTGCAAATTTTCTTGAATATAGATCACACCCCCCTTGAAACATTTTAATGCTTGGATTAAACCGACCAAAAACAAAAGAAAGGGGGGGAAGAAACAGTAATATTCCAAGTAGCCAATCTTACCTCCCACATTATGCAAACTACTGCAAAAAAGTATCAAACTGAAATGCCCACATAAGCAAACAAAATACTAATTAGTCATCACTCCGATGTCTTCGGAAAGGTGATTGCTACGTTAACTTCCAAAAGACAAAATCCGTTAAACTAGAGGCCAATAAAGAAAGAAAGAAAGGAAATGACAAAAAAGAAAGAAAAACAAAGAAACAATAAAAAATTCCGTTTTCCTAGGGCCCAATAAATAAATAAAGGAAACGACAAAAAGAAAGAAAAATAAAGAAACGTTTAAGTTCATTAGCATGCCTACAGCATGAGCATAAGGGATAATTTAAGAATTCCATGAAATAATGCCAAACAGAAAATTGAATTATCGTTTGGAGAACTGACTACAAACCCTTCTTTGAGACTATGGATTTGCAAAGAATTATCTAAGGAAACAAATTGATAACTGTGTGCTTAGCAACTTCAGACACAGAGTTACTTGCCTAGCAATGCAAGGCATAAAAGATAATGATCTCAAGTTGACTCTAAGGGTGAGGTCATATCCAACACCGTTTGAGTTCAATGTCATATGTCCAAATGAAAATCAACAAAAGACTAATAGCCATATAGGACTTTAAACATATCTAATCAATTGCAGGACTGCATGTTCTGACACTAAAACTATCAACAATCGACTAATGATTAGAGAGAAATTTTACAACCAACAGAATAGAAATTACCACCTTTTCCAGCCTCCGCTGATATAGGCACCATCAACATCTTTCTCTGCCAGGACATCAACAATGGGTCCTTGACTAGCAGTTGAACCAGCATCCACCATCATCTCTACTGTCTTTGTGAATGTACGAGTAGATAAATATGTCCGGCCCCAAGTTGCATTCAAACTTCTTCCTAAGTAGCTCAACTGCACTCTATCCTTGGTGAATCTCCCCACATATCCAGCTTGAAGAATCAAAGACCTCAAGCAACTGCCGCATACCATCTAAAAGGATGACTCCAGCTTTAACTACCAAGTTGTTTTCCTGACAAGCCAAAAAGAAAATATAAAAATACGCATGAAATTCACCAAACAGGAAATAAGCTTCATTTATAGTGATCATATTTTTGCTAGCCAGAGGAAGAGAGTGGAGACAAAATTTTAATAGCACATTTATTTCACGTGTTGAAAAGTCTCACATTCCAATTCAAGTAAATGGAAAATTATGCAAGCCTCAGTCAATATTAATGGTGCAAAGGGAAGAAAATAAAATTCCAAATTTTTTCATTTCATTTTAGATTTTCTGAGTTTCCAAAAGTAAGAACAACTCAACTCAAAAAAGTCAAGTACTTTATCTTTCATCCATCCTACAGATTTCAATTTCAAAGGTACCAAGCAAAGAAAAATATAAAGTTTTAAATTCTCTCCTCCATTCCTTATTTGCTCAGAAACCAACCCGTCCAAAACATATTGTTCTTTCGAGTAACATAAATCACGAATGCAAGTTCAAAATTTAATTTCTTCCCTAAATCTAATTTCTTCCTTGCATTTTCCTACGGACCCAATGGAAGATAAAACTGAGCAAACTACAGAGAGAGTGAGGGGGGGAGAGAGAGAGGGGACAGAAACCCGAGCCAACCATCAAAATACATCAAAACAAGCAAAAAAACAGCGTTGATCTCAGATTAGCTGATTACACAGACGGCGTGAACGATCCATCAAAATGATTACAAGAATCAATCCTTAATCGGCGAATTCAAAAAACAATTTAATTAAAGAAAATCTCAAAAAGCAATTACAGATCGGTGCTCGAGATCTTCCAGGTTGAGCTCCGGATGCAATCGGATCGGACCAAAGAAACCGAACTAGGAAGATCGGAGAAGATCCGAATCCGAGAAGCCAGTGGATGATAGAATCAGCCTCAATTCCGTAGAATTGAAAAGGAAAGAAGCTTTTCTTCTCTCTCTCCCCCGAAAGAGATTGGAAGAGAATCCGAAACCCTAGAGAGAGAAATCGAGGAGGTGATTATAACACCGAATGCATATGAAACTGATTGGAATGGTTAAAAACAAAAAAACAAAAGGTGTTTTTGTGATGTTAGAGAGAGAGAGAGAGAGGCATCTGGTTAATGTGGCTTTGGCTCCGGGCGACGCAGATACGTGGCAATCCTCATGCATCCACTTTAGGGCCGTTTTCCTGTGCAACATTGTATTTCTACCACAAAGTAACCTCCCAATGATCAGAAGTCACGTAGCTTAAAGTCAAGCTCTATCTCCACGTGGACTATCATGAATGGTTGCTGCCAAGAGATACATACACTTACCAATGCACCGAAATACTTGTGCAGAAGCGCATTGGAATAAACTACGTAAGACAAGCAAATTTAATTTCTTTTTGCATTTTATGAAGCATAAATAAATAATTATAGCCGGAAGTAACTTTTTTTTTTTTTTTTTGGCCAAGAAGCCGGAAGTAATAACTTAATTTAGAAAATTAATTATAAGATATTTTAATAATTTAATTTAATACATTACATTCATGCAGGAAAATTAATTATAAGATATTGAAAATAAAATCTTTTAATTTAGAAATAACTTAATACTATTGATAGGACAACTTTGACTAAATATCTATTTTTGTCCTCGTACTTTTATATTTTTTTATATCATCATATGAATTTTTTATTGTTTCGATCATACCCTTAAACTATATATTTTCAAGTCAATTGCACACATCAATTAGAGCATGCAACATATACAGGCTAAAATACCCAAATTACCCCTCACACTCGTGCAAGAGGTCAATTGACAGGAAAAGACCAACGATCAATTAGCAGTGCCTCTGATGGTCCATTTCTGCCATGGCATTTCTTATTCTTCGATGGTCGCCGCATAAAGCCTCCAATTTGTGGCTTACGGCTTGAAACGAGAACATTGAGTAGCTGATAGAGAAAAAGTTTCCTCTCGCGTATAATCAACGGACAACTGGCAACTAAGGCTGTCGGTGACAATGAAATTGTAGAGAATAAGAGGACATGAAGGGACGACAACAACAACTGGTATTGCAAAAACCCTAGGCCTGTTTTAAAAAAGACAGTCAATCGGAGGCACCATGGATTAGAAAAACAAAGCAAGAGGTCAATTGACAAGATAAAATCACTAGTCGATCAAGAGTTCTTTTGATCGTCCATCTTTTTCTTCAATCAAGCAGCCAACCGTTCATTTGACCAATTTGTCTTCCCTTATCTATGGCTCGTTCGCCTCTTTGCCTTCTACCACTGCCATTGATGGCCTCTACATTTTTTGCTACTACCAATGACAAGCTTTGTACTTTTTGTTGTTGTTGATGACAGCCCTTGCACCTTCTGCCACCACCGATACCTTTTTACTGTCGATTACCCTTCCCCATAGCTGATAGTCATCTTTATGATCCACCATAGTCGTCAGTCTACACCTTTTTATCTATACTTGTCACTAGCCATATTCCATGCCTTGTCACCGACCACTAAAGGAAGAAACTGTGGTGGAAATAATGGTCGTGCGTGAAGGGTAATTTGGATATTTTCATTGCACGTGTTTCATGCTTTAATCGATGTGCATAATTGATTTGAAAATGTATAGTTTAATAGTGTAATTAAAACAACAAAAAAATTGAATAACCATAAAAAAAAACGTAAAAGTACAAAAACAAAAATATATATTCGGTTGGACAACTTTTTCCTTTAGGATAATAACACCTAGGTTGACATAAATAATACGATTATATTTCAATACAACAACAACAACATATCCAACCTTTATCCCACTATAATTATATTTTGATGTATCAATAAAATTTATCACACAATTACATAATATCACGTACTTAAATAGAAAAGTCAGTCCCCGAATACAATAATATTTGTGTTCTATAAAGTGCATCTTGCGACATTCAAATTGTGGCAAACCATATGCCTGAAAGTCACTAAATTAAACCATTGTGAATATTCTAATCAAACCCAATTACATCCCAACACATCTAAAATTTGGATAACTTGGTGGATCATGATTTTTCTATCAATACCTTTTTTTATAATATATATCTCTTATATAATATCTTTATTATTTTCAATTTGTTTGAATTTTAAATTTTTCAAAATACTGAAAATACGTTTTCTTTACTATTTTGAAAATAATAAAAAATTTTGTAAATAAAACTCAAAACAATTGTTGTTTTGAGTGTTTTCAGTGAAAACACACTCAAAATACAAAAATACGAAAAACGCTAGCCTAATCTTACAGATATCTATTCTCTCTCATCTCTCTCTCAAGCCACGGTTGACGACCGAACCCACCATCTTCATCGCTGCCATGAGTTGCCATCAACCTCGCTCACCACAACTGAAAGCCACCGTGGATCGCCATCATCCCGCCATTCGATCTTGCTAGTTCTCTCTTGTTTCTTCTCATCTTTCAACTGTCTTCCGCCATCTTCGTCATTGCCATGAGCCACCGTCGACCACCCCTCACCATTCGATCTTGTTGGTTTTCTCATCTCTTATCTTGATTGTTCCTCATCATTAGATCTAAAGAGATTTGGTCTTTGGATCTTGTTAGTTTTTTGGTATATTGGTCGATGGGCCCTTGGGTGCCGGGTGATTGCCTATGATCATCGAAAATCATCGGCCAAAGTGGGCTGTGGCAACTAACCGTGCGTATATAGGTGTTGGCTGAAAATTAAAAACTAGATCTACAAAATTCAATCATTAAACCTGACCCATTTTTGTGTATGTTAACCCCCTTGACTTGGAGTTTCTAATGGTAAGCTCTGATCATGTGAATCTTCGCCTGACGATGGTCGCCAACAATGGAAAAGATGCAAGGCGTTGGAGAATAGAAAAATAAAAGAAAAGAAAAGAAAAAAAGAAACATGAAACAATTTTTCAAAATTATAAAGCAAATGAGTTTTCTAGTTTTTTATTTTAAAAAATTATTTTTTAGAATGACAAAAAGAATACGTTTTCAAAAATCTCAAAACAGACACTCAAAATATCAAAACGAAAATAAATTCAACACTCAAAAGTCAAAATTAAAACACAAAGAGGACACCACTGGCGACAAAACACAAAATTATAACATGTTGGCAATGAGTTTTTGTTGGAAGATTTGGAATTTTGTATATTCACATGTCCAAATTGATAAATGGGTGAATGAAAAATTGATTTAAGACATGTGTATTATAATATATAATTTATATTATTATAAAAGTAAAAGAAATGAAAAATACAAAATATGCACTATGTGCTGAATTATGAGGATGCACTATGTGTGTACTGTGCGAGACAACTGATTAAAATTAATAATGCAGAGTACTATGCAAGTTACTATTTCAATTATTAATATATATGAAAGGGGCTTATTTCATTATATATTATAAATATATTATATATTTATATAATTAAGGGAGGTTGCAAAACCTTAAATGGCTTCTCCCTCAATTAGCCGCCTCTGTCTTCTTCCTCTTCTCTTCTTCCTCCACTATAAATAGAGGACTTCCTCTATTGAAAAAAAAAAGAGAGAATTCACACAATAATTATTTTTCTAAAAATTCTCACACTATTATTGTTTTAATAGTATTCAACTAGTGTTCTAGTTCACTATAAGACTCTAAAGTTTGTGTTAACTTCAGGACCGCCCCAATGCATAGACCACTGAGGCCTATGCCTAGGGCCCCCAAAAAAATATAGCAGCTATTGGTTGGGCCTCAAAAAATATAGTCAAAAAATATGGGTACAGTAGCCACCTTACCAAGACGGGCAGCAAGTAACGTGTTGCTACAGTAACGCACAATAAATGTGATTGTGAGGCAAGAGAGAGAGAAGTAAAATAAAAAATTTAAAAAAGAAACAAATGATGAAACATTGAGCTAGAGCCTCCTGCATGCGCACAGTCCCTAATCCCTATTTTAATATTTTAATAACTTAACTTCAGAAAGTAAAACACAATAGAAGCAAAAGTGACAATTGAAAAATAACGATAAGAAATTAATTAGCCCGTTAATTTGGATTTGGAACGGAATTGAGGAAGAAAAATAGATATAAAAGGATCAAATACTCGCCCACGCCCATTTCTCTCTTTCTGCTACCTGCTTTGGCTTTTTCTTTTTCTCTACATACAAGTGCGATTTTGTTGCTGCAATTAGCTCTTAAGTCTTATCTCTGAAGCTCTCTCCCTCTCTCTCTTTACTTTCTATTTATATATATATATCAAACACAATTTCTATTGCTTCAATTAGATTCTCATTTGACCCTATTGCCACTTGTCGCACGGCCACATAAGCACACCACTTTTATCGGCAACAATAACTCATTTTCTAGTTAGTTTATTTATCTTACCAATTCGATCGATCTCGATGACTAATACATTGTTTTACTGTTATTTTATCTCAATATCATTGGTTAGTTTTTAACGTCATATATTTTGATTATTTTTTTTGCATGTAATAATATCAAGTTTTATCACTATTTCACTAGAAAGTACAACTAAAATAGTATAATGAGGTGCTATCATTCCTACTTTCTTGTATTTTTTATAATTATTTTTATTTTATCAAAATAATATTAGGGCCATAGAATTAATTATTGTTTGAATAAAAATGTCTAGTAGAAAGTATGAATCTGGATTTGAAAAACGTAAGAAAAAAAGAAAGGTAGAATAACTAATTCAATCCAAAAAATGTGCACTTGAGAGATTTGTTATTAATACTAAACCCTAAATACTAGAAAAACCAAATGAAGATTTAAATGAAAAATTAGTTGAAAATTGTGAATAAATTTTTTAGGATAATAGTTCAAATTTACCAAAAAATAGTGAAGAATGTGATAAAAATTTAGAAGAAGATGTAATAATCAACAAGAATAAAAATGTTAATAATAAAGATGAAATATCTATTAAAAATATTTATAATCTGGCACAATGGAAAAATTTAAACGCAATAATGATTGATTTATTAGTTGAGAAATGTCCAATTAGATATGTTTTAGATTTTTTAAGAGATAAAAATTCTAGATATTTTTCTACAATTCATTATATTTGAAATTTACCAAATGGAGAAAAACATGATAGAAAATGGTTAGTATATTCAAAAGAATTAGATAAAGTATTTTGTTATTGTTATAAGTTATTTAATTTGAAATCAAATAAAGTCAATTAGCAAATGAAGGGTGTGGAGATTGAAAAAATCTTAGTGCCAAACTTAAAAGTCACGAAACAACAAATGAACATGCTATAAATTTGAATATTTGGGTTGATACTGAAATAAGATTACTTAAAAATAAAACAATTGATCAACAATTACAAGATAAAATAAATAAAAAGAAAGAGCATTGGAATAATGTATTAATAAGAATTATTGCTATTGTAAAAAATCTTTCAAAAAATAATTTGGCATTTCATAGTACAAATGAGAAGATTTATCAAGATAACGATGGAAATTTTTTAAGTTTAATTGAAACAATTGTTGAGTTTGATCCAATAATGCAAGAACACCTTAGACGCATTCAAAATGAAGAAATTCATAGCCATTATATTGGTCATAGAATACAAAATGAGTTGATAAATATTTTAGCATTAGAAATAAGAAATATCATTATTAAAAAAATGAAGGAATCAAAATATTTTTCAATTATACTTGATTGTACCCCACATGCAAGTCATGAGGAACAAATATCTCTTATATTAAGATGTGTAGATATTTCAATAAGTCTGATAAAAATAGAAGAATATTTTATAGTTTTTTAAAAATGGATGATACATCTGGTCAAGATATTTTTAATGTACCCATAAGTAAAATAAAAAATCTTGAACTTGATATAAATAATGTGAGAGGGCAATTGTAATACCCCGAGAGCTCAGAGAAGTCAGTATATATCGAGGATAGTGTAAGAAAGGAAACAACACCAGTTGGATACCTTTTGGGCTGAATGTTGGCAAAGAACTCCCAAGTTAAGCGTGTTTAACCTGGGGTAATCCAGGGATGGGTGACCCTCCTGGGAAGTTCGCGTAGGCCTATCAGGGTAAGTTGTTCCGGTTCTTCCTATCGCTCGATCGGGTCATTACAAGTGGTATCAGAGCCGACCCCCGAGCCTCTGAGCGCGGTGGTGGGGCAAACCTCAGTGAGGAGGCTGAGTCCCGAGGGGGTGTGAGGCCCCTATGGGGGGTGCGTGTAGGCACCTTAGGCGAATCTCACATTGGCCATGCACGGGGGGAGATCTGTGATCAGTTGTAAGGTGGCATGACGAGGACGTCATGTGCTTAAGGGGGGAGAATGTAATGCCCCGAGAGCTCAGAGAAGTCAGTATATATCGAGGATAGTGTAAGAAAGGAAACCACACCAGCTGGATACCTTTTGGGCTGAATGTTGGCAAAGAACTCACAAGTTAAGCGTGCTTAACCTGGGGTAATCTAGGGATGGGTGACCCTCCTGGGAAGTTCGCGTAGGCCCATCAGGGTAAGTTGTTCCGGTTCTTCCTATCGCTCGATCGGGTCATTACAGCAATGATATGATAATAGATCTAATATGAAAGGTAAACACCAAGGTGTGCAAAAAAGATTATTAGATATAAATTCTAGAGCATTTTATACACCATGTGGTTGTCACAATCTTAATTTAGTTTTTTGTGATATGGTTAATTCATGTGTTGATGTTATGACATTTTTTTTAGTCACACAACGTATATACACATTATTTTCTTCTTCTACAAAAAGATGAAAAATTTTACAAGATCATGTTTGAAATTTGACACTTAAACCATTATCACAAACACGTTGGGAAAGTTAAAGCAATAAGATATCAAGTTTCAAAAATAAGAGATGTTTTATATCAATTAGCAGAAACTAGTGAGGATCCTAAAACAAAAAGTGAAACTATTTCTTTAGCAACATATGATATTAAAAGTTTTGAATTTTTGTTAGGCATGATTATTTAGTATGATATGTTATTTGTTGTTAATACAATTAGTAAATATTTACGATGTAAAGATATGGACATTGCTATTGCAATAGATCACTTGAAAGGTATTATTTATTTTTTAAAAAAACTATAGAGAAGATGGTTTTAAATCTTCTATGATTGCTGCTAAAGAAATTGCACAACAAATGAATATAGAACCAAAGTTTCATGAAAAACGTATAATAAGAAGAAAAAAACAATTTAATGAGAATGAAAATGAGAAGATGAAATTATCTAGGGAAGAATATTTTAGAATTAATTACTTTACATATTTAGTTGATCATGTTATTTCCTCCCTTCAAAATATATTTGAACAATTTGAAATTTATGAAGATAATTTTGGTTTCCTTTATAATACAGAAAAGTTAAAATTGCTTGATGATGATAATTTGAAAAAAAATTGTTTAAATTTTGAAAATTTTCTAAAACATGATATGCTATATGATATTGATGGTTTAGATTTATTTTCAGAATTAAAAATTTTAAAAGAAATTATAACTATAGAAATTAAAACACCACTTGCGATATTAAATTTTATAAAAAAGATAAATTTTTTTCCAAATGCATGAATAGCTTATAGAATATTATTAATCATTCTTGTTACTGTAATTTCAACATAAAGAAGTTTTTCAAAATTAAAATTAATAAAATCTTATTTACGTTCAACTACGTCATAAGAAAAATTAAGTAATTTAGCAATATTATCAATTGAAAAAGATTTACTTTCTAAATTATAATACAAAAATTTAATTAATGACTTTGCATCTCAAAAAGCAAGAAAAATAAATTTTCAATAATTTTTATTATTTTTTGAAGGGCCACAAAATTTATTATGGCTAGGGCCCCACCAAGCCTTGGGACAGACTTGGTTAATTTCTTAATCTATAAACCGGTGTATCTTGGGAAATAAATATCAATTAGTGTCTAGCACATTCGATGAGGCAACAAATTTATTTTAAGGGAATTGTGTGTTATACAAGACTCGATTTTATCTTCTCTTTATATATTGTTGTGTTTTTTTATTTTCTTATAAAGTATTGTATTATTTCAATATTTCTATATTATTAGTTTAAATATAGTATTATAATAATTATATTTTTGAATAATAATTATTTTTTTATAGTTGGTTAACAATTTTAAATTTAATTATTGAATGTTGTTTTTGCAGAAAGATCCTAGACAGTTCTTCGTCCAAAGTTGCCTCCATGGCAATCGAAAAATAATGTCGTGTGGCCATTACAACCCAGATTGTATATCTAATTTGATGCCTTAGTGGCTTGCAAACGTCATAATAAAGTGGCATTGTTTGTGAGAATGAATAAAAATCAATATCAGTGACAAATACCCTACTAAAGTTATTCAATCTGTATATTATTTAATAAAATAATTTCACTTGCATGCAAAAAGATACCACATGATAACTTTTCAGTACTTTGATGAGTAACATTTTGATTAAATTAAAATAATTCAATAGAATTAATCTAAATTGTGGATTTATCTTAGTTTAAATTGGTGATCAATTTGATTTAATTTTTAAATTTGACAATTTCAATTATTTCGATTCAATTCAGTGTTTATATTGAAAAAAACAAACTGAAATAACCAAACTGATTGGAATTTTAAAAATGACGCTGTCTTTGCACTTTATTATTTCGATTTTTCAGTTTATTCAATTTAAGAATTTATTATGTCGGTTCAATTCGATTTTTGACACATGTTCGATCTAATCAATTTAATCAATTCGATCTATTCGGTAACAAAATCAAACAAATGTTCACTCTTATTTTTAAGTGAAAATTATAAAAACTAATCACATTTCAAATAGAAAATTTGTTTATAACCCCTTCACTAAAAAAATAAATAAAAACATTTTTACCCTCTCAACAAATTTATTACATTCTATAGTCACTTTTGCCAATACAGTTTCATTGAGCAATTAAACCTGATTACTAGTGCAATTTTAGTTTTAATTTATTCACACAATTTTCAGTTTAGATATATCTTAATATGTTTTACTCACAACCACAATCGGAACTGACATCTAAAATTACTATAGAGTATAATTTGTTTGTTTGAGGGATAAAAACTTTTTTTTCTATGAAAGGGTTAAAAACGATCATGTCTATTTAAAATTTGATTTTTTGAAATTAAAAATTTTAAAACATATCATTTGAAATTAACCTATCTAAATATACCTTATAAATTTTTAAATTTGAAATAATTCATTTGAATTTTTTACATTTAAAATTGTATTTTATGGATAAATTATTTTGAAATTTAACTATATATTTCAAATAATTTTCTTTTGAAAGTAAGATATCAAAGTACGTCTACAAAAGTTCTAATTTGAATTATTCACATTTGATATTATTTCATTTATAATTTTTAAGTTAAAAAAATTGTGTTATTTGGATAAATAAATTTAAAATAAGAAATTAAAAAAAAATAGTCTAGATTAACCTATCCATATATATTTTAATTAAAATACCCATGTTTGAAATTATATAATTTAAAATTAATTAATAAATTTTGTTGCACAAAGCTCACTCATAATCTCTCACGTCCAATGTTAGGAGAAACTCTCACCATTCAATTGACCAGCTTTTTTAAGTAGCTTTTACTTCGCTAGATAGACTCTCGTAACTTTTAAAAATACAGTGAAATGTAAGAAAATAATAATAATAAAAAAGAAAATTAGATTGCAAATTGCATAGTAAAGAGGCTAAAAGTGGCCATCGAGCATATTACTAATCCATAACGGGTTAAATACATTAATAATTATTGAATTTTATATTATATTATTATTTAATTATTAAATTTTAAAATATTACTTGTTACTCATTTTTTTTAAAATCTTTTCTCATCCATCACTCGTTAACTCTCCATCAATTGGACTAACAGTTATGTACACGTGTCAAACGAAAAATACACGTGACGCGGATGTGGGTTGACTATGCATTAACTTTCAATCATAATCTGTTATGTGTACTACCCCCAATCCCCCCACCAAACCCATCTTCTCTCTCCTCCATCCTCTCGCTTGCCTCGTCGTTGTCGTTGGGATCTCCTCCACCCATCTTCTATCTCTTGGATTGGCCCCCTTTTGTTGCCATCAAACCCAACTACTCCTCTCTCCATTATCTCTCTCTCGCCTCTAGTTTCGCCAATGTTAGTAGACCCACTATTGCCTCCGCCCGTTGCAAACGCTACATCCGTGAAATCAAGTAGCCAATGGGGCCTCAATCCGAATAGGTGAGAGAGAGAAAATGATAGACAAAGAGTAGGTGAGGGGTGAAGACGGGTGAAGGAGACATTAGCTGCAGAGGAAAATGGGAGGGGTAATAGCGGAGATGAGGGATGAGGATGTGGGTTTTGTGGGGATCGAGGGTATACTACACACGATAGATTATGATTGCCAGTTAATGTACAATCAGCTCATATCAGCGCCATGTGTGTTTTTCATTTGATACGTGTGCATAACCTTTAATCCAACTAACGGAAAGTTAATAAGTGACGGATGAAAAACGATTTTAAAATACGAATAAGTAATGGGTAACATTTTAAAATTTAGTGATCAAGTAATAATAAAATATAAAATCTTATGTTTATTGATATATTTAACCCAATCCATATCTTGTAGGGATTATATTATTCCTTTTTTTTATCCAAGATTGACCTAATCTCCTAGACTAAATGTTTAATTAAATTTTCTAATCCCACTTAAACCTGATTAAGTTTAATTAATTAAGTCAATTATGGTTAACTATACCTTAATTATGCTAATCCTTACCCGTGTTAACCCCATCTAACTTGAGTTAATTATTTAAGGTAAATTCTTTTTGGTTTTCTTAAGGTTTCCCATGCATGTACAAATCAGACTGATCATCATCAAAATATCCGAACTGTTTTAAAGACCAAACATGATCAACTTGGGCTATTTGCAAGTTATTTTACTTATACCTATTCTGGTTGTGGGCTCTTAATAAACAATTTGGGCCTATCTTTAAAAATTTTCCAAGCCTATTAGGTTCAGTTGGGCCAATCTTGAACAATTATTGGGCCCATTAATTAGCATTCAAATGTGCTCTGGGTTCCCCTTTAGCCCAAATGACCCTCATTAGTTCATTATTGAATCGCGGCTTCCTTAGCACAATTTTTTAAGGTGATGAGAAAAAAATATTAAATATAAAAAATATTCTAGATATTTATCTTTTTTAACGTGTTTATTAAACTTATATGATTTTCTCTAAAAAAAAGTCTCACATAATTTTTTATCTGATTTTTTTAAATGAATTTATTTGGTTCCTCTCTAAATAAATTTATTTGATATTTTACAGATAAAGCTAAATTATTTATATGTCTTTTTAGGATAATTAATATCATTTAATACATTTTTAAATTGTTATATGTTTTGGTAATTTTTAAAATTTAAATGACATTATTCATTTTACAGATTTTTTGAATTTAAATTTCTATCTCTATATATATTTTATTATCTAATACAAATTCATTTCATCAATTTTTTAAATTATTTTATTCAATTTTATATTTTATTATCTATTATGAAAATATGTTTTGGTAATTTTTAATTATCTAAGTTGAATTATTGTAATTTCATCAATAATTATTTATATTTTTAAGTCTTTTTAAAATCTATTTTTGAATGAATTTAAAAAATAAAACACTATTTCTTTTTTTTTTTAACAATTCAAATTAATCATAAAACATTATTTTAATAAAAAACTATTGTTAATATTAACAAACCGTTGTGAATAAATTTGGTAACAGAGATATTTTGATAATTTTTTTTTTATATTAGATCTTATCACAAGCATTTAACAAACGTATAAAAATAAAAGGTATAATTTTTAATAGATTCTAAAATAATTAACAAACGGTTTAATAAAAATTTTAAAATTATTTTTTAATTTTATCTTAATAATTTTATATTTTATTTTTTTTAAATTTATATTGATACTTACTTATTTTATTCATTTTATGAGATGCTTCCTCAAAATGATAGCACCATCTGATTGGCAATAACCCCATCAGTGAGGACTTCGGTTATTCTCAATGAAGCAAGCAGTTAGCAACCCTCACCCTTAGTTTGTTCATTTTAATATACGTATATTTAGGTTATTCTCAATAACCCCGTCGTCTCATTGGACCACTTGAACCAGAACCCAACCAGAAAATCAATGCGGTTCATAGTCAAACATTACTTTTAAAATTTGATTGTCCTTTTTTAACAAGAATCGTGATTGTTGAACGGTCAAACTGGAGTAGTTGAATCAATCATTTTTTTAAATTTTATTTTTGTCCTTTATTTTATTTTTTAAATTTTAAAAATATAATAATAATGTAATATATTTGAAATTAATTAATTTTAACTATTTAAATACCATCCATCATTGTCATAATATATGAATAATTTTTGTTTAAATTTTAATTTTTAATTTAAATATTTGATCATAAATTTTATTTTAAGTCAAATTTATATTTTTTTTAAATTTATACGAAAAAGCCTATTACTCCCTTAAACTTTAAATTTGACATATTAAATAATTAATTTTTATAATTTATACATATTAATTACTTAATTATTTAGTTAATATTGAGCGTGTAATAAACGTACCATTAATCATGTAAAAATAAAGTAGCAAAACATTGTGTGCGGCTAATGATTGTTGGATTACAAACTCACCAATAAATAAGTTGTTGATTGTTGATTGTCGATCGGAACAAAAAAGATAAAAAAAAGTGGATCGATTGCAACTCGCTAATTAGAGCAAAGATAATAGGTCACGATTGATTAAGATAATGACAACTGACAAGAGATTCGATTATTCTATTTGGGTTGATAAGAGATAGGAAATGAGAGGCATAAGCAAAAATAACAACTGAATGTGAAAGGGAAGGAATGATCAATTCAGTTGGTTTTTCTTATATTTTTTTTCTTTTATTTATTTTTATTCAACTCATCTCTCTTATAATTCATGTAGTATTTTAAATGATATTAGGTGGTCGATAGATTGAAAATTATAATAGTTAAGTATTAAATGTGTTAGATTTAAAATTTAAGGAGATGATGAATTTAAAATTGAATACTTTTCAATTATTAAATTTATTATTGTATAAATGTTTTCAATTGACAATTAATATCACATAATAAACTTTTAAATTTATTAAGTATTGGGTGATAAATTTTATATATCATAATTTTAATCAAGTTGGACACGCAAGCTGCGAACCTCTTATTTTTCCAAGTCAATGATATACAACAATATTAAAATATAACACCTAAACATTAAAAAAAATATAAATGATGATATATGATAATGATAATCAGAAATCTGGAAATTCTCATTATAATAATCATACTGTTCCAAGCAAGATGACAGCCAATGAGTGGCAATGAATGAATGACATTTGTATTAAGTAGCCCTGTAGATTTGTTACTTTTTTTCTTTCTATAGAACCGAATGATACTTTCAAAATAGAGGAGGAAGCAAGCTAAAAACTTAAATGGTGGTTCCCACGGCACGCGTCAAGCCAATGAGCGGTCTAAACCTGGGGACGATGATTTGACATCAAAACGTAAATTCACGGTTTGATTATAAATAAATATAATCAAAACCTTTCTGAATGCTGTGATAAAATAGATGATGTTGATGGTTAGATAAGTTAATGGCTAAGAGTAACGTGCCTTGATTGAAAATAGATAATCCCTCCTGATATGGGATTAAAATGGAACGTGAGTTAATTATAAGTCAAATGTTTTATCTTTAAATATTTCAGTTTATATATATCAATTCGTTTTTTAGTTCTAAAAATATATTTTCCTACTTATTTACGATTTCTTTACTGAATTTAAGTATTATAGACTTATTATGAATAGACGTTTAATAATCCTTTTTAATTGCAAGTCGTAGGCTGAGCTGTACTATTTTATTTGGAGTCTTCGTAAAATATTTTTTTTATATATATGTATATATATATTTGTTAGTCGTCTTTACAGCAAATTCCAGCACGCATTCAGACCAAGTAGACCGTGCAGGCGTGCACTGTCCGCACAAGTAGCCAGTCGCCACCTGGACTTAATCCCCATCAATGAAGTAACTGCAATTTTTTTTTAATTGTAAAATCAATTACTTATATAAATTATTTAGTTAAAATGACGTGGTTGATCTAAATTTTAGTACTTAAAATAAAAGTTTAAAAGTTAACGATTAGCAACTAAAATATGAAGATGTTTTCATACAAAGTTAATGTTTGGGAATGGTTAATGTGAGATAAATATATTTTATTTTTTTAATATATAGAAAATGTTTAGTTAAGGAAAATGTAAAATTAAAGTGAAACCGAATTGCTTTGTTTGGTTCAAAGAAAACAAAAGTTTTTTTTTCCTTTTTTCTGGGGACAAAAAAGAACTATTATATATAATTGTTATCACACAAAAAATCACTGCAATAATTTATGGGATTGAAAAAATAAACCAAATGGTGGGTACCAGTGTTAATTAATTATAATATTGTCGACGTTCAATTCCAGTCGAATCCGATTTTTTTTGGGCCGTGCTGAGTGATTATAGGTCACGGTAAGAAGAGACGCCCCCTTCCGTTTTCTTAGGAAGCCAATGAAGAACACTTAACCATTTTTTCGTGGTTCGGCCAAAAAAGGTACCTACTCCATGCCCACACTCTGATTATACTTTCAGAGTGGTGGTTCCTCTGATTATTCTGTCTCTCCTGCTTATGTTACTCTGCCCCTTATTTATAATCGAGGGGGCTTTACAGTTCGGATAACATATAAAAATAAAAAAGATGATATAATGGGGGATAAACAATCCTTTATCATCTGTTCAAAATTGTAAGTGGGGTCTTCATCTCGAGGAGCATGGGCTGCTGCAGCGGATGGTCCCTACCTCTGACTTCTTGGCAGCTTTTACCACTTTATGCGAGCTGATCATTTTTGGGCCAACGATCTCGATGGTCCAGCGATCTGAAGGATGCTCTCTGGAGTTCGCTCGCGGATGGCTTCAGGCTTGTTCGAAGGATGTCGGGAGTTCGTCAGGTGTCGCGTTTACAAGTTCGGGTTCTGGTAGTGGAAGCGACCTTACCCAGTGAGGTCGTTTGGGCCCTCTTATTTCCAGGCGATCGGGCCGGCCCATCCGAGCGAGTCCAGCCCATTCGGAAAATACGGGAAATACGTATAACATAAGCCCCCCAGTTCACGGTGCGATCCTCGTGCTGGAAACTGACGCGTGCCAGCTGTCTTTCCGCCTCTTTGATGCCTGCCCAATCGTTTTGAATCTCGTCGTTTCACGCAGCACGCCTTGTCTGTAACGCATTTAATGCGCACTCTCCCCCATTACGGCGCATGATTATACCTGTGGGACCTATAAGTTATCGTGCGGCCGTTGGATGTGGAGTATGCGGTGAGTCGCGCTTAGATCTGACGGTTGAGCCGATCGGAACATTAGTATAAATAGTGAGGGATATCTACTTTTTTCCTCTTTCACGTCTTTGTCAAAATATTTTCCAGCTTCCGTCTTCTTGTTTTCTTCTTCTCTTCTCGAAGCCTCCTCTGCTGCCTTTTTTCCAGTCGTTCGTTGCTCTTCTTCCGGTGTTTGCTCCGACATTTCGTACAGGCATCAGGCTCCTTGTTTGGTAAGTCTGCTATGATTTCTTTTCTTTCTTCTTCTCGCTGGTTGACTATCGACGGTCTTGCCGATCGACATTATACCCGCTTATGGGAAGATGGATCGAGTCGATTTGGCGTTTGCTGGGCCTTCGGGTTCAATGACCTTAGGATTAGATTTTCTTGGAATACCGGGCTCGCAGCTGTGGCCCCTCCGCATTAAGCGGTATCCTGTTGCAAAGCGCTCGGCCTGAAGGATCTTAGGTTTTTTTTTTTTTTAGATTCTCAAGGTCTGGTTCGCGATTTGCAACCTGACTGTTCTTTATTTTTCCTCTGTAGATGTCCGACCATCACCGTGGAAATTCAGGCCAAAAGCGTTGCAACTATATCGCAGGGGAAAACGACACTTCGAACTCGGAAGATTGTCTTATCATGGAGGGCCAGAACTGTGAGGGTGCGAGCTCGAGGTCTAGGGAAATTGTTGTTCTGACCTCTTCAGAAACCGACATGGAAGTTCATGATCAGATCGCCGAAGGGAGTGCTGGTCGTGTGGTCTTCAAAAGATTCCCGTCCAGATTCAAACGTCGCGAGGTGGCGGCTTGTGTCCGGGAGTTCCATCTTCCTAGGGACTGCCAAGTATACATCCCTACTTCGAGCTCTCACGCAGCTTACCCACCATCCAAATACGTAGCCGTTAGTCATCAGCATCTTGAGTCTGGCCTTAGATTCCCAGTAGCCCCATACCTTGTCGCCCTTTTAAACGACATTAAGCTCGCTCCTTTTCAATTAACACCGAACTCGTATGCCCAGCTTACTTCTCTGGCTGTTTTGTTCCTTACGAATAAACTCCCTCTCCCTTCGCCGAAATTAATAAAATTTTTGTTTTCTTTCAAAAATGCCAAGGACTGGTTGTACTACCTGGCAGCTCGTCCTTCTCCATACAAGGCCGCCCTTCCTCAGGGTAAAGCGAAGGAGAAGTCTAACGTGGGCGATTACAAGTCCAGTTGGTTCTTCGTGTCCTGCTCTTCGCTTTTCCTTCTTAGGAATTATAGCTTCGTATTGACTCCTGGTAAGTGAATATCAATCCACATAATTTTTTTTTTTCGATTACTTGCTCTAACCTATTTGCGTTTTGATGCAGACTTTAGGGGCAAGAGACCAACTTTGTCGGCTGAGGAGACTAACATCCTCGACAGACTTCTGGCTGCGGGGGCGAGTTCAGAGATCCTCGAGCTTTTAGACGACATTTTCCGTGAAAACAAGCTCGCCCCTCCTCTTAACGTCGAGATCGTTCAGGGGGACCGTATCATGGACTTGGGTGCGGACATCCCTTCGTTACCTCTTCAGGTCGCAGGGGCGAGTAGTTAAAGAGGAGCTGTCCAAGGCGAGATCGACCTCGACCTCCTCGAGCCGAGGCGACCTAAGGCAAGATCGAGCAACACCTCGTCATCAGCCCCGAGCTCAAGCTCGCGGGACGGTAGGTCGAGAAAACAACAAACGCGCCCGCAGCAACAGCAAAAACGACAAGTGCGGGGGGGCAACCGGAGCAGCAACAGAGGGCTCCGTCCCATCAATCCCAGCACCAGAGAGAAAAAACACCACGAGCAAGGGCATCGGCCCTCGGTCCCCCAAGATCATGGTTCGGGCGCGGGCCGAGGGAAAGAGGCCGCAGTGGCTCGAGACGCCCCTGTTGCTGGTTCAAAGAGAGGGATAGATCACCCGCAAGCGAGGGAGGACGCCAGGGATAAACGGGCCAGGATCCCCGAGAAGGAGCTGCCCCTGGAGGCTCTGCCAGTAGGGATCTATGTTAACTCCCTCCTGAACTCTACGCCCGACCTCTTGGGAGCGACCTCAAAACCTCTTGATGACCCGAAACTGAGGGGGGTCGCTTTCTGCGACTTCATGGCTCGTCATAGCCTGGTAGTAAGTAAGACGATATATTTATATACATATATTTTGTGGCGGGGGCTGATAACTTTTCTTCTTTCATAGGCTTCCCTTACTGCCATGAAGCTTCGTGCTCAGTACAAGGATTTTGACGACCAGCTTCGTACAATGAGCACGTTCCTTCAGGCTGAAGTGGAAAAGCTTCAGGACGTGGAGAAAGCCCAGCAGGCCGAAATAACAAGGCTTTCGGACGAGAAGGCAACTCTCCAGGCCGGGCTTCTTTCAATTTATAAAGAGATGGAGGGCTCTAAGACGCGTCTGCGGGCTGAAATCCAGAAGAATAAAGACCTCGAGGAAGGGCTTCGTAGGTCAAAGGGCATGTGGGAGTCTGCCAAATCCGGGCTCACTGCCGAGCTGAATAACACGAGAGAGGAGTTGCGGAGGGCTCAGGAGCAGCTCAAATTGGTCGAGGCAGAGTTGAAGACGGTGATTGAGGAGCGGGCTCGGGCGGATGATCGTGCGGCCCGATGCGAGGAGCTCGCCCAAAGGGCCATAGACTATGTCAGAGGAGAGGTCGAAGCTCGGATGGAGGCCACGCGCCGTAAGGCCGGATCCGACACTTGCTCGGCGTTCCTGTACACCCTTTGGGTGAACCATCATGAGATGGATTTCTCTTTCTTCGGTGCGCAGGCCGTCGAGGAGGTGAAGCGGTATGCTACCGAGGCCGCGGAGGACGCCATCGAAGCTGATCCCCTCGAGTCGTCTGAGGCTCCCCTGGACGAGGTCGAGCTATCCGGGGCTATCGCTCATCAGCCTGGGGAGGTCGCCGAGGAGTCTTCTATGGATTCTCAGCCGGTTCTGCCTCCTACAGTTCAATCTGCTGAGGTCGATTCTGTAGAGGAAGCTGCCCCTCCCAGCTAGGACTTTCTCATATGTATATGTACACATTTTCTTTTTCTCTTTTTTTTTTTTTTGTAATACCAACTTCACTTAATAGAACGGGTATTTTTTTATACTCTGCGTACATGGCTTCAGATTTCTTTGTGAGCTCAGATGAATTTGACCTTTAAAGAAATAATAATTCAAAGCATTCTTCATGATATATCTCGGAATAGAGTTCGTACCTTAAAAACAATCTCCTCAGAGGAAATCTTCAGAATCATAATTTGAGAATGAACATAGGCTCGAATCAGGTCGTCCATGATAGTTGTAATAATCAACGCGAACGTTCATACTTAAAAAAGTCTCCAAAAGAAAATCCCTCTTCAGCATGTTTAGATTGAACGGCAGGGTTTAAGAAAACCCCTCGCTGTCTTGGTTTAAGTATAGTGGCTGAGAAGCGCGCGATAAACGGTCAGGAAGTGTATCCAATAGGTCTTATTTATACAAATTGAGACGGATCTCGGCTGACTAGTTTGAACATGAAGATTTTTCTTAAGCATGAGATCATGCCATGCCCTCGACTGGCATTTTTTAAAGCACTTGATAATTTTAACAAATTCGGAGTAAATACTCATGTAGGTCGTAATTTAGGCTTTCTGCCAAGATAAAGGGACTCTTAGTTAGAGAGATCTTGACCCAGCATTGCCAAGCTATATGTTCATGCAGGTCATAGGGTGACCCCAGCTAACATACCATGGCCTGCTATTTCATTCAGTCGCCGAGCCAAGATATGTGTCCAGATAGGTCGCGTTACGACCTCAGTTGACACACCGTGGCTTCTGCAATTTTTATTCGGACCGAGAGAGAACACCCAGGTAGGTCACAGACCGTAGCTTTTGGCTAAGATGAAAGGACCTCGGCTAGCGCACCCGACTCGGAGATACTTGTGGGGGTCGTTCGTCCGAAATTTCCAAACCATGACATTAAGTCAAGATGAATGGTTCCGGTTTCAGGAGGGACCAAGGTGAATGCTCAGTTGAGCCCCTAAACCGTAATGTAGGGTTTATTTAGGCTCCAGCTCGCAAACCATGGTTTTTTAATTCCTTGTTTTTGGGATATTTAATCAAATACTGAGAAAGTGCAATGAAAGTTCATGAATCTTAAACAGAACCACGAAAATTATTTGTGATAAAGAAGACGAAGAGTAGGTGGGAACCATTACACTCATTTGAAGTAAGGACGGAGGTGCTCCGCATTCCAAGCTCGTGGGAGAGAAAAGCCGTCCAAGTTTACCAAATGGTATGCTCCGTTACTTAGATTTTCCTTGATGACAAACAGACATTCCCAGTTAGGGCCTAGTGTGCCGTCACTAGTCGTCCGTGCCCCTGGGAGTACCAGACGCAATACCGAGTCTCCGACGTTGTAACGCCGGATTCGGACCTTCCGGTTGTAGTATCGTGCTACCCTTTGCTGATAAACGGCGACCCTTATGCGAGCCATATCTCTTGATTCTTCGAGCAAGTCAAGGTTAGCTACCAAAAGCTTGTTATTGCGGTCTGAGCTGAAGGTGGCCCTTCGGTGGCTGGTCACTTCATTCTCGGCGGGGACCATAGCTTCCGACCCGTATGCCATCGAGAATGGGGTTTCTCCAGTGCTGCTTCGGGCTGTTATTCGGTAGGCCCACAACACCGTCTGTTGTTCGTCCACCCAAGCCCCCTTTCTGGCTTCAAGCTTAGTTTTCAAGGTCTGCTTGATTATTTTGTTGACAGCTTCAACCTGCCCATTGGCCTGGGGGTGATCTACTGCGGTAAAGCTCTTTTGGATCCCCATCGATTCGCAGAACTGGATGAACTGCTCACTGGTGAATTGGGTTCCGTTATCTGTTATTATTTGTCGCTGCACCCCGAACCTGCAGATTATGTTATCCCATGTGAATGCTTGTGCCTTCGCACTGGTGATCTGAGTGAGCTCTTTGGCCTCCGCCCATTTGGTGAAGTAGTCAACTGCTACTATGGCGTGCTTGCACCCTCCGCGAGCTGTTGGGAGTGGCCCGATTAAGTCCATCCCCCAAATGGCGAACGACCATGGGCTACTCATCTGCTGCAGATAAGCCAGCGGAGCTCACGAAATTTTGGCGAACCTTTGACACTTTTCGCATTTCTTGACTGTTTCTAGGGGATCTTGCTTTATGGTGGGCCAATAAAATCCTTGTTGGAGGGTTTTTTGTGCCAGCGAAAGTGCCCCTGTATGATTACCGCAGTGACCTGCATGAATTTCTTCGAGCACAGTCCGACAATCGGGGCCATCAATGCACCTCAGGAGCGGGACTGAGAACCCCCTTCTGTATAGCCTTTCGTCGTAGATGCAATACCGAGCTGCTCGAGCTCGCATACGGCGTGCTTCCAACTTATCTTCAGGTAATTTATCGTCTTGTAGATATTCCAAGATAGGAATCATCCACGAATTTTGGGATATGGTGACCGCCATTGTTTCAGCTCGTTGCTCTATACTTGGGACAGCTAAAAAATCCATGGGTATGTCTCCCGAGAATTCTGCATCCCGGGCAGTTGCAAGACGAGCTAACGCGTCCGCATGAGAGTTCTGGGAACGGGGAATTTGATGTATTTCATATATTTCAAAGAGAGCAAGGAGCTCGTGTACCTTTTGCAAATATGCGAGCATTTTTGTATCTCTGGCTTGGTATTCTCCCCGTACTTGGTTGACAACCAGCTGGGAGTCACTGAAAATCTTCAAGGATCCGGTTCGTATTTCCTTTTCCAGGCGGAGTCCAGCTAATAGGGCTTCATACTCGGATTCGTTATTAGTGGCCGAGAAACCGAACCTCAGGGCGCAGAGGATTTTGTGATCTTCGGGACTTATTAGCATAACCCCCGCTCCTGCTCCTTGTTCGCTCGATGACCCATCGACGTATAGCTCCCAGGATGGTTCTTTCAAGCTTTCTGCATCCTTGTTAATTGGCCCAGTAAACTCGGCGATGAAGTCTGCCAATGCTTGACCCTTTATCGCCGTTCTTGGTTTGTATTCAATGTCGAACTGAGCGAGCTCGATCGACCATTTTAGTAAGCGACCCGAGGTATCTGGCTTTTGCAAGATTTGCTTCAGCGGGTATTTGGTCATTACTTCGATTTTGTGAGCTTGAAAATAAGGTCGCAGCTTTCTTGATGCCACTATTAGACAGTAAGCCAATTTTTCGATCGGTGCGTACCTTATTTCTGCGTCAATCAAACTTTTGGAAACATAGTAAATGGGGTGCTGCACCCCTTCTTCCCCCCGGACAAGAGCCGCACTGAGAGCCTGTTGGGATACTCCCAAGTATAAGGTCAGCTTCTCTCCGTTCTTTGGTTTGGCGAGCAGTGGGGGTCGTCCCATGTATTCTTTCAGTTGCTGGAACGCGAACTCGCATTCTTCTGTCCATCTGAAGTCCTTCTCCTTTTTTAGCAGCTCGAAGAAAGGGGCGCATTTATCGGTTGCTTTTGAAATGAAGCGACTCAAGGCTGCGACTTTCCCATTGAGGCTTTGTACCTCCTTCTTCCTTACGGGTGACCTCATATCTAGCAAAGCCTTTATTTTGTCCGGGTTGGCTTCGATGCCTCTGTTGTTTACCATGAACCCGAGGAATTTTTCGGAGGCTATCCCGAAGGCACACTTGAGTGGGTTGAGCTTCATCTGATAGCTTCTGAGGATCCCAAACATTTCTTCTAGATCGGAAATATGGTCCGCTACTCGCTCGGATTTTATCAACATGTCATCAACGTACACCTCCATGGTCCTTCCGATGAGTGCTTCGAACATCATATTGACCAGCCTTTGGTAGGTCGCGCCAGCATTCTTCAATCCAAAGAGCATGACCTTGTAACAGTAGAGCCCCCGATCCGTAATGAACGAGGTGTGCTCTTGGTCATTGGGATCCATGGGGATCTGGTTGTATTCTGAATAAGCGTCCATGAAACTAAGGAGCTGGTGACCAGCCGTTGCATCTACTAGCTGATCGATCCTAGGGAGGGGGAAACTGTCCTTGGGGCACGCCTTGTTCAAGTCGGTGAAGTCGACGCAGGTCCTCCACTTCCCATTTTTCTTTTTTACCAAGACCGGGTTGGACACCCAGGTCGGGTAATGGGCTTCCTTGATGAAGTTGTTCGCCAAGAGTTTGTCCACTTCTTCCTTAAGGGCGGTATAACGCTCTAGCGTCATTGGCCTCCTCTTTTGTCGTACTGGTTTGTGGCTCAGATCTATGTTAAGCTTGTGCGACATGACTTCTGGGGCGATTCCCACCATATCCTCATGGTTCCATGCAAATACATCAAGGTTAGCTTTAAGGAAATTTGTAAGTTGTTCTTTTACCTCAAAAGCTAAATTCCTTCCTAGCTTGAGGTGTCTCTCTCCATCCGCTTTACCGACCGGGATGTCTTCGAGCTCTTCCATGGGACCGGTGGGTTTGTTGCAGTCGATTTCGCGGGGATCCAGATCGTGACTAGTTTCCCATTGGCTGGCTGGTCGCGGATCGTCCTTTGTAATTATGTTCACTTTCTTTCCTTTTGCCCCCATTTTTGGGGCATCTTCATAACAGCGTCTTGCGAGGTGCTGCTCGCCCCGTACACTTCCTATCCCGTTGGGGGTCGAAAATTTCACAGTAAGCGACCTTGTCGAAGTGACTAGGTCGAGGTCGTTCATTGCTGGCCTTCCGAGCACGACGTTATATGTTGAGGGGCAGTCTATGATCAGGAAATCTGCTAAAGTGGTAGCTTGGTGTTTTGTGCCCCCGATGGTGAAGGGAAGGCTTATTCGTCCGACAGGAGTCACTGCGTCACCTGTGAACCCATAGAACGGCTCGGGTGACGAGCTCAACTGTTCTGTTCGCAGGCCCATCTGATCGAAGCACGCTCTGTACATCACATTCACCGAACTTCCCGTGTCCACCATTATCCTTCGTATTTCGGAGTTACCGATTTGCGCCCGGATAACGAGTGCATCATTATGGGGCCAATGAACGTCGCTGGCTTCTCCTTCAGAGAAAACCATGTTCTCCGGAGTTGGTCCACCCCTGGATCTCTTCGTAGGAACCGACTGTTCTCCCGTCCTCGCCACCAGGACATGGTTAGCTTCTCGTACGTACTTGTCGCGGGATTTGTGGGAGGATCCCGTGAGATGGAGTCCACCATGAATAGTGTAAATAGTTCTCACGGTTTGCAAGCGTTCATCATCAGAGGGGGGCGGCTGTGCCAGTTGCTGGCTTGGTTGATTGGTTGGTCGCACCACGTAGTCTTTTAAGCGACCTCTTCGTATCAGGTCTTCAATGGCGTCCCTCAAGGCCCAACATTCAGAGGTGGTATGACCCGTCTCGTTGTGATATGCGCAGAACTTCTCTTTGTTTCGGAATTTGTTGGGAGTTCTCAACGGGTTGGGTTTTTCGAACTCCTCCTTGTTTCTTTCCATGGCGAAGATCCTATCTTGAGAGTCAGATAGGACGCAATAACTATCGAAGCGTTGCGGCCTCGGAGGTCGTTCGTCCCGTTCCGCCTTGTGGGCCCGTTTAAACATTTCGCCGCTCGAACTATCTCCTCGAACTTTCCTTCCGGTGTCTCCGTTGTTCCTTTTCTTGTTTTGGCTGGTGCCCCCGGCTTCTTCTTTGGGTCCTGTGGGCTTCTTTAACCCAAATGCGTCTTCCCACAAGACCTCCTTGGAGGCTCGTTCATAAAATTCCCCCAGGTCCTTGACTGGGGTCCTGTAGATGCTCTCATAGAGTTTGTCATCTTTTCGGAGGCCGACGGAGATCGCCGTGAGGACGCTCTCATCAGATGGATCCTCAACATTGCTCACCTCACGTCTGAATCTAGCAATATAGTCCCTCAAGGGCTTGTTTGCCTTTTGGAATACGGTGGCGAGGTGACATGGTGGTGCGAGCTGTCTTCTTAGGGCCCTATATTGGTTGATGAATCGCTGTTGACATTCCTCCCAACTGCTGATGCTGGGAGGCGGAAGACTTCTGAACCATGCACGGGGAATATCACCCAGAACGGCTGGGAATGCGCGACATTTAACCAGCGAGCTAGTTGTTTGTAAGTCCATTTGCACGTTATACGCGTCCAGGTAGTCATAGGGGTCGCTATCCCCGTTGTACTGTGGCATGCTCGGGACTTTAAATCTCCGGGAGAGAGGCTCAAGTTCGACCTCTCTGGTGAAAGGTGTCCTGTCTCCACGGCCATTACTCTGGCTGCGGACCCCTTGCCTTTCCTCCAGCTGCCGGACTCTCTGATATAATTCCTCCACAGTTGAGTCCGGGCCCACCGATTGTTGGACCTGCGACCGTCTGCTCCTTTCCCGGTCCGGGGAGTGGTGATTCGGGAGTGGGTAGTTGTCCCCAATATCTTCTTCTTCAAGGGGATGTCGTTCTTCCCGCGGTTGGCGGATTCTCCGAGGCGAAGCCGGTGGGTCATGAGTGGCTCGTACTTGGGCTTGGGCCAGAATTCTAACCGCATCGGCGAGCTGCATTACTGTATTTTCTAGCGCCTCTTGACGTTGCTACCAGTCTCGGATCGTTCCGGTCCCGGCAATCTGGCTCGCGGGTTGAACAGGGATTCGTGGTGGTATTCCAGCAGCATCTCCGGAGGGTGGCTGTAAAAAGTTGTCTGCTGTCAGAGCAACGGACCCTCCGTTCAACGGAAAATCTCGCGGTCTGTCGTGGTGATTTTTCGGAGGGTCGATTGCTGCCTCGGAACTTCGAGTATTCCTTCCTCTTGCCATGACTATCGATCAGAGTGGGCCCCTTCCTCTAGCGCCAAAATGTCGACGTTCAATTCCAGTCGAATCCGATTCTTTTTGGGCCGCGCTGAGTGATTATAGGTCACGGTAAGAAGAGACGCCCCCATTCGTTTTCTTAGGAAGCCAATGAAGAACACTTAACCATTTTTTCGTGGTTCAGCCAAAAAAGGTACCTACTCCACGCCCACACTCTGATTATGCTTTCAGAGTGGTGGTTCCTCTGATTATTCTCTCTCTCCTGCTTATGTTACTCTGCCCCTTATTTATAATCGAGGGGGCTTTACAGTTCGGATAACATATAAAAATAAAAAAGATGATATAATGGGGGACAAACAGTCCTTTATCATCTGTTCAAAATCGTAAGTGGGGTCTTCATCTCGAGGAGCATGGGCTGCTGCAGCGGATGGTCGCTACCTCTGACTTCTTGACAACTTTTACCACTTTATGCGAGCTGGTCATTTTTGGGCCAACAATCTCGATGGTCCAGCGATCTGAAGGATGCTCTCTGGAGTTCGCTCGCAGATGGCTTCAGGCTTGTTCGAAGGATGTCGGGAGTTCGTCAGGTGTCGCGTTTACAAGTTCGGGTTCTGGTAGTGGAAGCTACCTTACCCAGTGAGGTCGTTTGGGCCCTCTTATTTCCAGGCGATCGGGCCGGCCCATCCGAGCGAGTCCAGCCCATTCGAAAAATACGAGAAATACGTATAACAAATATTATATATTATATGATACTGTTAATAAAAGAGTAAATATATTTATATGTATATAATATGATTAAGTTTGTATTTGATCCGATTTGATACAGTTTTCAAGTTGAGTTCAATTTTTTGTGGTGATTATTCAAAGTGCTTAATTTTTTTAGAACATTAAACTAAAATTGAACCAAAAAAAGCAAAGACCTATAGATTTTTTAATTTCCTCATTCTAAATACACGGGGCTAAAAGTTAGTATAAAGATGGTAAAGAGAGCTCTAAGGGTGTAGATTAACTAGTAAAGAAAAAATTTGTTGAGTTATTACTTTTTAAATTTTTAGCTTTCATGTTTAAACTCTGATCAAGAGATAGTTCAATAAAGAAAAAATGATCATAAAAATAAAAAAAAATTATTTTTCTCACATTTATAGTTGTATTAGGGGTCGAAACTTATTTGTTGAATATTTTGATTTATCTATGTTGTTATAATTGTAGGGTCAAAGCAATGGAGGGATAGTGCATAATTTAAAATAAAAACATTATGCTTAAAAAGACTGATTTATGGGAAAAAAAAAAAAATCTTGAAGGTGGCAGTGGCACCCACCGGAAAGACCGGACGGACAGTAACCGTGGGAATTGCACCCATTTGAATTTGTTTCCGGTGGGTCAGGGTGGGACCCGCAGAACACGAAGAATTTGATTGGGCTCGTTTGTCATTTGTCATTTCTCAGACTCCACTCGCTTGGACTCGTTACGTTGACGAGTCTCCCTTTCCATGTCTTTTTCTTCAACCCCTCTCTCTCCGTCTCTTCCTTTTTCTGTCCGAAATAAAAGAACTGCCAATATCTATAAAATGAAAATAAAACTCAAGAAAGAAAAGACGGCATCCGCCCTAGAAGTCTCCGCGAAGCTTCGTTTTCTTCCCGGACCCATCTCGCTCCCCTCTTGTCTCTCTCCTCCTCCTCCTCCGCCTCTCTGATCACGGCGCATCGTGGACTCGCAACTCCAACGAAGTTCTCTCATGTACAAAAGTCTTTGAGCCGGTAATGATCTATCTCCATATTTCTCTGCATTCGTTTTTATTGACTTCGCTTGTGTTCTTATTCAGTCGTGGCCTAATTCTGCATTTCACCAAGTATCCGGAAAGCATAGGATATGATAGGATCCAAGTGAAATTGTACTTTTTGCCTATTTGGATGAGAAAATTGTCTTGATTAGAATCGAAGACTGTTTTGTTAGTTCTGTGTAGTTATCTGTCAGATTGAAAGTTTCTATGTTTTACTTTGATTGAATTACAGGGACTGATTTTGATGCCTTTTGCGGAGAAGTGAAAATGATATAGGGAAGACAAATACGAGGTTGTTTTCGTGAAATGTGTTTCAGACTTTCAATGCTTGTTACGTATTTGTTCTGATAAAAGTTTTGTTGATCTGGATTATAAATTTTATTCTAGAAGTCTTATATCTGCGTTGAGAAGCTAAACAAGAAATAGTGTATTCCTACAATGTTTGTTGATTTGGATTTTAAAGATTATGAAAAGTTTGAAAGCAAATTTTGAGGGTTATGTATTTTAATTTTCTTCTAACAAGAGGAATTTTGGTTGGAAGTATTCGGTTCTATATGCATGGGTCAATTAACTATCGAACCTTTGGTAATTATCTGTGCATGTCGTTTAGTCCAAGTTATGGCCCTTACTGTTTAGGATAATTTAATTTACTTAACGTGATTGCAATTTTTTAACTGTAGAGTTAAATATGAAGTCAGTTTATATGCTAACCGATCTCGACCAAGTGGGTTTTATTCAATAAACCCTCACAGAATTAAAGAAAAGGAATTTTTTTACCATTAACTGTTGGGGAGAGAGGACTAAGGTTACTGTTTCTTTTATTGAAAAAATGTAGTTCCTGCTTCCATTTTCTGTCTTCAATGTGAGGAGCTAAGATATTAACATTGCATGTGTTGTTCCCAATATTGCACGACCATTTTCTTATATGTCATGCAGTATTAGCTAGTTAAAATTTCAACTTTATTTTTGCTCTTTAGTTAATACTTCAATTGCTTTGAAGAGTAGAGATATATCTAAGCAGACTCTGTTGTCTTAATATCTCCAGGTTTGCTGCCCAGCACTTAGTGGATGATATACTGATAACAACTTTAGTACATGAATATGAAGCACCAGTAATTTTCTGATTACTAATTCAGAGGTTGAGAATCTAGTGTTCAAATTGTCATATGTTGCTAAAGTCATGAATTACAAGCAAGAGAAGTTTGTGAGGTTAGTTTTTTACTCCCTATACCTTGTAAGGACTATTTTGAGTAATTTTGTTATTGTTTGGTGATGTCCTAAATTTATCATATCTCATTACTGTTGAATTCCATCTTGTAAATGCTTATCTTGCATGTAGAAGGAAATATATCAGAGACTGGATTAATTTTTCTAGCCAAACAGCAAAATATTAGCATTCCAGAAAAGTCCAAACACATTGTTGGTAACACCAGGCAAACATTATTTCTTCCAGGAAAAACATTATTACTAGTGGTCTCGGCATCAGTGTGGCATCACCATTAAAATACAGAGTTTTCATATACAAAATTCCCAATGCAGACTTCACCAGTTCTGTGAAATTCACTGCTTTTCTTTGCATACCATTGCTTGATACACCACATATCATGGTATGAACGGAATTTGTTTAAAAATGTCAAGATCCCTGGGCAGAAGACTTGAATTTGTGATCTTGAAAGTTGAGATGACAACAATGTATTGTCATTGAAAAATCAACTGTAATATGATGAGGTAGTCGTCAGAAAGAACCACAGGGGAAATTTCCAGCTTTAGTCCTGACTGCAGAAGATATTGCCACAGAAGGATGGTTATCTGGCCAAATGTAATATCCTAATCTATATTGCAATTTGGATGATTTTACTTGGTTTGGTACATTAAGTGTTAGATGGTAACAATGTTTCTCTGGCCTCTCTCCCAAGTTATGGTCTGTCCATGACCCTGCAAGTGATTCATTGTTTTGGGCCTGTTTGATTGGCTCTCCTGTTCAGTTTTTAGTTTTTTTTTCCCCAAAGTTTTGGGAATGAAAATAGAAAATAGCGTTTATTACTTGTTTTCTATTTCAAAAATTTTGAAAACTTTTGTAGAAAATGGAAATGTCAGAAAGAGGTTTCCACATTTTCCATTTTGTTTTCTTTTTCTTCCCCTACCCACCATTTCTCTGGTGGAGAGTAGGAAGAAGAAGAAAAAATTACATGGAATCAAAAGAAGACCTAAAACAAAATAAGGTATCAATAACATCATGTTTTTCATTTTTTAAACTGGAAAAGGAAACTGAAAATGAAAAAAATGAAAGGTTGTCTAATGTCCCCTTAGTTTTGCTTTTTGTTTTTGGTTTTTTGCCCCCCTTCGCTTAACTTCATTTAGAGCGGTCATCTATGCTAGCAAATTGTAGGTCATCCATTTTTTCTTTTCTTTAGACTGGATGTTGTTAATGCTTTGTGGCCAATGCTCTCTTACTTTTGGTGTAGCTGTGCTTGATTTTTGAGTTTTCTGTTTCACCTTCAGGTTTCAGGACTGGAAATCAGAGAGAAGTGCAGAGGAACAATTCTCTGTAAATCATGGAGTGGGTTTGGAGAATTTTAGAACAAAAATAAACTCAGTGTCTGATAAGTTTCGAAGAGGCTTGGAAAGTGGTTCAGATAGGATTAGAAGCTTAACGAGATTGCTGAAATCCTTTTCTTTAAGTAGGGTTGCGAGTAAACAATTGGGTTCCAGGAAGAAGATTCTTGATCCACAAGGGCCATTTCTTCAGAGGTGGAATAAGATATTTGTATTGTCATGTGTGCTTGCTGTTTCTATTGATCCTTTATTCTTTTACATTCCTGTGATTGATGACAGCAAGAAGTGCCTTGGGTTTGACCGGAAATTGGAGGTCACGGCTATAGTTCTGCGTTCTTTCACTGATATCTTTTATATAACTCACATTATCTTTCAATTTCGAACTGGTTTTATTGCACCTTCATCTCGCGTATTTGGAAGAGGTGTTTTGGTTGAAGATGCTTGTGCAATAGCAAAAAGATATTTATCCTCGTACTTCTTGATTGACATTCTTGCAGTTCTTCCATTGCCACAGGTAAGAGAGATTTCTTGCGGTGAAGTTATGTTTCTTTGCTGTTACATAAATTGTCACAGAAAATTGGAGATTCTATTTCCAGAAAGTAATGGTTGGGTCCAGATAAGGTGTAACTATTGGATTCATTAACAGTTGTTCCTTGCTTCTGACCTGGTCAAATTCTTTGGCAACAGAATCTGCCAATGGATGTTGTATTAGGGTTTGATTTATGCATGCGTGGATGAATGAGAATTTCTTCCTGGCATATGACCTCACATATGCAGAGTGAATTGTCATAAGATAAGTAATAAATTGGATACTTCACTCTGTCTTAAGACCAATCCAAAGTTCTGTGATTTCTTGGTTTGGGTCATCTGACATGTGAAATCTCTCTAGCAGGGGTATCCGGTGATTAGTTTTTGAGTTGCTATGTTCTGTTTTGACTTTTTTTTTTTTGAAGAATCTTTCCAAAATTTCAAGTTGGAATATTTTTTTTATCTCATTTATAAAGAACACGAGCTACCTGTTTCACTATTTATGCGTGTGTCTTTTGTCCAAATCTTTCCAGGTGGTTATTTTAGTTGTCATCCCACACTTGGGAGGGTCAAGATCTTTAAATACAAAGAATCTGTTGAAGTTTGTTGTTTTCTTCCAATACATACCAAGGGTTCTTCGAGTTTATCCTCTGTACAATGAAGTCACAAGAACCTCTGGCATACTTACTGAAACGGCTTGGGCTGGAGCTGCATTTAATCTCTTCCTTTACATGCTTGCCAGTCATGTAAGTTTGGGTGCAAGCTTCACTTACATATTTATCATTGACATCAAATGTACTTTAAGCTTAACTGAAATATATGGTCATCTACTTTTGCGTAATGTTTGTTAGGTTTAAAGTTCTAAATGAATTTCCCTTGCACCAATTACTTTGTTCAATGCAAAGGTTATCCTAAATTTCTATGATGTTGAACTGCAATTTAAAAATTGATTTCATTTAATTTTATATGTACTTGAACTCTTTTTTTGTATTGACCAACCTCTGATTACATGTGATTTGACGTCTTTTAGGTGCTTGGAGCCTTTTGGTACTTGTTTTCAATAGAACGAGAAACTACATGCTGGAAAGAAGCTTGCGGAAATCAGACTGAATGTTTTGATTCTTCTGTCTACTGTACAAATGGCATGGGATTTAAAGACTTCCTGAATAATTACTGTCCTGTACAGACAACTGATAATAACACTTTCGATTTTGGAATTTTCCTCGATGCTCTTCAGTCTGGTATTGTTGCATCAGAAGATTTTCCCCGGAAATTCTTTTACTGCTTTTGGTGGGGCCTGCAAAATCTGAGGTATGCATGGTTAAGAGCCTTTTTAGTTTTAATAGAGTAACTCTTATAGAATTTTTTTTTTTAATTTCTTTTTATGAAAAAAGCATAAACATGTCATACTACTATAAGGAATTTGTTTTCACATGGGTCCTAGTTTTAGAAATGGTGCATCCATTGAAGCATCATATTGTTTGATTCGATGAATTTTACATCGACTGTGGGCTACCTAATGCAACCCTCCTTTATATGGGCATGGGTAGGCTGTAAATAGGAATCCTTGGTGAGGAAAGAATAGATGATATTAGTTCAAACATGATATTTGTGCCATTGCAAGCTGGGCTGTTGCTTGTTCACTCACCCTGAATCATTCCTTTTGTTTATACTACATGCCATTGTATTCTATTTCACATTCCTGACATTTAAAGATGTTTTTCCCTAACTTGTGATTGCTAGATGTTTGATGTTATAAATCTTGCTAGCTTGATCACATTAAGACTAGCCATGACTGCACATATGATGCGTGTAAAATCTTCTATAAATGTTAAAGATTGCAATAAAAGTGAAAATACTTTTGGAGGACATTGACATCAGCCTCTAAAGACATACAAGAGGCGTTCTAAGACTTGTTCTGAGGCCCAAGCATTGAAATGAAGGCATTCCTAGTATGAGGCTCCTTGATATAAATTAAAAGGATATTAGATTCAAATAGATTACTTCCTCACGAGACAAGAGGATCGGTTACGTTGTAGGGATTGTAAGGTGATACTGGGGGAGTGTTTGACTACTCAACATAGACTTTTGGTAGTTGAGGTCTAAGTAAAAAATTGAAAGAGAAAAAATCACATAAAACAAAATTCAAGAATTAGGTGGTGGGATTTAAAAGGGGAGAAACAATTAATTTTCAAAGAAAAATTAAGGGGTAGAAGAGAATGGAATAGAGAAGGACATACAAACTAAATGTGGAGGGAAATGTCTATTGCCTTGAGAAGCACGGAAAAGATAGTCCTTGAAGAGACATATGGTAAGAGCTCCAAATCTTAAGGAGTCTTGGTTGTGGAATGAAGATGTACAATTGAAAATTAGAAATAAGAAAACTTGCTATAAGGCTGTATATCAGTGCAACAATGAAGAAAACCTAAAAAATTATAAAGAAGCGAAAAAGGCAACAAAAAGAACTGTTAGTGAAGCAAGGTAAAAAATATATGAGAATCTATATAAACGACTTGATACAAAAGATGGAGAAAGGGATATATATAAATTAGCTAAAGCAAGAGAAAGAAAAACAAGGGATCTAAACCAAGTGAAATGCATAAAAGATGAAAACAAAAATGTATTAGTGAATGAGGGAGTGATTAAGGAGAGATGGAAGGAGTATTTCAAAAAATTATTCAATGATGGTGGGAACACAAGAGTTAGGTTGGGACATCTTAGTAACTTCGAAGGGAATGTGAGCTATACATTTTATCGACACATAAGTTCAAAAGAAATAAGACAAGCATTAAAAAAGATGAAAAATTATAAGGCGGTGGGACCGAATAATATACCAATAGAAGCATGGAAATGCATGGGAGAAGATGGCATCTCCTGGCTAACGAAATTATTTAATGCGATCCTTAAATAAAAAAAGATGCCAGATGAGTGGACGAAGAGTACTTTGGTTCTTATATACAAGAACAAAGGAGATGTTCAAAACTATGAAAATTACAGAGGAATTAAGTTAATGAGCTATACTATGAAACTCTGGGAGAGAGTAATAGAACAGAGGCTTAGAAAATTAGTTTGGTTTCGTGCCTGGTAGGTCAACAATGGAAGCTATATACCTACTGAGACGGCTAATGGAAAGGTATCGAGATCATTAGAAGGCCTGCATATGGTGTTTATAGATCTAGAAAAAGCCTATGATAAGGTCCCTAGAAAAGTATTATGGAGGGTTTTAGAGAAGAAATGAGTTCGAATAGCCTATATACAAGCCCTCAAGGACATGTATCATAGTGCAGAAATAAGGGTCAGAACATGCAGAGAGGATATTGAACCGTTTAAAATTATGATGGGACTGCATTAAGGTTTTGCACTAAATTCATACTTATTTGCTTTACTATTGGATGAACTCACTAAATATATTCAGACAGAGGTGCCATGGTATATGATATTTGCAGATGACAGTGCTGGTGGATGAAATAAAAGAGGGAGTGAACACTAAGCTTGAGTTGTGCAGAAACAATTTAGAATCTAAGGAATTTAAATTAAGTAGAAGGAAAACAAAATATATAGAATGCAAATTTAGTAAGAATGCAAGAATAGAGAATGTTATAATAAAATTAGAAGACCAAATCATACAAAAAAAAATCATTTTCGATGTTTGAGATCAGTGATTCAAAAAAATGGAGAAATTCACGAGGATGTCACGTATAGAATTAAGGCAGGTTGGCTAAAATGAAGAAACACATCGGGGTGTTATGTGATGGTAAAATCCCATTAAAACTGAAAGAAAAATTCTATGGGACAGTTATAAGATCAGTTTTGTTGTATGGGTCAGAATGTTGGGCAATTAAATACCAGCATGAGCAAAAGATGAGCGTAGTGGAGATGAGGATGCTAAGATGTATGTGCAACCATATAAGAAAAGATAAAATTAGAAATGAGGTTATTTGTAATAAGGTAGGAGTAGTGCCAATCGAGGAAAAGATGAGAGAGACTAGACTAAAATGGTTTGGTTATGTGAGAAGAAGACCAAGAGACATGCCTGTGAGGAGAGTTAATGAATTGGAACAATTAGTCAAAAAAGAGGTAGAGGCAGACTTAAGAAGACTTTAGGAGAGACATTAAGTTTGATATAAAGTGTATGGTCCTAAATGAAGATATGACAAAAGACAGAAATACATGGAAGTCTAGAATTTATGTAGCCGACCCCATATAGTGGGATAAAGGGTGGATATGTTGTTGTTATTATTAGATTCAAGTTGCTGGTTTAATTTCAATACTAGCATGGAAATGGTTTAGTTAGAAGAAAAACAGTTAACTAGTTAGTTACTGTGATATGTAATTTTACGTGAACTTTCATTTTATATACATGCCCCACTGTCAAAAATGGATCTTCTTTTAGCTTGTATGCTGGATGTTTGAAGTTGAAGATGAATCTTATGGGCCTGATGCCATTACTTTAGATGGTTTAATTACTGTTGAAGGAGGTGAGTGGTTGAAAATAGAGGTGATTATGCCACATTTACTTGGAAGGGGTTGTCTCTGAATCCCATTTACCTCACTCACCTCTCACAATTCTAGGCCACAATAATGGTCTGGATGAGCATAAACTCTTCAGAGTCCTGTTTTCCTTATATTTCCTAATCTCTTGAGGTTTTGCACTGATTGCTGGATTTTCAAAGCACTCGGCATTAATCAATGTTTCTTCACAAGCATGAGATGTGATATAACCAATGCTTAATTCCTCTCCCTCATCCATATTCAAAGTCCGTAGCATTTTCTACTGAATTTATATATTAGTAAATGTCTATCCTTACAGTCACTTTATAGTTCTTAGAAATGATTGCATTCTGGTTTGCATTTGTGCTTATTTTCAGCACTTAGCATAATTGGCCTTGCACTTATTTCATTGGATGTCTTTTGAATTGATAAGGAGAATTGCTACTTCTAAAATTAAGTTGTGATCATATTTTCATTTGTCGAAATTTGCAGTTCTCTTGGTCAAAATCTCAAAACAAGTACGTATGTATGGGAAATCTGCTTTGCAGTTTTCATTTCTATCGCCGGCTTGGTGTTATTTTCATTTCTCATAGGAAATATGCAGGTTAGTTTTGAACATTTATATGTTATTCATCTTGGTTTGTTGCTTGTCAGATTGAGAATGTGTGACTTCTAATTTGTGAATAGGGAACAGCCCAAACATTTTTAACATAGTATCGAGGTAAACGGAGAAAAAGTGGTTCACTGGATCCAAAAAAATGAATCAAGATGATACCCAATCACCTAATACCCAATTGCTGTGGAAGAGTGCTTTTGTTTTGGCACTTTTAGGGCAATGGAATGGTAGGTTGCTTAAATGGTTCCAGGGAACAGCCATTGACACTCTTCATGACACTGGATGATCCTTCTTTAATCACAGTTCTGTGACTTCTTCAAATTTTGATTCCACTATGTTGTAACAACAGCTATCTTAGAAGCTTATACGCATTTGAAAATGCCATGATTTTTAATATTTAAAGAATTGGACATGCTTTCAACAGTTGGGGAATATGCTTGTAATTTTCACATATAGAATACATTGGAAGTATAAACAAACTAACTGGCCAATAAATTGAAATAGAATTATTTGAATCCTTACCTATTAATCCTCCTCTATGCTTTTTGAGTTAAGAACCCTAAATATAATTTTTGATAAGTTCGTGAAATTCATTATATATGTTAGAAGTTTTTGTCCAATTTAATTTTAGATAGCATATGGAAAATTTTTTTTCTTACTATTTGGGATAGTAAGAAGTGATTTCTTGTAAGTGAGATAACACCATGCATATGTATTTATAATGCATAAAGGTGAAGAAATTATTGGCATCAAATTGTTAGTTTGATCCCAATACCTTCTCTTGTCTGGATTCTTGGAGAATTACTGTCATGTTTCCATACAAGCATCGTGCTCAGATCTGCATTCTTGTCTTGGCCACCTAATTTGCTTTTGGTGTAACAGACATATCTGCAGTCCACGACCATAAGGCTGGAGGAGATGAGAGTCAAAAGGCGAGATGCAGAACAGTGGATGTCCCATCGTTTGCTCCCTGATAATCTAAGGGAGCGAATCAGGCGGTATGAACAGTACAGATGGCAGGAAACTAGAGGTGTTGATGAAGAGAATCTGATCTGTAACCTCCCAAAGGATCTTAGGAGGGACATAAAGCGGCATCTGTGTTTGGCTTTACTCATTAGAGTGAGTATCTTTTTGTTTCTCTCTCTTTCCCCCTCCCAATTATAAATCTTCATAATGTTCACAGTCTTGGTTGCGATGAATCAGTTGCCTCAAGGTAGTTCACATTTCAATTCGGCTATGCAAGTTCCTTTTTTCCCATCATCCATTTCCCCCCTCGATTGTCTTGATCAAGGGAGTCCGTTTCCTTTACATCTCTTTCCCCCTCCCCACTAATATAAAGTAGATATCTTCATATTTTTCACTCACAGCCTCTGTTCGGATTAATCACTTGTCTCAAGGGAGTTCATGTTTCAATATAGCTGTCTTTCTTTATCCCCTCAACTATCTCGTTTGGTGATTCCAAACGTCTTCTTGTGGTGGTCTCTGCAAATCTTTCATTTCTTATATTTTATTTTTATTTTTTCTCTGCTTTTGCTATTGATAAGATTTAAACTTTCAGCAACATACTTCTAAAATTTAGATGAGTTTGCTATTTAATGCCTTGTATCGTTTGCAAGAGAGCGAAGGGGTTACAATGCACTGCAATAGTTGGACGATATTTTGGTTAATCCTTTCTGCATTATGAATTACGTAAACTAACAGGATTTGTAGATGAATTACGTAAACTAACACATTTTTTTGGCATGTTTATAAGGTCCCAATGTTCGAAAAAATGGATGAACAACTGCTTGATGCATTGTGTGACCGCCTAAAACCTGTTCTTTACACAGAAGAGAGCTTCATTGTGCGAGAAGGAGATCCAGTTGACGAGATGCTCTTCATTATGAGGGGAAAATTGTTTACTGTGACTACTAATGGTGGAAGAACTGGCTTCTTTAATTCAGACTATCTCAAAGCTGGAGATTTTTGTGGCGAAGAGCTTCTCACCTGGGCTCTGGATCCCCACTCCTCCTCTAACCTCCCAATCTCTACGAGAACAGTTGAAGCCCTCTCGGAAGTCGAAGCATTCGCCCTAATGGCCGATGACCTGAAGTTCGTCGCCTCACAATTCCGGCGACTAAACAGCAAGCAGCTCCGCCATACCTTCAGGTTTTACTCACAGCAGTGGAGGACGTGGGCAGCTTGTTTCATACAAGCAGCGTGGCGCCGGTATTGCAGGAAGAAACTAGAAGAGTCTCTCCGGGAAGAGGAAAACAGGTTGCAAGATGCACTGGCCAAGGGTGGTGGGAGCTCGCCGAGTTTGGGTGCCACCATCTACGCTTCAAAGTTTGCCGCCAATGCTCTCCGGCTTATTCGGAGGAGCAGCACACGGAGAGCAAGGGTGCCAGAGCGAATACAGCCGATGCTGCTTCAAAAGCCGGCGGAGCCAGATTTTACTGCTGAAGATAAATAGGCCAACTCAAAATTCACTTAGTTATATCTACTTTTGGTTTGGTTTAGAGAAGGTGATACTGGAAAATGGGTGGTGAAATAGTCGTAGTTTCTCTGGTATCAGGGCCCTTGTATATAATAAATATTGTGTTGTATAATGATAATCTCCTGTTGTTTACAATTTCTTGTGATGTGTGAGTTTTCTCCTGTCGTAGTTTCCAAGATTGGATTTCTTTAATGTTCTCTTGATTTCCTTTTTTCTTTAAAAATTTTTGAAGGTGGTTGTGGTCTTTATTGCTTTCTACAAGAAATATTACCCTTCTTTAATCAAAGTTTTCTGAAACCTTTCTTTACAGAAAGATTTCTTTGTTGGTGGCTGTCTGGAAATTTTCCTCCTTCCAAACTCCAGTGAATGTCATTCAGAAAGTCATTTAAACAACAATATGATAAAATGTTGAAAAAAATAAGATGTTTTTTAGTTTTAAGCTCCAGCTTTAGGTTTGACTTGGGTTGCCCTGAGGGGTAGTCATGTTGCCAGCTAGCATATTAGGATATAGGTTTGATTTGATTTTTTTTTTTAATTTAGACTTTTTTTTTTTTTACTTTTTAGGTAATTATACTTGGAATAATTTTGATAGGATATTTTATTTTTTGATTTATTTTATTTAGATCTTAAATTTTCAAGTTTTATCGTTAAGTCTTATTTTTTACTTAGTTTACACAATTGTATTTAGGTTAATTATATTTTAATTAAGATTTTAGTGTATAAATAAGATTATGATAAAATAAAAATTCAAATTTTTGGTGATGGCTCGTATTATTGGCAACTACGAAGATTGATGATTGACTGAAGATGATAATAATTATAACAAAAATTGATTATTCTTATATTTGGTGACTTTTTTAAATTATCGAAAATAATAATAACATCAAGAACAAACAACTTTTAACTCTGAAGACTATTGTCTTTGTTGCAGTTTGGATGCTTGTATCTATGATTCATTTACTTATAATTTCAAAACATGATAGTAGGTTTAAAGATATGGGCGTGAAATTAATAAATATAGAAATCTCTCACATATATCTATCTCCAATATATTTTTGAATTGAAATATGTAAGAACCTTAAGATTCACCGTCCTCTATTTGTTAAACCCAGCAATTAAATTAATATTTGGAATATACTCAACCTAGTAATTGATAGACTTGACTTGTTTATTCTATATTCTATCCACGTTTTTAAGCTTGTCACTGATTGGAATTCTTTGATTGGTGGGACTTTCTGTGTTCTGCCAAAGAATTTCACAATTTGCTGTTTATTTGTCATTGGATTCAATATGTTGTGATAATTATTTGCGTTGTCTATATATATATGCATATATGGCGTCCATTGATACTAATGCTTTATCCTGACACCATGTCAATATTGCTAGTGTCTTGTTCATTTTAGGTTTTGTACCTGTCAAATTGAAATCACTGTTGATGAACCTTAAGATGTGGTGACCAGAATGCATCTGTGGAAAAAGATTCCCAAATATATTTTCGCTTTCGTTTTTCTCAGATGTGATCTTTTATTATATTCTATATGGGTGATTTGCAAATGCCCAATTCAGATTTTATATGCGGTAGAAGGTATTCACGAGTGCAGCAAACCTAATACATTATTTGGCATTGAAAAGCCTTGATATCGAGCAGCTCAAGGAAGATCCTTCTTCTATTGGTCTTTCTGAACTTAAAAGAGACCACCAATGGCAAGATCTTTCTTCTTTCTTCTTTCTTCTAGAATCCGGATGTTAGAAAATCCGAAATCTGGGCCTTTAAACTGGTGAAGGCCAGCGCATTTCTACAGAGAAGAGTTCGAATAAACAAAGAGGGGTGGAGATTTACACTAAATGGAATGAGGAAAAAGGCATCCTTTAATAAGAAGTCGTGGAGAACTCTCTACTCATGTCAAGGTAATAGTTGGCGAAGAAGTGCAAAAAAATGAAACATTTATAGTTGATCTTCCGAAAACAGGAGCGCCATCATTCGTATCAACCGTGCGCATGGATGGAAGCCCAAGTGTTTGGAGTGAGATAATCAGAAGGGTTAGAAGAAGTTCTCAAATGCTGGAAAACCATGTCGAATTCTTATATATGGATTTAGCAGGACGAGAGCTCCGAAAAGACAAGCTCAAAGCTGATCCGTGCTTGTGCTTGTTTCTACGTAGACGGCCAAGAATTTCTCAGCAGGCTTGAGGTTGGCGATACCGTAACATTCTCTGACGCTGGAGGAAAGCGAGGAATACTAATAAAGATTTGCAATAAGTTTCCTGTGTTTGCTGGTGTGGGATTCGTAGGAGTGTGTTCCACTTCCAGCAGGGCTGCTGCTTGTGTTGAGTCAGGAACAAAATTATTTGCTAAGGCAATCTCAAGGCCTCACTTCGAAGGATCTTATGGAGTTTGCTGCTCATGCTGAAATTGTTCCACACCAAGATATAACAACATATAAAGAGACTTATGACCTCTTCACTTTATTGTTTTCAAATTATTTTTAATTTTTAATTTTTTATTTTTTAAAACAGTAAAAATATATTTACTTTGCTATTTTCAAAAATAAGAAAAACTCAAAACAATAAAATTGCCGTGGCTGCCAAAATACGAAAAAGTGGAGGTAATTTATTTATTTATTTATATTCTATTCTTGTAACAGGAAAAAATATTACAAAATCTACTAACTTTAAAATGTATATATTTTTTAATAATATATTAGTATTAAATAATTTAAATTTATTAAATAAAATATTATTCTCAAAATTCTAAACATAATGTGTTTTTTATTTTATGAAAACAAATTATAAAAAAAATTAAAAATAAATTTAAAACTCAATTAAAAATTAAAACTCAAAGAGAACGCAGTCTATTTTTAAAATTTTGTAAAGAAAACTCAAAATAATAAAATATTTTGAGTGTTTTCAACAAAAATATATTAAAAAATTCAAAACATGGAAAACAAACACCCCCTTCTCTTTTTGCACTCATGGCCTATTCTACCATCTCCTCGTCCTCTCCATTCTTTAGACGACTAGCCACCGCTGTTGCCATCGACAACCAAGGGCTTTGGTCATCACATCCATATCACCTTCGCCCCAGCTTGCATTGTTGTCACCCACACTCGATCGGCCTCGGCCTTGAGAGAAAAACTTGCCATTGCCATCACCACCGCCATCACCCCTTGTCTCCCCTGCCATTGCCGCTCGCACCTACCCAGTTGCCCCCACCTCATCGGCCATAGAAACCCACCCCACTGCTCACACTATTGTTGCTCCTGCCACTGCCATATATGATATATCTCTCCCTATCTACCTCGCTCACCCAAAAATTAAGTTTGACAGAAAGTTTGAGCTTAAATCTATAGAGATTCGACTATTAGATCTTACTAGTTTTTGAGTGTGTTGATCGATAGGGATGAAAGTGTTTTGAGTGGTTGCCTCTGATAGCTAAAAACCACCAACCACGGTGGCCAGTGGCGACTAAAAGTGCATTTTTCAATTTTGATCGAAAATTAAAAATTATATCTATAAAAATTTAACCATTGAATTCAACCACCAACCACTTTTGTATTTTTGTGTATAAAAATTACAGTTGCCCCCTTAACTTGACGGTTCTAACGATAGGCTCTAATCATGGAAATTTTTGACTAGTGGTGGTCGCCCAAGACTGTTGGTGGCAACGATTGTGGTTAGTTTAGGAATAAAATATCATCAAATAATTTTTTTTTAAAATTTTAAAATAAACGTGTTTTTTAATTTTTTATTTTAAAAAATAATTTTTTAGAATGACAAAAAAAATGCATTCTTAAAAATTTCAAAACAAACACTCAAAATACAAAAGTGAGAATAAATTCAAAACTCCAAATTAAAAATTGAAACATGAAAAGAATACTATCTTACCTTCTAAGGTGAAATTTGTGATCAATAAGGACTATAAATTGAAAGAAGAAAAAGGAAATGTATAAAACCAAGCCATTGCATTCTCATGATGAGTCCTAGATAACATCAGAGGGCGAAACGAAGGTCAGGGAGGAGGGGCGCTCTATATACATGGAACTCTAGACAGCTGATGAAATGTTTAAAGCAGCCAGAGAATGAAATGAACTAGAAGAGTTGACTGGATACTGTAAAAGGCTTTAATTCTGCCTTCACCTTTGTAGATTTGCTGTGGAGAATGGTATCCAGTGTCGATACAGCTTCAAGGATATGCGTCCCTTTGTTTAACATAATGCAACTTGCCCTGCAAAAACAAAGAGGATATCCTCAGTTATCCTTATTGACCCATTAAAGCACCATATTTCTTCAAAGCAAGCAGAGATCAATGAAAATTTTGTAACTCAAGGGCATCCGGTTTCCTTGTTTAGATAGGGGGAGACAAATAAGGGAAAGGTCTTAACATTACAAGAAAGAATTGGCAGCTTTTGCTTTGATTGGTCTTTAGCTTATAACATCTAATTTTATTTTCAAGGAAACAAAGTACAATCAAATTATTACAATCTGAATTTTATGTTTTAAGTTTCATTCAGAGAGAAAACATGTTATATATAAGGAGCCAGGTTAAATGGCAGCTTTTTCTTTGATTGGTACAAAATATTAAGACATCTCACGTTCCAAATATTGTTTTCTTTTCTTTCCACTCCTTCGCAACTAAACTGTCTTGAAAAGAAATGGTGCGTTAGAAAATTGAGTGAGAAAGCATCCATTAATTTCTTACCTCCTTCCATTTGCCACATCAGTAATCTCAGCTCTTGTAGGCACACCAGACTTGACAAGTGACTCCAGCACCTGAGTTGCCCAGATAACTGGTAAGTGGGCAGCACTACAAATAGATAGAATCTCTTCTTGTATGTCAGCCAATCTTTCCCACCCACACTCCACCGCAAGATCTCCTCTAGCAATCATAACCCCTAGAGGATTTGGCAACTTCATGGCCTCTAGTAGCAGTAACGGCAACTTCTCAAACCCACTTTTAGTCTCAATTTTTAAAATGACTCCCAAGTTCTGAAGCTTTCGTTTTTTAAGCTCTTGGCGAAGCACAATGATGTCATGAACATCTCGGACAAAAGATATGCCCACAATATCAGCATGAGAAGCAACAAAATCAAGATCCATAAGATCCTTCGAAGTGAGGCCTTCAAACCGAATATTGCTCTCCGGGATGTTAATGGACTTTTCTGAGCCAAGTTTACTACCTCTACGACCTGCATGAGTGATTGAAACAACAATTTCTGAAATACTAGTTCCCTGGATTGTACCCCATATCTTTCCATCATCAAAAGCAATCGTCTGTCCAGGTTCCACTGAATCAAAAAGATATCCAGAAGAACATGTTATTCTATGAACACCATCTGAGGGTCCAACTGATTCAACTTGATCATTTGATGCATCTCGTGATATGATTAGCATGTCTCCAACTCTCAGTCTTACAAACTGCTCAACAGCAGGGACATCTGAGACCAGGCCGACATTTGACTTCCCTTTTTTTCCTATGACAAATAATTTTGTTCCTGACTGAACATATGCAGTCCTGGAACACTCTGCCATGAAACCAACACCAGCAAATACAGGAAACTTCTGGCAAATCTTTAGTATCCTTCGCTTTCCTCTAGCATCAGAGAATTTTACAGTATCACCAACCTCGAGCTTACTGAGAAATTTGTGCCCGTCTACATAGACAACACCATTGACAGATAAATTAGTGGGTGGGGGGCCTGCCCCTTTGGGAGACAGCCAAACTTGGGCTGGGGAGATCACTTCCCCACTGGCATTCTTCTTAGGAGATATTTTCATCACACACGGACCTGCTTTCAGCTTACTAGTTCGGAGCTTTGGCCCAGCTAAATCCATGAGAATTCGACATGGTTTTTCCAGCATTTGAGAATTTCTTCTAACCCTTCTGATTATCTCACTCCAAACACTTGGGCTTCCATGTGCACAGTTTATACGAATGATAGTGGTTCCCGTTTTAAGAAGATCAGCTATAGATGTTTCACTTTTTAGCACTTCTTCGCCAACTGTTACCATGATATGAGCAGTTCCTTTGTCTTTAAGTGCGCCCAATAATGACTCCTTATTAATGGATGCCTTTTTCCTCATTACATTTAGGGTAAATCCCACCCTTTTGGGTTTATTCAAACTCTTCTCAGTAGAAACCCACTCACCCTCATCATCTTTGCGATTTGAAGGTCCAGATTTCAGATTTTCTAACATCTGGATTCCAGCAGAAAGACTTGCAAGGACATAACCATTGATGGTCTCTAAATTCAGAAGACCAATAGAAGAAAGATCCTCCTTGAGCTGCTCGATATCCAGGCTTTTCAATGCCAAATAATGAATTAAGTTTGCTGCGCTCACTGAATATCTTCTGCCAAAAACAAACAATCGATTGGGCACTTGCAAACCCATTTACAAAAACAAAAGAACACATTTGAAGAAAGAAAAGTGAATATATTTCCAAATCTTTTTCTACAAATGCAAACTTCACTGACATAGTTATTTCAATTTGATGAAGTACAAAATCTAATACAAATAAGGCTGCCAGCCTTACAAAGTCTCCAAATGTTGACATGGTATTAGCATAAAACATTAGATCAATGGACACCATACATATACAGATCATGAAATAATAATCAGAACAAATTGAAATCACGAATATTTCGGAAAGAATTCAATAACTAATATCGAACAGCAAATTGTGTTATTCTGTGGCAGAACAAAGAAAGTTTCACCAATCAAAAAGTTTCAATCAGTGACAAGCATAAAGCATGTATAGAAGATAGAGATAATAAGTAAATCTATCAATTCCTATATTGCGTAGATTCCAAATATTACTTTAAGCATTAGCATTGGTGGGTTTAACAAATAGAAGATGGTGAATGTTAAAAGGACACATATTCTAGTTCAAAAATACATTGGAGATATACGAATACTTATGTGAGGTTTCCATATCTATTAAATTATCACAAACATAACAGCTATACCTGTGGCACAGATTAAGTCGTGAAGCATTCCATTGTTCCATTGCCAATACATGTAACTGAACAGCCTTTAACTTATCAAGAAGGTTTCCTTGGCTCCCCATGATTGCAGCTTTCTGAGAGAGGCCTGATCCTGACTGTGATTGGACAGGAACAACTTCATAGCCATGATCTTTAAACCAACCATCATGTTCTGACGTTGAATGCACAGGATTGTCAGTACAAGCAGGTGAAATGCCTGCTTCAGCTTCATCGTCCTCATTTGCTATAGCAAAAACAGTAGTTCTGGGAGTTGGGTAACTTCTCTGTCTCGCTAAGAGTTGAGCAATTTGATCCCTGAAAGCTGGCTTTTCCCAATGACCTCTACATTGCAGATTAGTGAATTTTCTCCCAAAACCGCTGGATGCAAAATCCAAGAGATTAGCTGTTTGGAAGGCCTGAGAGAAAGAAAACAGGATACACCCAAATTCGGCAAACCCATCAACTGAATTCAGTTTCAGATATTGTAAAGTTCAATATTGAAGAAACATAATTGCACATAATAAATTAAATAAATAAGAAATGGAAAACAAGAATAAATATTCTTTAACTCTGTGGGTTAACAAAGCTATTGACAGGTTGTCAACGCATAACAACAGTACTAGATAAGAGCAGATGCTAATAGGATCCACTAAATTGCAAAAACAAAAAGATTTTCAAATATAATCATCACTATTATTACATTCACTCCTGAACAGTTTGCATTCTTCTTGTGACAAGAGATATTTTGAAGCTGTGTCAAGAATCATGCGACGCTTACAGTCACTCTCTATGATGGTACTAGTGAAAAACTCTTGATCTTCCTTGGAAAGCAATTGGAGATCCAGTGCTCTCCCTAGCGTAATCTTCTTTGTTTGGACAGCTGCCCTTGATAACACTCTCTCCATGATGCTATTTGTGCAAAGGAAGTCCTGATCTTCCTTGGAAAGCCAATATGGAGATACAATTCTCTCCCTCTTGTTATCTTCTTTGTTTGGACAACTGTCATTAATTCTATTCTTATTGCAGACAACTTGAGCAAGTCATGTTTTATGTGCGAAGCCTTTTCTATATGATTTAGGTTACAGAAAATGCAAGCCTAAGTGATAAAATTTTTATGTTCTTGGCGGTGGAGTTGCGCATGGGTCAACCATTGTACAATTTGGACATCCTTTTTTGTTATATTAATTATTTAAAGTTTTATTCAAATGTGAAAATTTTGATAGGCATATTTTTTCCTTGGTCTTGACCAATTGCTGGAAAATAATCAGATATCCTATTCTTTTTTAAAAATTTTCAGGAGTAATCTTTTTTTATACTTTGAATAATATTATTTTCATTTTCAAAAATCTTTATTTATTATGTTGATACTCTTTTTTATGAAGAGAATGCAATCAAAAGAACAAATAGATAATGAAATAGTAAAGAATGATTCCATTTGAACAATGAATGTCTTTCACAGCCAACTAGAATAATTAGTAACCTCTTAATTTTGAAATGGAAGTCCCAAAAAAGGCGTACTTCTATATCAAAAAGGATATTCGTAAAAGTATTTGGAAAAGGAAAGGATATTGGGCACTTTGAGTTTCATCCTTGCAAATATACTCCCCCATGGTGGGAAAAGAAATAAGAGTTTTTTGGGCTGAGGGTCTTGTATTCAATGTTTGAAGAGATATATAAATTGGTGTCCCTAGTTCATGAGGCTCTTCGCTTTGTGAGGGTTATACTTGAAGGGATACATACATATATATATATATATGTATTATTGTTGAAGATGAGCTCTCCTTCTTTGTTGTCCCCCTTTGAGCAGTTGCAGCAGTTAATAGATGATTTTTTCATTCCTAGACTTTAATAGTGCGAACTTTTGGTACCCTATAATTCATTGAGAAGGACTGGTCCCCTTTATGGTATTTTTTGTTTTATACAGGCTTTTTATAATAATAAAAACTAAAAAGAAAAGATATACACAAAATAGCTCACATTTTTTTAACTTGCAATATGCTTGCTAAATTCTCTCTGTGCTGAAGTACAACAATATTGGGGATCTAAAACAAAGAAAATGAGCATCTTAGGAAGAAAAGCAAAAAGGGAAAATAAACTGGACCAAGAGCCATAATTAAAGCAAATTGAGTTCTTCAACAAAAGCAGAGTTGAATCTTTTATTGTGGAAGGGCATCTATATCCTACAAGTTCAGTGAGTGGCTTTCCTTTATAACAAAACCTACATTAATTTATCAGCAATACTGCTACAACCTGACCCCACCCCCCCACGGGGGGGCCTCCCAAACCAACAGATCCCAGAGTTACACCATGGTAACTACTTCAGGAAAAACTAAGTTGCATGGAAAATAAGCTGGTCAGTGGACATGCATAAAAACCATGCATGCATTATGCTTTAAGAGTTAAGGGCTAATTACATTACTGCAAAGTGTTGCTTGATTAGTAACCAGACAAATTGAAGATACAACCAACAACATCTTTGCACCAGTAGCCGCCAGCAAATATCATCTAGCCTGCAAAATAAACTATCAGAGCATTAACTAATCTGGAAATTATGAACAGAAATTGATTCATGACATAATATCTTTACCTCAAGAAACCCATTATTAAGTATTAAAGTGTCAAAATGGAAAATGAAATACACATAGTTTAACATCAACATGGACTTTTCAAATGCCGGATATACACTCGCTCAGTAATTCATGAATGCTAGCTACATACTATGATCTATAAAATTAGTCTTCCAGTGGACCTGGTTATATTCTCAATCACAAGCAAAATGACCTGTCCTCTATGGCACCCTCTGAATAGCTAGCTGGTAATAACAGGACTACCCTTCTGAGAAATGTAAATTAAACCTAAAATTGAAGCTTAAAACTTATATTGTCCAGAACTCCTGAAAGCATAGACCAATCACGTCCAATTATTTAATGAGAAAGCTTAACCCAAAATCAAAATTTGAGCTATGATCACCAGCCCTAAGAAGTTGAACAAGTTGATTTACAGTAAAAGAAGACAAGTTGTCATGCATGCACCCGTTCCAAGAATATCGCCACCAAAATTTCATGCAGTGACAGACTACATCAGGACAAGTCCACAGACCAACTCAAAGACATCTAGTAGCAAATAACAAATTGATCCCAGATTCATCATTTAAAACAACAATGCGCCTGCAGGTGCTAGGTGGCTACATGAATTGCAGGATGGCTCATTTAACATCTACAATACTGACATAAGAATGGCTTTCAACTCCTACCATAGTACAAATCTTAAGTCTTGTTGACAACTAGACACATTTTATTATTTTAAAGCTGAAAATAGCATGTGGGTCGTATGCCTAGTGCAGATGTGCAGAAATTCGTTGTTCATAATCTCATGGGCTTAGCTCCTTTGGCCATTGATAAAATGTTGAAACCCATATGCAACTAATTCTTTCTGAATCACATTCATTGGAGTTAGATTACAGCAGTGAAAGCATCCCAATCTACTGAAAAAAGGGAGCAGGGCTGTTTTCTACCATTGGAAGAATGAAAAGTTCCTATTTTTATTTAAATTGTAAAAATAAAATATCTTAAAAATAAATGAAGAAAGAAAAAGAAAGAAGAAGTTCAGTTTTTGGAAGAACTGATCCCTGTTTGCATTGAGGAAAATGTCCAGAAAACCACCAACAAAGAACTCTTTCTGTAAAAAAGATTTCGAGAAACTTTGACTAAAGAAGGGTTTTCTTACATCTAGACAGCAACAAAGAACCTTTCTGCTTTCAGATTATTCTAAAGAATAAAATTCTTAATCTAAAGGTTTTTGATCAGCCCTACATAATCAATCTTGAAAAATCTTTACGAAGCCTTTCCCTTTTTTTTTTTTTTTTTTCCTTGGTCGCGCAACACTTACTAGGAAACAAGAAACTGATAGTAAAGCCGGATCCCTCCATTGATTCATAAAATCAAAATTGAGTCACTAATTCTGCACCAATCACGAAAAGCTCATTTCGACCAATCGGCAAACAATAAGGAACAGACTGAATTCAAACAAAACAAAAGCTAGAAAACTGAAAAGAGAAAAGGAAATTAAGAAAAGATTAAAGAAGTCCAATCGTAGAAACCACAAAGCATACCTCTTAAGTCGTAACCAGTAACGCTCAACACTGAGAGAAAAGAGAGGTTGCGAAGACCAAAACCGAAATCTGGAGAATGAAAGAGTTGATAGAAAATACACCTCCAGCAGAGAGCTAGGGCTTGTGGAATCAAAGAAATACCACACGCTTGATCCAAAATTGGAGAGACTCAGATTGCGATTGATGTTTAAAGAGAGTTCGCATGAATGCATTATGTGGAAAAGAGGAAAAAGGGGGGTGTGGAGGGCGCGTGCCCGATTGCCTAATCGGAAGAATCTTGAGAATCTCGCCTCTTTTACCATAAACACCCTACTCTCCTCACTAAATTACGGATGCGCCCTCCGCCAAACTTCTCCCTATATTATTATTTTAAAATAATATTAAAATAGTACTCTAAACTAATTTATTTATCAAAATAAGATGGTTTAAGGTGTTATTTAATTTTTGAAAAATTCCTATTACCGGGCATTGTTCTAACTACCATTTCTGTGAAGTGAATAAGAGATTGAGCACATATTTAAGTTTACATGATCTGTTAGTTTAATGTGTTCTAAATTACAAATTTGAAAAAAGATTCAAAGAACAAGGTAAATAAATTCTTTAAGAGATTTTATATTTTGTGTAAACAAAAGGCTTAATTTGATAATTTTATATTTTGTTTTTTCGGTGAAGTTGAGAACTAAAAGTTTCTAGGAAATAAAAGCCAAAGATGTTTCTAATGTAATTATCCTTATTCTTTTCTTCAAATATGAAGTCCAAACATACCACTAAAATTATCTTTCCAAGCACGGTTGGTTCTCCAATACAGATGCAAATATAAATTGAATAAACCCATCTTAGTTTTATATATTTATTTATGCCAAGGCAGAAAGCACAACTAGAGCGATGAAACCAAACCAGCTGCCAAAACCAAAATACAGCCTTTAAATCAGAGGCAAAAACATACCCATGACTCGGTTGATTGATTGACGACTAGGGCATTGCAGAGAAATGATAGTCACCAGAATAATAAAATCTCACTGGTATCATCAACCTATCATCGGTCCAGAAATATAACGTATCACGAAACACACTCAATCTCAATCTACTGAATATAGGGTCACCAGACTAGTGGGGATAAATGCGCTGCCACCAAGGCGAGCTTTCAGTTTCAGCAAATACAAACAAGCCCATATTGAACTCTAGCGAAATATAATGGCTGCATTAATGCTTGCTACACAGTAAGTTATTTACTAATCAACAGTCACCTCCACTCTAGCGTGGGGGTGCATCCATTTTAGAAGAAAAACAAATAGGGCAGCTAAATTTCACTGCAAACCACAAAGCCGCTTAGCTGGGGATGGAGAATTCGGAGAAGAGAGACCTCCCTCTTGACAAATGATGGCAAGGAAAAAGCAGCTCTGTGAATCTGTCGAATATAGAGTAAAAAATCAGTCACAGAATGTTGATTGAACTGTGCTAACCAAATGGACCAAGACTCATAATCTAATATTTTTGGGGTTTAGGTGTTACCTTATACAAAATAAACCATTATCGTTGGCATACCACAGGCGTTTCAGTTTGCAATAGACGTCAGGGCACTGCTGAGCCCAGTATAAATTACACAAGCAAGTTACACTCAGCACCCCTGAGGTAAAACTTAAAATGACCATCTCACCCATACCTTTTCAAACTCTCTCCCCCTCCTTTCTCTATATCTACTTGAAGAAAAGGAATAAAAAAAATCAGCTGTGGCTGGCAACAATCACCAGCCACCACCAGCGTCCAAAAACTAAACCCCAGCGATCGGGTCACCACCAGCGTTTTTTCAGGAAATTTCTCAAAATTTTGGGATTGTTTAAAAACAGGAGACAAAATGTTGACAACTTTTTTAAAACTCAATAAGGATTGTAATTTCTGAAAATGGAGGTGGGGTGGTACTTGGAATTAGGTCTTACCTCAGGGGTGTTTAGTGTGTCAGGCAAACTACAAATGAGCTTTTCTTAAAGCAGCTTCTATTTGTCTAAATTCAAACTAATGGGCCAACAAGTATCAGGTAAACTACAAACGAGCTTTTTTTAATGTAACTTTTACTTGCCTAATTCAAACTAATGGGCCAATAAATATCAGGCAAACTAAAACCAAGCTTTTTTTAATGCAACTTTTACTTGTCTAAATTGAAACTAATTGGCCAATAACACCAACAGGCAAGAATATCGGGGTTACTGGTGCTTCCCTTCACCAACCAAAGATAAATAATAAGGTTATGTTTGGGTTGAGGGGATGGAGGGGGAAGGAAAGGGAAGAAAGGGAAGGGTACTATTCGGAAAAATGTTTGCATTCTAAAATATTTAAATCAAAAGATAAAATAATGTACGTTAAAAAGTGCCAAACAATAAAAAATTCACGAGTATGGGGAGAGAAGACCCCAGGTAACTTGAAGACTTCTGCGCAGGACAGTTTAAAATCATTCTGACTAGAAAGGGCTGAGCACTTATAAGCAATACACAGCCTATCCTACTCTTTTAGTGTCAAAACAACCAAATAGTTAAACAAAGAATATTTGCTCAGATTTTCCACTCACAAAACATAACTGATTAACAGAAACAAAAATACTAATAGATAACACGACAAAAAAAATACAAAAGTAAAAAAATAAGGAAGATAAAAAAATGAGGCAAAATATACAGATGGTGACTATTGGTCCAACCGACTTTTACTTCAACCATGGAAATTTATTTAGAAAAAAAGTAAGATTGGTCTAAGCAAAAGAGTAGGAGAGAACTTCTAGCTGTAGAAGTTTAAGTGAGACGAGGGAATTACCTCAGAGTTGTAAAACCTCAATTCTCTTTGATGCATGAGTGCTCCCTCTATTTTCTCAATAGGATTGATAGGATGAAGAAAGTCCACAGGTGGGCCCTCTGTTGAGCATATCAAAAATCCAATCACGCCACTGTATCCACAATGTGAAAAACCATTTCAAAATCAGAATGAACTAAAAGCATTAACCAACTTCGATGGCCAAAACTACAATTTTTTTGGTAACTGCACAAGATGATAACTGCTGGAAAAAATGAAACCACTGAATAAATGAGTTGTTAACAATGTGAAGCTGCTGGAGCTCTATAAAGGAAAATAAACAAACGGCTTCATACAACTGTAAGAACCAAACTAGGAGGTTCAAGGAATCAATTGAAGAAAAACCACACAAGGCATGTGAAGTTAATGCATGGTGTACCTTGGATATGTAGGAACACTTGCCCATGCATAGTGAACAGAACCCTTAAAAGTTTCCCGGCAAATAGAAATCATATCTTGAATAAGATGAGTGTGAAGCCACATACTTTCTGCCATATTGCAAACAACACCTCCAGGCCTCAGTGCTCTTGCAATCGTCTCAAAAAATGGCCTCTCCACAAGTTCCTGGGCAGGACCTAAATCAAGAAAAATAAGCTCCACAAATAAAATTGATCTAATTCATTAAATGCCTTGAGATATCATAAGCATCTCAAGTAGGAATGCATGGATACAATAGGATTTGCGTGGCATCCAGATTAATATAAGAGGAACATATATCAATACTCATATGTTAAAACCTAAATACAAAGTAAGAAAGAAAAAACCTATGGCGATTTCCCATTTTATGCATCCATGTATATCAGAAAAAGAGCCGTGCTACAGTACACGAAAAGATTGACGCACGAACTTACCGAAAAAATCGATTGATGTCCACCAGGACTGCCAGGCGGACTTGATGAAGTCCGGTGCCCGAACTGGGCGGACTTCAAATGTCCGCCCAGCAGCTGGGCGGACTTCATCATGGGATGAAGTCCGCCCGGACTTGATTCGATGCGCATGCGGTATGTTCGAGGCGAGGATATATTTGTCATTTGATGCTTTTTAGTCATCACGTGTGTCAACTAATTTTGGCAAAATAGCATTTTCCAAGAAAAATCAACAAAAAATCTATGTTTTCATATAAGGGGTCAAGGAAGCGTGGGGACCCAAGGGTGGGGAAGGGAAGAAAATAAAAATGAAATAAACAATGTGAAAACATCCTTTATTGCTTTATTATTTTCCTTTTTTTCCCCAAAGTTCTCAAAATACAATTGAAGGTAAACAATAATCTGACTTTCAGTAGATGCACAAGAAAGATCAAGAGCCCTTTCTAGGCTTCAGAAGATGAACATAAAAGAAATTCCCAAACCCACCCACCCAAAAACCAAGAAAGGAGGAAACCATGGGGAAAATATAGAAGTTAAAAACAAATTAAAAGAAAGAAGGGAAGGGAAAACAGATATTAAAGTGATGCAAACATACCAACAGGATCTGATGAATCAACAATAACTGCATCATACTTTCCTTCAGGTGCACATCGTAGAAAATCAACAGCTATCATAATCATGAAATAACAATTAGAAGGGAAGTATAGATATGCACTAAGGTACATTATTAAATTCACATTTTTTACTCAACTGCAGACCAGAAATTAGAACAGATGTCCACATACCATCACCAATATGAACCCGAACTCGAGGATCCTCAAAGCCAATGGATAACTCTGGGAAAAACTTTTTGCTAACCTACAAGAAAAGTTCAGCAAGGAACTTGTCAAACAAGTAGAAAAGGAAACAGAATTCGATGAATGGGTGCTTCGTTTCCACTCACATCTACAACCATTTTATCAATCTCACAAATATCAATGATCTCAACTGAACTATGGCGACAAATCTCCCTAAGAACTCCACCGTCACCACCACCTACAACCAGAACCTGCAGCAAACAAATTAATAAAAAGGCCTTACATGTTACTCTTGCAAAAAGAAGAAATAATAGCTTGCAAGATCATGAAAAATGGAAAAGGTAACCAGCTCTACCAACAATGTTGTACCAAATAAAATTTGTACAAGGCTCAAGCAATTGGATACCATATCAGAAGTACTACTCTTCCCTGAAGCTCCCTTGGAAGATCACGTAAGAGCAAATGGCAAGAAATAGTATTTCACTTTTAAACCACAACACACAAGTCTTAATTCTAGTAGAGGTGAGGTAGCTGCATGAATTCTATATCCCCAGCCATCTCTATCGATGGCAAGATATTGCTAATCAAAACCAACCCATTTACCCAGAAATAACAGCACAATTAGATTTCAGCCCCATATGCATCCAGCTACAACCACAAGAAATTCCAGGAATTTTGTTCATATTCCCCGAATGATTCTTGAACCTCCTAACACTAATAGATACAAAACTCAAAAATAGTAGTGCAAGTCTTTGAAACAAATAGAGAAAAGTTTAGTTGGAAATGCAACTATGGATAGAATTCAAACATACATGTAAGCAATTACAGTTCACCCATAAAAGTGAAATGTAATATGTAACATTGCATTTTTAAGATGCCACTGCACTTATTTGCATTATTTAATTTCAGGAATCCAACCATGGTTGTCTATGAACTGAAATTAACTTTGAAGGAATATAAAACAATAAGCCCATTATGATCTAAAGCAGCAGTTTATAGAAATTACAGTTTTTGGAGATTGTATTGAACAAAGTGGGAGATGAGTTATCATCTCCTGATAGGCGCATTCATCTTTCTCAGTCAACTGAACAATACCATCAAGTACAAGCACTTTCCCATATGTTGAGGACTGCAAGTAGAAGGAAAAGAATCAGGAAACTTACAAGAAGCAAAAATATATAAAAAAAAAGAATCAGGAAACTCACACATGATACAATAAGGAGCAGAAAAACAGAAAATAATCTCTAGTAATACAATATTTGAAGCATGTACCTCAAAAACCATGACCTCTTGGAACTCTGACTTCTCCTTGAACAGCATCTTTTCTACTTCCAGTGAATGTACTTCTCCTACAAGTTAATAATACAAATTACTTGGCCATATCCATAAAATCATGAAGTTAGGAAAAACACGGGACTATTATTGAACTTATTCCTTGTAGAAGGAGCATCCTATTAAAGCTCTTATTATCACATTTGGATGTGCGATAGGATCAGGCATAGGTGGAGTACTAGCATCGGAACAGGATCCTAATCTCAAAAAACTTTCTATAATCTATATAGGAATCAAGATTGGACTGGGTGTGGGTAGGAATAAGGATAGAACAAGTCAAAGTTAGTCCAACCCACTGTTTCTTCACATATTAGGTACTTTGGGAAAAAAACTAACTTTTCCAATACATCATAGCATTGCAACTCCATGGAGTAAAAACTAGGTTGATGTGAAAGGAACTTAGACTAGAGGGGTGGCACGTGCCATGCACATGCAATCAAATGAATGGGTTATATATTTAAATTTTTAGTGAGAAGTTATGTATGCTTGGAAATTAAAAGAAGTTATTTATGTTTTTGCAGAGAAGTTATTTGCGAGTAGAAAGATAAAGGAAATTGAAAAGTTATGATGTTTTGTTGGACAGTTATTTGTGTCTGGGAAGTTATAAAAGTCTTTTTTAAGACAAAACATATATTGCGTTCATTATTATAATCATAGATGCACCAATCAACATCCCAAATCCATGAAATTAAAAATATATACTAGAGGCTACAAGCTCCAAACATTACATACAGGCAGATTCAACTTCAACCAAGTCATCACTGTTGGATACACCACATTGTGTATCTAATACATATTTTAATGTATTGGACAATTCATCAACAATAAAAATGACAAATACTTTGCTTTGTATGACCAGTTTATGAATCCAATATGAATTAGATATGAATACTGAACACATTTTGCAATGTCTTCCCAGAACTAAAGTGTCCAACACCTACAAACTCCTTTAGTTGCATCTAAAAAACTGGATCAATTAAAGACTTCCAATTTGACAAGTTGATGAGTGCATTTCCAAAGGAAGAGATCACAAAAGTTAAATGAGATGTAGATAAATCACATTACGGATTTGAACTTTCTAGGATCCTAGAACTTGCATGACAGTGTTGGCTAGGCTGTCTTGCACTCCAAATCAAACTTAACTATATTAGGCTAGAGAGAGAATGCAATGATGGTAAAAAATACCTGGCCACATTGGGCTATTAAAATAAACTCGCTTGCCACCTTTACCTGCAAAGAGCAACACCAAAAAAGGGGAGTCAACAAACCCCTGCATATTTGCCCAGCCAATCATAACCAGATAACAGAAGAGTGATTGAGGAAAATAAGGACTTCTAGAAGTTTAGAACAGTGCTTTAAAAACAGAAGCAAAGAAAAAATAATGACCAGAGCAGGACCCAACTTCTGAGAACCATCCTGGAACAACTGTTGAGTGGCATTTGGCATCAAACTCAGGGTCCAATGATCCATTTTTCAAGCAACAGGTAGGAATAAAAGCCTTGTCGAAAGCATTCCCATTATCATTCGCCTTCACATCCATAGTCTTCTGGCATTCCGAACCTCTTCCTCCGCCGCCTTCCATATATAATTTTTTTCTTCTTCGGCTCCAGTCTCTGATCACCAAAATCTGGTCTAGTCAGCTAAATAATTACCATAAAAATACTGCCAAAGACCCATAATGATGCAGATACACATACAGACACATGTAGAAAAGAACGAAGAGAGGCAACATAGATATTCGAAAAAACAAAGATATCAGCTTGAGTCAATACTGCTATTGACAGGAGCCGGACAAACTTCTGGTTAAAATTTAGCACTAAACTCAACGGTTTTTAATTGTGCTTCTTATACAAACATGAAATGTAAAAATAATAACATAATTGTGGAGAAAAATTAAAACACGAGACAAAATATTATGCCAATAATCCAAACTTCACACACACATGACAAGAAGAAAACCAGAAAAGACTGCGCAACTTCAAGCCATACAACAACTTATAACTTATCACCTTAGCATTCATGAAGGGAAGAAAATATGGGTAAAAGAAAAAGGGCAAAGTTTAGGAAAGCATCTCCGAATTAGGAAAGCAAAACAAAGAAGAAAATGGCAATAACAAGAATATATTGTTTGTTAAAAAAAGGCATACATAATAAGTCTATTCACATATTTACTTAACCAATAACAAGAATCGTTATTTACTCGTCATGCACATGAACTATTTCAAGGAATAAAATTAAATCTTCCGTGATGGTGTAAAGAATAAAAGTTCACATACAACTTCCTGTTGCCTTCAAACAGGGAAGGAAAAAAAACAAATAAATAAAAAAATCTATTTACTTGGACTCGGCATAAATTGCAACGAGCTCTGCTCGATCACTTAGAAGCCGAACGGAAAGAAAGACATATACATATTAAAACAAAAGACTAAAAAACTTGATTTCCACTTGCTTTTAGTTTCACGAACGTTGAAAACTCTTAACACTCGTTGCCTACATTTATCACAATTCACAAACAATACCTGCACAGTCGTACTACATTTGATCGCTGACTAAAGGAAAATCGGAAATATAACAAAATTTGCTTCCATTTTCTCAAAATGCCGTCGAAATTTCAAGCAGTCAAATCCTGATCGGTTAGCTTCATTGTCTGTTAAACACAAGAACAAAGGAATAAAGGAAGAATAGCTTTTCTTTTACCTTTTCCTTTTCTCGTTTTTCACAGCTTTCTCGGGAATCGAACAGAGCACTAGGGTTTATTATCAGGCAAAAAGAAGCGGAGCTGAGAGAGAGAGAGAGAACTTGCCTGAGGTAAATGGCTATGCGGTTGATGATAAATGCACGAATGCGAATATCTGCGTATATATAAGCGTTGAGAAAGGAAAGAGAGAGATGATTGAGTGGGCGGGAAAAAAGAAACGAAGAGAGAATCACTCAATCGCACGTTCAGCTTGGGGAGCGCTCACTCTCCGTGATTCTGTGCCGAGACAGAGCTTTGAAATGGCGTTAACAAAAAGATAATGTTATTAGTATACCTTTGTGTATACCTTAGACTATATAAAGGTGTATTAATGACAAAAAAATCCCTTCTGAGACGCATAGAAGCGCGTGAGGCGCATGTGAGATGCAGGACATTTTAGTCATTATGCCCCTTGTATAGTCCAATATGTATAAAATTGTTGTACATCTAGTATGATCCTTAACAAAAACCTCTTGGTTATTCAATTATCCCAGATTCCGTACGGGTTAGTGAAATGACTGGCATTGCCCTGAATGGTTGGAGCAGCTATGAGAAGGGGCTTTCAGGTGGGGGGCGGTTGGGGTGGACAGAAAGGGAAATTTGTACGAGGCTAATTGACGACGAGATCACCGATGTGGCTTTTCATTTCCTTTTTTGTTTTATCTATTTCCTTTTTTTGTAAATTATTTGGTGGTTTAAAGATTTATTTTTTACTAATTAAAATAATATTTATGTTTTACCAAAAGATATTCCGGTATCTGTATCTCTGGTTAACTAACGTTGGAATATTTTATTTTAGATATATAAATATTTTAATATTTGTTTCTATTTTGATAAATATATATATATATTTTAAAAACGTGAGCTTAAAATTAGAACGGAGTAAACTTATTTCATTGTAATTGACATCTTTCATCTCACGCTTGCATGTTGCGCCAAAAATCAACCTTTCCAATTCATTACTCATTAGCATATAAACTTTTCAAATCTTTTACGATTTTGTAATTATTTCACGTAAATTACATTCCTATAATCCCAAAAATAAAAAACCTAATTAAAGGAAAGAAGATCTTCTAAAAGCAGCAATTAGAAACAATTTTTTTATTTACCCATAGCATTATCCTCGTGGGAATTTTGTACTAACGGCATGTTTGCTATTCTAATTAAATTGGAAAATAATATAATTAATAATAATAATATAAAATAGTGATGGAATTAAATAATTTACCTTATATTTGAAAATACAAATTTAACTTAAAATTATACCATTCTCATATTTAATATATTAAGTGACGAATGAGGTACTACCACGGTAAAATTGTCAAAATATCAGTTTGACTCTTTATTCAAGTAAATTATAATTGAGGTGATTTGGGATTAAAGATAGAGAGAGATGGTCTTTGATTGAGGGCAAAGCTATTGCAGGGTGGAAATATATATAACGTACATACATGTGCGATGCATGCGATTAAGGATATATATATATATATTATATAATAAAGTAGGAAAGTGGAGAATCAGAGCTCAATGTAAGTCCTCGTAATATCAAGACCCAAGAGAAAGTGACCGGAGATGAATCATCATCATCATCATGATGCATGGTCCATGGAATTGTCCTCGTGGCCCGTACGTGGTGGTGGGTGGGGGTGTCGAAAACTAAAGCTTGCTTTCTAAATCCTCAACCGACGGTTCACAAGCTGCTGGCAGATTTGTACTTAATTCACACGAGTTTAATGCTTCACAGGCGTGACAGTGAAAGGCTTTGAGGAGGCTCCCACCAATCGCAAAGGCATTCTGATTATTAATCTGGATAAGACTGCTCCTACTTTCTTACATGTTAATATGAGGATTAGAATAGTTAGTTATTAATGTTTGAAGAAAATTTTAAAATTTAATTTTTTTTACTTTTAAATTATAATATCTTTTTTTTACATATGTTTTATCTCTAGAAAAATTATATATATAAAGAAGATTTTTTTTTGTTAAAAACAAAAGACAGTTAAGATAATAACAACTGTTTTATTATAATTATTACTGTCATTTTGTGTCCTGAAAGCTAAAAATAAAATTTAAAAATAACAAATATATAAATGTATAATAGGTAAAATTAAATAAAATAAATGATCTAAAACAAACTTAAATACAATAAGAATATATTTGTTATTTAAAAATATTGAATACTCCACATCCTCCTAACTTTATTTTTAGTTGAAAGACAATAAGGAGAATGATACGGATGGAAACTTAGAGCTATTAATGGGTTGACACGTAGATGAAAGTTTTGCAATTTATGATAATAAATTTTGATTTTTAATTTGCTTAGTCTATAATTTTAAGTTAGGCTAAGTTTATATAAGATTTTCTTCATACAAAAGCATCTTACCCAATGCCGTACCTGAGATTTTGGGACCTTGAGTCGAAATGTAGAAATAGGCTCTTGAATCACATTAAAATTTTGTTTTTTATAATAAAATATAAAAAAAATAAACAAATATTTAGGGGTAAAATAATGATTTACAAATATTCATATAGACACGAGGGCAAAAAATAAACAAATATTTATTTAGACACAGAGGAGAAAGAGAGTTCATTCTGCAAATTTTGGATTGGGGGAGTGATTTATATAGGGGCAAAATCGTCATTTAGACACAGAGATAAAATAGTCATTTTCTCTCAATTTTATAAATCCCCTTAAATTAACATAATTTGTGGATTATGAGACAATGGGCTCTTGAATTGCACTATAGGTCCAGGCCTGATCTTACCATTCCAATGATCATTACTTGAAGGATGTTACTAATATACAAAAAGTTGAATACTATGTAGGCTTAATTATATGTTGGGACATTTAAAAAAAGCCAAAATTTGTTCAATGGACAAGTCACTCACTTATAAGCGTCCACTTGAAAAGAGACTAAGTTTAGAATATTTTAAGATTGAGATAAGCATTCAAGTTATTAATAATGTTAGATAATATAAAAGATGAATAGCATCAAATAAGGTAACATATCAACCATGCCCAATAAGATAAGTGTCATCTCAATCCTTATTATCTCTATTTTTTAACTTCTTTAAGCATTAAAACACTATATGTACCATAAAACCAATGTCTCTGCAAAGTATGAATATGGTTAAACCATTTGTTCACTTGCACACTATCATTTCAAACATATTTTTTCTAATTTGAGTATAGAGAGCCTTTTAAAACACTTTTTAATGGTAATTTCAAGTTACAATTGACAAATAATGATTTTCAACCATCATCTAAATAACTATTTATCCAGATTAACCTAAATTAATTATAAGTTATTTTTAGGCACCATCAAAGAAAATACTCAGTACCATAATCTTTTACTTGGTGAAGGTTCTGTGCTGCTTTTTTTTTTTTATTTTTTAAATAAAAACTTTTGGGTTATTTCAAGATTATTATTTATTATCAAACTAATCGCATTCTTTGAGTTTTTGCTTTTTTAAAAAAATTGAAAAACAAATTTCAAAAATAATAATCGATTAACACTTTTTGAAACCTCATACTCCTTTTGGTAGACAAAAAGGAAAATAAAATTCAAGTAAATTAATGTATTATTTTCAAAATCAGTCAGAGTCAAACATGCTGGTCATTTTAAAAGTTTAAGAAAATTCTTATTATTATTATTATTATTAATTTTTGCATTCCTAAAAACTAAATGAGATTTCAAGTATCCCTGCGAGGATTACTGAGTAGCTAAACACTGCAAGGTTCTCTCAACCCTGTTTCAGAGCTGAGAAAAAAGGGAGCAACAAAAGAGATGGATTGGAGCGAGGGCACCTTGGCGTGTGAAAAGTGAGAACACGGCGAGGTTATGGAGAATGGTAAAATGCTAGAGAAAGAAACGGAAGGGAAGAGGAACAGTTTCACGTGAAGAGCATCATCCTGAGGCATCTTGTACTCGCAAGATTGAATGGATGGTGAAACTGTGCGGAGTGAGTGTGCCTGCCTGCCTCCCAGCCATTTCACCGAAGCAGAGAGGAAATTATGATGCTTTGTGTTTGAGCCGTGCGCCTTTTCATGGAAACACGTTATTACATTGCCTTTTCTCTACTTAAACTTTTTCCATTAAGGCAAGGCATCTACGTAACTCTCATATATTTGTCATAAAGCTCACACATTACTTATTATAAAAACTAAAATCCCCGCTTTCAAAATATATTCTTTTCATTTGGAATAAGAAAAATTCCGTAACTTACAAAACGTAATTTCAGGAAATTTATGTTAAAACCACTCTAATTTTAAGAAATAATTAAACAGTATTTTAACTAGTTTCATAGATTGTTCATTGTTCATTGCTTAACATACAAAAATAGAAATTATATGAAGATGTTTGTATTCTTAAAATTTTCAGTATTTTAATACAGTAAATTAGAAGAACATAACATAATCATGAAAGAACATACTGCCGAACTACACGAACCATCAGGAAGCAGCATCCGTAATAGAGAAAGAAGTATGGCGTGTGCATTCCTGCAGGAATTCTTGATGGGAACCAGGCTTTCTGCTGCCAATGTGTCTGAACCTTAGCACTGAATTGTCAGACCGTGGATAATGACAATTCCATGCCAATACTTTGGGAGCTCCAAAGGAAAAAGCTGACCTATAATTTCATACATATTTTTTACTTGTTTTTTGTTTATAATTTATGATCTTTTATACGTGTACGATAAGTTTATAAGTGGCATGTCAAGCAAATAGCAACTCAATATTCTAATTGATAGCTAATAATTAAAAAAAGAACATCTTATATACCTATATAACACTATATATCATATGCCTACGTGACAATACTATCTATTGACACTATGTTTTATAGAAAGTGTACCCTGCTTGTGTTACGCGTGACAGGTTGACATCAAAGTCTAACAAGTTAAAACACAAAAGAGTTGCACAACATAGGCCCAACAGTATAGTTTGTTGCCCCGGTATAAGTGGCCACACTAATGAGGGTTTTCCAAACATAACCAGAGTCACCAACGTCCAAAACTGAGGAACCATCCTGTACATTCTCGAATTGATGAAATCAATCTCAGCATATTGATTACAAGGTGAAAAGGAGAAAACAAAGGGTACGTAGAGACAAGCTACTCCATCTCGCCTTTATTTTGTGCCTCTACTTGTTTCTATTCATTTAAATTCACTACCACCACACTAATGTTATCTTCACTACCCCGAGCCATTGCCATCTCGGCTAGTATGGCTGCTGCATCTGCAGCACGGCTGTCCTTCACAAACTTGCTCAATTTACTTCCATTTGCAATCACTAGGGAACTCCTCTTCATTTTGCCATATAGGCATTGCCTTACAACGTGGCACGCAACCTCATTTGAGACCACATCCCATAAGCCATCAGATGCCAGGATAAGGAACTCATCTCGGTTGGTTCTTTTGCTCACCGCAACATCTGGTTTGGGTATTACAAATGGTTTCAGGTAGTGATCCCCTGCATCCAAGTTTTAGAACCTTGTAAGAAAGACAAATCACAATCGCTAGTACATGCTTCTAAGTACTGATGGAACCGTGTCCCAAACAATTGCTTTGCCTGTCCTCTATAAGCAACAGGGTATTTAGCCATTGGTGGTGGGTAAGATTTCACGATCTGTAACAGCTCAACAAGAATCAGAGGCAAGTATTTAGATGACTAATCTGCAAGATGCAACTATAACTCAAAGTTCATCCTAAAATCAGTAGAATCTTAATCTTCTCCTTGCTCAGTTCACCTACAGGTGCTTCTTGTGGTTGGATTCCCCGGTCTTCAGTCATATGCGGATGTATTAAATAATAGTGAAATGGAATATTAATTATCTCCTGTGGCCTTACAGATTTTCCAACAAGGCCACATTAAGTGATGCTCAAGATGAAAATATGTTCTTTTCTTTTTTTGGAAAGGTAAACATATATGCAAAAGAGAAGCCTACAAGGAGTTGCAAAAATGCCCTCAAAACATAGCAACAAAAGATCATAAATTTTTTTTACAGGGATCTCAACAGGAAAACACAAATAATCCCCGCTAGTCCATATGAAAACAGAAATGAGAACCAATTCTAAGATAGTTATCAAAATCCTAAAGGGCATGTAATTGAAGGTTATGGACTTGTACTAGTACCACTCCTAGCTGTGTGTCTAAGAACCAAAATCATTTGATTCCTTGACTAGTGACATTAAGATCACTTCTCAAATGCTTGATTTTTATTTTTTTTGATCAAATGGCATTTGTACGCTAAAGTTGTATATCAAACTTACAGACATACTTGACTGATGCATAGCCAGATCCTGCTTGAATGTCAATGAGTAATTAACAAAGAGCTCACACACAACATAGAAAGGACCCTAACTCCTAGACCACGAAACTTAAGATGCAAACTTCCCAAAGAATCAGCTATAGTCACTATTTCCCAGCATATTTATATAATAAGCTGTTTAGAAACAAACTACTTACAAACTAAATATTTAATATACACAAATAAAAAAGAGATTAACCTTCAGAACGACTCTAGAACAACCAACTTCTTACAATTTCTCTACCAATGAATACCAGGAACCCATGCATTGCACGGTAGTAATCTTGTAGCGAAACTTGCATAGTTAAATGAATCAGTAACTATATGTTACTATTAATCCATACATACCTATTGATCTTGAAGTAGCAAGAACTCCTAAGACTCGATGCCCATTCCAGTTTATAACCCTTCCACCAGCACCTTCAATTCTCTCTAGCTCATCAGGTCTGTCAGGCTTTGCACAAAAATGGGAACAACAAATGATCCAAAATTATATACGTGGACATCAAATGAGAAAGCATTTAAAAGTAAAGAATCAGAGTCCATCCATGCAGACCTCACCAATACATTATATAATTCAAAAAGTGAAGGGCGTGGAGTTGCTCATGTAACAAAAGTCATGCTGAGATGGCCCAGTATACAAACAGGAGGTTAGCAAATGGAAGCAAGAGTCAACAACCAAGTCAAGTTAGATTTCCTAGTTCAAGCAAATTAATAAGAGAGGAAACATCATGATTCCATGATAGTTCCCATTTTTTCACTAGGACATCATCTCTGGATCTATACTTCAAAACTGTATTCTATTACTTTAGACAACTTGCCAACACATCTCGAACACTCACCAAAATAATCCAAGTAGATGTTTACATTACTTCACACATGGTCTGCCTGAAACGAGCAATTCTAATATAAGATGGGAAGGGTAATGTCACTATTCACAACATTATTATCACAATGAACACTTCAACCTTTATCATTATTATATGATGAAATAACATAAAAACCAAGTTGCATATTTGTTTATGTATTTACTAAAATTATATGAATGCTGTGTCCTAATTTTCAATCTCCTAGGATTTCTTGAGAGCATTCCCTTGTTGAGTGAATGAATAATCTAGGTTTGGAACTTGAACTCTTAAAGAGAATTTCTTTCAGCAAGATTTAGAGTTCAAGCCACAGCTTGACTAGTTATGTCCAATGTCCCTGAATGAATTCTTCAAACAGTTATAAAATTAAAAAGAAATTGGTAGAAAGGTGCAAAAAAAGACTGTTGAACATAGTAAAGAAAGGAGCAAAGCAGAAGAGGAATTCACTGCCTTAAAACTTGAGCTGAGAAGAGAAGGCTCAGAATATTAGTTCAGGTCCTAAAATTCATATCATATAATGCTTCATTAGACCACTGTAAATGTCCTGAAGAATCACTAGATTTTGCAGTGAGATGCAGTAACTTGGAATGAGATTTAAGCATTTGTGGTGAGAAATACACAGACTTGTAAATATAACTTGCTAAAATGCATTATAGTGTTTGATACTTCATAAACCTGTTGCTGTTATCAAAACTCCAAATATTTGTCTTGTTCTAGTGGCATAAGCAAGTTGCTGAAGTCCTCTACCTATGAATTTTACAGTGCGACACAAGCATGAGTTTAACACATGGTAAGCCATCAAAATTATGCATACTTTATCAAACTTGTCAATATACAGAGCAAGAAACAGGAAGTCTCCAGTAATTAGTTAAGTATTCTGTAATACTGCTATGTCCCAGTGGTGCAGGTCTTTGTAGAAAGCCCGGACACATGATATGTGTTTCGGAACTTCATTTTCTTTTGGCAGACAGGAAAGAAAAATTTGTTGCATATCACAGGAATTTCAGAAATTCATAGAAAAATGGATCGTTTTGGCCGCATGACTGCAATGCGCATATAAGCAATTAAGGGAAAAATGAAATAGAAGATATTTAAACATTTACTGGTACATAATAATACACTAGTGCATACTCTACCTATTGATATCTCACCTATTTGCATTACATAGACTTACAGTTGCTCTTGCTTGATTTTGGTTTTCTACCATAAAATGGGTACTTCAGCAATGAAGTTAAAATACCACCCTTCCGAAATTTGAGGAAGAAAAAATATTCCTGTTGGCTATGTTACCATGTTATAATTTTTTTCAGTTACTTCAATCCTCCTCTTCTATCCAAAGGTCAAAAGGAGCGCAAGTATATAGAATATATTCATCTTTGGATGTGCAGAGGGGGATTGCTCCAATTAAAAAGCCAACCCTTGGATTGTTGTCGTTTTGTTTGTTTGGAAACCAAATGCAACGGGAAGCCATCTTTTTATAGTACACTTTTAGTTTTGGTAAAAAAGAAAAAAAGCCCTTCTAATTCAAAGAAATTTTTTTTTTTTTTTTATTGTCACCCAGACTTGTTTGCTCAAGCATCTCATTCATCAAATTCAATGCCTCGTGATTTTACTTTCTACTTTTCTCTTTCTCTTCCGCAAGTTTCAAACATAGCATAAAATCGTGATAAAAAAGTGGAACATCTTGTGTGCAAGTGCCATTTTTTAAAACTGAATCTGCCACAAATTTCTCTTTTTTCTTTATTCATTTCAGGCGATGACAAAGAATGAGGTTTTTGAATATGATGAGTGACAGGAAAATTTCTCTCATTTCAGACTCAGGTTTTGCAAGCACAATTTCAGCTTGTTTTCAGATACTTCTTGAATAATCCTCCAAACATAATAAATAAGAAAAAAAAAAAAAAAAACAAAGCCACAAAAAGTTATGATTTATGAATAAAGGGTAATTTACAGTGTGATATAATTACAGCACAAAGTCAATAAAAGATGGAAGTTTTAATAGACATTTGCCATCCAAAATATAACAAATTACCTTATGATCATTAGACATGGACACGGCGACTCCTTCTCGGGATAGAACAGCTCTTGAGTCGCCGCAATTGGCAACTACCACCACCTCCGCTCCTACCACCGCCACCACCGCCGTGGAACCTATCGTTTCCGACAAGGCCGTACTGTCCTTCCTATTATCATTGACTTCCTCATCCATCTTCTCAAAACACGCCACCATCACCTTCTCCCAATCCACTAACGACGTCGATTCGAATGTTCCTATCTCCTCAATCTCCTCTTTCAGTAGCCGGTGCAACCGGTCACGGCAGGCTTGCGCCACACGCGAGCCTCCGTGACCGTCGTAAACGCCAAAGAAGTCATACACTCTTGAATGACTGGCAAGAAACCCTGGCTCCACTCTCACAGCGTCCTCCATTTCACTTCTCCGCCCGATCACCGATACCGATCCGTGCGGTAAGCACGTGATACTCCGCCAACTCTTCATCGCTTCAATCCGCGGAAAAACGACGTCGGTCTCCGACGATGACGAGTACGACAACGACAGCTCTGAAACTCGCTTCTCCGCACTGTTTTTGCTTTCAGAGAGGTCGGAATCTCTCTTTCTGCTCTCAGATTCCGTATTCTTGGGGTACTTCTCGCTAGATATAACTTTGCCGCCACCGCCGGCGACCTGACTCGAAAGCTCTAGCCGCCGGATCCCCAACCTTTTCCGGCGAGCCTGCGCTCGTCTCACGCTGTAACGACACATCACGCCGGAACGAGACAGCGCTATTCCACGCAAAGCGCCGACAGCCGCGTACGGCGGCTCACGCCTCAGGCCGGTCGTCATGAGATAGAAAAGTGGAAGAAGCGCAATACCAATACCATATGATGATCGGGGGAATGCGATGAGCGATGATGATTCAAATAAAATTGCAGAAAGAAGGGAGGGACGGCATGAAAATGGAAAAGGTATTTAAGGTGGGTCGGATCCAGTGGATGGATGCCACGTGGGAGGGGCGCACGGGAAACCGCATCGTGAGATGGATCTTCGCCGGGAGACGTGTGCGGCTGGAATTGGTGGGGCGGAAACGTGGCGCTTGGATCTTGGGTTAAGTGATTTGGTTTGGCGGGAAAGTGGGCCCCGGTGCACCTAGAAGCGGTTACGTGGCTGCTTGACATTGAGAGAGGGGATCTTTTGCTTTTGGCGTACCAAAATGTTTGACCCGTCCGGTGAAGCGTGGGGGACCCGGAAGACACCTGTCGGGTTTAACAGTCTCGAACGCCGGATTTAGACCTCGTACCGTGCGCTAGGGAAAAAATATGCTAATATACTGAATATGAGTGTTGGGAGAATTGGATCGAGGCACATGTCAGCGGAGAGAAATTCACTGTTTAATAATTAATCGCAGCCTTGAGGTTCAATTGAATATTTTTAATAATGTAGAATAAAAATATTTAATATAAAATTTTTAAAAATAAAATTTATTACATAATAATTAATAGATTTAAAAGTGCATACGTAATATTAATTATTTTACACTTAAAATAATTTTATAATAATATTAATATAAACCTATGAAGAGAGTAGAGTAAAATACATGATTAAATATTTAAATTAAGAATAAAAAGACAGAAAGTTAATAATATAAATTAACACATTTTAAATGTCTCAAATTATTATTATATTTTTAATACATAAAATAAAAGATGAAATTAAAATTAAAAAATTTTGACCTACTCAAGAAACTCGGATCGATTCATTAGTTTAAACATGATTTTTGTAAAGAATTAATTAATTTTTTAATAAATAATTTTTTGCAATAAATTAAACCAATTTCTTGGCCGGTTCTCAATTCAACTGGTCTGACCTATCAATTTGATTCGATTCTCAAAATGCTATTGAATATTATTGAACTTTAATTTACTTGGTTTTTTAATATCTTTACACTGTGTTTGGAATAAATAAGAATGAATTTGAATTGTGACACGTGTTCATAAAATAATTTTATATAGAGTTCTTTTAAATGAATTCTTATTTTTAGTATTATATAATCTACTTTATTAAGTAGGTAAGCACAAGATTTAGAATGGAAAAGATGAGATATTAAAAACATTTCAAATATTTGTCTCTTTTAAAGTATTTATCAAATTTATTTGATTTTTCTTGAAAAAATTCTCATATAATTTATTATATGATTTTTTACAAATAAATTTATCTGATATTTTATAAATAAATCTAAATTACTCATATGTCTTTTGTAGGATAATTAATGTCATTTGATATATTTTTAAAATTTAAATTTATTAAGTCTTATTTTTACAATAAGGTTGATTTTAAAAGAACTTATTTATTTAAGTTTTATAATTAATGTCATTTAATATATTTTTAAATTATCATATGTTTTGACAATTTTTAAAATTTAAATGACATTATTCCTTTCACCAATTTTTAAAATTTAAATTTCTCTCCATATATATATTTTATTATCTAATACAAATTTCTTTCATCGATTTTTTAAATTATTTTATTCAATTTTATATTTTATTATCTATTATGAAAATATATTTTGGTAATTTTTAATTTTCTATGTAGAATTATTGTAATTCCATCAATAATTATTTCTACTTTCTGATTCCTTTTAGAATCTATTTTTGAATATGAATTTAGAAAATAAGACACTATTTTTAATTTTTATTTTTTAACAATTCACATTAATCATAAAACACTATTTTGATAATTGTTATGCTCGCTAAAATAATAAAAAATAAATAAAAGGTCAGAGAAGAAGAAATGCCACGTGGCAAGCCATCGCATGGGAGGCTTGGCTGCTTCATGCACTAGGAGGGGGGACCCCATGATTGGTTGCTTCGTGCAGCTAAGAAAGGGCCCCCCAGGCTGTATGAAGAGGCCACACAGTAGCCATGGGCGCTTCCTTTTTCTGCTACCACACAGTAATGTGGCCCCAAAGAAAGGGGGCGCCTCCACCCCTGAGAGGTGTCTCTCGAGGGTACTTTCACACCCCTGAGAGACCTCTCTCGGGGGTATTGCACACCCTTGGGAGAAGTCCCTTGAGGATGCCTAATGCGCGCTCCCGCGCTTGTGCTTACGTGTTTGCACCAACCATCGTGTCGATAATCTCGCAAGACTTGGTCAAAATTGCCTTCGGGATGCTCGTTGAGAAAATTGGGTCACTCGATACATGGATGGGACATCGCTATAAATATGGGGTCTTTTCCTCTCATTCGGTATGCAATCTCTCATACTCATATCTCTCTCTTGCATTCGACTACTTTACATTTTCGAGAGACTAACTTAAGTATCAGAGGATCTGCACGGAGATCCTTGCATGCGCCCCTAACTGATCTTCTCTCTTGAATAGGTCATCTATCACTCTCAACCTAGCCAAGAGACTCACCCATCGCTGTTGTTACTCTCGAGAAACTCATCCATCGCTGTTGCTACTCCTAAGAGACTCATCTATCGCTCTTGCTCCACCTAAGGAGACTCACCCATCTCTTTCAATAATTACTCATCGTTTGGATAATACACATGTTGCCCATTGTCCGAAAAAGTCATCCATCTCCCGAGTGAGTCATCCATCGCTTGGATACGCCATATGAGAGTCATCCATCGACAATTTCCCTTCTACAAATTTATTGTTGTAATCGTGCAACAACAATAATAAATTTGTTGTTAATGTTAACATACAATTTTGAATGAATTTGCTAATAGGGATATTTTAATAAAAAAAACTCTTATCTCGATACTTATCATACGCATTTAACAAACATATGAAAAAAAGTACAATTCTCAATAAATTCTAAAAAATTTAACAAACAATGTAATATAAATTTTGAAATGTTTCTTAATCTTATTTTAATCATTTCATATTTTGATTCGAAAAATATTCTAATCTTATTTTGATACTTTCTTATCTTGCTTATTCTAATAAACACTATTTAAGTGAAAAGCCAAAACTTTTGGAATTGTTGTTGTTGTTTGTTTGATAGCCAAAAGCAATTGAAAAACTTGAAAATAGCATACTTTTTTGCGGGCATCTGATCTCTCCATCCAAATCACGTTTCTCTAATTGATGCAGAATGAAATCACTCTCTCTCAAATGCCTCGTTATTTTACTTTGTATTTTTCTTGGTCTCTCCCACAAGTTTCAAACATCGTCTAAAATCATAGTCAAAAGGCGGAGTATATTGTGCACCTATGAAGCACGGAAACGGCTCGGATGAGTCGTTTCGCCGTTTCCGAACCCTTTAGCGTTTCGGAAACGCGAAGACAGCCCGAAACCGTGTTTGGGCTGTTTCTGTAAATTGCGAAACGTTCTGGGGGGAGTTTCGCAATTTACAAAAACATGTTGGAAACGCGTCTCCTGCAGGAAACGCGTTTCCAGCGACCAGTCACCTGCAACGAGGAAGGTCACCGAGAGGCGAGGCGAGATATGGAGTGTGCAGCGACGGGCGACGGTGAGGCGAAAGATGGAGTGTACGACGGCGAATGACGGTCGACGATGAGGGTGAGAAGCGAGCGACGGTGGCAGAGATATGTCGACTGTGAGAGATCGAAGACGAGGGTGAGGGTAATAGAGTCGTCGATGGCGAGAGAGGCGAGCGATGGTGGCAGAGACGCGTCGACTGTGAGAGAGGTGAGATTGAAGGAGAGGGTGACGACAAGAAACTTGTCGATGGCGAGAGAGATAGCGACGATGGCAGAGACGCGTTGATTATGAAAGGCGAGATCGACGGCGAGAGCGACGGTGAGAGCGAGGGCAAGAGACGCGTCGATGGCAAGAGAGGCAGCGACTGTGGCAGAGACGGTTGAAGCGACGGCGATCGACCATTGAGAGCGAGCGGCGAGATAGGGCGGCGGCGTCGGTCCACCATTAACAGCAACCACTAATCCAATTTAGGGTTTACATTATTTATAGTATATAAATTATAAATTTAATATTATTTATATAATTTAATTATTTAAATTAACAACAATCACTGATGCTGTTATATAAATAATATTTAATTTAAATTAACCACTGATGCAATTTATAATATTTATATAATTTAAATTTATAAAAATTGCATCAGTGGTTCCGTTTATGCATTATTTATATTATTTAAATAACTGTTAATTAAATTATATTATATAAATTATATGTAATTAAATTTAAATTATAATTTAATTTTACATACACCCTTATATTTTAAAAAATTACAGTTTACCCTGCATTTCCGTTTCCTAACTTTTTTGAAAAATATCGTTTCCGCGTATGCTATTTCCATTTCCGTGGAACATAATTGTGCACAACCAATTATGTATTTTTTAAACTTATTGCCCTTGTGGGAAACTTATATCAGCCAAAATGAATGAGAGTGCCCTTGTGGGAAACTTACTCTATGGAAACTAGGATCTAATTTCCATTTTTCTTCCCTTTTTTATTTATTCTTTTTAAGTGATGATAAATAACGAGGTCTTTAAATATGATGAAAGTGCCACAAAGATTTCGCTTATTTAAGAGATTTCAATTTTTGCAAGCACAATTTCATCTTGTTTTCAGAGACTTTTTCAATAAATTACTCCAAACAAAATAAATAAAAACTATAACAATACCATACCAAGTGTTTGTTCTATTAGGTTGAGTTAGCTGTATAAATTTTAACTTTTATTTTATTTTTATCTATTGCCTTGGCTCACATACTTAATAACAAACCTATGTGTAATTATTAGACAAAGCCTCATCCGTAGTGTAAGATAATTACGGCCCAAAGTCAATAAAAAATAAAAAATTTACCTTGTGATTATTAGACAATGACATGGCGGCACCTTCTCGGGCTGCAATTGGCAACCGCCACCACCACTTCCTCTCCAACCACCAACGTCGTACCTGTCGTTGGATCTGGTTTTATTTTTGAGTTTAGCTTACAGGTCTTCATGCGAGCAGCAGAAGGAAGCGCCCGGTCGGCTCAGGCTTACCAATAAAACATCTAGGACTGCAAAACCTGCCATTTTCATTGCTTCAAACTAATAAATAAATCATCACCAATAATCATTGCAAGAGCAGGCCCCGTCTTTGAAATGGTGAAAACGGTTAGAATCCCTCAATACAATTTCTCTCCCTCTTGCCATCGTTATGTACTTCATAGCATTGTGGCAGTCTCCGCAGACTCGAAGATTCTTAAATACTCTAATAGGTTTTGGTTTTGATGTGCTTATAAGACCAAATGCCACAGCAATTTTCTCACTGTGTTGCAACAAATATTTCTCCTTTTGTTCCTCCTCAATATCATGAAGAACAAAGTTTGTATTAGGGACATAACCCATCTTCTTTATCTTGATGGCCAATTGATCGAGTTCCTCGTAGATTTCCCGTGCTCGAGGATGAGAAGTATCCCCGACATGAAATGTATGCACCATATTTTCTGCCTCTATCCAGCTGCAGCCTGCTTCCTTAACCAGATTTCTTTCTTTCATGTTTTTTCTAATTTTTACATCATCCCATTGACCTGCTGAAGCATATAAATTTGATAGTAAAATATGTGCAGCTGGATCATTTGGTTCTTGCCGAATAATCATCTCAGCAGCATGTTTTCCAAGCTCAGTAGCTCCATGAACATGACAAGCAGAAAGCAACGTTCGCCAAACTAAAGCATCGGCTGTGAATGGCATTGAGTTAATGAACTTAATGGCTTCTTCTAGGTAGCCTGATCTTCCTAACAAATCAGCCATACATGCATAGTGTTCCATTCAGGGCCGGCCCAAGGCCCAGTGAGACTCTAGGCGAATTTTTTTTTTTATATTTTTTGGAGGTCTTAATTTATTTATTTTTTTTTAAGAGGGGAGGTGATTTGTTCTGTGTGGGGGGGGGGGGATTTTTTGGGGGGCCCCAAATTCTGTGTGTGTGTGGGGGGGGGGGATTTTTTTTTGGGGCCCAAGTTCTCTGTCTATGGGGGGGGGCGCTAGGGGGCTGTTTGGGGCCCCAAATTTTGGGGGGGCCCTAGGCATAGGCCTCAGTGGCCTATGCCTTGAGCCGGCCCTGGTTCCATTCTTGGGCTTATCCTGTGTTTTCTGTACATTGAGTGGAAGTGCATCCACCCCTCATTGATCATACCCACATGGCTACAAGCTGATAGAACAGCAACATAGGTGACCTCGTTTGGTTTTATACCCGCTACAAGCATTTCTTGGAAAATTTCCAATGCCAATGCCGCAAAACCATGTTTTGCTAAACCTGTAATGATCGATGTCCATGATATCACATTCCGATCTTCCATTTTGGCAAAAACTTGAGATGCAGCTTCAATGTTTCCACATCTAGAATACATGGATATCAAAGCATTAGATATGCATTGGTTTGACCCCAACCCCATTTTTAGTAACCGAGCATGGATTTGTTCACCCTTTTCTGCTGCACCTATGCTTGCAGCTCCACTCAAGAGACTAGCAAACGTGAAAGCATCAGCTCCAACACCAATATCCTCAACTCGATTAAAGAGTTCCAAGGCTTCATTAGAATCCAGACCCTTGGCATACTCATTGAAAATTGTGTTGTAAGAATCCAAATTCTTATCTACTAGAATATCAAAAGCTTTCCGGGCATCCTCCATCCTACCAGTACGAGAATACAGGCTAATAAGAGAATTTCCCACACAATTAACTGATGCAAGACCAAGTTTCACCGCATGGGCATAAATCTGTTCACCTGCAGCTGGGTCAGAGAGATTAGCACATGCCTTGAGAAGGCTGGAAAATGTGAAATGATTGGGTAAAACTTGATCCTCAACCATCCCACAATAAAGGTCAATGGCTTCCTTATCATTCCATCCACTCTGCACGTACCCTGTAATGAATGCAGTCCAAGACATAACATTACGTTTTGGCAACAAATCAAAAACCTTCCTCGAGTGAACCATGGACCCGTCTGCAGCACACTTTGCATACATGTCCACCAAACTACAGCCAACACAAACATCCAAAGCCAGTCCGTACTTGACAACTTGAGAATGCAATTGCTGCCCAAGCGAGAGCAGCTCTAACTCCGCACAAGTAGAAACGACACTGCTAAAAGTAAACCGGTCAGGCACATAGCCACTCGCTACCATGTCCACAAACAACTCAATTGCATCTCTCGGTCGACCCAGCTGAGAATATCTAGTTATCATCAAAGTCCAAGCAACTGAGTTTTTCTCAGGCATTCTATCAAACACTTCCCTTGCACAGTTTAGTTTACCGCTACCCTTCGCAAACAAATCTATCAAAGCACAACCAACGCACACATCAGACTCAAAGTAACCGCTCTTTATCACAAACCCAAACATCACCTTCCCAATCCAAGCATTTTCGGCGTTCGAACACGCCTGAATCACGGCAGAGAAGCAAAATTGATTTGGGTACTCCCTACATTCAACCAGATCCCAGAATGCAGCTACTGCTCGCATTTCCATACCATTATGCGCAAAGCACGAAATCATCGCGCTCCAGGAAACCAAGTCTCTATGGTCACCCATGCCTTGGAAGATGGCGCTGGCCATGACCCAATCACCGCATTTGGAATACAAGGTGATGAGCGAGTTGAGCACGACCGAGTCGAGGACAAGCCCTGAGGCGGAAAGCTTGGCGTGGAGCTTCTTACCCAGATCAAATTGACGAGTTCTGATGCAGGATTTGAGGAGGACGGAGTAGGCGAGGAGGTCAGGGGCGAGGCCTCGCTGGGCCATGAGATCAATGGTCGACATTGCCTGGTGGAGGCGGCCCACATTGGCCAAACGGATCAGACGGTCCTTGAAGGGTTCGAAGTCGGCAATTTTCAAGCTTTGGTTGGAGGACGAAGAGGTGCTTCGACGGGGAGATTGGAAGGAAGGTGGAACCACTTTGGCGGGTGATGGAAGAGAGAGATTGATCATTGCAAATCTCTCCCTCGCTGTCGGACGGTCCTCTCTGCAAAATTGCAAAGCATTCCAAGCTATGTTATGATATTTTTTTATAATATTTATGTATTAATACGTTATATATATTATATTATATTAATATAAATATATAACATATCAATACATAAATTATAAAAAATAATGACAGTAATGTACTGTTAGTGGTTGGATTGTAAATTTGAGATTAAATTAGGTCTAATTGGTATGTATTTTTATAAAACAAAATAAATACATTAATTAAAATTATGATATAAAATTTTTTAAAATTCATATTTATCATATAAAATTTAATTATCCTATTATTAAAAAACTTTTACAATAATATTAACAAAAATGTATGATAAAAGTAAAATAAAATTCATGATCAAATATTTAAATTATAAATCAAAAAATTAGACAACAAATATTATCCAAATGATATATATAATAAATTATTATTATATTTTTTAATATTTAAAAGTATATATATAAAACCATAAAATAAAAAATCTAATCAATGTATTCCATAAATCGAATCAATTTTTTGGCAAATTTCCAGTTTAGTTGGTCTGACCATTCAATTTTCAAAATACTCTTGCTATGAAAATTTAGAAATAAATAGGTTTAATCTTTTTTTAAAAAAAAAGAGAGACTTGTTGTCCAGAAAAATACCCAAAAGGGGTGAATTGTGTTTTTCAAAAAAATTAATAATTTAAATTTTTTTAAAAATTCTTAAATTTATGATCTTAATATGTGATAATTACAGTAGGATTGATAACTATAAAATCATATAATCATAAAGAACAAGAAAAATTTATAAAGGTTCGACTCTAAAGAGACTAATTCTCTCTCATAAGAGTTAGCTTGAGACTCTTAAAACTTAGTTTGAGATTCTACTAAAGAGAATCAATACTATCTTTTAATTGGAGCTAGAATCAACATATAATCCCTTACTTAAGCAAGAATCACTAGCATACTACTAGTAAGTATAATCCATCACACAACAAGTGAGTAAAAATAACAAACTTACAATCAAAGACAATTACAAACAAGTCACCAACAGTTAAGAATTCCACCAATCAACACACTTCTAATACTTCGAATCTTTTCACTCTTGTTTGAATGTTCTATCAAGTTTGTTTTACTTGAGTCTCCATATTTACCCTATATATATATACATCTTCCAAATACACTAGGCATTAAAAAAATGGTTAATATAAAGTTTGAAATTCAAAAAATGTTTAGCCTTTCTCAAACAATAAGAAAATATGTTTCACCTTTAATTCAAAATAAATTTACTTTTTGCATGAGAAATTAAGATTTAAAAATTTAATTATAAACTTTTGAGAGATATAAATGATTAAAATAAGAAAATATGTCTAAAAATAATATCTTTTAATTTAAAATAAATTTACTTTTTACATGAGTAAGAGAAAATATGTCTAAAAATAATTCTCTTTAATTCAAGATAAATTTACTTTTTGCATAAAAAAAAGAATACATTTATATCATAAAAATATTTTTGTTAATTATCAAAACTTAATTAATATGAGCAAGTTGGCTCAACAAGACTAATAATACAACTCTTAATTTTTGAGTATTTGACACAAACTTTTTTATCAAGTAGATCTCTAAATTTTCTCAAATTAGTTCTGAAACATCTATATTATAAACGATATTAAATAAATTGATCGAATATTCTTAATCTTTATAATTCTACCCTAAATATTTCCTGAACTTTTGAAACTTTGATTGGAAGTCTAATTATTATTATTATTTTTTGTCAAATTGGTCTTTGAACTTTTTCAAAATAACCAAGATACTTCAATCAAAAGAAACAACCTTAATTAAACTAAATTAAATGAAAATAAAGAATAATTTTAACATAATTTAATTAGTTTGATTAACATCCTTTTTTGTGAAAGAATGTATTGGAAATTTTGAAAAAAATTTAAGAATCAATTTGGTAAAAAAATAAAGTTCAATGGGTATTAAAGCTAAAATGCCAAAATCTAGAGAGTGCATACTAAGTTAATTTAATACTGTTAGTAACAGAGAGGTGTTGTAAGTTTTTTAAAGAAATTTAAAGAGCTATTCAATAAAATACAAAAAAGTTTACCTTTAAATTTTTTTTTTATGAAACTAATTGACACGAAGAAACAATAATGAGAATGTGTAATTGTGCTCTTTGGTTTGGAAACTAATCTAGTTTGCAATAGAGAATCCTTGAAATTAGTTGTGTTTTTTTGCAAAGAAGAAGAAACAAATAAATTGCTTAATCTAAGCAATTATTCATAGAACACAAGTCCATATATTCTACAATGCATGAAATTAATTGTGTGGATATCATCAAGTAACTTTTTTATGAGTACGCTTCCGACAATAAGGATTTGGGTGGTAGAAAAATATAGTTTTATTATGATTAATTTATTTAGTACACAGATGGTACTATAATTTGCTCCAATTTTAATAAAACAAATTACAACTTAGAAATGTTTATACTTGGAAGATGGTGTGCTCCAAGAAACCAAGTCTCTAAACTCACCCATGCCTTGGAAGATGGCGGGCATTGGCATACATGAATTCAAATGTTTATAGTGATGAACATCAACTATTTATTCAATAACAAGTGCTTACCCTTTAAGTGTTGTGTTGATTCCGTGATATTAATTTGACATTTCTTGTGGGCAGAGAGAGGGCTTAGGAGGCATAAGTATGAGTTCAACACTCCCTTCAAGCATCTCCACAACCTTACTCATCGACGGACGATCAATGGGATTCATTTGAATGCACCACAAAGCCACCAACATCATCTTGTTCACTAGCACCTTTTCCTCTTCGTTGGCATCCCCCATTTCTATCCCTTTTCCTTTGTTGAATTGGACATAAACCCACGAAGGGAAGTAAATTTGGCTTGTGTGATCTGCATAGGCATTTAGGTTCCTTCTCTTACCTGCCATTTCCATCAACAATATCCCAAAACTATAAACATCAGCTTTGTGTGAAACTCCTCCAATGTTGTTGTACAACAACTCTGGAGCCATGTAGCCAAATGTCCCTCTAGCTGCAGTCAAAGAGACAATGCTATCATCAGTTGGGTATAATTTTGCCAACCCAAAATCTGAAATTTTAGGAACGAAGTTCTCGTCAAGAAGAATGTTGTGAGGTTTGATATCAAAATGCAAGATCTTCATGTCACAACCATCATGCAAGTATTCAATCCCGCGAGCCACGCCAAGTGAAATGTCAAACATTTGCTTGTAAGTCAAGGAGGAAGCTCCTTGTTCAGAAAATATGTATTTTTCAAGTGAACCATTAGGCATGAAATCATATATAAGAGCACGTTTAGATCCCCCAGCATGAAATCCAACAAGACGAACCACGTTGAGATGATAAATCCTACCAATGGTGGCAACTTCATTGATGAATTCTCGAGCAGTAGCTATGGACATCTTCAACACTTTTACAGCCACAATTCTACCGCTTTTAAGCTTTCCTTTATACACAAGGCCAAAGCCTCCTTCGCCCACCTTGTGGTTGAAGCCGCTAGTCATTTTACTAATCTTAGAGTAAGAGTAGCTAATGGGCATGAGATTGTCTTGACTTAGAAGGAAATTTTCAATGTCTTCGGTCATCCATACATGCCTTCTCCTGAATTTGTACACCAAAAATACCAAATAGAGTGGTAGCCCAACTAAAGTTCTTGCAACTAGGAGATATCCTGTTAACAAATTTCAAAATTAAAAACCAAACTAACGAGAAAAATCTCATGTTATTTGGTTGTATTTGCAAGAAATTCAAAATCTCATGTTATTTGGTTGTATTTGCAAGAAATAATGAATGTTTTAAAGTTCCTTTGAATTTTTAATAGATTTAATGAAAAAATTGTTTACATTTCAAGGGGGAAACAAACATGCTTTAATTGCAAGAGATAAAATTGCACCTTATTAATTTGTTTATGTCTAAAAGCATGATAGGAACATGGTGTGCGAAACATAAATGGAGATGACAATGTGTTTTTTAATATGTTTCAATTATTCATCTAAACTTAATGTAAATATAAAAATTAAAATATGTAAATGCTTAAATATGTGACTCATTATTCTTAAACTTCATACTATGAAAAGGTAAATTTTACTCGCAACTTTTGTGTTTTCAAAAATTGCACCAACCATTTTTTAGGTTAATTACTATGTGACAAATAACATCATGTCATTTATTAACAGGGACCAATTTTACAAAACTCCCATATGCTCCTATTTCTTTACTCTCTTCTAAAATCATAGGGAAATATAAAAAAAATGCACAATGCCGACAACCATCCATCACCGATGAGATTCATTGACCACTCCAGAGAGAGAATTAGGTTGAATTGGTTGAACCTAGATTGATGGGTTCAAAAAAACAAGCCTATATCAATATGGGATTAGGTTTGGACAAGAGAAAGATGTAATAATTTATATATAAGGGTAAAATGGTCAATTTACTTAATATGTTAACCTCAAGGAATGTCAGTGTTAATTCCAAAAATATAAAAATAAATAATATACCTAGTCAAAACTCAAGGATGATACATGAATTTTACTTTTTATAATATGATATAGATATAAACTATATATAAAATGACAATTCTCATAAAGAAATGCAACTAGCTTGTTGAGCAATGTTATCCATTCAACCCCTACCTAATATGTTTAAATTTATATTTTTAATATCTTTGTAATTCACTTTCATTATTTTTTGTTTTTTGTTTGGAGTTCTATTTAATTTAAGCAATTGACACACATATCCTAGTTTGTATTCTATTTAACATGCTTTGAGTTTCCTTTGTCCCAATTCCAAGAGGCTGGGTTTATAGAGCTCTATTTCCAGCTTCGTTCTTTATTCTTAATGTTGCTGGGTGAAACAATGTACAAGTTGGAAATTGGGTGAAAAATTTACCTTTTCTTTGGAAAAAATTGACTATCAAACGTGCTCTTAATGTTGCTGGGTGATGGTTGGCAGGAGATATATAAGAAATGCAACTAGTGCTGGCTGTGAAGCACACAACGACATCGTTTTCACTTAAGGACCCGGTAAGAGGGTCAGCTGCAACCATTGCCATGTGGCATTGGAGGGCAGCTTGGCAACTGCTCGGGCGTCCTTCATCTTGATCATGCTTTTTGTCTCGTCCTTGTGCAATCTGGTCCGTCAATGTTGCCTTTTATCTGGTGCAATCCAAGCCTTTCAAATGCATCTTGCGATCCCTATTTATTTACTGTGCATCGGGATGTGTAATTGACATATTCGAGAGAGAGAGAGAGAGAGAGAGAGAGAGAGAGAGAGTGTAGACGCTTAGGGCTTGAGGGGGCCTTTCTCATTCTTGATTCAGACTCTCTTTGGCTCCTTCAGGTCTTCTCTCTGGTTCGAATATGGTAAGCCTCTGATCTATTTCTTGTTATGATTTTGAGGCGTTTTTGATAGAAAACCAACCTCTGTAAATAAGAGTGATTGTGAGGGTTGTATTCAGTGTGTTTGTAAACCCTATTTTATCTCCGATAGTGCAGTAAAATCTCCTTTATTGGAGTTCAACGTGGACGTAGCCCTTTCGAGTGAATCACGGTAAATCTCTCGTGTTGTTTTTGCTTTGCATAATTTTTATTCGTATTTGTTTGTGATATATGTTGGTTTTCGATTTTGGCTTTGTTGAATGTTTAAAAAGGTATTTTAATGATTCAAAGTATGAGTATGTGTTTGGGTTGCTCTCTGTTTGCGTAACAACTGGCTTCCTTTTTTTTCTCTTGGCATTAGGTTTTTTTTGTCTTTGTTTAAAGCTTAAGGTGTTGGTATTTTGTTTCTTCTCCTTGTTTAAGGTTAAAGGTATTTTGGTGTTGGTATTTTGTTTCACTTTGGTGTCATTTGACTTTTGATTATTTTCATCATATTTAACTTTAATTAATTTTAGAATGGTAGACTCTAAATTTAATGTATCTTAATTAGTCGATTCCATTTAAAATAAAATTCTTACATTTCTATCAAATCAATATAAATGCATATCCTAATCAATAATAGATATGACATTATCCTTTTAAGTTGCCATTAGTTTTACAAATATTGAAAAATAAGGGTACCTACCTGCATAGAATAGTGGTTCGCAAACATTTTGTATGATTTAAAGTTGTACCATCCAAGTACAGTAGCAATGCAATAGAAAACTGTTTTTCAAATATTAGTTTGATAGCTAATAATTATAGAATATAGAGACGAGAGTGATATGTTCTTCATACCTATTGATATTGAGAGTAACAGACATCCAATAATACCTGTAACATAATAAATGAATTATTAATCATACAACCAAGGTCGTTAATTATTCAATCTCACGATTAGATACCTAGCAGAAAATATTACAAGTATATAATAAAAAATTACATTTTTATATTTTGAAACAACAATAATGAATTTTTTTAAAGAATGAGTTTTTCCATGTAGAGTTTTTTAGATGAATTGTCTTGCAAATGTAATTCAATTGGTCAAAAAATTACAAGACTCTATTTTCTTTCATGCAGAGTTTTAAGTTCAATTTTAATGAGACTTTATTTTCTTTTATTATTTATCACGGTACTTTATAATTAATATAAAATTTAAAATTTATACATAAAATTAATAATTTTTTAAGAGTTGATGAAAAATTAATATAATCTAATCACCTTTTAAGAATATTTAATAATTTACCTTATTATTGTTTTTGTCTTTTATTGGCTTAAAATTCATAAGAGATATGTGAATGAAAACAGACATTTACTGGCAGAGAAAAAAAAATAAAATACTTACTGAAGCCAATGATTTTGGTATAGAGTCCTGCAATTTAAAACAAAAACCATAAATTAACAAACCAAATATATTACTCTTCCCCACATTTGCTTTTACGAATGAATTATTTATAAAAAATGTTATCGTATCATTTGAATATTTTATATGTTGAATGAAAACAAATACTCACTGTGACCGTTGGCTGGGGCTGGGAGATTGACATCTACAATTTAAAATAAACAAATAAGAAAGTGAATGAAAGGCATTATGTATTATCTATCTCACAATGCGATAATGAAATGAAAGAGTACGTATTTCAAATATTTAAAACTTACGAAGATAATACTACCATTTGATAAATAAGTTAATGAGAACAATACTTACAGATTTCGAAACCCAAGAAATAAACGCCTGCAATTGAAAATGGAAAGATGAGTTAGGACAATGAAGACACTATTCTAGTTGTCATACGAATATAATAAGTTATTTCCTGTATTTCGCGCCATTTCATGTTCGCGGTCTCTTTTCCAAAACTCAAAAAGGCATATGACGCATGAATAATCCAACAATTTTAGATATTTAATTTTTTTTGAGTATTAACTGTGTTGCCCTGTTATTTTCATATGCTATAATATTTTCATAGGATTGAATGATTCCCTCTTATCTAGGGGTGAGTATTTGATCGGTCAGATTTTTTAATTTGATTAAAATTTAAAATCAAATAAATCAAACATAATTTATTAATTGGATCGAAACAATTAAAGTTGTGTCTGTTGAACAAATTAAACTTATCGAAGAAAACTTTAATTTGGTGGTTAACAAAAAAAATTAAAATTTAAAGAGGATGCATATTTTTATTTTTTAACTTGATAGAACTAAATAAAATCATGATGTTTAGTCAATAACAATTCAAACGTCAACAATTTTGAGCCAAAAAGAAGGTACCAAATCAAGTTATAGTACAACATCCACCACAAAACTAGTATTAAGAAAATTCTAAACTAAGTTACATTATTTTGGTCGGTTCAATTAGTTAAGTTATTTTATTAAAATTAACAAAATTGAACTAAACTAACTGAAAATTTCAAAGAAAATAATCGAATTGAATCATAACAAAAAACTAATTGAATCAAAAGGAACCGTTTTAGTTCGGTTAGTTCGATTGATCAGAAATTTTGTTCACTCTCCTACCACCGATAATTACGATACATGACAGAGTATAATTGGTTTTAATTTTTGATATTGACTAATACACATAACATTCATGATAGTTATATTTGAAATTAACAATAATTCATAATGGAGAGTATATTTATTTTTAATTTTGAATAAAATTAGTATAAATTTTATGTATGTGTGATGTGAATGTGTGAGAGTTATTTGTATTACATCACATCATTTGTTTTTGTTGGACATCACATTTTATATGTTTTGTACACTCAGATTAATTCGTTAAATCTCAGCTTTAAAGAATAAAAGGTATTCTTTGAATTTTAGTGCACTTTGTATTTTATTGTCAGAGTGACTATAGTGTCTCAGCTTATATTATGGTTTTTATAACATGGATAATTGTGCCACCACCTCTAATTACGGCACTCTATCATATAAATAGTCATGGTATCACCTATAATAACAATGTTTTATATTATAAGCATGATTATGTTAGATATCACCAATAATTACGATACTCTTTATCAAGTTAAGTTGCCTGATTACATTTCATTAGATTAATCATTAGTACACATGGCTGCAATTTTCAAATTTCTACGCATATCATTAGTGCTTCAAAGACTTCCAAGAAGTCGTCTTTGAACCCATCAATGATGGTCCAATCACTTGTTGGTGAACCCATCGAAGATGGGCTTCGGTGGTCGGATCCATAATCGATCGGGTTTATGGGCCCATAACACACTTAGTCTAAATCAATTTACTCATAATTTTTTTTAAGTATATGAGATCGAAAACAAATACTCACTAGCAAGGAAGCTTGTAGAAGAATAGCCTGCAATTTAATAAAATCAATATATCAGTGAGAAAACGAAGACATTATCTTTTTCGTATAATAAATTATTATTTATATATTTGAAAATTGTGCTAAAAAATTGTACACTAAGTTTCTATTACTAAAATGTAACAATAACATCAAAAGTTCGTTTCTCCAACTTAATTAATTTAGAAGACAATCGTGATGCTGTTGCATTATTTTAATATTTTGTTTAATTTATTTTTTATAAATAAAAAATTACAAAAAATTATCGTTTTAGTAAGTGTAAGAAAGTTTGAATTTATAATCTTATATTTATCATGAGATGTGAGTTATAACAATAAAAAATTCATTAATTTAGAAGACGATAGTGATATTGCTGCATTATTTTAATATTTTGTTAAATTTATTTTTTAAAAAAAATTATAAAAAATATTCATGTTAGTAGATGTAAGAAAGTTTGAACTTATAATCTTATATTTATAAGGAGAAATGAGCTATTACTTAAGCATCCTTAAGAAAATGAACTTGTATATTAAATAAAAACAAATACTTATCTTTGAAGCCAAGTTCATCAGTTAGCAATCGAGATTGACATACCATGATATGTTGATTAGCAGGGCATTAAATGTAATTGGTAAATTTACAGCGTACCAAAAAAATTATAATAAAAGAAAAACACAGCAAATACTTACTCACGTCTGAGTCACGGATGCCTGCACGTTAAAACAAAATAAATAAGTAAATAAGGGGGCAAAACTAATGCACATATAATTAATATACTTTAATGCTATTTATTTATACACTAATTTTTTATATTTAATTTTGATATTCATAAAATTATAAGTAATATTTTAAAAAATTATAAGAAGTGCTGTTAATTCTTTGAAAATAATTTATGAATGTTAAAATTAATATAAGAAATTAATTCAAACAAAAATATCGCATAATTTTATGGCTGTGTTACCATTTCGTCTCACCAGAAAAGAGATAATAAATCAAATAAGCATTTCTAAGAACTATTACAAACAGAACTACAAAATTTATAACAATAATAATCTTTTTCATCATATATGGCTTTTTTTCGTAATTATTACCCAAACATTTATAATAATTTATAGACTATTATATGACTCTAAAGTTTGCCTTGATTTCTGTTCATGGGCTTAGAGAGATTTGATGATGATACTTTTGACAATTTGTGTTTCATAGAGCTACTATATAGAAGACTTCTCTTGATTTTTATATATTATTGTATATAGTTATTTATTTTTTTTATTTTGTTTAGAGGGAGTTTTTTTTTTTTGTTTTTTGTTTTGTGATGCTAGGGATATACTCTAACCGATAATTGTAGTGCTCTTGCAATCTTTAGTTTAATGAAATTATTATTTTAAAAAATAAACTAAAATTTAAAAAATATATATCTCAAAGATATTTGATCTCACAGGTAGGCAACACACACACATATATAAGGTAGGAGCACCATGCAAGTTTTTCCACTAAATGGCAACGTATGCAAGTTTTTTTTCCTTGTTTTTTTACTTTCAATTTTTTTAGTGCTTTTTTAAAATAAATCAGTAAAAATTTCCCAAGCACCCCTTAATTTGTGGTTTCTTTTTAGTCAAATAAGTTCTTGTAATTTACTTAAATTGTCGAAATATCCATCGTGCTATAGACCCTACCGATTAACAACTAATTAAACCACATTTATCCTTAATCTCAAACTCATTAAAAAAAAGAAAAAAAACTAAAAATCATTAAAAAATTAAAAAAACAAAAGCTTGGTTAGTACCGGTTTGGTTCTAGCGCTGCTTTAACCAACCATCACTAGAACTCCAACAATAATTATTGGAACTTAATGAAAACAAACCACTCACCATAATTGAAGTTGTGTCTGAAGTAGATACCTGTCACCAAAAATAAGAAGATGATAAGTTATAGTTAGGGCCATCGATTCAAGGGGTTGGGGCCTACCCATTATTAATTTAGAGGCATTCAATCCTTTAATTAAAAATAAAAAAATTATTAATTTATTTTTAATAATAAAATTAAAATAATTATTTTATTTCAATAATTTTCATCGTTTTGGGCCCCTATTTTGTAGGCCCTAAACACATGTCTCACCAGCCTATGCCTTAAATCAGCCCTAATTATAATATGTTACTTGAGACAAGCAAAGCAAGATTGGTAGATCTCATTGACAACTCCCACTAATAAAAGACAATTCATATATCTGTAAAGTTGTTAATATTTTTTTAACCATTCTGATTTTAAGTTTCATCGGTTTACAATGAAATTGTTTGTATTTTTATTATTTTTGTCATAAAAAAGAATATTTTTTTATTGGGATAAATACCTCATTACAAGACCTATTATATGTATATAGAGAGAGATATCATCATCTAACTACAAAAATGAGGTTTAAAAATATTATTTTAGACTTATTTAATGTACTTTAAGTTTTTTATATTTTTTCCAACTTATATATGCAATGGAAAATAACACTCACCAATATCCTCGTTCTCCATGAGGCCTGCAATTCATAACAAAATAAAAATAAATAAATAAGCCAACCAAAATGTTATGTTTTAGGTATATAGAAGAAATGTTTAAAGAAATGAGTACAAAACATAGACTTGTAAAAAAAAAGTCTCTACTTGCTCCCTTTTAGAGTTGAACCTGTCCTATATATATATGTTGAAATAGATAAAAGAATCAAGTTAAAAGAAAACGCTGTTCAATGGTTTACATTGTATAAAATGGCTATTATAATTAATATTTATGCATAACAATATAAATAGATTTAGAAATCTATTAATGTAATAATATGTATTTTATTAATATTTATTTTCTAATAATATATTAGTATAACAACAATTATAATTTTTTAATAAATAATATATCCACACAAGAATTTATTTTTAAGACAAAAGTTAATAATTATAAAATATTACTATCACTGTCACTTTTTTTTATATAAAAACTTTAGTTAAATATTATTTTGGCTAAAGGCATACCCAGCCCCCTCACCTTTCACCATTTAATCATTTTGCCCCCCTAACTTAAACGTGAACCTATTAGCCCCCTCAACTTCCAATTTTGAATCTTACACACACCTTGGTCAACGCATGTATTACACACGCAATTGAGGCGCGTGCAGCACATCATCTTCTTCTTCCTTGCTGTCTCCGGCGACCTCCTCCCGCTCGTTGCCTCTCTCCTCTCGGCCGCTGCCTTTCTCTTGCTCTCGCTTTCTCTGTCGGTGGTCGCCAGCAGCGTCCGAGGCGTCGACCGAGGTTGGGGCCGTCGATAGCAGCGGCCAGGCGTGGGCGGGTAGAGGGCGAGGGCGTCGATTAAGGTCGGAGGGCGGCGTGGGAGGTGGGTCGCGGGCAGATCTGGGCGTTGGGCGTCGATTAGGGTCGGGGGGCGGCGATGGCATCTTCCTCTTCCGCGGTCGTCTTCTTCCTCTCTCTCGTTCTCGCTCTCTCTGTGTCGGTCTCTCTCGCTCTCGTGTCTCTCTCTCTGTATCTCTCGCTCTTTCTCTCTGTCTGTATCTCTCGCTCTCCCGCTCTGTATCTCTCGCTCTCCCTCTCTCGCTTTGTATCTCTCGCTCTCGCTCTCTCTGTATCTCTCGCTCTCCCTCTCTCTTTCTGTATCACTCGCTCTCCCTCTCTCGCTCTCGCTCTCTCTGTATCTCTCGCTCTCGCTCTCTCGCTCGCTCTCTCTTTCTCTGTCGTTTCAGGCGGCTATCCGCCGCCGCCGCCCCCGCCCTCGCCGGCCTCTTCCTCTCTTGCAGATGGAGACACGTGGCATGCTCCCATTGGCTTGATTAATGTGGGGCCCACCACGTGTAACTCACGCCCAGATACTTGCTGCAACAAGGTATGTATTTGTTATAAAATTAGTTGTTGAGGTAGTTAATATGTTTAAAATTGAAAGTTTAGGGGGCTAATAGGTCCTTGTTTAAGTTAAGGTGTGTTATACGTATTTCCCGTATGGGCTAAACTCGCTCGGATGGGCCGGCCCGATCGCCTGGAAACAAAAAGGCCCAAACGACCTCACCGGGGGGAGATCGTTTTCGTTACCAAAACCCGAACTTGTAAAGTGACACCTGGCGAACTCCCGATATCCTCCAAACGAGTCTGAAGCCATCCGTGAGCGAACTCCAGGGAGCATCCTTCAGATCGCTGGACCATCGAGGTCGCCGGCCCAAAAACGATCAGCTCGCATAAAGTGGTAAAAGCTGCCAAGGAGTCAGAGATAGGGACCGTCCGCTGCAACAGCCCATGCTCCTCGAGATGAAGATCCCACTTATGATTTTGAACAGATGATAAGGACTGTTTGTCCCCCATTATATCATCTTTTTATTTTTATATGTTATCCGAATTGTAAAGCCCCCTCGATTATAAATAGGGGACAGAGTAACATAAGGAACAGGGAGAATAATCAGAAGAACCACCATTATAAAGGAATAATCAGAGTGCGGGCGTAGAGTAGACATCGTTTTGGCCGAACCACGAAAAAATTGTTAAGTGTTCTTCATTAGCTTCCTAAAAAGGCCTCTCTTCTTACCGTGACCTAGAATCATTCAGTGCGGCCCAAAAAGAATCGGACTCGACTGAAATTGAACGTCGACATTTTTGGCGCTAGAGGAAGGGGCGCGCGCTATGATCAATAGCCATGGCAAGAGGAAGGAATACTCGAAGTTCCGAGGCAACAATCGACCCTCCAGAAAATCACCGCGACAGACCACGAGATTTTCTACCAAACGGAGGGCCCGTTGCTCCGACAGCAGACAACTTTTTACAGCCGCCCGCCGGAGATGTTGCTGGAATACCACCACGAATCCCTGTTCAACTCGCGAGCCAAATTGCCAGGACCAGAACGATCCGGGATTGGCAGCAATGCCAGGAGGCGTTAGAAAATACAGTAATGCAGCTCGCCGATGCAGTCAGAATTCTGGCCTAAGCCCAAGTACGAGCCACTCATGACCCACCGGCTTTGCCTCGGAGAATCCGCCAACCGCGGGAAGAACGAACTCCCCTTGAAGAAGAAGATATTGGAGACAACTACCCATTCTTGAATCACCGCTCCCCAGACCGGGAAAAGAGAAGACGGTCGCAAGCCCAACAATCGGTGGGCCCAGACTCAACTATGGAGGAATTATATCAAAGAGTCCGGCAGCTGGAGGAAAGGCAAGGGGTCCGCAGCCAGAATAATGGCCGTGGAGACAGGACACCGTTCACCAGAGAGGTCGAACTTGAGCCCCTCCCCCGAAGATTTAAAGTCCCAAGCATGCCACAGTACAACGGGGATAGCGACCCCTATGACTACCTGGACGCGTATAACGTGCAAATGGACCTACAAACAACCAGCTCGCTGGTTAAATGTCGCGCATTCCCAGCAGTCCTGGGTGATATGCCCCATGCATGGTTCAGGAGTCTTCCGCCTCGCAGCATCAGCAGTTGGGAGGAATGTCAATAGCGATTTATCAACCAATACAGGGCCCTAAGAAGACAGCTCGCGCCACCGTGCCACCTCGCCACCGTGTTCCAAAAGGCAAACGAGCCCTTGAGGGACTATATTGCTAGATTCAGACGTGAGGTGAGCAATGTTGAGGATCTATCTGATGAGAGCGTCCTCACGGCGATCTCCGTCGGCCTCCGAAAAGATGGCAAGCTCTATGAGAGCATCTACAGGACCCCGGTCAAGGACCTAGGGGAATTTTATGAACGAGCCTCCAAGGAGGTCCGGTGGGAAGACGTCTTCGGGTCAAAGAAGCCCATAGGACCTAAAGAAGAAGCCGGGGGCTCCAACCAAAATAAGAAAAGGAACAACGGAGACACCGGAAGGGAAGTTCGAGGAGATCGTTAGAGCAGTGAGACGTTTAAACGGGTTCACAAGGCGGAGCGGGATGAACGACCTCCGAGGCCGCAACACTTCGATACGTATTGCGTCTTATCTGACTCTCAAGATAGGATCTTCGCCATGGAAAGAAACAAGGAGGAGTTCGGAAAACCCAACCCGTTGAGAACTCCCAACAAATTCCGAAACAAAGAGAAGTTCTGCGCATATCACAACGAGGCGGGTCATACCACCTCTGAATGCTGGGCCCTGAGGGACGCCATTGAAGACCTGATACGAAGAGGTTGCTTAAAAGACTACGTGGTGCGACCAACTAATCAACCGAGCCAGCAACCGGCACAGTCGCCCCCCTCTGATGATGAACGCTTGCCAACCATGCGAACTATTTACACGATTCATGGTGGACCTCATCTCGCGGGGACCTCCCACAAGTCCCGCGACAAGTACGTACGAGAAGCTAACCATGTCCTGGTGGCGAGGTCGGGCGAACAGTCGGTTCCTGCGAAGAGATCCAGGGGTGGCCCAACTCCGGAGAACATGGTTTCCTCAGAAGAAGAAGCCAGCGACGTTCATTGGCCCCATAATGATGCACTCGTTATCCGGGCGCAAATCGGTAACTCCGAAGTTCGAAGGATAATGGTAGACACGGGAAGTTCGGTGAATGTGATGTATAGAGCGTGCTTCGATCAGATGGGCCTGGGAATAGAACAGTTAAGCTCGTCACCCGAGCTGCTCTATGGGTTCACAGGTGACGCAGTGATTCCTGTCGGACGGATCAGCCTTCCCTTCACCATCGGGGACACAAAACACCAAGCCACCACTTTGGCAGATTTCCTGATTATAGACTGCCCCTCAGCATATAACGTCGTGCTCGGAAGGCCAGTAATGAACGACCTTGACCTAGTCACATCGACAAGGTCGCTTACTGTGAAATTTTCGACCCCAAACGGAATAGGAAGTGTACGGGGCGAGCAGCACCTCGCAAGACGCTATTATGAAGATGTCCTAAAAATGGGGGCAAAAGGAAAGAAAGTGAACATAATTGCAAAAGGCGACCCGCGACCAACCAACCAATGGGAAACTAGTCACGATCTGGATCCCCGCGAAATCGATTGCAACAAACCCACCGGTCCCATGGAAGAGCTCGAAGATATCCCGGTCGGTAAAGCGGATGGAGAGAGACACCTCAAGCTAGGAAAAAACTTAGCTTCTGAGGTAAAAGAACAATTTACAAAATTCCTTAAAGCTAACCTTGATGTATTTGCATGGAACCATGAGGATATGGTGGGAATCGCCCCAAAAGTCATGTCACACAAGCTTAACATAGATCCGAGCTACAGGCCAGTGCGACAGAAGAGGAGGCCAATGACACCAGAGCGTTATACCGCCCTTAAAGAAGAAGTGGACAGACTCTTAGCGAACAACTTCATCAAGGAAGCCCATTACCCGACCTGGGTGGCCAACCCGGTCTTGGTAAAAAAGAAAAACGGGAAGTGGAGGACCTGCGTCAACTTCACCGACCTGAACAAGGCGTGCCCTAAGGACAGTTTCCCCTCCCTAGAATCGATCAGCTAGTGGATGCAACGGCTGGTCACCAGCTCCTTAGTTTCATGGATGCTTATTCAGGATACAACCAGATCCCTATGGATCCCAATGACCAAGAGCACACCTCGTTTATTACTGATCGGGGGCTCTACTGTTATAAGGTCATGCCCTTTGGATTGAAGAATGCTGGCGCGACCTACCAAAGGCTGGTCAATATGATGTTCGAAGCACTCATTGGAAGAATCATGGAGGTATACGTTGATGACATGTTGATAAAATCCGAGCGAGTAGCGGACCATGTTTCCAATCTGGAAGAGATGTTTGGAATCTTCAAAAGCTATCACATGAAGCTCAACCCACTCAAGTGTGCCTTTGGGGTAGCCTCCGAAAAATTCCTTGGGTTCATGGTAAACAATAGAGGCATCGAAGCCAACCCGGACAAAATAAAGGTTTTGCTAGATATGAGGTCGCCCGTAAGGAAGAAGGAGGTGCAAAGCCTCAATGGGAAGGTCGCAGCCTTGAGTCGCTTCATTTCAAAAGCGACCGATAAGTGCGCCCCTTTCTTCGAGCTGCTAAAAAAGGAGAAGGACTTCAGATGGACAGAAGAGTGCGAGTTCGCGTTCCAACAACTGAAAGAATACATGGGACGACCCCCACTGCTCGCCAAACCAAAGAACGGAGAGAAACTGACCTTATACTTGGGAGTATCCCAACAGGCTCTAAGTGCGGCTCTCGTCCGGGGGGAAGAAGGGGTGCAGCACCCCATTTACTACATCTCCAAAAGCTTGATTGACACAGAAACAAGGTACACACTAATCGAAAAATTGGCTTACTATCTAATAGTGGCATCAAGAAAGCTGCGACCTTATTTTCAAGCCCACAAAATCGAAGTAATAACCAAATACCCGTTGAAGCAAATCTTGCAAAAGCCAGATACCTCGGGTCGCTTACTAAAATGATCGATCGAGCTCGCTCAGTTCGACATTGAATACAAACCAAGGACGGCGATAAAGGGTCAAGCATTGGCGGACTTCATTACCGAGTTTACTGGGCCAATTAACGAGGATGCAGAAAGCTTGAAAGAACCATCCTGGGAGCTATACGTCGATGGGTCATCGAGCGAGCAGGGAGCAGGAGTCGGGGTTATGCTAATAAGTCCCGAAGGTCACAAAATCCTCTGCGCCCTGAGGTTCGGTTTTTCGGCCACTAATAATGAATCCGAATATGAAGCCTTATTAGCTGGACTCCGCCTGGCAAAAGAGATACGAGTCGAATCCTTGAATATTTTCAGTGACTCACAACTGGTTGTCAACCAAGTACGGGGAGAATACCAGGCCAGAGATACAAAAATGCTCGCATATTTGCAAAAGGTACGCTAGCTCCTTGCTCTTTTTGAAAAATATGAAATACATCAAATTCCCCACTCCCAGAACTCCCATGCGGACGTGTTAGCTCGTCTTGCAACTGCCCGGGATGCAGAATTCTCGGGAGACATACCCATAGATTTTTTAGCTGTCCCAAGTATAGAGCAATGAGCTGAAACAATGGAGATCACCGTATCCCAAAACTCGTGGATGATTCCTATCCTGGAATATCTACAAGACGGCAAACTACCTGAAGATAAGTTGGAAGCACGTCGTCTGCGAGCTCAAGCAGCTCGGTATTGCGTCTACGACGAAAGACTATACAGAAGGGGGTTCTCAGCCCCGCTCCTGAGGTGCATTGATGGCACCGATTGTCGGACTGTGCTCGAAGAAATTCATGCAGGTCACTGCGGTAATCATACAGGGGCACTTTCGCTGGCACAAAAGACCCTCCTACAAGGATTTTATTGGCCCACCATAAAGCAAGATGCCCTAGAAACAGTCACGAAATGCGAAAAGTGCCAAAGGTTCGCCAAAATTCTGCGAGCTCCGCCAACCTATCTGCAGCAGATGAGTAGCCCATGGCCGTTCGCTATTTGGGGGATGGACTTAATCGGGCCACTCCCAATAGCTCGCGGAGGGTGCAAGCACGCCATAGTAGCAGTTGACTACTTCACCAAATGGGCGGAGGCCAAAGAGCTCACACAGATCATCAATGCGAAGGCACAAGCATTCACATGGGATAACATAATCTGCAGGTTCGGGGTGCCGCGACAAATAATAACGGATAACGGAACCCAATTCACCAGTGAGCAGTTCATCCAATTCTGCGAATTGATGGGGATCCAAAAGAGCTTTACCGCGGTTGATCACCCCCAGGCCAATGGACAGGTTGAAGTTGTCAACAAAATAATCAAGCAGGCCTTGAAAACTAAGCTTGAAGCCAGAAAGGGGGCTTGGGTGGACGAACTACAGACGGTGTTGTGGGCCTATCGAACAACAACTCGGAGCAGCACTGGAGAAACCCCATTCTCGATGGCATACAGGTCGGAAGCTATGGTCCCCGCCGAGAATGAAGTGACTAGCCACCGAAGGGCCACCTTCAGCTCAGATCGCAATAACGAGCTTCTGGCAGCTAACCTTGACCTACTCGAAGAATCAAGAGATATGGCTCGCATAAGGGTTGCCGTTTATCAGCAAAGGATAGCACGATACTACAACCGGAAGGTCTGAATCCGGTGTTACAACGTCGGAGACTCGGTATTACGCCTGGTACTCCCAGGGGCACGGGCGACTAGTGACGGCACACTAGGCCCTAACTGGGAAGGTCCGTTTGTCATCAAGGAAATTCTGAGTAACAGAGCATACCATTTGGCAAACTTGGACGGCTTCTCTCTCCCACGAGCTTGGAATGCGGAACACCTCCGTCCTTACTTCAAAAGAGTGTAATGGTTCCCACCTACTCTTCGTCTTCTTTATCACAAATAATTTTCGTGGTTCTGTTTAAGATTCATGAACTTTCATTGCACTTTCTCAGTATTTGATTAAATATCCCTGAAACAAGGAATTGAAAAACCATGGTTTACGAGCTGGAGCCTAAATAACCTAACCACTACGTTACGGTTTGGGGGCTCAACTGAGCATTCACCTTGGTCCCTCCTTCAAGTCTTGGTCTGAAGCCGGAACCATTCATCTTGACTTAATGTCATGGTTTGAAAATTTTCGAGCAACGACCTCCACAAGTAATTTCGAGTTGGGTTCGCTAGCCGAGGTCCTTTCATCTTAGCCTAAAGCTACGGTCTGTGACCTACCTGGGTGTTCTCTCTTGGCCCAAATAAAAATTGCGGGAGTCACGGTGTGTCAGCTGAGGTCGTAACGCGACCTATCTGGACACATATCTTGGCTCAGCGAGTAAATGAAATAGTAAGCCATGGTATGTTAGTTGGGGTCACCCTATGACCTGCATGAACATATAGCTTGGTAATGCTGGGTCAAGACTTCTCTAACCGAGGGTCCCTTTATCTTGACAGAAAGCCTTGAATTACGACCTACCTGTGTATTTACTCCGAATTTGTTAAAATTATCAGGCACTTCAGAGTGCCAGTCGAGGGCATGACACGACCTCATGTTTACACAAAATCTTCATGTTCAAACGAGTCAGCAAAGATCTGTCTCAATTTATATAATAAGATCGTTCGCGACCTATTGGATACACTTCCTGACCATTTATCGCGAGCTTCTCAGCCACTATACTTAAACCAAGACAGCGAGGGGTTTTCTTAAACCCTGTCGTTTAATCTAAACATGCTAAAGAAGGATTTTCTTTTGGGGATTGTTTTAAGTATGAACGTTCGCGTTGATTATTACAACTATCATGGACGACCTGATTCGAGCCTATGTTCATTCTCAAATTATGATTCTGAAGACTTCCTCTGAGGAGATTGTTTTTTAAGGTATGAACTCTATTCCGAGATATATCATGAAGAATGCTTTGAGTTATTATTTCTTTAAAAGTCAAATTCATTTAAGCTGACGAAGAAATCTAAAGCAACACAAAGAATAAGAAAATGCTCATTTATTTAAACTGGTATTACATTAAAAAAAAAATACATATGAGAGTACTAGCTCGGAGGGGGGTTGGCCTCTGAAGGGACAATCTCGGCGAGCTGAGATGAGGAAGCTGAAGTCGGCTGAAGACCAGCATCCCCGGTAGGACAAACCAAAGGCCGAGCCTCGGCATTTCCCCCGACTTGGACATTAGCAGCCCCGGATGACTCGATCTCGGCAATTGGCATCGACGAATCGAGTGGAGTGGCAACCACGACGTTCTCAGCGGCCTCAGCAGCATACTGTTTCACCTCCTCGACGGCCTCCGCACCAAAGAAGGAGAAGTCCATCTCGGGGTGATTCAGCCACAAGGTGTACAGGAACGACGAACAAGTGTCGGACCTGACCTCTTGGCATGCCAATTCCATCCGAGTTTCCACTTCCCCCCTGATATCATCGATGGTCTTGTTCGCGATCTCCTCACACCGGGAAGCTCTCTCTTCAGCTTCTCTCCGGTCTGCCTCGGCCAATCTCATCTTGTCCGAGATATCCCTCAGACGATCTTTAAGCTTATTAAGCTCGTCAGTGAGCTTCAAATTGGCAGACTCCCACCGACCTTTCGCGCGACCGAGCTCCTCGTCGAGTTCTTTATTCTTCCGAGATGCGTCCTTCAGACGTACTCTTGAACTCTCCAGCTCCTTTTGTACAGCAAGGAGCTCGGTGCGCTGGGCCTCTTTCTTCCTCTCGAGCTTCGTTATTTCGACCTCGTAGGCGGCCTTCGCTGCCTGAAGCCGCCCTTCAACGTCTTCCCGACACTTCTTTGCCTTCATGGCGACGAGAGAAGTCTACAAAAGGCAGAGTATTAACAGCTAAAATGGAAAGAGAAGAAAATAAAGACCTAAAAGAGACGGAGCTCGAACATACCAGGAAGCTGTGATGGGCAATGTAATTATCCAGCACTTCCCCCCTCATCTCCTCCTTGTCCAGAGATCTCGCAGACGTACCCACGACCTCGGACATCTGATCCATAAGGGCGTGGAAGTAGTCCGATCCGGGCATCGGCTCCTGCACGGGCTCCCAGCTCGCCCCTTCTTCAGGAGCTCTAGCCCTCTTCTCCTTTCCAACATCCAGCTACTGCTCCGGTCCCCTCTTCGACTTGGCAGCGGGAGGGTTGGAAGCCTCCCTCGCAATTTCCTTCCCCCGAGCTCCGGATGCCCCCTGACTTTGTACAGCCGGATCTCTTTGTTCTTTCCGCTACTGGAGAGGTCTCTGCTGCTGCTGATGCTGAGTGAGAGTTTGTTTTTGTTGAGGTCGTGGCTCCTCGGACCTCCCCTCTCGAGAAGACAAACCAGCAGCCGGAGTAGTGCCGGGCCTAGCCCCTGGCCTCTTTCGCTCAACAAGGGCGAGTTTCACCATGTCCTCGCCTTGAGTGCTTGGCACGAGCGTTTGGAAAACAGAGGGAAGAACCTTCACTCCTAGGACCCCGACGCGGTCTCCTTTTATGACCTCGATATCGATGGAGGGGGCGAGCTCGTAATTCCTCAAAAGCTCGTCAGTTATCTCGAAGTTCTCCAAGCCTGGGCCCGCAGCAACGAGGTTGTCCAGAACCCCAACCTCTTCCTCTGACAGGAGTGGCTTTCCGCTTCCGAGGTCTGCATGGCAAAACTGGTTGTTAGAAAAATAAAACAAATCGAAGCGACCCTAGGCGATTAACGTGCCCTTACTCCTTAAGCACGAAACTAAAATTGTCAAGCGACGAAAGCGAGGGGCAGGAGACAAAGAACCAACTCGACTTGTAGTCGCCGACGTTGGATTTCTCTTTTTCCTTTCCTTGGGGAAGAATAGCTTTATATTGAGAAGGACGAGCTGCCAAATAATACAGCCCGTCTTTGGCATTCTTCATGGAAAAAAGAAATCTAATTATTTTTGGTGATGGAAGGGGGAGCCCGTTTGCAAGAAATAAAATGGTTAGAGAGGTGAGTTGGGCGTACGAATTCAGTGTCAACTGAAAGGGTGCGAGTTTAACATCGTTTATGATGGCAAGAAGGTAGGGAGCTATGGGGAACCTAAGGCCAGACCCAAGGTGCTGGGGGCTAATCGCTATGAATTTGGAAGACGGGTAAGCCGCATGAGAAATCGGGGCCGGGACGTAAACGAGGCAGTTCCTGGGGAAACGAAACTCCTGAACACAAGACGCCACCTCATGGTGCTTGGCCTTAGATGGGAATCTCTTAAAAACCTCGCGCCCTACTCTCTCTTCAGCGACCTGATCCTCGACCTCAAGCTCGGTGCCGAAAGAGGTTACGCTAACGATATCCAAAGATCGCGAGCTCGCACCCTCAAAATTTTGGCCCTCCATGATAAGACAATCTTCGGAGTTCGAAATGTCGTTCTCTCTTATGATATAGTTGCAGCGCTTTTGGCCTGAATTCCCACAGTATTGATCGGACATCTACAAAGAAAAAGAGAGAACAGTCAGGTCGCAAATCGCAGACCAGACCTCAAGAATCCAAAAAACAAATCCTAAAATCCTTCAGGCCGAGCGCTTCACAACAAGATGCCGCTTAAAGCGGAGGGATTGCAGCTGCAAACCCAGTATTATAAGGGAAACCTAAAGGTCACTATGCCTAAAAATCCAGCAAACACCAAAACAAATCGTGCCGTCTCCCCATGAACGAAGACGACATCGACCCGTCGAACAGTCGACGGTTACCCGAGGGAACAGAAGATCCTCCACCATAAAAGAGAAGAAGAAAGAAAAGGCATAACCAACTTACCAAATACCGAAGCCGGTAGATGAACGATGAGCGACTGAAAAGCGGTTGCAATGAGGGCTTCGAGAAGGAGAAAGCAAGGAAGCAGAAGCTGGAAAAGATTTTGAAAATGGCGTGAAAGAGGGAAAAAAGTAGACACCCCTCACTATTTATACTAATGTTTCGATCGGCCCAACCGTCAGATCTAAATGCGACTCACCGCATACTCCACATCCAACGGCCGCACGATAGCTTATGGGTCCCACAGGCATAATCATGCTCCGTAATGGGGGAAAGTGCGCATTAAATGCGTTACAGACAAGGCGTGCTGCGTGGAACGATGAGATTTAAAACGATTGGGCAGACATCGAAGAGGCAGAAGAACAGCTGGCACGCATCAGTTCCCAGCGCGAGGATCGCACCGCGAACTGGGGGGCTTATGTTATACGTATTTCCCGTATGGGCTAAACTCGCTCGGATGGGCCGGCCCGATCGCCTGGAAACAAAAAGGCCCAAACGACCTCACCGGGGGGAGATCGTTTTCATTACCAAAACCCGAACTTGTAAAGCGACACCTGGCGAACTCTCGATATCCTCCAAACGAGTCTGAAGCCATCCGTGAGCGAACTCCAGGGAGCATCCTTCAGATCGCTGGACCACCGAGGTCGCCGGCCCAAAAACGATCAGCTCGCATAAAGTGGTAAAAGCTGCCAAGGAGTCAGAGGTAGGGACCGTCCGCTGCAGCAGCCCATGCTCCTCGAGATGAAGATCCCACTTACGATTTTGAACAGATGATAAGGACTGTTTGTCCCCCATTATATCATCTTTTTATTTTTATATGTTATCTGAATTGTAAAGTCCCCTCGATTATAAATAGGGGACAGAGTAACATAAGGAACATGGAGAATAATCAGAAGAACCGCCATTCTGAAGGAATAATCAGAGTGCGGGCGTGGAATAGGCATCGTTTTGGCCGAACCACGAAAAAATTGTTAAGTGTTCTTCATTAGCTTCCTAAAAAGGCCTCTCTTCTTACCGTGACCTAGAATCATTCAGTGCGGCCCAAAAAGAATCGGACTCGACTGAAATTGAACGTCGACAAGGTGGCTAAATGGTTAAATGATAAAAGGTGAGAGGCCTGATTATGCCTTTAGCCTATTATTTTCCTTTAGTGCCATAAATGACTTAAGAGTCGATGATCCCATCCGTGCATTTTTATATATAGCAAATTAACATGCATTTTTATATAGTATACATAATCTATTAATAATATATATTAGAAACAAACAATAATAATATGATTTCAGAAATATATTTCTGAGGACGTCTTGACAAGTATTTTGTCAGGACATCTAGTAAAATTATTTAAAATGTATATCTGTTTTGTGTATTTTATATGTTTATTTATATATATGTAATGAGGGATATTTAAATAATTTCACTACATGCCCTACAAAAAATATAGGCCTGAAAACAATATCCCCATATGATTTACTGTTGTTTAATGAAAATTATAAAATATCATTTTTCTCAAAAGTAATGTGGCAATAATATACTAAGGAAATTTCAAGCGATAAAATATGATCAGAAAATAAGTCTTACGCACAATGAAAGTAGGACCTATCTGTGCGGCACGGACTGTTCCAGTAATAAAGCTCAAATCCATTAGCCATGGCGCTGTGAATAATGTCCAAGAGGGAAACGTTTCGATTACTGAGGAACGGCTCAGCCACAACGGGAACCACCCCCTCCACCGTGCACGACTCCACTACTTCGGACATTTCCGCGTAATAATTACATACCAGCATATACCAATGATTTCGTCTTAAAGGAGAGTAATTGTTGAAACAACTAGAATTAGACCCAGCTGCAAGATCTATGTAGTAATTCTGATTCATCGTATTTTGTTCTGCATACTTTATCGGCCTCTCACAGTTCACCAACAGTACTACACTCCAAGGATTGAAGACATATCCAGGAGATTCATTTAAAAGCAGGTCAGCCAGCCTCGATGAAGGAAGAAGAAGAGAGGAGCAATTGCGCTGGTCGATGCGCACGTCCACTACCCGAATGGTTTCATTCTTGTAGTTGATGTCTAGGACGTAGTACTTCTCTTCTAACAAGTTCAATATCGTGCGATTGTCTTCGCAGGTCAATTCTAATCGCTTTAGGCCGCAGCCTTTAGGGTCGTCTTTGAGGCGGAAGGGGTAGCTAATATTGGGTAGGCTTCCGCAGGAAGAATAGCATTCGGATGATGATGATGAGGACTTAGCATCACTATATGCATAACCAGACCAATACAGGAGGAGAAGGAAAAGAAGGGTTGGATGCCCTGCTATAATGACAAGGCCTCCAGCGGGCATTTTCGCAGAGAGAGAGAGAGAGAGAGAGAGAGAGAGAGAGGGAGAGAAAAGAGTAAGAGCTTCTAAAAAAAATCATTCATTGGGAAGTTAGAATGGTTTTAGGTTTTTATATAAACAATAGATATTAAATATTTGAATAGCATTATTGTTATACATGTTTTGTAGACTCACCTCTTTTCTGTTCAAAATCAATGGACAAAATGATGTGCCCATTTCTCATGGCGGGTCCATTTATTTTGACTTGACGTGTAATGATCGATTTTGTTTCACTATTGCATTATTAAGTGATAGATTCAATCTTGACACGGAATCAGGAAAAATGAACAGAAAAGTCAAAAGCACCCAAAAAAAAAATGGACAATAAAATATAAATAATTATTTAAAATATTAAATTTATTTTATTTAAATTGTATGATACTGTCTTAGAAAAATAAAATTATTTGTGATTGAAATTATGGGATACGACTCATAATTGAAGTAAAAAAAAAAAGGAGAATGTTTTTATTCATGGTTAAAGAAAATTTCGTGCATTAATATTTTATTATTATTATTGAAGTTGATTTGGTACCACCAATTGAATAAACTGTTTATGGTACTTTGAACTTATTTAAATAGGTAATATTACTAAGTGTTCAGTGATTTCTTATTAATAATAAAATAATTAATATAGCTATAAAAAAAAAAGGTACCATATACATGAAATTTCTTAAAAAAAGTGGAAGGATTTACAAGAAGCACACTGCTTCTTTTCACCAATTTGGGGGGCGGGTGTCTCCATTCTTATTCTTGTAACTACTCTAATTAGGTTGTTTTTTTTTTAATATATTAACTTAACAAAAAAAATAAAATGATCACATCTGTATTTGCCGTGTGATTTCTGCTTCTCTTTGTCACTCATAACTTTTCTTGACAATTGAATGGTAGAATTATGTTTAGATTGTCATTTCATTTTCTCTTTATTGCTCAAATAAATGCTCCTTCTGAAAATTCAAAGTCCACGGATAAGTATACCAATACTTCCAAAAGCTTTTGAACCCCTCATTTTTAAGTTCTTGTCAAGTGATATTAGGAGTTTTTTTTTTTAAATGAAATTTTTATTAAACAAAAAAAAAAAAACAACAATATCAATTTAAACTCAATATACGGTGAGCCTAACAAGCAAAACGCTTGTTATTCTCATTGTTGTTAAAATTTCAATTTTACATATACGATTTTACGTTTCGAAAACCTCTAAATAATTCAAATCCCATTTAAAATTTAATTTGAGGTAAAATTTTATAAAATCTCAATTTTACTCGTATGATTTTACATTTCAGAGATCTTCAAATGATTCAAATCCCATGTAAAATCAAATTTGGGATTGGGTTGTTCATTAATTAATTACACGTTTATCTTGATTTATTTATATAATTAATATTAAATCAAATAAAAACTACAACTTAAATAAGATTGAAGTATCTTTTAAAAAATTTTAAACTATATTTTACCTCTAAATTGCCTCTAAAGAATTTTGAATTATATTTTAGAAATATTATTTTTTGAACTATAATAAAAAATAATCAACTTATTAAAAGATATTATAAATATATATTTATAAAAATTAAACAATTTTTTTAATTATTTCTAAAATCTTACAATTTTAAGATTCGATTTTATGGACACTTTTTCGATCCTACTTAAAATCTCGATTTTAACTACCTTAGTTATTCTTTTAAATTATATTGATTACTTTTATATTTTTAAAATTTCCTTCTTATTAATAACCAATTGTTATTCTTTTTTAAATCCCAAAATGATCACTTCTCCTCTTTCAATTTAATTACAAAAAACAATAAAAAAACTTAAACCTAGTGGTGCCGGATCCGCGCCACCGCCATCATTTTGGGTCCGATTCAAACCTAAGTTTTTAAATTACGATTCGAACCCCGAAACTTCTCTTAAGTTCAAACCGAATACAATTATCAAACCCAAACTCCACAACTCCAAGCAATTGCAGAAACCCAAACTGGCCTTTGCCTCCCTCATGCCATCGCCGAGACAAGACAAATAGGACTCTTATCTAGAGAGGAAATGGCCGTCTTCCTACTAAATCTTATAACATTCCTCTTTCTACCACAACTCCAGGCAATTGCAGCAGCAGCACAAGCTCCAGGCAAGTGCAGTGGCTGCTGCGGCGACGGTCTGGTGATCCGGCCGCCGTTCCGTCTTAAACCCGGTCGTGATGATCATCAGGCTGGTACAGCAGGAGGCGATGACTGTGTCTTGCCCCGTTACTATCTTTCCTGCGCCCGGGACCGAACTTGGCTAGAGCTCTCCCCCTCTCTGAAACTGCCTGTCAAGTATATCGACTATGCATCACAGGTTATCCGCACTTCTTATCCTGCTCTTGACTGCCTTACCAAACACTTTCCAGACACCATCAATGTTTCTTCTTGTCCGTTCCAATTCGCAGAACATCACGGTAGAACTAACTTCAGCATCTTCCAGTGTTCATCCACAAAGCCGGAGAGTTCGTATGTTTACCCTATTGACCCCATTCGCAAAGTTTATGCTATTAATTCGTACTCTTCCTTTGCGGATTATCCCATGTTTTCCTGCAAAAAGATGTGCGACATTTATTCATTTCCAGCTATTTCTGAATCATCTCATCCTGAGCTTAGATTCAAATGGTCCCAAGTCGCTTGTCAAACTCGAATGTGTCCCCCAGAAAACAGCCAAGGCCAACGCAAAACTGCAGGTAATTAATTTCCATATTCACAATTAAATTAGTCTATTGCGAACCATTACGGTTTAATTTGTAATTACAATGATTAATTAATTTACCAATTGCTTAAATTATTATTCTATATATAGTATTCAAATGCGATGCATTTTTACTATTGGTTTGACTGATTTATTTTTTCTCATTAATTTTGTTTGATTGATTCAAATTGCAGATTTGCTCCGAGGCTTATTTCTTCTCCCCATAACAATACTAGCATTGTACTGTGTCTTTAGCTGGATTAAAATAAAAAAAGATGATCAAGCAAGGATCAAGCAATTTTTGGAACACTATAGAAGTCGCAAGCCTGCAAGATATTCCTATGCCGACATCAAGAAAATCACCAACAAATTCAAGCACAAAATAGGCCAAGGAGGCTATGGAACAGTGTACAAAGGAAAGCTCTCTAATGACGTCCATGTTGCAGTCAAGATCCTCCACGATGTCAAGGGAAATGGAGAAGAGTTCATCAATGAAGTGGGAACCATAGGAAGAATTCACCACATAAACATTGTCCGTTTAGTTGGCTTCTGCGTTGATGGCTTTCGAAGGGCTCTTATTTACGAGTTCTTGTCCAATTATTCACTGGAAAAGTTCATTTCATCCGATAAGGAGAGACTCTCGTTAGGGTGGGAAAAGCTACAAGACATTGCTCTAGGCGTAGCCAGAGGAGTTGAATATCTCCACCAAGGTTGTGATCAACAAATACTTCATTTCGATATTAAACCTAACAATGTCCTGCTAGATCATAGATTCAACCCAAAGATATCTGATTTCGGCCTGGCAAAACTGTGTTCCAAAGAACAAAGTGTGGTTTCAATGACTGCTGCTAGAGGCACTGTAGGCTATATTGCACCAGAAGTATTTTCTAGAAACTTTGGGAATGTGTCGTTCAAATCAGACGTATATAGTTTTGGAATGCTCCTACTAGAAATGGTAGGAGTGAGGCAAAAGAGTGCTGCAAAACAAGACAGCTCAGAAAGCGAAGTTTACTTCCCTGAATGGATTTATGAACATTTGAATCAGGGGGTAGAGGCAGTGCCAAGCATCCAAGTGGAACAAGAAGAAGATGCAAGGATTACTAGGAAGCTAATTATTGTGGGGCTTTGGTGCACGCAATGGTACCCAATGCACAGGCCATCAATGAAAGATGTGGTGCGGATGCTAGAAGGTGATGATGAAGGCACATTGAGGGTGCCCCCAATTCCACATGTTGCTACTAATCCCTTCATGACCAGAGAAAAAATTAGTGCAACGGTGACATCTACTAGTTATTTAGAAATCATTTCCGAATCGGAGTGAACATAAACATGTATTAATTGTATCATAGGCTTGTGCCCAATAAGGCTGTCTATCAGCTATTTATGTAATAAATTACGGATTAAAGAATAATTATGTGATATGTAGTAGCATTTATACAAAAGTGTTGTAAATAATTTATCTCCCCTGTTTTGTGATGGCAGTAAAGAAGCTCTACCTTTATCTCTCTTGAAGCCATTTTTTATTGTAAAACCTTCAAAAGACAAGATAACAAAATTTCAAGAACAAAAATAAATAATAAATAATATATTGAATTAGAAAAAAGTAGAGATTGAATTTGAAAATTATCTTGATTTCAATGAATGAGCTAAGCAATGTAGTGGCCTAGTAATAAGAATGCAACGGATCACATGATAAAACAAAGAAAAATCACTTGATAGTTTTCTTTCAAGTTTATAAATAACTCTCTTCACTTGAAAATCATAGAATCCTGCATTTCATAAACTAAATAAAAATATGATTAATTTGTATCATAAACTCTAATAATGTCATAAATAAGTGCAGTGAAAAAAAAGAATATAATCAACTTTCTCCCATCAATTGGTGAACAAATCTAATTTTCCCTTGGTCATTATCTTAGTTTTATGTCCATCGGTCACTAATAAACATTGCTCAAGTGAGTGTCTAATAAGCTTAAACCTTTTAAGTATAACAATAATGGATTGAAGCAAACTGACTATCTGAAACTGCAAGCAACTTCAAATAGCTAAATCAAACCTCATTGAATAATTTATCATTAAATGCTTGATAGGCAAACTGAGTATCTCCATTCCCTACAAAGATCCAATGACACTTATAATGTCTCTTGATTACTTTTCACATTCTTATTTGCATATATATTTTTTAAAGCAAGATTGAGTGTATAGACAGCACAAATGAGTCAAATAAATATATGTAAACATATTCAATGATTTCTCTAGTTTCTTTACAATTAGTAGCATTATCGGTAATAATTTGTACAACTTTTTGATTGCCAATTTCATCTATTTCTTCTTTTATCAAATTAGCAATAAATTATTTATCTTTTCACATCACCAACAATTCAAAATTTTAACAAACATAGGACTATTTTTAGAAACAACTATAAAATTAATCAAGAATACTATCACTATTTTCCAACCAATTGTCTTTAATAAGTTTCAACAATTTTTCAACATTTGTCATTTCTTGTTAAAATAATGAGGTTATCAATTTATTGTAACCTAGAGGGCAATAACCACCCAATAGATGAGTAACATCAAATGAATAAAGATTAAAAGTCAAACCTATAGTATAGAATAGTCTAGTAATCTCATTATCTTATCGTGTTTTAGTTTTAAAGTCAAAAACTCTAACCATAGGTGAATCATTGATTTTTCTCTTTTTTAAATTTTCTAAATCATTTGGTTAGTCCCAAATAAGTACAATTTTTTGGCAAAGAAAGTTGTTTAGCTTGTAAATTTTAAAGATTTTGGGCAACTTCTTCAGCTTTTTTTTTTTTTTAATTTCAAAAATAATTTGAACTCTTACTTTTTTAGAAGTAACAATCTCTTTCTCATTAATTTTTAACAGATGAACCCTAATTATTGTGTATAACTTATATTTTTCTAAACCACAAAAAATTGCATGAACACTTCCAAGTACTCCTTTTTCTTTCCTCATTTTTTTTATTCTAGTCAAATATTTTCACAAAGAACTATTTCCTTCATCCCTAATTTTTGATAAGATAATGTTGCTAGAGTCCAAACTCGAAGTTGAATGAACCAGTACAACATATAACCTATATAAGGCCAAAAAAAAAAAACATCCACCCTTAGCTTTTAATCCCAAAAATACAAAACTATTCCATCAACACATCAACCAAGTCCAAAACTTATTTAATCAAAAGTCAACTATCAATAGCCCCAGGATATAGGTCAAACGACTAAATGAGCAATATGCTAGTGTTAATTCAGTGAGTTGCGAGTTCGATCCTTGCGCAACCCAACTTGTAATTTATCTTCACTAACATAATCGAAAACACGAACACCATGACCTTGCTCATGGATGGGCTTGGGAGGCATAGGCAAGAGTGTAACACTCCATTGGAGCATCTTTATGACCTTGCTCATTGATGGGTGATCATCGGGTTTCATTTGAATACAAGGCGAACCACGTTGACATGATGGATCTTGCCAATGGTAGCAACTTCATTGATAAATTTCTGTGCACTAGCTTTGGACATCTTTTAACGTTTTTACAATTACAAGTTTACTGCTACGAAGCTTTCCTTTATAGTACATGAGCAAAGCCTCCTTCGCCTACCTTGTGGTTGAAGTCGATAGTCATCTTACTAATCATAGAGTAAGAGTAGCTAATGGACACAAGATAGTATTAACTTTGAAGGAAATTCTCAATGTCTTTGTTCATCCATACACGCCTTCTCCTAAATTTGTACACCAAAAGTGCCAAATAGAGTGGTAGCCCAATTAAAGCTCTTACAACGAGATATCCTATAAACAAATTTCAAAGTTAAAAACCAAACCAACAAGAAAAATCTCATGTTGTTTGGCTGTATTTGTAAGAAATAATGAATGGAAAAATTGTTTACATTTCAAGATGGAAAAAAACAAGCTTCAATCACAAGAGGACAAGTAATATATATGATTGAAACACCTTTTGTTAATAATTTGTTTATGTATAAAGAGCACCTGTACAATTTAATAAAACGAACAAACATGTGAGAAAACAAAGACATTATCCCTTTATCTCTAAATTTGTAATTTAATCTCAAATTAATCATTGAAAATCATGGTTGACTTCATCATATCTCTCAACGATAGATGATAGAAAACAGAAATAATATATATGTATGTATGCATTTGTGAAAAGAATAGAAAAAGATAATAATGAAAAGAAAGACGACAACGATAAAAAGGCCTTCTCCGTTATCGTCTTTGACAATAAGAAAATCCTCTTATTGACAAAGAAAGGGTTTTAAGAAAAGAATCTTCACGAGGTTTTGGTAATCTTGGTTTTGAAAATCATTTAGTTTTGGCCAAAGTCTTTGCTTTTTTAATTATTTTAATGTTTTTTAGTTTTTTTCTTAATTAGTTTGAGATTAAGAGTAAATTTAGTTTAATAAGTATTTAAAATATCGATATTGTTTATAACAAAAGTGATATCTCAACCAATTTAAGCAAATTACAAAAACTTATTTATCTAAAAACAAATTACAAGAAGTATTAGCATAAAAAGTCAAAACTGCAAAAGATGTATGAGAATAATTTATCTGATAATTTAATAAATCAATGATAACAAACACTCACTGCACCACCAATATGGTCTATGTCCTCGAACACCACCAAATCTTCACTAATATCAAAGAGAGAAAATACAAAGTGTGTAATAAGAGATACACACACAAATGAGAGGTACAAGTGCAATAAGTGCAAACTTGTTAGGATGATTTAAAACAAATGAGGTATGGGTGCATTTATAGGTAAAGGACCCTCCCAAACCCACTGCCCAGCCGATGTGGGATTGAGGAGAAAAGCCAAAATCCAATAATCTCCACCTTGGCGAATCTCCCAAATCCCATCCAAAAAACCTCAACAATCTCTTCAAAGAATCAATCATCAATAGTGTCTTCAAATGCGCTATGAAACGCCAACTTCAAATACTAAGAATATAAATTAAGTTCAAACAATGTTGGAACTTGACTGCTGTCACAACCTTAGTCATCATATCAACAGGATTTTCGGTGGTTAGGACCTTCTGAATCTGTATCTCTCTTTCTTCCAGAATTTCCCCTACAAAGTGATATCTTACGTCGATGTGCTTCGTCCTTACATGATAAACTTGGTTCTTTGCTAAGTGAATAGCACTCTGACTGTCACAATGTACCTTAATGTACTTTTGACCAATTCTCAATTCATCAGGCAACCCATAAAGCCAAATTGCTTCCTTCACAGCCTCTGTAACTGCCATGTACTCTGCTTCTGTGGTAGACAGAGCAATTGTAGACTGTAAGGTAGACTTCCAACTGACTGGTGCCTTTGCTAAAGTGAACACATAACCAATCGTAGATCGGCGTTTATCCATATCACCAGCATAGTCGGAATCACAATAACCAACTATGCAATTACCCACTTTTTCATCCCGTTCAAATTCTAAGCCAACATCTACGGTGTTCAGAATATACCGTAAAATCCATTTCACAACTTGCCAATGTTCCTTCCCAGGATCATGCATATACCTACTCACAATTCCAATTGCCTGTGAAATATCGGGCCTTGTACACACCATAGCATACATCAAGCTACCAACAGCTTTTGCATACAGAACCTTTGACATATACTCCTGTTCCGCAGCACTCTTCGGAGATAAAGATGCACTAAGTTTGAAATGAGGAGCTAATGGGGTACTCACAGGTTTTGACTTTTCATTCATGCCAAAACATTGTAGTACTTTCTTCAGATATGTTCTCTGAATCAAATAAAGCATTCCTCTCTTCCTGTCTCTGATTATCTCCATGCCGAAAATCTTCTTGGCTTCACCTAAATCTTTCATTTCAAACTCCTTATTCAACTGAGCCTTCAATTTTTCAATTTCTCCACTATTCTTGGAGGCTATCAGGATATCATCAACATACAAAAGAAGATAAATGAAAGATGCATCTTGTAGCTTGCATAAATACACACAGTGATCATATTTACTTTTTGTGTACCTTTGCCCCAACATAAACTTGTCAAATTGCTTATACCACTGCCTCGGAGATTGCTTCAATCCGTACAACGATTTGTTTAGTTTGTAAACCCAATTTTCCTTACCAGCAACTCTGAATCCTTCTGGCTGAGTCATATGGATTTCCTCTTCCAAGTCACCATGTAGAAATGTTGTTTTCACATCCATTTGAACTAGTTCCAAATTCAATTGCGCTACCAAGGCCAACATAATTCTAATAGATGAATGTTTCACAACTGGAGAAAACACTTCATTATAATCAATACCTTCTTTCTGAGTGTAGCCTTTAGCCACCAATCTTGCCTTGAAGCGAACATCATTCTTGTTAGGAAATCCATCTTTCTTTGCATATACCCATTTGCATCCAATTGCCTTCTTTTCCTTCGGTAAGTTGGCCAGTCTCCATGTCATATTCTTCTGAAAGGACTGCATTTCTTCATTCATAGCTTTCCTCCACTTTTCATTTTCTGAACTTTGGACAGCTTCATTGTAAGTGGCAGGAACATCATCATTTACAATTGAAGATGCATAGGCCACCAAGTCCACAAAACGAGCAGGTTTTCGAATCTCTCATCGTGGCCTTCCTGTTGCTATTGATTCTTGTTGTTGTAGAGGTTCTTGGGTCGGAACCTCTTCTTCATCTGACGACTCCTCTGTCGCAGGAGTGTCTCCACCTAATTTGATACTTACTGCTGGGTCAATTCTTCTTTCAAACTCCACATGTTTTGGAGTAGTCTCCACTTGTTGTGGAGCATCATCAAGTTGCTGCACAACTTCATTTGTTACCTTTTCCAACATGGACAATTCATCAAAGGTAACATCCCTACTAAAGATTATCTTCTTCGATTCCGGACACCAGAGCCGATAGCCCTTTATTCCAGAAGTGATCCCCATGAACAATGCTTTATTTGCTCTTGGATCCAACTTGGATTCCTTAACATGATAGTATACAGTGGAACCAAAAACATGTAAGGAATTATAATCATTAGCAGGTTTTCCAGACCATACCTCGAAAGGTGTTTTTCCACAAATAGCAGTTGATGGCAATCGGTTAATGAGATGACTCGCATATGTCACAGCCTCAGCCCAAAATTATCTGCCCAACCCAGCATTAGACAACAAACACCGAACTTTCTCCAGCAACGTTCGATTCATGCGTTCTGCCACTCCATTCTATTGTGGTGTATCTCTAACTGTAAAGTGTCGAACAATACCTTTAGCTTGACAGACCTTATCAAATGGATCATTTCTATACTCACCACCATTATCTGTTTTGAGTCGTTTGATCCTTCTGCTAGTATGAGTTTCCACCATATGTTTCCATTTAAGGAAACATCCCAACACTTCATCATTTTTCCTCAAAGAATACACCCATACTCTTCGGGAATAATCATCAACAAAGGTTACATAGTAGTGTTTACCTCCCATAGATGTTGTCTTGGATGGTCCCCACACATCTGAGTGAACATAATCCAGAATACCATTGGTATCATGGATTGCAGTGCCAAACTTCACTCTCGTATGCTTCCCCTTAACATAGTGCTCACAAAAGTCTAATTTGCAGGTCTTGATGCCTTCCAATAATCCTTGCTTAGCTAAAATTCGCAAAGATTTTTCACCTGCATGTCCTAAACGCATATGCCATAGTTTGGTTACTTCTGTATCCTTGTCATCATCGAAAGCTACTGCTGTTGTTGTCCCAATAACTGCATTACCCTGATAGTAATACAAGTTATTCTTCTTTCGTATACTTTTCAACATTACAAGTGCGCTAGAAAACACCTTCATAACTCCATTTTCTACAGTTACCTTCAATCCCTTGGACTCCAATGTTCCCACAGAAATGAGATTCTTTGTCAAACTCGACACATATCTCACATCTATTAGCATTCTAGTCGATCCATCATGATTCCTCAAATTGATTGTGCCAACTCCGGTTGTTTCACAAGGTGTGTCGTTTGCCGTGTAAACAACTCCTCCATCAAGTTCTTGAAAGTCAAAGAACCAATCTCAATTGGGACACATATGGTAGCTACAACCCGAATCCAAAAGCCAAGTACCAGAATGGCTTGTCGAAGACGTAAGAACTAATGAAAGGTTTGAACTCTCATCGTTAAGTTCAGCAACATTTGAGACAACTTTTCCTTTGTCAGATTTGCCCTTAGCTTTTAACTTTGGGCAGTCTGTAATACCCCGAGAGCCTAGAGAGATTAGTATATATCGAGGATAGTGTAAGGAAGGAAACAACACCAGCTAGATACCTTTTAGGCTGAATGTAGGCAAAGAACTCCCAAGTTAAGCGTGCTTGACCTGGGGTAATCCAGGGATGGGTGACCCTCTTGGGAAGTTCGTGTAGGCCCATCAACGTAAGTTGTTCCGGTCCTTCCTATCGCTCGATGCGGGATGTTACAGGTGGTATTAGAGCTGACCCTTGGTGAAGGCGGTCCGACGAGGACGGGGAGTGGCGCCGGGGCTCGAGGGCCTGTACAAGAAGCGGCTTCTGGCAGGCTTCTAGGATGGCAGCCCCCAAGGGGAGAAGGTATGGGACCAGTTGTAAGGTCGCATGACGACGACGTCATGTGCTTAAGGAGGGAGAATGTAATACCCCGAGAGCCCAGAGAGATTAGTATATATTGAGGATAGTGTAAGGAAGGAAACAACACTAGCTGGATACCTTTTGGGCTGAATGTAGGCAAAGAACTCCCAAGTTAAGCGTGCTTGACCTGGGGTAAGTTGTTCGTGTCCTTCCAGGGATGGGTGACCCTCTTGGGAAGTTCGTGTAGGCCCATCAAAGTAAGTTGTTCCTGTCCTTCCTATCGCTCGATGCGGGATGTTACACAGTCTTTCTTCCAGTGGCCTTTCTCCGGATAAAAAGCACACTCATCTTTGTTCGGTCTAGGTTTCGAACTGGATTTCCTTTTCCTTCCTTTTTTCTGGCTTTGCGAACGACCTCTTACAATCAATGCTTCTGCTGCGCCATGCGTTGTTTCCTTTTTATCTTTCCTTCTTAACTCATAGCTATACAAAGCAGCACAAACTTCACTAAGAGACACCTGAACCTTCCCATGAAGCACAGTCGTCTCAGGAAATTCAAACTCCTCGGGAAGGGATCCCAACAGCATCAAAGCCAAATCTTCATCTTTGAACGTTTCATCCAAATTCATCAAATCAACTACCAACTGATTAAAGGTAGTGATATGATCATTTATCGTGGTACCAGGAACATAAGCAAAGTGGAACAATCTCTTTTTCATGTAGAGCTTATTCTGACCGCTTTTCTTCAAAAATTTCTCTTCCAATGCCTTCCATAGTATACCGGCAGAATTTTTCTTCGAAAATGCATACTTCTACTCTCTGGATAGGCATGATCGAATTGTACCACATGCCAATCGATTAATGGTCTTCTAATCTTTTTCTTCAATATCTTCTGGTTTCTTTTCTTCAATAGCAATGTCTAGACCTTGCTGAAAGAAAGTGTCCAGAACCTCACACTGCCACATGCCGAAATGACCCGAACTGTCAAACACCTCTACTGCAATTCTTGTATTCGCCAGATTCCTCGCCCAAGTGAACGAAGAAGAAGCTCCCGATGTGGATTGTTCTGAACTCTTTTCGCCTGTCATCTCTGCCTTCTCTGCCATCTTTTATATTCAATAGTTATCAAAGTGGAACAATCCAAGAAAATCTTTTCTGATGTGGAAGATCAGACACAGATGCAACCACAGAACATACTAAGAAACCTTTGGCTCTGATACCAATTGTTGGGAAAATCGGGCAAATTTTCCCAAAATCAAAAGCATAAAAAATAATACCCGACAAAAAACTATTGAATATAAAATAAACAGAACACCAGAAAATTAACGAGGTTCGACCAATATGGCCTACGTCCTTGGACACCACCAAATCTTCACTAATATCAAAGAGAGAAAATACAAAGTGTATAATAAGAGATACACACACAAATGAGGGGTACAAATGCAATAAGTGCAAACTTGTTGGGATGATTTAAAACAAATGGGGTATGGGTGCATTTATAGGTAAAGGACCCTCCCAAACCCACTGCCCAGCCGATGTGGGATTGAGGAGAAAAGCCAAAATCCAATACCCTAAGCGAAACGCATTTTGCTAAAAAAATTTTAACAATGTAAAGTGGTGGATAGTGAAAGTGTTGGAAACAATAAAAAAATTAAGAAAACAATAATGTGAACACACTTTTTTATTTTTAAAATTATAAAATATTTATATAAAAAAATAATTAAACGTTAATAAAAAAAAAACGCTCCATTAATCCTATCAAACCAAAACCTTTATTTATTTATTTATTTTAGTTAACGCACTATAACGAGTGCCCCTTACTGCTCGACCCCACAATTCCAGCAAAAGATGTAAAGGGAAATTCTATCCGTAGCCCACAAAATTGCTTTTCACAGCCCATACCCTGTCAAATTCTTTACTAATTTTAAAATTCATATTTTACCCCCACAGCCCACGACCACCCCCGATCGTCGCCTCACCTCTCTTTTTCTCTTTCACACCATATACACACGAACACATACGTGCATATATATATATATATATATATATATACACATGGCCGGCGGCCATGGCTGCCGACTTACCACCATTAGTCGACCCACACACACACACATTCTCTCTGTGTAATGGCTACGAGGTGGGTCGGCACTGCCATTGCCAAGGTGAGTCAGCAATGGCCCACCCACCCAAGAGGGGAAAACTGTCGAACTGTGGGCTTCGGGGGTTTCCCCAAATCGCAGCGTTCAAGGGTTCGAGTGATCCCTGAACCCCACGAAGCTGGTGCGGTTCGGGGACCCCCTAAACTGCAGCATTCAGGGGTTCGAGGGATCCCCGAACCCCACAAAGCTGGTGCGGTTCGGGGACCCCCCAAACTAAAGCGTTCAGGGGTTCGAGGGATCCCCGAACCCCACGATGTTGGTGCGGTTTGGGGGTTCAGGAAACCCCCGCGGTTCGACGGTTTCCTCCCCTCAATGGGTCGGCCATTGCTGACCCACCTTAGCAATGGTGGTGGGTCGGCTGCCATGGCCAACCCACACACATAGATACACACACACACACACACGAAAGGTTCCATGATCGCGGCTATATATATCTGTGTGTGTGTGGGTCGGCTAGCAATGATGTGTATATATATATATATGTTTGTGTTTGTGTGTGTATATGGTGTGGAAGAGAGAGAGACACGAGGTGACGGCTAGCGATCAGGGGTGATCGGAGGAGAGAGTGGGCTGTAGGGGGTAAAATAGGTATTTTAAAATTATTGAAAGATTTGGTGGGGGTGTGGGCTATAAAAGGTAATTTTGTAAGCTACGGATAGAATTTCTCAGTAGTCAGTTTCTATCTCTAGTCTCTCTCTGTTGACGTGAGAGCGCTCTGACATTTTTTAATTTTCAAGATAGCCCCTAACTACTAAGTTTTTTCCCCTGCCAAGCCTCGAACACAGAACTTGAGAGGCCCACAGAGCAAAACCTTTATCCTTGCCATACCTAATACTGTGTTGTAAGCAAAGTGTAGCACAAAATAAAATTCTAATTTCAAATTCCACCCGTTTACAAAAAATAATATATTATATTTTTATAATAACTGGTGCAGTACCATATTATGGTTGTCAGAAAAAAAAATTATTAAGATAAATACTACATTGCAAGAACTATTATATATATATACGTGGATCATCATATAACAACAAAAATGAGATTTAATAAAAATGATTTTTGACTTATTTAATGTACTTTAATTTTTTATATATTTTTTCAACTTATATATATAATATAAAATAATACTTACACAATCCGATTTTCTCCATGAGGCCTGCAATTGAGAACAAGACAAAAATAAATAAATAAGGAAACCAAAGCATTATGTTTTAGGCATATAGAAGAGATGTTTAAAGAAATGGGTATAAAACAAATGCTCTTAATTAAAAACAATAATCAAGTTGAAAGAAAATGTTGTTCAATAATCGACATCATATATAATGGTTATTATAATTAATATTTATACATAACAATATAAATAGAATTAGAAATCTATTAATGTAATAATATATATTTTATTAATATAACTCACAATTATAATTCACACAAGAATTTATTTTTAGGGGACAGTAGTTAATAATAATAAAATATTGCTATCACTATCACTTACTTTAGTTAAATAATATTTCACGCAAGAAATTTAAATAATTATTAAGTCAAATTACATGCATAATACAATATTAAGTCATTCATATTATATAGCAATAAAAAGATAAAATAAAGTTATATTTCGACATTTGAAGTGATTATTTTTTGCAAACAACATAAATTAAATTTCATAAGAAAATTATATTTATAACACATTTGGTTACCAAAATAATGTGACCATATTTGTTTTTCAATTATAAATCATTTTAATGATTTTTTTTCTTTTCTTACTACATAGATATAAGTAAGGCACCTCATTAGGCAGGACAGGAGAGTTCTCTGCAAACCTCTCATTTGTAGCATGCATCTTAGTCTTCTATGCAACACTATATAAAAAAAAATAAAAAAAGGATAATATATAGCAGATGAACATACATTCTTATATAGTATGAATAATTTATTAATGATCATAAAATATGACAGCCATGTTATACATTTATGTTGCCCCACGTGGGTAGCAGGGGTGGGTGTATGGGCCCCACCACCTCCCATGGGGCCCACGCCCCCCTCAATTTGCCCACGTCTACGCAAAATCGTAAAATATGATCAGAAAACAAATCTTACGCACAATGGAAGTAGGATGATTCTGTGGGGCAGCTCCAGCTCCAGTAACGAAGCTCAAATCCATTAGCCATGGTGTTGTGAATGTCCAAGAGGGAAAGGTTCCGGTCACCCAGCAACGGCCCATCCCCAACGGGAACCACCGCCTCCACCATGCACAACCCCGCTACATCCGACATTACCACATGACCTACCAGCACATACGAATGATTTCGTCTTTGAATGAGAGTAATTGTTTGAAGCAATTAGAATTAAAACTAGCCGCAAGATTCGCGTAGTAATAATCCCCAGACTTTATTGGTCTCTCACAGTTCACCAACATTACTATAGTTGAAAATTCAGGAAAATATTCAAAAGATCTATCTGAAGGCTCATAATAAAATTGCATCATACTCTCTTAGAAAAATAAAATTATTATCTGTGTTTGAAATTATGGGACAAGACTCATAATTGAAGTAAAAAATTACAGAGGAGAATGTTTTTATTCATGGTTGAAGAAAATTTCATGCATTCATATTTTATTGTTATTATTAAAGTTGATTTGGTACCATGATTTGAATAAACTGAATATGGTACTTTGAACTTATTTACATAGGTAATACTACTAAATGTTCAATGATTTCTTAATATTATTAAAATAATTAATATAGCTATAAAAATAATGGTACCATATACATGAAATTTCTTAAAACAAGAGGAAGGATTCACAAGAAGCACACTGCTTCCTTTACTTATTCTTGTAACTCCTCTACTTAGGTTGTTTTTTTTAATATATATTAACTTAACAAAAAAAAAAAAAAATGATCACGATCATGATCTATGTTTGCCGTGTGATATCTGCCTCTCTTTCTCATTCATGACTTTTCTTGACAATTGAATGGTGGAATCATGCTTGGATTGTCATTTTATGTTCTTTCTTTTTTCTCTTTATTGCTCAAATAAATGCTCCTTTTGAAAATTCGAAGTCCACGGATAAGTCTACCAATACTTCCAAAACCTTTTGTACCCCTCCTTTCTAAGTTCTTATCAGCACTTCATGGACCACTTTGAGCTGAATTATCATGTTGTTAAAAAATAATTGTTATTCTTTTTGAAATCTCAAAATTACCTCTTCCCCTCTTTCAATTTAATTACAAAAAAAAATAAATAAATCTGGTGGTGCTTGGTCAACCACCACCACCACCATCGTCTCATTCAGTAGTTGAAGTTTCTAGGTTACAATTGGAACCCAAAATCTTCAATTTCTCTAAATTCAAGCAAAACATGGTGATTAAATTTGGATTTTGAGAAATTCAAAAACTTTCTCAATACAAATTGAACTTATAAACTTTCTAAGCTGACTAAAGAGAGAAAGACATGATAAAAGGCTGGTTTAAGAATATTTGTGATTTTAAACAAGAGTTATTTTGTAGATCTTTTAATAATATAAATAAATATTAAAATTTATTTTACTTAATTTTTAATATACAAAATCACTAATTAAATTTTTGTATTCAAGTTTAGAAAGCAAATCCTTTTCAATTGCCAATATAGACAAGAAGAATAAATCTGAAAATATAAGAGTTGAATAAGTAAAAAATATGGAGAATCTATAGTCAAGCCCTGCAAATTAAAAAATTGTTAATTTATTTTTGTTTTTTTTCTTTAATACCCAGATCAGTAAGGATTCTCCAAATAAAATTGTCGTCGTCCAAAGAATCATTTTATCAAATTATTCTCTTAAAATAATGTCATTTCTTTTTTTTTTATTTCTGCTACATTACTAATTTATACATTACTATTCATTGTTTAATATTAAAAAATGATTCATGAACTTAAGGAATTGAGGGTCTCCTTGTCTAAATAACTTATCACTATTTATTATCTAATATTAAAAAATTATCAATAGACTCAGGGAGTTGGGAGGCCTTCTCGTCTAAATGACACTTCACTATTCATTATCTAACACTGAAAAATAATTTATAAATTTGAAAAGTTGGGGCCCTTCTCGTCCAAATGAAATAACAAAATAAACCGAATATGAATTTAAACAAAAACTATCATAAAATAGAATTAATGATTTTGTATCACAAAAAATAAATAATAAATAAATTTTAAATAATTAATAATTTTGACCCTTCGATTTTTAGGTGGCCCTATGCGTTGAGTCAGGCCTAAGAAGATAAGAGGCTATTTACTTGTAAAAAAACGTTTTTTACTTTTTGTCTCTAATTTTTATTTTTATTTTTATTTTTATTTTTATTTTTGTATATTGTATTAACTAAAAAAAAAAAAAAAATGAAAGAGGCATTCATTTGTATCAAATATGGAACCAATTTTAGGACAAGAAAACATGTTCAAAATCGAGAAATTTTTTACTTAGACATATTAATTGAAAATAAGCTAATATTAATTTATCCTAAACATTTTTTTGCCCATTTTGCATTCTTATTCCCCCATTCTTTCCCATTTAAGCACAAAATAAAAAAATAATAAATGTAAATAATAATAAAAATTGTAAAGAAAATACGTAAATTCTTGAAGGTACAGAATTGAATCACCACCGTAAACAAAAGAGCTACCTAATGCATGAGCCTTTTGTCATTTTTAGGTCTTAGGAGGATTATGGAATCAAAACAGAAAAAAAAGAAAAAAAATGATAGACTGAGGAGATAGAGCATCAATACTACTGTTCTAATCCATGTTGGCTGACTCCAACGGGAAGTTAAATTAGTTTTCAATTATATTATAAATAATTTATTTTTTATTTTAATTTTATCTCAAAAAACTATAATTATTCCAATCAGTCTCTTTATTCTATTCTCTATTTTATTTATTTATTAATAAACTTCAATTCTATTTATTTTATCCTATATATAATTTTTACACATACTCAAAATCAATAATCAAATACACAAATTAATAATCAAATCTATAAAATAATCAAATACTCACATAAATAAAATTAATAATTAAATATACAAAATAATTAAATACACACATATACTACTAAATGTTAATTTGGTACCAAGATTTGAATAAACTGTGTATGGTACTTTGAACTTATTTAAATAGGTAATACTACTAAATGTTCAACGATTTCTTAATTCTTAATATTAAAATAATTAATATAGCTATAAAAATAATAGTACCATATACATGAAATTTCTTAAAACAAGAGGAAGGATTTACAGGCACACTGCTTTCTTTACTTATTCTCGTAACTCCCCTACTTAGGTTGTTTTTTTAATATATATTAACTTAACAAAAAAATAAAATAAAATAAAATGATCAGATCTATGTTTGGCGTGTGATATCTGTCTCTCTTTCTCATTCTGTCATTCATGACTTTTCTTGACAATTGAATGGTGGAATCATGCCTGGATTGTCATTTTATTTTCTTTTTTTTATTCTTTATTGCTCAAATAAATGCTTCTTTTGAAAATTCAAAGTCCACGGATAAGTCTACCAATACTTCCAAAAGTTTTTGTACCACTCCTTTTTCAGTTCTTTTCAGTACTTCATGGACCACTTTGACCTGAAAGTGATTTTTTTATTTTCTTTAAGATTAGGTAAACCTCACCATCCATCTTATCCAATTCTTTTAAATTGAATTGATTACTTTGATATTTTTAAATTAACATATATTTCTTTAAATTTTTTGACCTAGAATTATTATGTTGTTAAAAAATAAATGTTATTCTTTTTAAAATCTCAGAATTACCTATTTCTCTTTTCTCCTAATTTAATTACAAAAAAGAAAAAATTAAAGCTGGTGGTGCTTGGTCAACCACCACCACCACGGCCGTCTCATTTTGATTCAATTTAGAGTAGTTGAAGTTTCTAAATTATAATTGGAAGGCTGCGTTTCCTTTATGTTTTTAATTTTTAGATTTAAAGTTTAAATTTATTTTTAGTTTTTTATTTAAATAGTTTATTTTCAAAAAACTAAAAATGTATTCTTTTGTCATTTTAAAAAATTATTTTTTAAAATAAAAATTAAAAAACACATTTATTTTAGAATTTTAAAAAAAATATTTTATGATATTTTATTTAATAAATGTAATTACTAAATGATAAAATTAACTATTTTTAATAAAATTTTACTATTAAAATAAAATAATAAATTTGATTAATAAATTACTGACATCTAGTGATAATTTATATTAAATATTATTATACATAATATGTATAATATGCTTAATAATATACCATATGTTATCTAATATTTTTAATTATAATATAGATATATTATATTTTTTAAATTTTAAATCAATATAAAATTTTATTTTTAAAATTTAAGAATAAATTTTTTATCTTTTTTACCCTTTTCTTTTTTAGAGTCAAAACATGAAAAATGGATTGTGTTTTTCATGTTTTGGACTAAAAATTGTTTTGGTTGAAAACAATCAAAATAACATTTTATTGTTTTGAGTTTTCTTCACAAGTTTTTTTTTTTGTTTTCAAAAATAGATTTTAAAAAATGATAAAGTAAAGGCATTTTTATTGTTTTACAAAATTAAAAACTAAAAATAGTCTGAAAATAACAATGAGAACACAACCTCAATTTCGCTAAATTCAAATAAAACATAGTGATTAAATTTGGATTCGATTTAAGAAATTCAAAAACTTTCTCAATACAAATTGAACTTATAAACTTTCTAAGTTCACTAGAACGAGAAATAGAACATACGGGACTGGCTTAAGAATATTTGTGACTTTAAATTAGAGTTATTTTGGTAATTCTTTAATAATATAAATAAATATTAAAAATTTATTTTGTTTACTTTTTATGATACAAAATCACTAGTTAAATTTTTGTATTCAAGTTTAGAAAGTAATTTTTTTTAATTGACAATATAGACAGGAGAAAAAAAATCTAAAAACATAAGAGTTAAATAAGAAAAAAATATAGAGAGTCTATAGTCAAGTCCTGTAAAATAAAAAATCACCAATTTATTTTTACTTTTTTCTTTAATACCTAGATTAGTGAGGATTCCCTAGGTAAAATTGTCATTGTCCAAATAATTGTTTTATCAAATTATCCTCTTAAAATAACGTTACTTCTTACTTTTTTTTCCTATTGCGTTATTGATTTACACATCACTATTCATTGTCTAATAGTAAAAAATGATTCATGGACTTAAGAAACTGGGGGTCTCCTCGTCTAAATGACTTATCACTATGCATTATCTAACATTAAAAGATGATCAGTAAACTTGGAGAGTTGGGAAGCCTTCTAGTCTAAATGACACTTCACTATTCATTACCTAAAATTGAAAAATGATTTATGAATCTGAAAAGTTGGGGACCCTTTTCATCCAAATGGATCAATAAAATAAACAAAATATGAATTTAAAAAAAAATTGTCATGGCCCGCTCTTGGATTACCCGCTAGCATAGGAAATCGGTGAGAAGATTCATTCAAGATGGATATAGATACAAACTCACTCAAAATTTGTCAATTTTTTTTTTATATTTTAACAAAATATATTTTAAATTTTCATAAGGTATACATGCACATGCACAACAATTAACATACAAGGTTTCTCTAATCATATACATCATAACATGCATTTCACATGAGTACCAGACTCTTTTTTCCCATGTCATGGACATCATACATGACATGTGTTATTCCCATCATCATGCACATGAAGCCATAATAGAGAAACCCACGTGGCCCCCAAGGCTGCTATTACACTACTATGCATGCATGTATATATTATGAAAGATATTCATCATTCAATTGAATGCCATGCCTTTAAAGAATCATTGCATAGCTCGTGCCTCAATTTACAAAGGGATGACTTTCCCATGCATCACAACAACTCAAATAGCCAATCATCCATGCAGATGTATATGTGCTCAAATAGCTAACACATCCATACAGATGTGTATATACTCAATAACCAACACATCCATGCAGATGTATATATATATATACACACACACACACACACACAAATACCAAAATTCTAATAGCCACTATTGGCTCGAGAAATGCTTATCAAGTTTATGGTCACCTCACTCGCGCCAGGCTCTCATAGGATACCCTCTTCCACACACGCAGACTTAGTTGTCGCGCTAAAATAATACTAGTGGCATAAATTATAACATCAAGCATGCATCTGCGAATTCAAGTACATGCCACATCACGAATGACCACCATAGTGCATGCAAGCCCCTTTACACATAGTGTATACCCGTGGCTATATGTATAATACATACATGCCCTTCTTTAAACTATGAGTGCCCAATGATAATTAACATGCTATGCTTAACGCACCCATCATATACAAAGCATGACCCCTAATAGATGTAACCCATGACACATCATCATAATGCAAGATAAAATAGCACACAATGCCATGCAACACATCCACAACAATGCTATGTCAAGTGACGTTCACATATCCTCAATTTTTGCCCATTAAAGCTCTTGGTTCTTCCACACAATTTATATTGATTAGGTTTCACCACATCAATTAAGAGCAATTATTCATATAATGATAGTCATGCATCACACAAGAGTTACCATGGACATGTCAACCAAGAACATTTCTTATTAACTTCCCAAATGATTATCATCATGCTTACTCATGCAACTCAATTACATTTTTATCTCATGAACCTCACATATATACATATATATATATATATGTTTTCAACCACATCTTATCATTCTAGAGGATTGAGGGATATCAAATGAAGTATTTAAAAATAGTTTATTTTGACAATCTTACTTGATTTGAATTAAGAAAAGAATTAACCAAATCAAATCATAACCAAAATATATGATATTATATATCAAATCGAAGCCCTTGAAGTCTAGTTTATGACGGTTCAAACGAATTGCAATTCTGACTTCTACATCAAAAGTTATGACCAAAATAAAGAAGCACGTGTAGTGTAGTCAAGTCGCCACCGAGTCAACTCGAGGGAAATCTGAGTCGACTTGACCAAAACTGAGTTGACTTAGGCCAAGTCGACTTGACCTCCAGGATGAGTCAACTCGGGCTGAGTCGACTTAACCTCCAGGATGAGTCGACTTGGCCGAGAACAAAGAAAAAAGGCCAAAAATGAACACCAAACCCCCAAAAACTCTCATTCTAGCTTCCTAACCCACAAATGTCATTCCATGAATAAAATATGAGATGAAATATACCCCATGGAAACTCTCAAGGAAACCCGAAACCATCTCAAAATGGAAAAGCCACAAGTTAAGAGGATAAATATACAATATTTACAACCAATAGAGAGAAACCATTTACTGAAAATGATTTCAACACAAAGAAGAAGACAAAATCTTGCATCATTGACAAAAAGAAAAAAAGAAACTTGCACAAAATAAAATTTAAGTGCAAGTAAAACTTTTCTTGGGTGATGCTTGGAAGAAGAAACAATCCACTAGAACTCAAACCCTCACCTCTTGAAGCTCCAACCAAGATGATGATGGAGGAAGAAGAAAAAAAAAATGAAAAGAGAAGAAGATGCAACCGTTGAAAGGCAAAGAAAAAAAGAATGATCAAGAAAAGATGGGAAGAAAAAAGGAAGAGTGGGTTGCCAACCACTCCCTTAAGAAATTACCATTTTTCCCTCCACACACACACACAGGGGCAGATTTAGGGGGGTAGGCACAGGCTACAGCCCCCTAGATTTAGCACTCTCCCAGATTTGCCCTATTTGGATGGAGGATGGCTGAAATGGCTTATGGATCTGGGGCCAGCCCTCCCTCAGATCTACTCTTAGATTCGCCCTTGTACACACACACAAATATCTCACACCCCTTGTAATATCCCAAAATTTGGAAAAAAATAAAAATAATTAATTTGAGTGTTTGAGGATATTTTAGAATATTTAGAGATTTTTGAGAAAATACTTATCTATGATATTTTGAGGAAATATAAAATTAAGGGTAATTAATTAAATTATTTGGGGATATTTATGAAATTAATAAAAGAATAAAATAAACTAATTTGGAAGTTTTAGGGTGTAAGTGAAATAAACGGAAATTGAAATTTGGGGTGTGTGTGTATATTGGAAGTGCTGGGGGTGTTAGTATAATTTTGGAAAAGAGGCAGGGGGTTTCTTTAAAATTAATGGACCTCGTATAATAAATGAAGGAAGCGGCCAGCCCAGTGGTCGCATGCGCGCGAGTGTAGGCGTGAGGCGCGGCGGATTGAGCCAAGGGGGCAGGCGTGCGCTGGGGTAAGAAATAATTTATTTTGGCAGCAGGGGGTGCCAAAACGGTGCCGTTTTGATAAGGCGGTGGGGGCGGCGTGGCAGCCGTAGGCTACGACACGTGGTGGCCTCTGGGCCGCCCATTTCACCTTGCGCTTGAAGCATCATTCTGCTGCGCTTTTAAAGGCCAATTTTGAAGCAGAATAGAGAGGAAATTGAGTGGAGGAAATGAAGAAGAAGCAACGCGTGTACAGTGAAGAAAATGGAGGAAATTTGGGAGAAATTGTGGATTAAATTAAAGTTTAATTGAGTTTTAGTTAGTCAGGTAATGGGTAAAATTAGTATAAATATTATATATTTAAATTATAAATTTTACACGGTTAGATTTTATTAATTTAAGTCATGGTTCTTTTAGTCGCAGCAAAACATTTTACTTCGCAATGGGAGCGTAAAAGAGATAGGAATCAGCCAGTTTCAGACAAGCTCCTAACTCTCTCCTCATGTTCTTCATTTCCTGCGAGAGTCTTCATTATTTTTCATATTTTAAACCTTCCCTCATCGTGACTCGATTTTAAGCGTTAATAAGGCAAATCCGCGTGGTCACTATCTTATGTCTTATATGTTAATAATGGATCTATTGGTGATTAAATAAGCTACATAAATGATTCCTTGATGTAGCCTCCTATGTCTGTCACGAGGTTTTGTATCGCCCCGCTTCCCTTGGAAATGATGTCAAACCTATTGGGGCTAGGTTCTTAGAAAATGATATGGTATTATGGAAATATGTTAGGAGTCTATTATGTATGCTAAGATGGTTTTACGTAAATTAAAACATGAATGGTATAATAATGGTTATGATATGGGTGTATGAAATGTCATGGGAATAGGTTAATAAATGTTAAGTTGGAGATGTAAAAGTTTAAGTTTGTAAGTAAATGTGTTTAAGGGTATGGGGTACAAAGTCACTGATTGTCGACCGTGGGTCGTGGTAGTTGATGGCTGGATGTATGACGTCAGTCATCGGCTATTACGATAAGCGCTAGATGGGCCAGAAGAGTTAGCACTTCAGATTCTCACCTTGGTTTGTGCATATCATGATGTGTGTGCTATAGAGGGTTGGGTTGCATTCATTTAGGGAAACATGCTTTGTGTGTGATGGGATGTATGAGCATTTACATAACCCAATTGGTCTAAGAGCCAATTTGAGTACCATAAACGAACGTGTGCATTTAAAGCATGTCGCATGTGTGTATTCTTATGTGGGCATAGCATGTCTTGATGTTTGGTTTATCGGGGCCTTGCCATCACGTTTATGTTACATAAGCCATTGCATTTCTTATATGTTGCATTGCATAGTTCTATTGTTACTGTTATTCTGGACGGGAGTATTGTGCCAGTCCGAGTGTCGAGAGTACCGACTCGGGTGAGCTTCGGCTCGGCTTAGAGATTAGCTCGGGAAAGGCCCGAAGGAAGACCAAGATCGCGGAAGGATATGACGATGTGATGGATGACATGAAGAATATAAGAGGGTATGATAGGTATCAGGAAGAGCATGTAACAAGTATCAGGAAAAGCCAACTGATGTTAGGAAAAGGCGACTCTTTATGGATAATGATATGGTTGCCTATGTTAAGCTGCAACAGGTTTGTATGCAGGACCTGGGTGTCAATGTGTGACTTATGTGGGCCCCTAGTTCTTTTATATGCAGTTAACTTTATGTTGTGCATTTAGAAGTAAGGCACGTATGGATCATGTTATGATGTGGTTGCATTGGCATAAAATGCTTGGGATGTCATAGGAAGAGTCCTATCTTAAACCTATAGCCTTCCTTTCATGAGCTTGCTGAGTCTTGTGACTCACGTTTGCTTTCCATCATTCCAGGTAAGAGTATCTCGAGATCGTAGGTGTGTACGACAGAGTTGAGTCCAGATTGTCGAGACAGGATAGCAAGTGCAGAGCTCTCCCGAACCTAGGTCCTGGGCATCATTTTATAATGTTTTAAAATTTTGAGTTAGATATATGTTAAGTAGGCCTAGGTGGGCCCAAGTGGTGAATGATTATATAAAGATGATTATGCAATGTTACGAGATGAAAATAAAAATATGGTTTATAAAAGAGTTGTGTGAGAGGTTTAGTTTATGTTGTTGTTTGGTATTATTTTAGTAATGACCTTCTCATGGATCCTCTTGGTGCACCGGGGCTTCGAGAGGCGGGCTGTTACACCCCTCTTGATCATTTTGTATTTTCTTATTTCTTTCTCAATTTCTTTATCAAACTAATTGTGCAAATCTCCATTTTTACCTTCACCTTTATTCATGAAGCATGCCCATTTTTGACAATTGACATAATTCTTATTTTAATTTAATTTAAAACATAATTTGCAATTGGGCTTAAGCCCAAATCAATAATTCAACACATATTTAGCCTAATGGACCAACTTTATAACTTCATTTAATACAACAAAATTTCACATGAACCTAACCAATTTTCAAAGCCCAATCCATATAATTCTCATTTATTTCATTACTCATTAATACATACCACTTCAAATACATAGGCTCAAAGCCCATTTCAATGGTCAAATTCCAAGTGGCCCATTTCCATCCTAGATCCCAATCAATATTAATTCCATTAAATTAAAACACAATCCACTAATACATAGCCTTAGGTCCAAATGGACAACCCAATCCATTAATTTAACACATAATTTATTTACTTACATTTGCTACATAAAATATTTATCACATTTAATTTAATAGCAATAAAATTTTTAATGTTCATAAATAAAATATAAATAACTCCTAGACCCACCAACGGGTAGTTACAAAAACCACCATGAAATAGAATTAATGATTTTGTATCACAAAAAATAAAAAATAAATAAATTTTAAATAATTAGTAATTTTAAGCCCCTCGTTTTTTAGGTGGCCCTATCCCTTGAGTCGGGTCTAAGAAGATAAGAGACTATTTACTTGTAAAAAAAAATGTTTTCTACTTTCTATCTACTATTTTTATTTCTGTGTTTTGTATATTTTTTTTTACTAAAAACTAAAAAAATGAAAGATGCATTCATTTGTATCAAATATGAAACCAATTTTAGAGCAAGAAAACATGTTCAAAATCAAGAAATTTTTTACTTAGAAATATTAATTGAAAATAAACTAATATTAATTTATCCTAAACATTTTTTTTGCCCATTTTGCATTCTTATTCTCCCCATTCTTTCCCATTTAAGCACAAAATAAAAAAATAATAAAAATTGTAAAGAAAATACGTAAATTCTTGAAGGTATAGAATTGAATCACCACCGTAAACAAAAGGGCTACCTAATGCATGAGCCTTTTGTCATTTTTAGGTCTTAGGAGGATTATGGAATCAAAACAGAAAAAAAAAATGATAAGACTGAAAGTTAAATTAGTTTCCATGTTGGCTGGCTAACGGAAAGTTAAATTAGTTCAAAATTATATTATAAATAATTTATTTTTTATTTTAATTTTATCTCAAAAACATTGATGGTAACAATCACTCTCTATTTTATTTATTTTATCTTATCTATAATTTTTACACATACACAAAATCAATAATCATATGCACAAATTAATAATCAAATACATAAAATAATACATGCATAAATAAAATTAATAATTAAATACACAAATCAATAACCAAATACACAATATCAATTATCTAATACAAAAATAAATAAAAAAATTTCCTAAAATGACAAACCCATTTTTTTCTCGATCTACTCCTCATCGACGAAGATATCGTCGTTCTGCTCATTGCCGCCACCACTGGTGCTCGTCGCCTTCGCTAATCGCTGTCGCCAGATCTAGTGTTTGCAACTCGTTTATCGCACCTACAACTCGTCTTCTTTGGCCATCTTCGTCGAATCTACAATCGCCGCCTCTTCAACGTCTCTTCTCCAGCCGATTTTACCTTTGCCTTCACCTGCAACTCATCTTGCATTGATGGTCGCTAGGGGGTGGGGGGAGAGATGGCAAGGAGATTTCGATTACTAATTGTGACAAGGCTTTTCAAGGTTGTCAAATATTTAGTAAGAAAAATTGACTATAGCAAGCTGTGTTGGACCTAAAAATCTTAATTTGACTCTCCATTTTATTTATTTATTTTTTGACTTGACGAGCAGATCTTGCAACGCTCAAGTCAGCCTTTTAAGTCAATTTACTGTTTCTGTTTTTGTTAATAACTATAAGATACAATACATTATCACCACAAAAAGGAGTGATAATGATGCTTGCTTGAACTAAGGGATTGCCATGAGTCAGTTGAGCTATGACGTTTTCTTTTCAGCTTATTAGCATAAAAAAATTAATTTTTTTCACATTTTTATAATTTTATGCAAAAATTTTAATTTTGAGAATAAAGTTCTAATTTAATCAATTAATTATAATTTTATCCATGATCCAAATTTGATTCGAGAAGCGTATATGACCCATTTATATGATATGCCACATGATATTTTAAAATATTTTGAATGAGCCTCGCATACACATGTGTAAAAAAATAAGCTTATTAGTACGAAAAATTTAAATTTTTTCACGTTTTTGCGATTTTATCCAAAAGTTTCAATTTTAACAATAAAATCCTGATTTGATTAATTAGTTACAATTTTATTCACGATTCAAATCAGATTCGAGAGACGTCCACAATCTATTGACATGGCATGTCACCTAATATTTTAAAATATTTTGAGTGAGCCCTACATGCATATGTGTAAAAAAATAAAATAAAATGATATTATATATAGGCGGAGGACGGTGACACTGATGAAGGAGAATGGCGATGGCGACGGCTACGACGACCGATCTAGAAGCTGGAGGCGATGATCAATCTGGGCTTGCTCTTGCTCACAATGACGACGATTGATCTGGAAGTTGGACTGACCACCGATCTAAATTTCCTTCTACTTAGGGCTATCTCACAGAAAGCGACCGATGAACATCTGTTCTTGCTTGTCGATGACGTCATTTGCTGGCTGCCACGCCCTCGCCATTGATCACTTAAGCTGGCCCCATCAACGTCAACGATCGGCCATCAAGCTTTAGATTCGGCCTTCTTCCAGATTGGCCTCCATCGCCACCTCCAACTTCTAGATCGATTGCCACCTCCAACCCAACATCGTCACCTATTGTCGTTGTCGTCCCTTCCTCTGCCTACCATTCTTTGTAAATATATCTATGACACACAACCACACACACACATATATATATGTAACATTGTTTTAATTTTTTATTTTTTTTACACATGTCTATGTGAGATCCACTCAAAATGTTTTAAAATACTAGGTGATATGCCATGTCAGTGGGTCTTGGATGCTGACGAATCAAATTTGAGTCGTGAATAAAATTACAACCAATTGATCAAATTGAGACTTTATTAACAAAATTAAAGCTTTTAGATAAAATCGTAAAAACACGAAAATGCTTGAATTTTTTGTGTTAATAGCCTTTTTTTACACGTGTTTGTAGAGTCCATTCAAAATATTTTATAATACTAGGTGGCATGCCACCTCAGTGGGTCTTGAACGTTGACGAATCGGATCCGAATCGTAAATAAAATTACAATCAATTAATTAAATCGGGACTTTATTACTAAAATTAAAATTTTTAGATAAAATTACAAAAACATAAAAAAATTTGGATTTTTTTAAGCTAATAGCCCTTTCTTTCCTAACTAGGATCATAGATCATTTTTGGTATATAACCATGCCAAACAAACCTAAGAAGAACAAAAGAAGAAAAACAAATCCACAACAATTTGGACTCAATCGGCAAACAACTCCAATCAGTCAAACCCAAACTATCAAGAACAAAAATCCAAACAACTCACGGCGATTCAATCAAACAAACACATCTAATCAATCCGTAATTGAAAACGAACACAAGAAGAAAAATAGACGATTCAGTGAAGGAATTGACCTAACAAGAAGAAAAATCACGGCGAAGGAGCTGCGATGGCAACGGATTTGCAACTCACGGCAACGGACGGTCGGCGGCAATGGATCTGCGAATCTGGAGGAAGAGGAACGGTCGTTGGAGGAAGCTGAAGGGTTTGCAACGAACGGCGACGGTCGCGACAGTCGACGGCTCACGGCGAACGATCTGCAACAATGGCGGGCGACGGATCTCCGATCTGAAGAGCAGATGTCGACAGAGGAAGAGGAGAGGTCGGCGACACGAGGCGACGGTGAGGACAGAAGCAATCGTCAACGACTCTGACGTGAAGAAGACGACTGGAAGGGAACTGAGGAAGAAGACAGTAAGAAGAAGACGACGTGGGAGATTTTGTGGAAGACAATCCAAGCGAAAACTTGGAAAATTTTTGGAATACAATGGTAAATTTAACACAGGATTACTCTTTTCAATATTAGGTGTGGAAAACAGAAAACTTTATATTTTGTTTTTTAATTAGGAAAAGAAATCTATTTGAATATAATTTCTAATTTTTTATTTTTTTTGTAAATTTTTTCTAAAAATTGAAAATAGTTTTCTATAAGTAAACAACCCTTAAAGTTTCACCAAAAACCCAACCTTACACCATAGGATTTCTAATGAAGAAAAAAATCTACCACCACCTCAATCTCTACCTCCGTTGTGCCATCCACGTTATAAATTCTAAACTAATGCGTGACAGTCATTGCAATTTCAGGATGGAGTTTATTAAGACCCTTTCATGACATCACGATAGGATTTCAATAATCAATTCAACAACGATTGAAATTGTCAAACTATCATCATCACCCAACCAAAATGAGACAAAGATGAAAAAGGGGCAAGAGGCAATAGGAGATGAGAAAGAGTGAGACTTAGGCCACCACAATTGCTAGCACTAGGTCCACTAATGCGCCCAATTGCAACGATTTCCGAAAAGGAAGAAAGAGAGAGAGGATAAAAAGTGCTGCCTATTGGAGGGTTTTACCATGGTCGTTGGGCTTATTCGATTAGTGACCATGAAAATAAATTGATAAGAGATGAGGGGACAAGAGACAGAAAGAGAGAGAGCCTAGACTTTATACATAGGAGCAAAATAGTTAATTTTTATATTTTGTTTGTAAGAAAGACAATACTTGCTATTTTTAAACATATAAAATTGGTTGGTGCAATTAAGCAAATTTCAAGGAAGGTTTATGAAATTTATCTAAATATTAATATGTTAAACATTATATGGCAATAATACTTTTATCATATTATTTTTAAATATTATAATTTATTTCAAAAATTATATAATAAATTCAAGCTCGATGATTAGTTAAGAAGTATAAAACTCAGATATTTTTTTCACCGTTAAGACTAGAGTTTCCCATGGTTGCAAACTTGAGAGTCAACTTTATTTTTTAAATTATAATATTATTATGATTCATTTGTCTAGTCTAATTGAGTATAGAAATTGTCATTTTTCACTTAAATATGTTAAATAAAAACAATTTAGTAACACAATTATTTTATAAAACCTTTAATAATATAATGTAATTTATCTAAAAAAAATTAATAAAAACATGTAAATATCATATTTGAATAACAATTAGAAATGGTGATGGTGGTGTGAACGTCTCGATATCTGACATCCTTTACGTATAGGCAAAATATAAACAGACTCCATTCCAATCTCAAACCTTAAGCAATAATTGTTTTATAATGTAACTTTACATAATTTAATAATAAATAAGAATTGTCCTCATATTATAAACAACGATACTATAGAAAGTTTTCATAATTGTTTTATAATGTAACTTTACATAATTTAATAATAAATAAGAATTGTCCTCATTATAAACAACGATACTATAGAAAGTTTTCTCTCAATAATACAATAACAATAACAAAAACTTACTCTCTGCTTACATCTAGCTAGTTACAGGGATAAGAAGAGAGTTGCTCTATGCTTAACCGAATGTATAATACAATTAAATATTATTTAAATATTTCATCGACCTATCTAGATTTTTCTTTCTTTGTAAGGACTATAATAAGATAGAAAATTAATTTAAATATAATACTATGGCCTGCAAACCCACCCCCTACCTCCCATTTCAGCTGCAGCAAGGCATAAACTTGGTGTCCCCATGGGCATAACCCATCAATTAAGGGCGAACATGAGTTAGAATTTAAAGGGAGAACATGAGTTAGAATTTAAAGAACTCTTAGATTGTAGTTGTTATATAGATAGTATTGGTCTCGTATTCAATTCTCAGTCATTAAATTTCGTGATTTATCTCATCTGCAGTAATCACGGGAGTGAGTTGCGGGGACTCTTGAGACGAGGGATTTCACTTTTTAGAACCTAAGGCATACACTTAATAAATCTTATTAAATAAAATAAATAAAAGGATTACATTTTATAGATTATTAAAAAATAATAATCTTTTATATCTTTAATGTATACATTTCTGTATAAAAAAATAATCTTTTTTATTCAAGATATTATTTTATTTATTAAATCAAAAAAATAGGGCTGTTGGGTTGGCCCTCCTGACATGGTCCAACCCGCAGAATGCAGCCCAACCCGTTCAAGCTGGTCATACTCTTGCCAATCCAATCACAAGAAGAGAAAAACTTGGTGCAAGGTTATTTGCTACATAGATTCGGTCCGCGTTGCAGCATAACTTTAGATTTAGACTTTAGAATTTAGGGTTTAAATTTTAGAATTTAAAGCTGCGGGGCCACGAATTCGAAGGTGAATTCCACCTGTGGGCAGCATCTTTGTCTCCTTCTACCATAGGACTTGAGTTGGCCCATAGAAGAAACAAGCCAGCCCCGTAAACGCTCTCATCTGGATATCTCAAGCACCTAAACTATTCGTATGACAGTGTTTACGGAAAAAAAAAAATGAAATACAAGATGAGAAATTACTCTGGCATACATACACAAGAAATAAAATAGTGAAAACAAAACTATATACATGTACGCATACGAGTATTCTGTTAGAACAACGGTCACATAGCATATAAATACATATAGACACCTATGCTAACAAATAGAAAATACAAGGAACGACCCAGCACAGTAAAAAATAAAGGGATCAAAACCCATCAAAACATTAGAGATAGCGGGGGAAAACTGACTGTACACCATATCGACACAGCTGCTAAGTACTGCGATCCTCGCCCTCGACTTTAGCTTTGCCATTACCTAGAATGATGGAAAGCAAGGTGAGTCGCAAAATTCAACAAATTTATAAGAAATGAAATGTTATAAGTTAAATAGAAGAAGAGAACTCCCCAGAAATAGTCTTACACATACACACAAGCCATGAGATGCTACAACACAATAGTATAGCATAATAAAATCACATATCGATTTTTGGGACCCACACAAGACACCTAGCACCTAAGTCCCATACCAACTGGCCGCTGTCCTGAAAAGCAACCTAAGTCTTCAAAAAATCTGTGCGCACTCCCTGGGGTTGATGCTCCCGACACCCGAGCCTCTGAATAACCGAGTCCTAAGCTCCCTCGAAACGATACTCCCGTCCGAGACCACTGAACATATAATAACCATGCAATGCGCATATAAAATGCAAGGCATGGTAAACATCAACTAGATACATTGGTGCCCATACATCCAGGCATCAGACAGATGTTTCGCCCACATAATAAACCACACGAGATGCAATCTAACAATACAATCTAACAATACTAAGATGTTAGATTGTCAAATGCAATCTAACAATACTAAGATGTTCGTGTCCAAGCATAAACAGAACATGAAAACCCCAACATGCACTTCGTACCCATGTGCATACCAAAACTATGAAACGGTAATAGAGTATATTAAATCATGCAGTAATCATATAATGGCAGAGCTAGTCAGTAGTGCCTGACATCGGTCGACGGTCAATGACTAGGAGTGTCCGGCCGACAGCCTAAGAAAGACCGCACTATAGTCACTCCAATGTTACCAAACAGCCGATCCTTGCCCCACTGCTCAACAACTCTAGCCTATTCACAGTCAAAGAATCCATAATTGTATCCGGACATCTAAGAATCTAATCCCCAAATGAGTTCGGCATCATTCTCAAAAGCGTGGGGGTGGCACAAACCCCCGTAGGCAACTAACAAATAAAATTCTCGAAGCTAGCTTATTAAATTTAATTTACATCAAACGACTCATAATTCCATAATTAATAAACGGATCGAAACGAACGAAGGAATGATAAATAAATTCACCACAGAAGGAACTTCGTAGAGGGGTAGGAAACTTACCTCGTAGAAGAGATCCTTGGGTTTTTTTTTTACCAAACGCGATAAAAATTATACAAATTGCAACATCGCATAATTTGTCAAAATTAATTAAATTAGGCTCTAAATGAAATTTCAACTGCACAAAATTTATTACTCAGCTTCTCAAATTACCAGGTATTCTCAATCTGCGATTGAAATTTCTCAAAAATAAATCCCAACTTTCTCTCTATTTTCTGTTGTCGTGCGTGCGTTCTGTTACTACCCAATTTCTTCTGCTTGGCTACCGATTTATTGCTCCAATAGGCTACTTCATGGGCTGATTAGTGGCTTTAATTTAAAAAGAGAAAAGTTTGGTGGAGAGGCAGCCACGTTGTTGTTGCCACCTTCTTTCATACGACGTCATTGGCGCCTTCAATTACTGGAAAAATGATTTTCCAACCAAAATCAGCAAACAACAAGTAGCCTCTCTCCCCCCAAGCTCGATCCTGTGTCGTCCAGCTCACCTTGCGCGCGTCTGCCATCTCAACCAACTTCTCATTCAATTAAACATGAGCATCTCTTTAATTTTAAATAGTAACTGAGGTTGCTCCTAGGCAATTTAACATATCTAGCACTCACGCAACTTCACCCCTCCAATGCCTTTAGCCTTAATATAATCTATTATTATTATGTTTGTTAATATCATGATTCTTATACTTATTATTATTATTATTATTATTGATTAATATTCCCTTTAAATTAAATTAATACAATAAACTAGTAATTAAATTAAATTACGATTTATTGGGTGTTACAAGCCCAATTATGAACAATATCACCGATACGTTAGCGCTTATTGACACGACGTAACAAGGGCCCTTGGGAAGCCTTGTAAGTAGTAATTAGTGAGCTTTTATTAACATTGTTGTTAAAATCGCAATCTTAACAACAACATTGTGTTTTTAAGTTGATTCGCCTTAAAAACACATTGTGTAATTAGTAATTAGTGAGCTTGTAATTAGTAATCGTGTTGCAACATTTTGTAATTAGTAATTAGTGAGCCTATGATTAGTATTGGAAAGCCCTATAATTAGTAATTAGTGAACCATAGATCGACTTGATTCATCTTTGGCCACCGTCAATTGACTCTATTCACTTTCAGTTGTTGTCGATTAACTTGATTCACACACGAATCAACATTGTGTCACTATGAGTATGAGATGCTATGTCATTATTGGTGCTCAGTGTTGTTGTTCCCCTTCGTGCAACATCATTAGTGCCTGCCATTCCGCTCTGTGCAACACCATTGGTGTTCAGTGTTGTCATTATTGTATCTCCAATTACTCGGTGTCGTAGGTGCTGCTATCAAAATTAATAATAAAGAATATTAATAATAAGGAATATTAAAAACTAATAAGGTTGCAATAAAAAGGTTATTATATGGTATTAATATTCTTAAAAAATTGTATCATTATAAATATATATTTATATAAATTAAATAATATTTGTAATTATTTTTAGAATTTTATAATTTTATGATTCAATTTTATGAATCTTTTTTTGATCTCACTTAAAATTTCAATTTTAATAATCTTATTTTTTTGAATTGATGAGTGATGGCAAATCAAAATTAAAAGAGAGTTTTAAATTATTAATATAAAAAGTCACCTTAAATGATCATATACTTATTGATTCTTTTCCTTGGTCATGGTTAACTTTCAATTTGATTTGTTTTAAGTTGGATTCATTGGCTCAAAGGTTATTGTCTCGAGGCTTTTCCATCTAAAGTAAAATCTTGCGCTTTAGATTGAATGAAGCTCTATGGTAATTACATTATCATAATTATAAAATATTTTTATTTCTAAAATATAATTATACATTTATATATTTTAAAATATACATCTCTATTACTAATGATATTAATGATTGATGATATTATATTCTATTACTAACGTTTCTCTAAATACGTGTCAAATGACTATTGTTTATCGATAATTTATCACATCTAGAATAAACTAAATATAAAGACTATGTAAAACTAAAATATGAGATCATTTAACCAAACTCAAAATCATGACAACGAAAGAATCTCCTCAACGTCTAAATAATCCACTCTTATATTTGTTGGAAAATTGGCACAAATGAACGATGAGACATGTTATATTAAGACTAAATTTAGGTGGGACTCATTAAATATTTTAACTGAATCGAAGTGAATTCTTATTTTTCGTCATAAGAAGATCCATTTGATATATTTACATATCCAAAATGAAAAATATGTGAATGAGAAATTAATACTTAAAATATATTCGTTAAGTTGGAAAAATGTTAAGGAAATGCTCTTATCCCACATTAGAAGAGCAATATAACCTCTTAGCGTGTGTTTAATAGTATGAAAAATATATGAAAAATGTCACATCCAATAAATTGAATTTTATAGTTAGTATTTGATACACTATATTTCTTATGAAATTTAATTTTATGGTACAATTATTAAAATATATTTTTGACTCTTTTTCATGAAAAATTCTATCTAAGGAGAGATGATTTTTATTTTCTATATAAATTAAAAAATATATTTTTTTAACTAAATACTATTAAACATACCCTCAATATTTATATAGATTTACACATAGAATAATGAGTAAGCTTATTCGATAAGAAGCTTTCTTTTCCGTGCGTACACGCAGGGGATGCAAATTCTGGGTAAATCGAACTTTTGTGCGACGTGCAACCTGCGTACATGAATACAGTGCTGGCAGGCTTTTAAGTCCCTGAATGCATTTAGTTGGTCCGATTCAATATTCTATTCTGCAACTATTATTCCTTCATGCTTTATTGTATTTTCTCTTGTTCTATTATTTATTTTGTTATATTGTTATCTTAATTTGTACGTCATTGTATTTTGTTTATTTCTAGCAATATCTACTGCCATACGTAAACCTTCTCGAAAAAAGGGCCCAGGCCTTAATGCAAATAACATAATCCATCAAATGTGCTGAAGCAACAACCATAATGGTCATATATCACTCCTCACGCGCTAGATTGAAGTGCCCCATCCAAGTCTAGTTTAAAACAAGACCATGGAGATGGAGGTTGTCATTGTAGCACATAAAACACCACTTCCGTAGTGATTAGCGAGGAAAACAAACAACTTTAAGAAACGTATATGTATGAAAAAAATTATTTTATTTAAAAATAAATAAAAACTAAACAACAATTAACAATGATAACTCAATGAATATTATTTAAATTTTTTATTTTTATTACACCGACTACCTCTTTAATTTATAATATAAAATTCACTTAAATTTTATAAATTTGTGTTTGGAATGCATTTGAAATAAACCTTCATTTGGAAAAGAAAAAGTTAATGAGGGATAGTTTTTTCTATAAGATTTGCTTGCTTGTTTAAGTTTTGTGAAATTTATTTAAAAATTCCATCAATTTTGATCTAATTTGATTTAATTATTATATTGGATGCCATATAATTGAATTCGTGGAATTGAAAGGAACAATTTTCCTTTTTTCATTCCCAACATGAAATATTTGAAATTAAAATTAATTCCACAAAACTTTTTAGAATCCATTCATTTTAAGTAGGCTGTTTGTTTGTGGTTTGTTCATGCTACTTAAATAACTTAAATGAAAAGTAACTTTTATTTTAATCGTACTATATATATATATATCTATTAAAGATTCACATACACACTAAAAAATAATTAAATATTATAATTTATTATTAATATTATAATTTAATTATAATAAATAATTTAAATAAATTTAAATGAAAAGTAAATTTTATTTTAATCGTACTATATATATATCTCTATTAAAGATTCATATACACACTACAAAAAATAATTAAATTATAATATCATATTAACATAAAAACCTAATAAAAGAGACTATTATAATTGATCGTTTAGGTCAGGATGTGATCCTTTTTGTGGGATTCGAGATTTGAATATATTTTAGAGTTAGATTCTCTAAGGAGTAAATCAATCCTATTCCAAACTGTTAGAATCTAAGGAATCTCGCTCTCTCCTATGAAATTTCGTATCCTTTACCTACTTCTTACTAGAGAAAGCGGATTCATGTGTGAGTTGAAGCCCACAATAGTTAACAACAAAAATTAAATTTGAATAGTAATATTTTTGATTATTTATTATTAGCCTAGTCCAAATTCAATCCAGTCTATCCTAATTTTTCCCAGCCTAGCCCGTTTTCCTACAAACCCTTCTTTTCTTCTTCTTTTCTCGACCTCGCTCTCTTTCACAGCTTACCCCTCGCTGCCTCTCGCTCTCTACCTCCTTTTCTCTTGCTCATCCGCTCACGTTTGCCTTCGCTCTCTACCTCTCTCTTTGTCTCGCTCTCGTTGGCTTTCTCTTGCTCTCACTGCCTCTCGCCCTAGCTCTTTTCCTCTCTTGCTCTTGCTCACTATCTGACTCTGGTTGCCTTTCTCTTGCTCTAGCTCGCCTTCGTTCTTTGTCTCTCTTGCTCTCGCTCGCCCTCCGACTCTCGCTGCCTTTCTCTTGCTCTCACTCGCCCTCACCTCCACGTTTGCTCGGCCAGTCGGCCTTGCTCTCTTGCAGACTCACTCGCTGCCTCTGATTCAGATTTTTGTTTTACCCCCCAAACTTTCAAATTTGCTTCATTCGAGCCCAGATCCGTATAACTGGTATGTTTTCTCTTCTGTCAATTCTTTGATTCTCTCGATTGACTGATAAATCTAGATATTTTTTTATTTTTCGTCCATATTGTTTACTTATTTATGCTTGATTTGTTTTTGAAATCGCTATTTTTTTCAACAAGTTTTAAGTAGATAATTTTTTGCTAACTTTGTGTCTGCTTATTTGACTACTATATTTAGTTAGGAACTTAAGAATTGGCGTGGCTAGAAGCTTGAAATTTATTATTGAATATTTGAATTGACCATATTTTTGCCTTCTCTTATTTGAATTCTAGAAATACAATTGTTGTATTGGTCTTGATTTGCCTCAAATTTTAAATTCAATATTTTAATTATTCAATTATTAAATTATGTTATTTTTTATTTATGTATTTTAAAATTTAAAATGGAACAACAATATTCTATTATAAATGATTTTTTTATTTCAAAATTTCATCAAACACAAATTTAATAAAAATTTATTATACTGATTTTTTTGAAACTTTTTAAAATTTCAGCTCCCAACCTAAATTTCTGAATCCACCCTGTCACTAGATATAACTTTGCCGCTACCACCGGCGACCTGACTCGAAAGCTCTAGCCGCCGGATCCCCAACCTTTTCTGGCGAGCCTGCGCTCGTCTCCCGCTGTACCGACACATCATGCCGGAACGAGACAGCGCTATTCCACGCAGGTCGCCGACAGCCGCGGACGGCGGCTAACGCCTCAGGCCGGTCGTCATGAGATAGAAAAGCGGAAGAAGCGCAATACCAATACATATGATGATCTGGGGAATGCGATGAGCGATGATACAAATAAAATTGCAGAATAAGGAGGGACGGCATGAAAATGGAAAAAGCATTTAAGGTGGGCCGGATCCAGTGGATGGATGCCACGTGGGAGGGGCGAACGGGAAACAGCATCGTGAGATGGATCTTCGCCGGGAGACGTGTGCGGCTGGAATTGGTGAGGCGGAAACGTGGCGCTCGGATCTTGGGTTAAGTGATTTGGTTTGGCGGGAAAGTGGGCCCCGGTGCACCTAGAAGCGGTTACGTGGCTGCTTGACATTGAGAGAGGGGATCTTTTGCTTTTGGCGTACCAAAATGTTTGACCCGTCCGGTGAAGCTTGGGGGACCCGGAAGGCACCTGTCGGGTTTAACAGTCTCGAACGCCGGATTCAGACCTCGTACCATGCGCCAGGGAAAAAATATACTAATATCTATATAATAAGGGAGGATGATTTTTGAAATTGAAAGATAAATGTGAGAAGGACATTTTTAAATGGTTGAGATGGATTTTGAGTGTTAGTGAATGGTTGGGATTAATTTCACTCCCCGCCCAATATCAGAGACATCTTTCTCTCTCACACAACCCACCCACTCACTGACTGCTCACTATCTCCCTCTGTCTTTCTCTCCCTCACTTTCTCTTTCTCTCTCTCCCACCCACCCACGCCGATAGTGGGAGGGGCAATCAGCTGGCGGAGGCGACGGGGGGCGATGGCGAGGGGGCAGGTGATGAGGTGAGAGGGGGCGACGGCCGGTGGCGGTCCTCTTTACGGCGAGCACAGAGGGGACGACGACCGATGATGCTCGCGGCTGCGGTGCTCTTTGGGCTGTGGGAGAGAGAGAGAGAAAATGGGGGATGGCGGATCTGGTTCGGTGGTGGCCAGAGGGGACTGGTGCTGTGGATCTAAGGGGGAGAAGAATAGAGGGATGCTACTGTCGGAGATTTTACGGATGCTGCTGTGTTTTTTAGGATCTGAAAGGCAGAAGAGCTCCATCTCCCCATCCCTTTGTTAGGTACCCAAACAAGAAAACTCTCATCTCTTCCTCCAAATTTTAATGGGTCTTTGAGGCTTTGAAGTTTCAGAATTTCAGCTTTTGCAACTGTTTCAGATTGGGTCATCTGTTGAATTTATGTTTAGTTTGCTAGCGTGCACGATGACGTTGCATAATTTAGATTTTTTTTTTAAATTAACTGTATTTCAATCTGTGAAATTTTAACACACACAATTCATTAATATATGACATTTGTTAATCAAACTAATGAGCCAATGAAATTTTGAGAATGGGAGGTTGATGTTGTGTTTATTTGATTTGATGAGAATCTTCTATTGCTTGGAATTCCTTACAGGAGCGAATTTTGGACGATGCGTATAATGAATTGTGTGTGTTAGAATTTTTATCATATATTAATGAATTCCTTAACAGTTAGAATTTTTCATTAATGAATTGTACTTTGTCTCCTCAGTTTGTGGATATATGCAAATATATGTAGTTTTCTGTTTCTAGATCTCTTTTGCCTTGACTCTTCTCTGTTGTCTGTGAATTTTATCATTTGTGCATATATATATACATATATATATGTGTGTGTCTGCGTGTTTCTAAATGGTAGTAGGTTTTTGGTTTTTTTGTTTATTTAGATAGATAATACGTGCCCTTGGAGCCCCCGACCAGCAGCTGTCGGGGACTGTCCAATTTTTTTAAATTTTTATTTTTTTTAAAAAATAATACTTAATTTTAAATATCAATATTCTAAATATCAATATTTAATAACATTTGAAATTTTTAAATAAAAAAATGTCAACAGTGTAAGTTTTAGGGAGAGTTGTTATTTTATTTGAATTTTGTAGAGCATGTAATACAAGTAAAATTATTACAAGTTCTTTAAGATGAAAAATATTTTAATATATTTTTTCAGTATCTTTATCAAAAAATGATACAAACTTCACAAATTTTAACATAATACAAATTTTATAACTATTTTTTAATCTTAATATTATTTACATCGTGCTTTTAGGTATGTTTCTATTCATTTTTTAATAATTTCATATTTAAAAATTATATACATTGTCTTTAAATGGTTTTATAAGCGAATTTAGACTTTCAGTTTAGTATATATTCGAGTTTAGTACTTGATTATTTTACGTTCAAATTTAATATTCGATTTATTTTTAGTTGCATCGTGCCTTCAGGCACGGGTTATCCCTAGTACTGAATATGAGTGTTGGGAGAATTGGATCGAGGCACAAGTCAGCGAACAGAAATTCACTGTTTAATAATTAATAGTAGCGAGGTTCAATTGATTTTTTTTTTTAAAGTAGAATAAAAATATTTAATATAAAATTTTTAAAAATAAAATTTATTACATAATAATTAATAGATTTAAAAGTGCATTAGTAATATTAATTATTTTACACTTAAAATAATTTTGTAATAATATTAATATAAACTTATGAAGAGAGTAGAGTAAAATACATTATTAAATATTTAAATTAAGAATAAAAAACAAAAAGTTCATAATATATATTAATTCATTTTAAATGTCAAATTATTATTATATTTTTCATACATAAAATAAAAAATAAAATTAAAATTAAAAAAAAATTGTTATACCCAACAAACTCATATCAATTCATTAGTTTAAACAGGGACGAATATAGCGAGGGCTAGCATGAGAGCCTCAACTAAACAGTAAAAATATATATATTAAACAGTAATGTATATATATATATATATAAATATATAAAAACCCAGATACAGCCCAGTCCCAGTCCTTTCTGCATTCGCCCCTGTTTAAACATGGTTCTTGCAAAAATTGGTCAATTCTTTAATAAATATTTTTTTACCATAAATAAACCAATTTCTTGGCCGGTTCTCAATTCATCTGGTCTGACCGGCCAATTTGATTCGATTCTGAAAACACTCTTGAATATTATTGAACTTTAATTTGCTTGGTTTTTTAATATCTTTACACTGTATTTGGAATAAATGAAAATGAATTTCAATTGGGACATTTATTCATAAAATAATTTTATATAGAATTCTTTTAAATGAATTCTTATATTTGGTATTATATAATCTATTTTATTAAATAGGTAAGCACTAGATTTAGTGTGTGAAATATCATCAAAATTTTTAATTCTTAAAATCCTTCAATATGTTAGTTGAAAAACAAAATACAACTCTATTAACAAAATTGAACTTATGATCTCTTTAAATTATAACGAGTTTATAAACAATTTTATCACTATACAAAAAATTATTTTATTTAAAATTTTACTCAAGAAATAAAAATTAAACTATCCCACTAGATAAACTTTTATTTAAAAAATTTTATTTGAATTTATTTTCACATACCTACAACAACCACTTGTCTAGGCAAAATAATCATAGAAAAAAAAATGGTCCTTCCACACGGTCGGACTAAATAATTAAGTCCTCAATTAAGAATAAAATTGAGTAATACTATTCATCATGACAAATGTCGAATGACTACTGCTTACTGACAATTTATCAAATCAAGAACAAATTAAATATAATAATTATATGAAATTAAAATATTAGATCTATTAAGAAAACTCAAAATCATGGTAACGAAAGAATCTCCTCAACATCTAAATAATCCACAACTATGTCTATTGACATGCGTACACCACCTCTTGAGTAAACATCACCACTGACGTGAATATAGGTAAGTGAGTTGGATTGAATAGTCGGTTCCTAACATACTATTTTTCTCAATTTGTGCTTATTAAATGAAAATTCAACTCGTCGTTTTACTAATTCCAAAAATAACATCCATTTTTTCACCGCTAAACAACTTTAAGAAATGTATATGTATGAAAACATTTATTTTATTTAAAAATAAATAAAAACTAAACTACAATTAACAATGATAACTCAATGAATATTATTTAAATTTTTTATTTTTTATTTAGACCGACTACCTCTTTAATTTATAATATAAAATTCAATTAAATTTTATAAATTTATGTTTGGAATACATTTGAAATTAGACTTTCATTTGGAAAATAAATCACATAATGCGCCAAACATGCTATTCAGTCGCTAGGTACTCAAATGCCTTATTAGTCTATACCATAGATCTAACAGAAATCAAGTATTGGCCAAAATCTCCCAGAAATCAAAGGGACTAGCACGAACCCCCCTAAGTTGAAGAATCCAAGAAGAAGTTGCAAAATCCCAGCCCCAAAATTGCAATTAACCAGAGCCACAAAGGAAACCAAGAAGTATGTCTCTCTTCCAGTTTTCCAGCCTCATAGATCAAGTCCATACATAGACAGCCACATATATGTCAATGTTATTCCATCTTCAAAATCAGTGTTATTGATTAACAGCTTGCTAGATTAGGCCTCTTGATGCGGAAATTTGAAATAGATAGTCACCAAAATCAACTCATTTAAGTGATTTTCATGTGCAGCTTGAACGAGCAATTTGTCTCTCTCCGATCCCGACACCATAGTTGGATTGTGAATAGATTTAACTTAGAAAATGAACTAAAAGAAAAGGACGAAGAGGGAAGGAGAGATGGACGAAGTGATGGTGGAGGGAGATCTGGGGACCTGGGGTGCCGTGTTCGCGTGAGGGGGGGGGGGGGTTCACGGTTCAAGTGGGGTGAGAGGGTTATTACGCTCCACACTTCGATTCAGTTTTCGATTATTTTTACTAAAATAATCGAACAGAACCGACTAATTGATTTTTTGCTAAATGAGTAATCAAAACTGAATTGATTATTATGGCTAACCAAACCGAACTGACTGAACCGATTGGCTTAATTAAATTGGTTTACCCGATTTTTTACAAACCCCTACTTGTAACGCTCACATACTTAATAACAAGCCCATATGGCTCCTGCCAAGCTAAAAAAAACTCAAAGCCTCATCCGTAGTGTAAGATAATTACAGCGCAAAGTCAATAAAAAATTTACCTTGTGATTATTAGACATGGACATGGCGACACCTTCTCGGGCTGCAATTGGCAACCGCCACCACCAACGTCGTACCTGTCGTTGGATCTGGTTTTATTTTTGAGTTTAGCTTACAGGTCTTCATGCGAGCAGCAGAAGGAAACGCACGGTTGGCTCAGGCTTACCAATAAAACATATAGGACTGCAAAACCTGCCATTTTCATTGCTTCAAACTAATAAATAAACCATCACCAATAATCATTGCAAGAGCAGGCCCCATCTTTGAAATGGTGAAAACGGTTAGAATCCCTCAATACAATTTCTCTCCCTCTTGCCATCGATATGTACTTCATAGCATTGTGGCAGTCTCCGCAGACTCGAAGATTCTTAAATATTCTAATAGATTTTGGTTTTGATGTGCTTATAAGACCAAATGCCACAGCAATTTTCTCACTGTGTTGAAACAAATATTTCTCCTTTTGTTCCTCCTCAATATCATGAAGAACAAAGTTTGTATTAGGGACATAACCCATCTTCTTTATCTTGATGGCCAATTGATCGAGTTCTTCGTAGATTTCCCGTGCTCGAGGATGAGAAGTATCCCCGACATGAAATGTATGTACCATATTTTCTGCCTCTATCCAGCTGCAGCCTGCTTCCTTAACCAGATTTCTTTCTTTCATGTTTTTTCTAATTTTTACTACATCGTCCCATTGACCTGCTGAAGCATATAAATTTGATAGTAAAATATGTGCAGCTGGATCATTTGGTTCCTGCCGAATAATCATCTCAGCAGCATGTTTTCCAAGCTCAGTAGCTCCATGAACATGACAAGCAGAAAGCAACGTTCGCCAAACTAAAGCATCAGCTGTGAATGGCATTGAGTTAATGAACTTAATGGCTTCTTCTAGGTAGCCTGATCTTCCTAACAAATCAGCCATACATGCATAGTGTTCCATTCTTGGGCTTATCCTGTGTTTTTTGTACATTGAGTAGAAGTGCATCCACCCCTCATTGATCATACCCACATGGCTACAAGCTGATAGAACAGCAACATAGGTGACCTCGTTTGGTTTTATACCCGCTTCAAGCATTTCTTGGAAAATTTCCAATGCCAATGCGGCAAAACCATGTTTTGCTAAACCTGTAATGATAGATGTCCATGATATCACATTCCGATCTTCAATGTTTCCACATCTAGAATACATAGATATCAAAGCATTAGATATGCATTGGTTTGACCCCAACCCCATTTTTAGTAACCGAGCATGGATTTGTTCACCCTTTTCTGCTGCACCTATGCTTGCAGCTCCACTCAAGAGACTAGCAAACGTGAAAGCATCAGCTCCAACACCAATATCCTCAACTCGATTAAAAAGTTCCAAGGCTTCATTAGAATCCAGACCCTTGGCATACCCATTGACAATTGTGTTGTAAGAAACCAAATTCTTATCTACTAGAATATCAAAAGCTTTCCGGGCATCCTCCATCCTACCAGTACGAGAATACAGGCTAATAAGAGAATTTCCCACACAATTAACTGATGCAAGACCAAGTTTCACCGCATGGGCATAAATCTGTTCACCTGCAGCTGGGTCAGAGAGATTAGCACATGCCTTGAGAAGGCTGGAAAATGTGAAATGATTGGGTAAAACTTGATCCTCAACCATCCCACAATAAAGGTCAATGGCTTCCTTATCATTCCATCCACTCTGCACGTACCCTGTAATGATTGCAGTCCAAGACATAACATTACGTTTTGGCAACAAATCAAAAACCTTCCTCGAGTGAACCATGGACCCGTCTGCAGCACACTTTGCATACATGTCCACCAAACTACAGCCAACACAAACATCCAAAGCCAGCCCGTACTTGACAACTTGAGAATGCAATTGCTGCCCAAGCGAGAGCAGCTCTAACTCCGCACAAGTAGAAACGACACTGCTAAAAGTAAACCGGTCAGGCACATAGCCACTCGCTATCATGTCCACAAACAACTCAATTGAATCTCTCGGTCGACCCAGCTGAGAATATCTAGTTATCATCAAAGTCCAAGCAACTGAGTTTTTCTCAGGCATTCTATCAAACACTTCCCTTGCACAGTTTAGTTCACCGCTACCCTTCGCAAACAAATCTATCAAAGCACAACCAACGCACACATCAGACTCAAAGTAACCGCTCTTTATCGCAAACCCAAACATCACCTTCCCAATCCAAGCATTTTCGGCGTTCGAACACGCCTGAATCACGGCAGAGAAGCAAAATTGATTTGGGTACTCCCTACATTCAACCATATCCCAGAATGCAGCTAATGCTCGCATTTCCATACCATTATGTGCAAAGCACGAAATCATCGCGCTCCAGGAAACCAAGTCTCTATGGTCACCCATGCCTTGGAAGATGGCGCTGGCCATGACCCAATCACCACATTTGGAATACAAGGTGATGAGCGAGTTGAGCACGACCGAGTCGAGGACGAGCCCCGAGGCGGAAAGCTTGGCGTGGAGCTTCTTACCCAGATCAAATTGACGAGTTCTGATGCAGGATTTGAGGAGGACGGAGTAGGCGAGGAGGTCAGGGGCGAGGCCTCGCTGGGCCATGAGATCAATGGTCGAGATTGCCTGGTGGAGGCGGCCCACATTGGCCAAACGGATCAGACGGTCCTTGAAGGGTTCGAAGTTGGGAATTTTCAAGGTTTGGTTAGAGGACGAAGAGGTGCTTTGACGGGGAGATTGGAAGGAAGGTGGAACCACTTTGGCGGGTGATGGAAGAGAGAGATTGATCATTGCAAATCTCTCCCTCACTGTCGGACGGTCCTCTGTGCAAAATTGCAAAGCATTCCAACCTATGTTATGATATTTTTTATAATATTTATGCATTAATGAGTTTTATTTTATATTATATTAATATAAATATATAATATATCGATTCATAAATTATAAAAAAGTGTTACGAGTGAATATCTGAATAATAATACTTTTGAAAAACAATGACAGTGATGTACTGTTATGCTGTATTCTAAAACTCCAATTAATGATTATTAATGATTCATGATGTAGTGGTTGGATTGGGAATTTGAGATTAAATTAGGTTTAAATGGTATGTATTTTTATAAAATAAAATAAATATATATTAATTAAATTATGATATAAAAATTTTTAAAATTTACATTTTTCATATAACATTTAATTATCCTACTATTAAAAAAATTTTACAATAATATTAGCAAAAATTTATGATAAAAGTAAAATAAAATTCATGATCAAATATTTAAATTATAAATCAAAAAATTAGACAGAACAAATATTATCAAAATGATAAATAGATGATATATATAATAAATTATTATTATTATATTTTTAATATTTAAAAATATATAAAAATAAAAAATCTAATCAATTTTTGCCATAAATCGAATCAAGTTTTTGGCAAATTTCCAGTTCAGTTGGTCTGACCAGTTGATCCATTCAATTTTCAAAATACTCTTGCTATGAAAATTTAGCAATAAGTAGGTTTAATCTTTTCAAAAAAAAAAAAAAAAAGGATAGACTGATAATACAACTCTTAATTTTTGAGTATTTGACCTAAACATTTTTATAAAGTAGATCTCTAAATTTTCTCAAATTACGTCTGATACATCTCTATTATTAACGACATTAAATAAATTAATCGAATATTCTTAATCTTTGAATTTTTGCCTTAGATATTTTCTAAACTTTTGAAACTTTGGTCGGAAGTCTAGTTATTATTATTTTTTTATTAAATTAGTCTTTAAATTTTTTTAAAATAACCAAGATACTTCAATCAAAAGAAATGACCTTAATTAAATTAAATTAAATGAAAATAAAGAATAATTTTAAAATAATTTAATTAGTTTGATTAACATCATTTTTTGTGAAAGGATGTCTTGGAAATTTTGAAAAACAAAATTAAGAATCAATTTGGTAAAAAAATAAAGTTTAATGCGTATTCAAACTAAAATGCCAAAATTTAGAGTCTTTAATAAGTTAATTTAATATTATTAATAACAGAGAAGTATTGTAAGTTTTTTAAAGAAATTTAAAGAGCTATTCAATAAAATACAAAAAAAAAAAAAAAAATTACCTTTCAAAACTTTTTTACGAAACTGATTGACGCGAAGAAACAATAATGAGAACGTGTAATTGTGCTCTTTGGGTTTGGAAACTAATCCTTGAAATTAGTTGTATTTTTTTTGCAGAGAAGAAGACACAAATAAATCACTTAATCTAAACAATTACTCAGAGAACACAAGTCCATATATTCTACCATGCATGAAATTAATTGTGTGGATATCAAGTAACTTTTTTTATGAGTACGCTTCTGACAATAAGGATTAGGGTGGTAGAAAAATATAGTTTTATTATGATTAATTTATTTAGTACACGGATGGTACTATAATTTGTTCCAATTTTAATAAAACAAATTACAACTTACAAATGTTAGTTGGAATATGGCGTGCTCCCAGAAACCAAGTCTCTAACCTCACCCATGCCTTGGAAGATGGCAGGCATTGGCATACAAGGACCAAGAAGATGATGAGTTCAAATGTTTATAGTGATGATCATTAACCATTTATTCAATAATAAGTGCTTACCTTTAAGTGTTGTGTTTATTCCGTGATATTAATTTGACATTTTTTGTGGGCAAAGAGAGGGCTTGGGAGGCATAGGTATGAGTTCAACACTTCCTTCAAGCATCTCCACAACCTTACTCATCGACGGACGATCAATGGGCTTCATTTGAATGCACCACAAAGCCACCAACATCATTTTGTTCACTAGCATCTTTTCCTCTTTGCTGGCATCTCCCATTTCTATCCCTTTTCCTTTGCTGAACTGGACATAAACCCATGAAGGGAAGTAAATTTGGCTCGTGTGATCTGCATAGGCATTTTGATTCCTTCTCCTACCTGCCATTTCCATCAACAATATCCCAAAACTATAAATATCGGCTTTATGTGAAACTCCTCCAATATTGTTGTACAACAACTCTGGAGCCATGTAACCAAATGTCCCTCTAGCTGCAGTCAAAGACACAATGCTATCATCAGTTGGGTACAACTTTGCTAACCCAAAATCTGAAATTTTAGGAACAAAGTTCTCGTCAAGAAGAATGTTATGAGGTTTGATGTTAAAATGCAAGATCTTCATGTCACAACCATCATGCAAGTACTCAATCCCACGAGCCACGCCAAGTGAAATGTCAAACATTTGCTTGTAAGTCAAGGAGGAAGCTCTTTGCTCAGAAAATATATACTTTTCAAATGAACCATTAGACATGAAATCATATATAAGAGCGCGTTTAGATCTCCCAACATGAAATCCAACAAGACGAACCACGTTGAGATGATAAATCCTACCAATGGTGGCAACTTCATTGATGAATTCTCGAGCAGTAGCTTTGGACATCTTCAACACTTTTATAGCCACAATTTTACCGCTTTTAAGCTTTCCTTTATACACAAGGCCAAAGCCTCCTTCACCCACCTTGTGGTTGAGGCTGCTAGTCATTTTACTAATCATAGAGTAAGAATAGCTAATGGGGATGAGATTGTCTTGATTTAGAAGAAAATTTTCAATATCTTCGTTCATCCATTCATGCCTTCTCCTGAATTTGTACACCAAAAATGCCAAATAGAGTGGTAGCCCAATTAAAGCTCTTGCAATTAGGCGATATCCTGTTAAGAAATTTCAAAATTAAAAACCAAACTAATAGAAAAATCTAATGTTATTTGGTTGTATTTGCAAGAAATAATGAATGTTTTAAAGTTCCTTTGAATTTTTAGTAGATTTAATGAAAAAATTGTTTACATTTCAAGAGGGAAACGAACATGCTTTAATTGCAAGAGATAAAACACCTTATTAATTTGTTTGTCTAAAAGCATAATAGGAACATGGTGTGCGAAACATAAATCGAGATGAGAATGTCTTTGAATGGGTTTCAATTATTTATCTAAACTTAATGTAAATATAAAAATTAAAATATGTAAATGGTTAAATATGTGACTCGTTATTATTCTTAAATTTCATATTATGAAAAGGTAAATTGTACTCGCAACTTTTGTGTTTTCAAAAATTGCACTAACCATTTTTTAGGTTAATTACTATGCAACAAATACCACTGTGCCATTTATTAATAGGGACCAATTTTACAAAAATCTCCCAAATATGCTCCTATTTCTTTACTCTATTCTAAAATCATAGGAAAAAAAAATGCACAATACCGATAACCATCCATCACCAATGAGATTCATCGACTACCTAAGAGAGAGAATTTAGATTCAATTTGTTGAATCCAAATTGATGGGTTCAAAAAGACAAGCCTATATCAATATGGGGTTAGGTTTAGATAAGAAAAAAGATGTAATAATTTATATATAAAGGCAGTGGCGGAGTAAGAAATTTTTTGCTAGGTGGGCAAAAATAAAAATAGTAAAAAAAATTGAAATTACATGCATAATACTAAAAAACTATATTAAAAAATTACTATAATTATTCTCGACACGTTTTTATATTTTGATAATATCACATAATGGCATCATTATCAATTTTATTAAATATATCATTTTCAATATACATAACTAAACTGTCACTCAACCATTGATCTCTAGTTCAATTGTGTAGTCAGATCTTGACAAGTTTCATGGTAAAAAATACTCTTTTTACTATAGCAATAGCAACAAGAAGAATTAATTCTGGTGTCACAAGTATGTAAACTAATGGATAGAAATTATTTTTTTTTTTGTCGTTGCCAACTTCTGTTCAAGATCACTAAGGCCTCGTAATCTTTCAAAATTCTTGTCTGTATGCACATCAATAATATATGTTTCAAGAATTCTTCAAATTGTAATTCTAAAATTCTTAAAAATGCCCAAAAAAAATTAGTCTCTAAATACTTTAAAAAAAATCTCAAAAAATTAGTCCATAAATTCTTCAAAATAGCCCCAAAATTCTGTCCCTGAATCTTCAAAAATGCCCCAAAACTTAGTTCCTAAATTCTTCAAAGAAAGCTTCAACCTTAAGCCCCTAAATTCTTTAAAAAACTCTAAAATTCAATCCAAATCTCTTCAAAACATCCAAAATAGAAAAGAGATTCTAAAGAAAACAAGCTTGTAATGTTACGATAATTGTATTTATGGTCAATTAAACTCTTCTAATTACATTATAAAGATAGTTTTCTTACTTTATTTTTCATAAAGTCAGACAATAAAGGCTAAGCAACTACCTTATAGAAACAAAACAAAAAATAGTAATTAAGAAATCAATTCATGGCCAAATATATGTGTGAGAAGTAAAACATTTAAGCAAATTAAGATTGGAATATATGGTATGTCAGAGTGAGTGAAACTTTAATAGGAAAAAATTGAGAAATTTAGGGTGGGCCATTGCCCACCCTTGGCTATATGTGGCTCTGCCACTGTATAAGGGTAAAATAGTCAATTTACTTAATATGTTAACCTCAAGAACCGTCTATGTTAATTTTAAAAATACAAAAATAAATAATATACTTAGTCAAAACTCAAGGATATATGATACAGGAATTTTACTTATTATAATATGATATAGATATAAACTATATATAAAATGACAATTCTCATAAATAAATGTAACTAGCTTGTTAAGGAATGCTATCCATTCAACCCCTACCTAATATATAACATTTCGTATTGAGTGATAGGAAGGATCGGATCAACTTATCCTAATGGATTTACGCGAATTTTCTAGGAGTCACCCATCATTGAGGTATCTTAGCTCAAACACGTTTAATCCGAAAGTTTTTTATCCATATTTAGTTCAAAAGGTATCTAATTGATATTGTTTCCTTCCTTACTATTCTTAATATACATACTAATTTCTTTAGAGTCTCTGCTTAGACCTAATCTTGAGCTCTTGGGGTATTACATAATATGTTTAAATTTATATTTTTAATATCTTTGTAATTTACTTCCATTATGTTTTTCTTTTCTGTTCGGAGTTCTATTTAATTTAAGCGATTGACACACATATCCTAGTTTGTATCCTATTTAACGTGCTTTGAGTTTCCTTTGTCGCAATTCCAAGAGGCTGGGTTTATAGAGCTCTATTTCCAACTTCGTTCTTTATTCTTAATGTTGTTGGGTGAATGTTGGCAGGGAGATATGTAAGAAATGCAATTAGTTTCCTTTTTAACTCTTGGTGTGTGTTAGTTTTGTTTTTTGTCTTTGTTTAAGGCTTAAGGTGTTGGTATTTTGTTTCACTTTGGTGTCCTTTGACTTTTGATTATTTTCATCATATTTAGCTTTAATTAATTTTAAAATGGTAGACTCTAAATTTAATGTATCTTTACTCGATACCATTTAAAATAAAACTGTGACATTTCTATCAAATCAATAAAAATGCATATCCTAATCAATAATAGATATGACATTATCCTTTTAAGTTGCCATTAGTTTTACAACTACTGAAAAATAAGGATACCTACCTGCATAGAATAGTGGTTCGCAAACATTTTGTATAATTTAAATTTTTACCATCCAAGTACAGTATCAATGCAATAGAAAACTATTTTTTAAATTTTAGTTTGATTGCTAATAATTATAGAATATAGAGACAAGAGTGATATGCTCTTCATACCTATTGATATTGGGAATAAGATACATCCAAGGATACCTGTAACATAATAAATAAATTATCAATATCATACAACCAAGGTCGTTAATTATTCAATCTCACGATTAATATATATATTGTAAGGTTAGATGCCTAGCAAAAAATATTTCAAGTATATAATAAAAAATTACATTTTTATATTTTGAACAACAATAATGATTTTTTTTAGGGAATGAGTTTTTCCATAGAGAGTTTTCCATGTATTGTTAGATGAATTGTCATGCAATTGTAATTCAATTCTTCAAAAAATTAGGAAACTCTATTTTCTTTCGTGCAGAGTTTTAAGTTCAATTTTAACAGGATTTTATTCATTTTATTATTTATCACGATACTTTATAATTAATATAAATTTAAAATTTATACATAAAATTAATAATTTTTAAGATTTGATAAAAAATTAATGCAATCTGATCACCTTTTAAGAATATTTAATAATTTATCTTATTAGTTTTTTGCTTTTTATTGATTTAAAATTCATAACAGATACGTAAATGAAAACAGATATTTACTCGTTTAGAAAAGAAATAAAATACTTAAGCCAATGATTTTGGGATAGAGTCCTACAATTTAAAACAAAAAACATAAATTAACAAACCAAATATATTACTGTAATGCCCCATGTTCATATGAAGTTGTCATGTAATTCCGATGAGTTTAGAATACTGAAAAATTAATTTTATAGTAATTTCAAGTACCGAATCAACTGTAGGGAATACCTCAAAGTGAAATTGTCTAAGGAAAATGATATGGTCTTGATATGCGTTCTGAGTTAAGATTTATGGTACTAAAAGAAATTGGATCGGGAACAGTTTTCGGTACAACAAAATACAGCTATCATTTAGGCTGTAAAATCGAATCGTTGTAGGACGCTCCCGAAAAATCAACGGAACCCTAGGGGGGCTCCGGTTTTGCATAACAAGCAACCTTTCAATGGTTTTGGGATGAAACGATGGCTCGGTGACAACACTGCAGCAAAATCGTCCAAATCAAGTAATTTTAAAGTTATTAATTTTGTGTTTTCGGTATTGTAATGTCAATTAATTCAGTGTTTGGGGATATTATTGTAATTAGATAATTATTCTAATGAATTTAAGATAAAATTTGAGGTTAATACATAATTTTTATATATATTAAATGTAATATAAAATATATAGTGTGTGTATATATATATGTATGTATTCGTGGCTGTGTGCGTGTGTGCATGTTTGTGAGGAAGCTTCTGGGAAGCTTCATGGCCGATGAGTGGTGCCCAAGATTAGTAGAGTAATGCCCAAGCTATGTGATGCCTATAAATAGATGAAGAATTGGAGCAATTGAAGCAAGCAAGGGAGAAGAAAATGAGGAAGGCAGCCACGAATGGAAGTTAATGGCCGAGTGAAGTTTGGACAATGGCAGAATCGGCTGAGGCAACGAGCAACCAACTAGAGGTCAAGGAAGAGCCAGGAAGGGAGCAAGAGGTGGTTGGAAGTGGCCGAAGCTAGTCGCAAGGGGCGGACAACAACTATGGCCGCAAGCTGCGGCCATGGCAGCTCGAGCGAGAGCAACAAGCTGAGAAGAAGCAGGGCAGCAAGCAGGGGCAGCCTAGTGCCGGTGGAGGCGAGCTCGGTTGAGGCGGGAGCGATGGCCGGCGAGGCCGAATGCGGCCAAAGCTAGCCGTACAGTTGCAGGCGGCCATGGCCGCGAGCTCCGCGACTGGTTGCGAAGCAGCGGAAGCGACGGTGCGGCGGTCGAGGTGGCCGTGATGGCCGGCGGAGGCACCGCAGGCAGCGAGGGAGATGGCGGCAGTAGGAGGTGTGGCGGCTGGGCGAAGGCTGGTTCGCACGGCAGTTGCAGGAGGAAGCGCAAGAAGAAAGAAGAAGAAGGAAGGGAAGGGAAGAAAAGAAAGGAGAAGAAGAAGAAAAGAAGAAGAAGAAGAAGAAGAAAAAAGAGAAGAAAAGAAGGAAGAAGAAGAAGAAGTTGCAGGTGCAGGAGGCGGGAAGAGGAGGAAGAAGAAGAAAGGAGGAGAAAGAAAAGAAAAAAAGAAAAAGAAAAAGAAAAAGAAAAAGAAAAAGAAAAAGAAAGAAAAGAAAAGAAAATAAGAAAATGATGGGAAAAATTCTAGAAAAATCCTGAAAAATAGGAAATTATGTTTCGGGGATATCCCGGAGATTTTGGTGAGAAAAATGGCCCGAACACGCTTTTCAAGAATATTGCACGCAAATCGAGGAAATTAGAAATGCTAAGTCGAGGTGAGTAAAATTCTCTAAAAAATTTAAAAAATTCTAAAATATTATTTTATGAATTTTCGTAATGAAATATTTGAGAAAATATTTCTAGAAATATTTAATTTGGAATTATTGAGGAAAAATAGGAAGAAATATAGAGAAAATTAAAGAAAATGCCAGAAATTATGAAAAAATAGGATTTAATATTTATTCAAATACCTATGGTGATTAGGATGCTTTGAGGTCAAAGTTGAGGTGTCTGGTGCGAATTTTGAGGTTGGCATGCAAATCGAGGCAAGACATGAATTTCGAGGTAACCTGATAAGCTCTAGAAGGTAAGTGGTACTTCCTCGAAAATATTTTCATCATATTTACATGCCTTGATGTGTATTCATCACGTATAATGCATACATGACTATGAAATGCATGAATACACGTTGATATCATTGATCACACGCATATGAGGCCGTAGGGAGTACGAACTGGCACTGCTGCCTTACCAAGGGTGCACCCATACAATCCGACTTCGAAAAAGGTGGCCGCTAAAATGGTAGGTAGCATAAGGGGTGCAGTTGACACCTACGATGAAAGACATTGCATACACACATGACATAGTAATGTGTACCCTTACTTAGATGATTAATCATCTAACTTGGGCTTTGCCCCTAGAATATTCAAACGTTCCAGGTGGAGATTGTAGCAGATACAAGGATAAATAAAACATGACGTGGCACTTAGCAGAGAGAGTCTATGAAGAGTGAAATGTATGTTGCACAGCCCATGTATTTAAGTTCTGTTACTTTAGATTCTGAATGTTCGAGGAATGTTGAATTTTTTTATGATTAATGTTAAGATATCAGGTTTCGATCTTTGCTTCCACATTTGATGTGTATAGTGATTCTCTTTTGATAAAAACGATTGGGAATTCTGGGACGAATTCGAGGAATGATGTGGTTTAACTTTAGTGTTTGAAAAAAAAAAATTATTGTCTATAAATTGTCCCAATTTATAACGCACTCGGAAGAGCAGGGCGTTACAGTTGGTATCAGAGCTTAAGAATATTGGAAGCTCTATGTGACTCGGATGTAGTAGATATCAGAGATAAACCCTGGTTGGAGATTAGGAAATAGCAAATTGGAGACTTAAGAAGGTTCGATATTGATAGAATTAGTTAGTAGGATCCTCAAGTAGAGGCTTAGGGGAAAGAAAATAATGGTTCGTAAGATGAAGTCCTTATTTAGGAGATTTATGGATTGCCAGTTGAAGGCTTAGAGGTTACTGGATTTCAGTGTTGAGTAGTAGAAGTACATGTCTAGGTAAGTTCTAGTTAAGAAAAGACTTGGTATTTAAGTGTGTCCACTTGTGACCCATCTCTCTTCCTTGGGAACTTACCTAGTATACTATTCACATACAGACATTATTCCAGTATACGATTACTATTCTTGATGAATAGTAAAAGCCTAATGGAAGCTAGTACAATGACTTAGCTATTGAAGTTAGGATCAAATGATAGGATTCAAGTATAAGGTTGTCTCGGTAACCATGGTTGGAGATCCAAGAGATTCAGAGATTGTTAATTTGAGATCATTAGTTGAAATCATTGCGATGAATGATATGATAGCTAGTAGTTATAAAAAAAAAATGATTAAGTCATGGATGATTAGTCTAATATGACATAGCGTAGCTATTAAGTTAGGATCGAATGATAAGTATTTCGAGAACCATTTAGTGTCTCAGAAGTAAGATGTGTAAGATCAAGGATCCAATAGATTGAGTTAAGCGAGAGACTGAAGGTCGTTAAGTGATGACAGGTGAGTTGCGTCAATTGATGAGGTGGCAGTAGTGTAACCAATGGAACTCACAAAGACGGGACAAGGAACCCTAAGAGTGTCTAGGGTCCAAGTCCCAATGATCTAGGATGCAAGGTGTGCCACTAGCTATGATTAATCGAGGTCGGAAGCCTAGGAAATCAACACAAAGTGAAATGGATTGTATATGGACTGAGTGTCTTATTTAAAGAATTGTATATAGGTCATCTTAGGAGTTGGTGACACGACAAGCGCTGTGAGGCTCGAGGAGTATAATACTGCAATATCCAGTATGGCAATGGGATCATGAATGGTCGTGTGTCGATAGTCAGCTAGACCTAAAAATCAAAATGCGAGAGTCAGTGAATTCGCGGTAAACGAGTCTATGGCCAGTTCAAGGCCTTGGCGATGAATAGTGAGATAGCAACATCGGTTTGAATAGAGTTCGGGTATCGAAAAATGAAAGAGTTGCTTAATAGGTCGTATCGACCCTAATGATAAGGAGACCTGGCCAACAGAGGTTGTGACTACAATTCGATGTGCGAAGTGGGCTTGAGGATTCGAAAGTCTGTAAGAAAAGACTCGCGAATAAGTTATGCCTTATGCATCGGTATGTGGACCTAAATCGTTATTTGAGATTTAAAGTATCATTCGGTAAAGAGTTCTTGCGAGTTTAAGGTTCGGTTGTTTTAATAATTGGAACCAGGTAACGTGATCTAAATAGAGATTTTCAAAGATGAATCGATTTTAGATTTTCGAGGAATTTCCTAAGAATTGGAGTACCATGGGAGACGTGGGTACTTACCCACTCCAGTTAGCAGGATGGTTACGGATAGATGTCTTTGAGAGTTTTTGGCAGGCTTGAGAGAGACAAGTAATGACAAATGTGCTAGGATGTCAGATTATAGTAGGAAATGTTGCATTCCTAATAGATCAAAATTTATTGGAGATCTAGAATTTTCAATTTTGAAGAATAAAGGTCCTGTTAGGCTAGACGATTAGTTTAAGATATGCCTGGTGGGCAAATCGAGGATGTGTAGCTGGACGATGATTAAAATGATGTCAGTGAGTTAAAAAAAAAAAGGAAAAAAAAAACCATGAGGTATTCTCGGAAGATTTAATAGGATTATTTCTTAATTGCCAATAAATAGCTTGAGGTTATTAGATGCTTAGTTATAAGTAGCTTGAATAAGGACGTAAAATTATTAAGCTTTGGAAGAGGTGATAATTAAGAGTCGATATCTTTACCTCAAATTTGATAAATTATAAACAGTTGCAAGAGGCTGGGGTAATTGCGATTGGTGTGTGATCGAGGGATGAGACATTCCGAAAATCGGAAATGGAATCATGATTTGATAATTTGACCAAAGTATCATTTGCATTGAAGTCACGTGGTAATCGAGGATATATTAGTGTACTCCTCAGATAGGGAGACACATGAAAAACATTGAGGATAATGTTAGGGAACGTCGCTATAGATGTTGAGACTAAGACTTGCTTGCTAAGTCATGAGCCAATCGAGAAAGAAATGATGGGAGCATGAGGCTCTGTGTCAGAACGTGAAGTCAAGGTCGAGGATTGAAAGTTCCGAAAGGTCAGATATCCCAGTAGGTTTTGAGAGACGAACCAAATGTTTTGAGTAGAGATTGGTTCAAGCAAAAGTCAGTAACTTGTGTAAGTAGCTCCAAAAAAGATCGAGCATGATTAAAGTTAGTTGACACAAAACGTTATTACTAGAAGAATAATTTGAGGATTAAATGATTAATTTGATGATATAAAATGTTATTTGAGAATCACTTCGAAAAGTTCGAGAAGTTATTTAAGTTATGGGTATATGGATAAATAGGTATTAGTTTGGCGATCAAGTAACAAAGGAACAAGCAATGCAAGGATATTAGTATTGCTAGACTTGGAAGACAACGTTAAACTCAGTCAAAGTTTTGGAGACAGATAGAATCTATTAATAAAGATTTCTTGAGAAAATAGTACATGATTAGAAGATAATTGTGGTTAATTGGCAAAAACTTGAGATTATATCAAGAGATGAATACCTACAAGAATGAGTAAACAATAGAAATCTCGAATAGATTAACACAAGTAAAAATTAAGCAATGACTAAGTTTGAGATGACCTAAGGTAAGGCATAGCTAGTTTCAAGGATATTTGATGATGTATATTTTTGATGTTTTTGGATCCAAGGGTACGTGAAATAGTTTGACAACATAAAAGTATTTCCTTGAGGATCGATTTGATAAAAGTTAAGATGTATCGAGATCAGGGACTTTGTGTTAAGGTTGGAAAATTGTCAAAGCATGATTGATTGATTCAAAATAAATGACGTCGTAGGAAATCAGAATTAAAGAAATGTTGTGATGACTTAAGAAATTAAAAAATTGACAATGTGGATATGAGAGCCGCGGGCTCATTGTGATGATGTGAGTACCAACTTAGATAGGAGCTCGAGCAGAGATTCGTGGCCCAAGAACCAAGTTATGCGATTATAAATTGAAAGGTATGCATCGTTGACAAATATACTTGTTTATAGGTTGATGGGTATGGTCTGTCTAAGGGTTCAGATTTTGATATGTGCATCGGCATTCACGAGTTTTGAGTGGGATCTTCTTCATTTGATCAATCAGGTGTTGATTTCGATGATGAAATTTGAGATCTAAGACATGTGGCAAATTTCGAGGACGAAATTTTTGTAAGGAGGGGAGAATGTAATGCCCCATATTCATATGAAGTTGCCACGTAATTCCGATGAGTTTAGAATACTGAAAAATTAATTTTATAGCAATTTCAGGTACCGAATCAACTGTAGGGAATGCCTCGGAGTGAAATTGTCTAAGGAAAATGATATGGTCTTGATATGCGTTCTGAGTTAAGATTTATGGTACTAAAAGAAATTGGATCGGGAACAGTTTTCGGTACAGTTAAAATACAGCTATCATTTAGGCTGTAAAATCGAATCGTTGTAGGAGGCTCCTGAAAAATCAACGGAACCCTAGGGGGGCTCCGGTTTTGCATAACAAGCAACCCTTCAATGGTTTTGGGATGAAACGATGGCTCGGTGACAACACTGCAGCAAAATCGTCCAAATCAAGTAATTTTAAAGTTATTAATTTTGTGTTTTCGGTATCGTAATGTCAATTAATTCAGTGTTTGGGGATATTATTGTAATTAGATAATTATTCTAATGAATTTAAGATAAAATTTGAGGTTAATACATAATTTTATATATATTAAATGTAATATAAAATATATAGTGTATATATATATATATGTATTCGTGGCTGTGTGCGTGTGTGCATGTTTGTGAGGAAGCTTCTGGGAAGCTTCATGGCCGATGAGTGGTGCCCAAGATTAGTAGAGTAATGCCCAAGCTATGTGATGCCTATAAATAGATGAAGAATTGGAGCAATTGAAGCAAGCAAGGGAGAAGAAAATGAGGAAGCCAGCCACGAATGGAAGTCAATGGCCGAGTGAAGTTTGGGCAATGGCGGAATCGGCTGAGGCAACTAGCAACCAACTGGAGGTCAAGGAAGAGCCAGGAAGGGAGCAAGAGGTGGTTGGAAGTGGCCGAAGCTAGTCGCAAGGGGCGGACGGCAACCATGGCCGCAAGCTGCGACCATGGCAGCTCGAGCACGAGCAGCAAGCTGAGAAGAAGCAGGGCAGCAAGCAGGGGCAGCCTAGTGCGGGTGGAGGCGAGCTCGGTTGAGGCGGGAGCGATGGCCGGCGAGGCCGAATGCGGCCAAAGCTAGCCGCACAGTTGTAGGCGGCCATGGCCGCGAGCTCCGCGACTGGTCGAGAAGCAGCGGAAGCAGCGGGGGAGGTCGCTGCGGGCAGCGGCGGTCGAGGTGGCCGTGATGGCCGGCGGAGGTGCCGCGGGCAGCAAGGGATATGGCGGCAGTAGGTGGTGTGGCGGCTGGGTGAAGGCTGGTTCGCACGGTAGTTGTAGGAGGAAGCGCAAGAAGAAAGAAGAAGAAGAAGGGGAAGAAAAGAAAGGAGAAGAAGAAGAAAAGAAGAAGAAGAAGAAGAAGAAGAAGAAAAAAGAGAAGAAAAGAAGGAAGAAGAAGAAGAAGTTGCGCAGGAGGCGGGAAGAGGAGGAAGAAGAAGGGAGGAGAAATAAAAGAAAAAAAGAAGAAGAAAAAGAAAAAGAAAAAGAAAAAGAAAGAAAAGAAAAGAAAATAAGAAAATGATGGGAAAAATTCTAGAAAAATCCTGAAAAATAGGAAATTATGTTTCGGGGATATCCCGGAGATTTTGGTGAGAAAAATGGCCCGGACACGCTTTTCAAGAATATTGCACGCAAATCGAGGAAATCAGAAATGCTAAGTCGAGGTGAGTAAAATTCTCTAAAAAATTTAAAAAATTCTAAAATATTATTTTATGAATTTTCGTAATGAAATATTTGAGAAAATATTTCTAGAAATATTTAATTTGGAATTATTGAGGAAAAATATGAAGAAATATAGAGAAAATTAAAGAAAATGCCAGAAATTATAAAAAAATAGGATTTAATATTTATTCAAATACCTATGGTGATTAGGATGTTTTGAGGTCAAAGTTGAGGTGTCTGGTGCGAATTTTGAGGTTGGCATGCAAATCGAGGCAAGACATGAATTTCGAGGTAACCTGATAAGCTCTAGAAGGTAAGTGGTACTTCCTCGAAAATATTTTCATCATATTTACATGCCCTGATGTGTATCCATCACGTATAATGCATACATGACTATGAAATGCATGAATACACGTTGATATCATTGATCACACGCATATGAGGCCGTAGGGAGTACGAACTGGCACCGCTGCCTTACCAAGGGTGCACCCATACACCCCGACTTCGAAAGAGGTGGCCGCTAAAATGGTAGGTAGCATGAGCGGTGCAGTTGACACCTACGATGAAAGACATTGCATACACACATGACATAGCAATGTGTACCCTTACTTAGATGATTCATCATCTAACTTGGGCTTTGCCCCTGGAATATTCAAACGTTCCAGGTGGAGATTGTAGCAGATACAAGGATAAATAAAACATGACGTGGCACTTAGCAGAGAGAGTCTAAGAAGAGTGAAATGTATGTTGCACAGCCCATGTATTTAAGTTCTGCTACTTTAGATTTTGAATGTTCGAGGAATGTTGAATTTATTTATAATTAATGTTAAGATATCAGGTTTTGATCTTTGCTTCGACATTTGATGTGTATAGTGATTCTCTTTTGATAAAAACGATTGGGAATTCTGGGACGAATTCGAGGAATGATGTGGTTTAACTTTAGTGTTTGAAAAAAAAAATTATTGTCTATAAATTATCCCAATTTATAACGCACTCGGAAGAGCAGGGTGTTACAATTACTCTTCCCCACATTTGCTTTTATGAGTGAATTATTTATAAAAGACGATAAAAAAATGTTATCGTATCATTTGAATATTTTTTATATTGAATGAAAACAAATACTCACTGGGACCGTTGGTTGGGGCTGGGAGATAGACATCTGCAATTTAAAATAAACAAATAAGAAAGTGAATGAAAGGCCATTATGTATTATTTATCTCACAATGCGATAATGAAATGAAAGAATATTTCAAATATTTCCAATAAATACTACAAATAGAGTTAAAACTTATGAAGATAATAATGGGTTTGGTTATATAGGACCATATCAACAACATGCAAAGTCTACTCTTTTTCAACTTTATGTTAATACTACCATTTGATAAATAAATGAATGAGAACAATACTTACAGACTTTGAAACCCAAAAAATAACCATCTGCAATTGAAAATAAAAAGATGAGTTAGGACAATGAAGATACTATTATCCAAACTAACTATATTTGAAATCAACCAAACTAACTGAAAATTTTAAAGAAAATAATCAAACTGAACCGTAATAAAAAAACCTAATTGAATCGAAAGGAACTAAGTTTAGTTCGATTGGTCATAAATTTTGCTCACTCCTACCACCAATAATTACGATACATGCCAAGTATAATTGGTTTTGATTTCTGGTATGAAAATATTATCCACACAAACAATTCTCATATATTGACTAATACACAGAACATTCATGATAGCTATATTTGAAATTAACAATAATTCATAATGAAGAGTAGATTTATTTTTAATTTTGAATAAAATTATTATAAATTTTATGTATGTATGATGTGAATTTGTGAGAGTTATTTGTATTACATCACATTTTATATGTTTTGTACACAGATTAATTCGTTAAAATAGCAAGTATTCTTTGAATTTTAGTGCACTTTGTATTCTATTGTCAGAATGACTATGGTGTCTCAGCTTATATTATGGTTTTTATAGCATGGGTAATTGTGCCACCACCTCTAATTACGGCACTCTATCATATGAATAGTCATGGTATCACCTATAATTACAATGCTCTATATTATAAGCATGATTATGTTAGATACAATAATAATTCTGATACTTGTTATCAAGTTATGTTGTCTAAACGTGTGTTTAACTGCATTATTTAGAATTTAATTCTAGATAATATTGTTTAGAAAACAAAAATCACCCCTCTCTTGAAAAATAAATTCTATTAAAAGAAGTTTTAAATATTTATACTATACATATTTTTTCATAAAAAAGTTAAGAGTGTTTAATTATTTTCATAAAAAATATATAATTATTACACATTTTTTATAATAAATATGTGCAATCAAACACACTCTAATTATATTTCATTAGATTACTCATAAGTACACATGATTGCAATTTTCAAACTTCTGCGCATTATCATTTGTGCTTCAAAGACTTTCAAGGAGTTGTCTTTGAACCCATCAAATGGTCCTGTCACTTGTTGGTGAACCCATCGAAGCTGGGCTTCGGTGGTCGGATCCATAGCTAATCGGGTTTATGGGCAACATCAGCTAAATTTCAAAAGTAATGCTAGCTTTGGAGATAAGGGGACTCAGCTTGACATGCTTCTGAACTTTCAAAACACTCTGCCTCAAATCTGATTTTTAATCCTCTTCCAAAATTTTAAATCCTAATCTTTACATATATATATATATACATATATCTATGTGGTTGTATTTGAAATGGTTATGGTGTTGATGATCTAAAAGTGAACAGAATAAAGAGGTGGCCGCGACTATTTAATTAGGTGACACAAGATACAATATTGATGATGAGAAGCGTAATTATTTGTTATCTAATATCACAAATTTGATAAAAAGAGTATTTTTGAGTCTAAACAAAGGACAAAGACTATTTTAATTCAAAATAAATTATATGAAACGTTTGGACAAAAAAGTGAAGCTGTTGAATGAGCAAATTTACCTTTTTTAAAATCATATAAAGTATGTGTAAATTGCTCATATCACACCAAGCCTAAATTAATTTACCCATAATTTTTAAGTATGTGAGATCGAAAACAAATACTCACCAGCTAAGAAGCCTGTAGAATAATAGCCTGCAATTTAATAAAACCAATATATCAGTGAGAAAACAAAGACATTATCTTTTTCTTATAATAAGTTATTATTCATATATTTGAATTGTACTGAAAAACTGTAAATAAGTTTCTATTACCAAAATGTAACAATAAAATAAAAAATTCGTTTCTGCAACTTAATTAATTTAGAAGACAATCGTGATGTTGTTGCATTATTTTAATATTTTGTTCAATTTGTTTTTTATAAATAAAAAATTATCGTGTTACTAAGTGTAAGAAAATTTGAATTTATAATCTTATATTTATCATGGGATGTGAGTTATAACATTAAAAATATTAATTAATTTAGAAGACAATTGTGACATTGTTGCATTATTTTAATATTTTGTTCAATTTTTTTTTAAATAAAAAATTACAAAAAATATTCATGTTAATAGATGTAAAAAAGTTTGAACTTATAATCTTATATTTATCATGAGAGGTGAGTTATTACTTAAGCATTGATATGAAAATTAACTTGTATATTAAATAAAAGACAAATACTTATCTTTGAAGCCAAGTTCATTAGAAATCGAGATTGACATACCATGATAAGTACGATTGGCAACTTATTAAATGTAATTGGTAAATTTATGGAGTACCAAAAAAATTATAACAAAAGAAAAAAACAGCAAATACTTACCCTTAAACTTGTGGAAACTGATGCCTGCAAGTTAAAACAAAATAAATAAGTAAATAAGAGGGCGAAACTAATGCACATATAATATACTTTAATGCTATTTATTTATACACTAATTTTTTATATTTAATTTTGATATTCATACAATTATAAGTAATATTTAAAAAAATTATAAGAACTGCTGTTAATTCTTTGAAAATAATTTATGAATGTTAAAATTAATATAAGAAATTAATTCAAACAAAAATATCACATAATTTTATGGTTGTGTTACCATGTCTTCTCACAAGAAAAGAGATAATAAATCAAATAAGCATTTCTAAAAAGTATTACAAACAGAATTACAAAATTTATAACAATAATAATCATTTTCATCATATATGGCTTTTTTCCATGATTATTATTCAAATATTTATAATAATTCATAGACTATATAGAAAGCTTCTCTTGATTTTTATATATTATTATATACAGTTTATTTTTTGTTTTGTTCAGATTGAGTTTTTTTTTTTTCTTTGACTAGTTTTCTTTCTATGGAGGGTTTTTTTTTTTTTTTTGGTTATGCTATACCCTAATGGATAATTGTAGTACTCTTGCAATCTTTAGTTTAACGAAATTCTTATTTAAAAAAATAAACTAAAATTTAAAAAATATATTTCAAAGATATTTAATCTCAGATAGCCAACACATATATATATATATATATGGTGATTAGGAGCACCATGTACATTTTTCCACTAAATGTCTTGTTTGTTACTATCAATTTTTTTAGTGCTTCTTTAAAAATAAATCAATAAAAATTCCCCAAGCACCCCTTAATTTGTGGTTTACTTTTAGTCAAATAAGTTCTTGTAATTTACTTAAATTGTTGAAATATCCATTGTGTTATAGGCCCTACCAATTAAGAACTAATTAAACCACATTTATCCTTAATCTCAAACTAATTAAAAAAATAAAAAATTAAAAAACAAAAGCTTGGTTGGTACCAGTTTGGTTCTAGCGCCAAACGAGATGAGCTCCAACCAACCATCACTAGAAATCATTATTGAGTTCCAACAATGATTATTGGAACTTAATGAAAACAAAGCACTCACCGTCAATGAGGAGGTCCCAATGGAAGTTGAACTCTGTCACCAGAAACAAGAAGATAATAAGTTATAGTATGTTACTTGAAACAAGCAAAGCAAAGATTCGTAGCTCTCATTGCCAACTCCAGTTAATGACATGCATTTTGCTAATATTTTTTTAACAGATAAAATTAATAAACACTTATTAATTTTTAAAATTGTAATTATTTACTTACTGAATTATAAATTATAATTACTTACTTACTGAACTTTACTCAATGTCAACCATTCATTTCTCGTTATAACTCCGTTAAATATTACAAACAAAAAATACTAACGAAATTCGACGTGACAAAAGTAAATTTAACATACACTCACTGAACTTTAAAAATATAACTATTTACTCACTAAACTTTGCTCCATGTCAATCATCCATCACCCCATTACATTACCGTTTGATCTTGGAACGCTTATTACATCACTGTCTGATCTTGAAACCCTCATTACATCACCGTTTGATTTTGAAACATATTAAAAGTTTTTTATATGTATTTGAGATCACTTACGTCTTAAACCAAAAGACAAAAACTAAACTAATGATTCAAATTAAAAAAGGTACTGATGCAAACCAGAAAATATCTCTCAGCTACATATTTAGCTGTGCAATGCCTATTTGTGCCATTTCTAATACAGATGTGGATGAGATTATAAGTCTTTATTTGTATGCAATTCAACTTCTTATTCTCTAACACCTAAATCCTCCACTTACATCCATCTTTGCATATGACTTGTGCTTTTTGATCGTCATTCGTTTTTAACCTCAAATTGTACCTCATGGCTACCCTATGGTGTTTTACAGCTTTCTTAAAATGTGTGACATCCTTAAATGTAAGCAGACTTTTTTTTTTTTACTTCTAGTTTGTATCAGTAGCTTTTTTAATTTGAATCATTAGTGTTGTGCCATAGAATTCCTGTGCATCCACCTAGGGGTATTTTGGTCAATAAGCCCAATACAGGTGAATCTCAAAAGTGGTCTTGAGCCAAGACACATTTCCCAAGAAGAAACCGTGGTTAAATAAACAAAGAATCAAGCTAATGGAAAAAAGGGTAAATAGGCTAAACTTGGAAGGCAAAATGGTCCAAGGCATAAAGGGTATATAAGGAGGAAGAAGATAAAGACAAAGGGGCTGCTTCTAGAAAGAAAAAGGCTCTCTCTCTCTCTCTCTCTCTCTCCCTCTCTTTCCCACTCTCGACAAGGAAATGGTCCTCTTGGAGAAAGATGAAAGTCTCTCAGAAAGGTCAGCAAGTCTCTCGGAGAGGTTAGCAAGTCTCTCGGAGAGGTTAGCAAGTCTCTTAGAAAGAGCTAAAAGTCTCTCGAAGAGGTCAACAAGTCTCTCGGAGAGAACTGGAAATCTCTCGGAGAGGGCTGGAAGTCTCTCAAAGAGAACTGGAAGCAAGTCTCTCGGAGAGGATTGGAAGCAAGTCTCTTGGAGAGAACTGGAAGTTTCTCGGAGAGGGCTGGAAGTCTCTCAGAGAGGACTGGAAGCAAATCTCTTGGAGAGAATTGGAAGTTTCTCGGAGAGGGCTGGAAGTCTCTCAGAAAGGACTGGAAGCAAGTCTCTCGGAGTGAGCGGCAATGTCTAGAGTTATCCTTTGCCAACCCGGGGCTTTGCCCAGTAGGTCGCTTAGAGTCCAAGAACCTGTTTCGACAATTCACCGCGAGACTCACCTTCTCCCGAAGGGCCCCCTAGGTTGATCAGCCCTCTCGGGGGGGAAGGGGGATTCCTCTCAAGCCCGTTCGATTGCTAGTAACATATAAGTCTATCCCCGACACCCTGTAACAATTCCGAGGTTGATCATCTCTCATTGACAAGGTACGACTGTTCTATATTCAATGATAACATGCTTTACTTGTTTATCGTACTTCTCCTACTTGTACTAACTTAAACATCGGAGGACATACGCAGGTGAGGAATCCCCGCGTGCCTTCTAACCTGTTCTTGTGAGTGCAGTTATGCCCTAGGTGCCCTGGAGACCACTCTCTGATGGAGAAACCCATTACTGAAAGTGCCCTCATAGGTCCACCTACGACCTCGGCCAGGATATCGCAGAACGGAGTTGCCCAACGCCTATCTCCACTGACAGACTCTTGCCAGCTGTCTACCTCGCTCGGCCTCGGCTCCAGTATTCCCTCACTACAAATTCTATCGTCGTAGTTTTCAGGCCACAACAATTAACGTCGTTTGTGGAAAACGGACAAAAGGCTAAAATCTACGAGGAAGACAACTAAGTTCGCCGGTGTCATATATTAGTTGGGTAATACAAGAAGAACCAACACACCCCGTTTGGAGGGTTGGAGGGCTTGCTCGTCGACTAGGTTCCCTAGTATAAAGCTAGTAGAGATCGCGTATGGGTTTCCAAAAACCTTTAGCGTCCCTAAGACGAGGTTCTTCAGTGACCTCAGTTACCCTATAGTCCTTGATCGACCGTCAACAACTGTTTTACTCAATAAATATAAGGGATCGAGGAAGGATCACGATGCGTTTAGGGCATAACATGATTGTTAAAGGAGACTCTTCTACATTGCTAATAAGAGGGTCGCGACCACTACTCTCGGATCATCATTTCCTAAGTCGGTCCATGGAGTGTCTCCAAGAAACACGACCCTAAGGAGCACGAGCTAGGATTATTCAACCGTTCCCTTACGAGCATGCGGCTAAGGATGAGATAGTCAAAAGAATAAAGCAGATACCAAGAAACAATCAGCCAAAAGAAGGATACGTCGAGAATACGACCCCAACAAGGAATGAGAAGCCAACTTAGAGTTCGTGGCATATGATCATTAGTAGCTAGGGTGCCGTGGACGACCTAGTATAGAGCCCTTGAAAAGAGAGGCTCTTCTCATGCTTCAGAGTTGGTGATAACAACAAAGTTGATTATGGACCCAAATATAATAAATCGACTATAAGGCTTTGGAAATGATGTCTAGTATCCAAGCTTGAGGCGGTTCTTTATTTTCTGAAGGAGAAAGAGATATTGAGGTCTTCTGAAGCAAAGTATGGAAGCAGTAATGAGGAGCCGTCGAGTTCATTTGTTGTAACAAGTCGTGAACTTTTACACCACAAGGATAAAAGATACCTGAGATACGCCATGAGTAAGATGAAATCCAATTGAGCAATCGATTAGTTGGAAGATATTTGATCTAGCTAAGTTTAACAAGCTAAGGCCACGAACCAACCCACGGTGAAGCCAAAAGCTAAGGCGTAAAGAGCCGCCACTTCAGCACAATCACATTGACAAAGGCGATTGAAACAAGGATGACCAAAGAAGGGATGACGCATAAACTACTCCCAAGGAAACCGACCATAAGGCTGCTTGGGAGTGTATCCGGGCGATCACGGCAGGAAAAAGCAAGACGAGGGATTTCGCAACGGATTCAAAATGGTATGCTCGACAAGCGCTACGCATTAGCCTAAGTAACCCAAGCCAAGGAAGATAAGGGTTCGAGCAAATTTTACTCCGCCTGACTAAGGCGACATGTTGACACCTAAGGAATGCTTCCTCGTTGTTTCTATCACAATCATTAAGGAAATCTCATTAAGGAAATTGGGACTCGCCAAATTCCACCAAGGAGATACCTTTCAGTCTCGGGTGAAGGACAGATGCTCTCATACCGGTGGAGGTAGATCTCAGCTCACCAAGTGTCACGACTTTTAGTGAGGGGAAGAGCTCAGACCACTTGGAGAAGAATTTGGAGATAATAAACGAGCTAAGGGAAGAAGCAGCTACACGGTTGGGAGTGCATCGGAGAAGAATTGTCAGCTATTACAACGAGAAGGCTCACCCTTGAGCATTCCAAGAGGGAGACTTGGTGTTTCAAAAAATGGTTATCATAATTGCATTAAGAAAGGAGAAGAGAAGCTAATTTGACCGAGTTGCGAAGGGCCTTACGGAATCGCAAAATGTTGGGACTTGACATGTGCATGTTGCAGACGATGCAAGGGGGAACATTGAGCAAGGCGTGGGGAACCATGCATCCTAAGAGATTCTCCTTGGCCATTCAGATCAGAGACATTGCTGTAATACCTCATGTTCGTAGAACGTTGCCACGTAATTCTGATGAGTTTAGAATACCGAAAAATTGATTTTATAGCAATTTTAAGTACCGAATCAACTACAGGGAATGCCTCAAAGTGAAATTGTCTAAGGAAAATTATATGGTCTCGACGAGCGTATCGAGATAGGATTTATGGTATCGAAAGAAATCGAATTCGGAACAGTTTTCGGTACAGCTAAAGTACAGCTATCATTTAGGCTGTAAAACCGAATCGTTGTAGGAGGCTCCCGAAAAATCAACAGAACCCTAGGGGGGCTCCAGTTTTGCATAACGAGCAACCCTTCAGTAGTTTCGAGATGAAACGACCACCCAATAAGGACATTGGGGCGAATCGTCCTTTTTGACTAAGTTTTGAATTATTAATTTTAAATTTTCGGTATTATAATGCAAATTAAATTGGGATTTAAGGCCGTAGTTGCAATTAGGGAATTGTATTAGTGTAATAGGGATAAAATTTGAAGTTTAATATATAATTTTGTAACTTAATTATGTAATTTCTATATATTAAAGTAGTATATAATTATGTATATATATGCATATGCGTAGCAGGCACCCTGCAAATCCACCCATGCCCTGTAAATCAGCCATTTGCATCCGCGATTTGCGCAAATCAGCCACGCGTCTGCAATCGAAGCTCACCTCTGCAAAGTTTAGAAGATCTTGCACGCTAAGTTGAGTAATGCCCAAGCCACATTTGCCTATAAATGGGCAGCAATCTTGGCCAAATGGAAGCAAGGATCCAAGAGGTAGGAAGAGAGAGATCGAGAGGGAAGGAAGAAGAGAAGGGAAGCAATGGTCGAGAGTTGTAGCATGGCCGAAAGTAGCTTGCGAGCTCGAGAGAGATAGAAGAGGGTTCGAGAAGCGGCTGGAAGAAGAGAAGCCGCGGCCATGGCAGCCATGGCCGCGTGTTCCAGCAAGCATGGGGTGCCCGCGAACAGCTCCAGCGGCAACAGGGTGATGGCGGGCAGCGTGGTGGCGACCAGAGACTCGACTGGAAGCAGCAAGGGCAGCCGAAAGACGGCCAAAATCCGGCCGCACAAGCAGCCCGGCTAGGGGTGGCCGCGTATGGCTGCCAGCAGCGGCGCGGTGAGCGTGGCAGCAGCCGGGGAGGTCGGTGAGGGTGATCGCGGCGGCCGGTGGGAGCGAGGAAGGGCCGGCGGAGCTCGGCCGTGAGCGCGCATGGCTGGCGCGCAAGTTGCAGGGGCAGGTGCTGTGCGAAGAAAGAAGAAAGAAGAAAGAAGGAAGAAGAAGAAGAAGAAGAAGAAGAAGAAGAAGAAGAAGAAGAAGAAGAAGAAAAGAAGAAAGAAGGAAGAAGAAGAAGAAGAAGTTGCAGATGTTGCGCGGGAAGCAGGGGAGAGAAGGAGGAAGAAGAAGAGAGGAAGGAGAAAGAAAAAGAAAAAAAGAAAAGAAAAAGAAAAGAAAGAAAAAAAAAAGAAATGATGGGGAAAATTCTAGAAAATTCCAAAAGATAGGAAACTATATTTCGGTGATATCCTGGAGATTTTGGTGGAAAAAAAAAACGGCCCGGGCATGCATTTCGGAAATATTACACGCAAATCGAGGAAAACGGAGATACTAAAGCAAGGTGAGTAAAATTCTCTAGAAAATTTCAGAAATTCCAAAATATTATTTTATGAATTTTCGTAGTGAAATATTTGAGAAAATATTTCTAGAAATATTTAATCTGGAATTATTGAGGAAAAATAGGAAGAAATAGAGAGAAAATTAAAGAAAATGCCATAAATTATGGAAAAATAGGATTTAATATTTATTCAAATACCTATGGTGATTAGGATGCTTTGAGGTCAAAGTTGATGTGTCTGGTGGAAATTTTGAGGATGGCACGCAAATCGAGGCGATGTAAGAGGCAAGACGCGGATATCAAGGTAGCTCGATAAGCTCTAGAAGGTAAGTGGTACTTCCTTGAAAATGTTTTCATCATATTGACATGCCCTAATATGTATCTATCATGTAGACTGCATACATGACTATGAAATGCATAAATACATGTTGATATCATCGATCATAAGCATATGAGGCCGTAGGAGTACGAACTGGCACCGCTGTCTTACCAAGGGTGCACCCATACACCCCGGCTTCGAAAGAGGTGGCCGCTAAAATGGTAGGTAGCATGAGGGGTGCAGTTGACACATACGATGAAAGACATTGCATACACTCATGACATAACATTATGTACCCTTACTTAGATGGTTCATCATCTAACTTGGGTTTGCCCCTAGAACATTCAACGTTCCAGTTGGGACTTGCAGAGATGATTTCGAGATTGGTGATGTATAGTGACGCGAGACGTCAAGAAGCGAGTAATTGTACCATGTTATGTTGTAATATGAGTAGTTTAAGAATTATATACATTGTATTTATTGTCAGACGCTTATGAATTAACTTTGTAATGAATGTCATGTCCAGTTATTATTATATGCATTACCATGAGCAGGTTCGATTCAGCTTCCGCTTTGTAAATTGTATTTATCTCTGGTGTGTAAATTAAACACTAGATAGGCCTTAGGAAATTTCGAATGCATCGTAGTTTAAAAAAAATATATATATAGACTAAATTTCCTAAGGCATAACACGCTCTGATGAAGTGGGCTGTTACAGTTGGTATCAGAGCTTAAGATTATTGGAAGCCCTAAGTGACTCAGATATAGTTGATTAGACCCTATTTGGAGATTAGGGCATAGTAATTTGGAGACTTTAGAGGATCTGGTAGAACCAGTTAGTAAGAACCCAAAGTGGAGGTTTAGGGGAAAGAGACTAAGGGTTCGTGAAATGAAATCCATATTTGGAGATTTGGGAATGGTCGATTGAAGTTTTAGAGGTTATTGATTTGAGAATCTAATCTTGCTAAGCAATAGAACGCCCGTTCGAGATAATCTAGCTATTGATGTTAGGATCTGATGATATGATTCGGGTGTAAAGTTGACTCGGTAAACCGTGAGTATGGATCCGAGAGATTTAGAGACTATTGATTTGAGGTTATTAGTCGAATCATGGCGTGAAATGATAGGGTAACTGTGGTTATTAAGGATGATCGAATCATGGATGATTAGTCTAATGTGGCAAGACCTAGTTAAAAAGTTAGGATCAAATTATAAGTATTTCGAGTATCATTTAGTATCTCGAAAATAGGATGTGTAGATCAGAGATCCGATGGATTAAGTCAAGCGAGAGGCTGAAGATGGTCAAATGATGGCGTATGAGTTGTGTCAATCGATGAGCTGGCAGTGGTATAACCGATGTGACAAGATAAGGAACCCTATCAGTGTGGTGAAACTACTGGTTTGGTGTTCACAGTGACAAATCTGGGTCTAGGGACCCACGTGCAGATAGTTGATAAATGGCTTACGATAAGGTACGGGAAGCCCGTCGATTAAAGCATTCTAGTTAACTGTTTGGGAGACAATTAGATGCTAAAGATCTGGGACAGCCCAGTAGGGTCTATACCTTGTATAGGTCTAAGTCCCAATGATCTAGGAGCAAGGTGTACCACTAGTTGTGATTAATCGAGGCCGAAGAATCAACCCGAAATGAGATGAATATAGACTGAGAATTGCATCGAGGTTCGCGGTCTTCTTGGGAGAGGGTGACATGACAAATATTTTGAGACTTAAGGAGTAGAATACCTCGGTATCTAGTATGGCAATGGGATCATGAATGGTCGTATGCTGATAATCAGCTGTATCTAAAGAGTGAAATGCGAGAGTCAGTGGATTCTCAGTAAACGAGATTTCGGGTAGTAGAGCATGGCCAGTTCAAGGCCTTGACGATGACCTCGGTTCAAAGTAGAGTTTGGGTATCGAAAAATGAAAGAGTTGTTTGATAGGTATATCAACCCTAAAGGAATGATAAGGAGACCTAGCCAACAGAAGTTGTGACTACGATTCAATGTGCCGAGTAGGCTTGAGGAATCGAAAGTCTTGAAAATAAGTTATGCATTGGGCATCGGTATGGGGACCTGAATCATTATTTGAGGTTTAAGGTATCCTTAGGTAAAGAGTCCTGAGAAGTTTTTGAGGCTCAGATTCTTTATAAGAAATTATTGGAGCCAATTAATGCGATCTGATCCGGGATCTTCAAAGATGAAACTATTTGGGATTTTCAAGGAATTTCCCCTAAGAAATGAGGATCTAAGGATTTGTGATGAGACTTTAAAGTTTTTCAAAAAAAAAAAAAAGATTGGAAGGTCCTTAGATAATCTCGTTAAGGAAATAGAGATGGATTTTCTTAAGTTATGAAAGTCATGAGTCAGTAAGAATTGGGATACCATGGAAGACGTAAGTACCTACCCACTCCAGTTAGCGGGATAGTTATGGATTGATGTCTTTGAAAATCTTTGGCGTGTTTGAGAGAAACAAGTAATTAGTAATATACCGAAATCTATTGGAGATCTAGATTTTTCGATTTTGGGAGAATGGAACTCCTGTTGGGCTAAACGGTTAGTCTAGATAACTCTGATGGGCAAATCGGGAGATGTGTAGCTAGACAATCACTAAAGTGATGTAAGCAAGTTATGAAAATAAGGAGCCTGTCAATATGTAGTACGGGCACTTGTTGTCAATGAAAAGTCGTGAGAAAGTTGAGGAAGTGAGAAATATCAGAATGTGCTCTCGGAAGATTTAATAGGATTATTTCTTAATTGCCAATAATAGCTTGAGGTTATTAGATGCTTAGTTATAAGTGGCTTGATTAAGGACGAAGATTATCAAAGATGTGATAATTAAGAGTTGATATCTTTACCTCAAATTTGATGAATATAAACAGTTGCAAGAGACTGAGATATTTATATGAACGATATGCGATCGAGGGATTGAGGCATTCCGAAAATCAGCAATAGAATCATGATTTAATGATTTGACTAAAGTACCGTCTGCATTGAAGACACTTCGGTTTTATCGAGGATATATTGGTGTACCCTTCGGACAGGGAGATGCATGAGAAACATTGAGAATAATGTTAGGGAACAGCACGATAGATGTTAAAACCGAGATTAGCTTGCTAGGTTAAGGAAGAAATGATGAGAGCATAAGGCTCCGTGTCGGGAATATTAAATCAAGGTCAATTGTCATAAACACCATGAGGATCGGAAGTTCCAAAAAGTCAGATACTCCGATAGGTTCGGGAGACAAGCCAAATGTTTTGAGTAGAGGTTGGTTCAAGCAAAGGTCGGTAACCTGAGTAAGTTGCTCCAAAATAGGATCTAATATATTTAGAGTCGGTTGATATGAAATGTTATCACTCGAGAAATTAATTCAAGAAATTAGAGGATCAAATGGTTAATCTGATGATATAAAATGATCACTACGAACAGTGTGAGGAGTTATTAGTTTGGCGACCAAGTAACAAAGAAACAATGCAAGGATATTGGTATTGCTAGACTCAGAAGACAACGTTAGATTTCAGTCGATATTAAAGGTTAAGTTACGAAAAGAAGATTTGGAGACAGATAGAATCTATTAATTGTAAAATAAATAAATAAATAAATAAATTCTTGGTGAAATAGTTATACAACATGATTAGCAAATGATTGTGGTCAATTGTTAGAAACTTGAGATTATATTTGGAGATGAATACCTACGAGTTAGTTGGCTTGGGTAAGGATCAAGCAATGATTAAGTTTATGATGACTCAAGGTAAGACATAGGTGATTTCGAGGACAAAAAAAAAAAAAATCATTTGAGCACGAGATGATAGGGTAGGACCAGTGACTTGTTATGACAGTCCAAAAGCCTATGAAACAACCTAGTAATGGTAAGATATGTGATGTTTGAGGATTCAAGGATACGTGAAGTGGTTTGATGACATGAAAAAATTTCCTTGAGGATCAATTTGATAGAAGTCAAGATATATCAAGATCAGGACTCTTGTATTAAAGAAGCATGATTGATTAGTTCAAGATAAATGACATCGTAAGAAATTGGAATTAGAGAAGTGTCATGATATCGACTGGGTGACCTAATGAAAAGTAAATTGAAAATTGATGATGTGGATATGAGAGTTGCAGGCTCACTACGACGATATATGTAGAAGTTCAGGTTAAGATTCGCGGCCTAAGAACCAAGTTATGCGGTTATGATTTGAAAGGTAAGCATAGTTGACAAGTGTACTTGTCTAGAAATTAATAAGTGTGGTCAGTCCAAGAGTTCTAATTTTGAGATTTAGGGCATGTGGCAAATTTCGAGGACGAAAATTTTGTAAGGAGGGGAGAATGTAATACCCCATGTTCGTATAACGTTGCCACGTAATTCTGATGAGTTTAGAATACCGAAAAATTGATTTTATAGCAATTTTAAGTACCGAATCAACTACAGGGAATGCCTCAAAGTGAAATTGTCTAAGAAAAATTATATGGTCTCGACGAGCGTATCGAGATAGGATTTATGGTATCGAAAGAAATCTAATTCGAAACAGTTTTCGGTACACCTAAAATACAGCTATCATTTAGGCTGTAAAATCGAATCGTTGTAGGAGGCTCCCGAAAAATTAACAGAACCCTAGGGGGGCTCTGATTTTGCATAACGAGCAACCCTTCAGTAGTTTCGAGATGAAACGACCACCCAATAAGGACATTGGGGCGAATCGTCCTTTTTGACTAAGTTTTGAATTATTAATTTTAAATTTTTTGTATTATAATGCAAATTAAATTGGGATTTAAGGCCGTAGTTTCAATTAGGGAATTGTATTAGTGTAATAGGGATAAAATTTGAAGTTTAATATATAATTTTGTAAATTAATTATGTAATTTTTATATATTAAAGTAGTATATAATTATGTATATATATGCATATGCGTAGCAGGTACCCTGCAAATCCACCCATGCCTTGTAAATCAGCCATTTGCATCCGCGATTTGTGCAAATCAGCCACGCGTCTGCAATCGAATCTCACCTCTGCAAAGTTTGGAAGATCTTGCACGCCAAGTTGAGTAATGCCCAAGCCACATTTGCCTATAAATGGGCAGCAATCTTGGCCAAATGGAAGCAGGGATCCAAGAGGTAGGAAGAGAGAGATCGGGAGGGAAGGAAGAAGAGAAGGGAAGCAATGGTCGAGAGTTGTAGCATGGCCGAAAGTAACTTGCGAGCTCGAGAGAGATAGAAGAGGGTTCGGGAAGCGGCTAGAAGAAGAGAAGCCGCGGCCATGGCAACCATAGCCGCGTGCTCCAGCAAGCATGGGGTGGCCGCGAACAGCTCCAGTGGCAATAGGGTGATGGCGGGCGGCGTGGTGGCGACCAGAGACTCGACTGGAAGCAGCAAGGGTAGTCAAAAGGCGGCAAAAATCCGGCCGCACAAGTAGCGGTGGCCATGGCTGCAAGCTGCTGCAATGAGGCAGCAGCAGCCGCGGCTAGGGGTGGCTGCGTATGGCTGCCAGCAGCAGTGCGGTGAGCGTGGCAGCAGCCGGGGAGGTCGGTGAGGGTGATCGCGGCGGCCGGTGGGAGCGAGGGAGGGCCGGCGGAGCTCGGCCGTGAGCGCGCATGGCTGGCGCACAAGTTGTAGGGGCAGGTGCTGTGCGAAGAAAGAAGAAAGAAGAAGAAGAAGAAGAAGAAGAAGAAGAAGAAGAAGAAGAAGAAGAAGAAGAAGAAGAAGAAGAGAAGAAAAAGAAGAAAGAAGGAAAAGAAGGAAGAAGAAGAAGAAGTTGCAGATGTTGAGCGGGAAGCAGGGGAGAGAAGGAGGAAGAAGAAGAGAGGAAGGAGAAAGAAAAAGAAAAAAAGAAAAGAAAGAAAAAAAAGAAGAAAAAAAAAAAGAAATGATGGGAAAAATTCTAGAAAATCCCAAAAGATAAGAAACTATATTTCGGTGATATCCTGGAGATTTTGTGAAAAAAAAAACTGCCCGGGCATGCATTTCGAAAATATTACACGCAAATCGAGGAAAACAGAGATGCTAAAGCAAGGTGAGTAAAATTCTCTAGAAAATTTCAGAAATTCCAAAATATTATTTTATGAATTTTCGTAGTGAAATATTTGAGAAAATATTTCTAGAAATATTTAATCTGGAATTATTGAGGAAAAATATGAAGAAATAGAGAGAAAATTAAAGAAAATGCCAAAAATTATGAAAAAATAGGATTTAATATTTATTCAAATACCTATGGTGATTAGGATACTTTAAGGTTAAATTTGAGGTGTCTGGTGTGAATTTTGAGGATAACACACAAATCGAGGCGATGTAAGAGGCAAGGCACGAATATCGAGGTAGCTCGATAAGCTCTAGAAGGTAAGTGGTACTTCCTTGAAAACGTTTTCATCAGATTGACATGCCCTGATATGTATCTATCATGTAGACTGCATACATGACTATGAAATGCATAAATACACGTTGATATCATCGATCACAAGCATATGAGGTCGTAGGGAGTACAAACTGGCACCGCTGCCTTACCAAGGGTGCACCCATACACCCCAGCTTCAAAAGAGGTGGCCGCTAAAATGGTAGGTAGCATGAGGGGTGCAGTTGACACCTACGATGAAAGACATTGCATACACTTATGATATAACATTATGTACCCTTACTTAGATGGTTCATCATCTAACTTGGGTTCGCCCCTGGAACATTCAACGTTCCAGTTGGGACTTGTAGAGATGATTTCGAGATTGGTGATGTATAGTGACGCGAGACGTCAAGAAGCGAGTAATTGTACCATGTTATGTTGTAATATGAGTAGTTTAAGAATTATGTACATTGTATTTATCGTCAGACGCTTATGAATTAACTTTGTAATGAATGTCATGTCCAGTTATTATTATATGCATTACCATGAGCAGGTTCGATTCAGCTTCCGCTTTGTAAATTGTATTTATCTCTGGTGTGTAAATTAAACACTAGATAGGCCTTAGGAAATTTCGGATGGATCGTAGTTTAAAAAAAAAAAAAATATAGACCAAATTTCCTAAGGCATAACACGCCTTGATGAAGTGGGCTGTTACAATTGCCAAGAGGGACAACGAACAGAATATCAGAGGCAGTACATCCCGAGGAGTACCTCCCAATTCTATAAGGAATGGTGTTTCCTTTTTAAGTTTTATCATATACTGTAACCTTCCCGAAATGAATAAAAGAATACACCCCTTGTATTCTTGTGGAAGAAAGTGATCTTATAAGTCGAACCCCATAAATCCCCTATCCATCATGCATATATGTATATAGCTATCATGAAATGTGATGCATGAACTATAGCAAGAAGATAGGATGGACAGTGATATACCAAAACTCAATGGGGGCATATATATAAGTTAAGGTGAGGAAAAGTTCAAGTCCTGAAAGGTTCGGCCTAACGAATGGCTATCTGGTGCTAAGACCACGGACCTTCCTGGATTCGCAGATGCGTTCTGATGTCATGCCCGTAGGCTAACCTGGATCCTTTGCTTGATTTCGGTGTTAAGGTAAGGTGCTAGCCTTGACTCCTTAGTGGATCCGGTGCGAAGCCTCCCGACAAACTTGGAACGACCAGTAGTAATTCAGTGGGTAGTGTTGGGTTTAACTTAGATCCCTAGCGTCGAATGACCCCGAAGGGGCCTAAATGAAGATGAGGCCACAGAAACAAAATGTTGGCGCTAGCATTCTCAAGTTGTGGACATAGGTAAGGAATGTCAAACCACCAAAAAATAATCATATTACAAGTATTCTCTTGTTGCGGACGTAGGCAAGGCATGCTAAACTACCGAAACAAAATTGCAGACGTAGGCCAAGCATGCTGAACTGCCAAAACAAAATCGCGGATGTAGGCCAAGCATGTCGAACCTCTGAAACAAAATATCAATACAAGTATTCTCTTGTTGCGGACGTAGGCTAGGCATGCCGAACCACCAAAACAAAATATCGACACTAGTATTCTCTTATCGAGGACGTAGGTAAGGCATACCGAACTGCCAAAACAAAATATCGATACGACTATCCCCTCCAACACATATGCATGCCTCTGATATTCCCATCAAGGAATTCTTGATGTGAAAGTAAGCGAGGTAAGCCTAATCCTATAAATTGTTTCATGGATAATACTCTTTGTGTGTTTGTTGTAAGATCTAGTGCAGGTGTCACGACCTGAGCACCATGCAGAAAAATGATAGAGCTACCTAGTATAGCGGCGATAGGCCAACAAGGGTAAAGGTAAGCCCACATCCTAAGAGATCTGGCTTAACGAATTATAATCTGGTGCTAAGACCCCAGACTAGCCTAAATTCCCGGATGTGTTCCGATGCTATGCCCGCAAGCTAATCTTGACTCCTTGGTTGATCCGGCACAAAGCCCCCCAACAAACTTGGAATGACCGGTGGTAATTCAAAGAAAGGTCCCTGATTTAACCTAGATTCCTTGTGTCAGACGAACTCGAAGGAGCGACGTGGAAGAAATGAGGCTCAACCCTACCTTCTTAGATGAGCCTACCCAGTGGTGATCTGGCGCAATGGCCTCGAACCTTCCTGGATTCTCGGACGTGTTCCGATGCCATGCCCACATTCTAACATGGATCCCTTGCGTGAGTTCGTGTTAAGCCTATAGGCTAACCTTGACTCCTTGGTTGATCCGGTGCAAAGCCTCCCAGCAAACTTGGAACATTTAATGGAAATTCAACAATAAGCCTCAGGTCGAACACAGATCCCCTGTGGTCAACAAGTTTGAAAAAAGAAGGAAAAAATGCTAAACGCATGTAAGGATTTAGTGTTTGTCCTAAATTCCTAAATGTGTTTCGATGCCCTGCCTGCAGGCTTACCTAGATCCCTTACGCGACTTCGGTGCAAAGCCTTTAGGCTAACGTTGACTCCTTGGTAGATTCGACGCTAAGCCTCCTAGTAAACCTGGAACATCTGGTGGAAATTCAACAACGAATCTCGAGCCGAACATAGATCCCCTGCGATAGACAAACCTAGAAAAGGGAATGAAAGAAATGTGAAGTGCCTGTAAGGCTAAGCATCTGACCTGAATTCCTGAATGTGTTCCAACGCCATGCCCACAGGCTAACCTAGATCTCTTGTCAGACTCCGATGCTTAGTGTACAAGCTAACCTTGACTCCTTGGTGGATCTAACGCTAAGCCTCCAAACAAACTTGGAACGATTGGTAGGAATTCAGCGACAGACCCCGGGTCCAACCTAGATTCTCTATGGCGGACAAACCTAGGAAAAGATGAGATGAAAAGACTCTACAAAGATATAGAGTAAAAATCACCAGGCGACCCGGCGTTGCGACATGAGTCAAGCCTGGACATCACGTTCAAACTAAAGACGCAAACCCTGATCCATATTTCTTGTGGTGAATAGACCCCAAGCTCAGGCTGTGAGTGTAGATGGGAGAAACTATAAAGCATACCCCAATCCTCGTCAAGAATGCGACAATCAACACTCGACAACCTACCTTTTTGCAACCGTATAGTGAATAATCTAAATAGAAAGGTAATGTATGTAATGTGCCCGAGCGACAAAATAGGTATCGAATGTTAGGTATCTCTTTGAAAAATTGGCACTAGGCCGCTCCTGGGACAAACCTGATTTTCCTGACTCTAGGAGGCTAGGCCTGTGCTATAACTTTATGTTGAGCTCCACCTAGCCCATGGTGTTAACTCAAGCGACCTGGTGTGAGTAACTTCGCCTTAGAACCACTCGGTGGTTAGAATAGGGGTGTTCCCTGCCTAAATACCAATTCATCATAATGGTTTGGCTCTAAGGGTCCCACATACTTAAAATCCACTGAGATGTTCAGGCTAGAGAAGGCTCCACCATGGTCCCCCGTAATAGCTTGACGAAAGGCTGAAGAACAATATAAGTAGCATAGGCAACTTTGCCCCTATTAGTCATTGCTATCCTGGCGCCCTAGTCGGTGGTGTCTAATCCTGGTCACCAAGTCCATAACCTTCTATATTTTCTTAACTCAAGAAAGTTAGAAAATATGGTACCTCAAAGACAAATTAGTAGACCTACCGGAGAAACAATTGGGGAGAATGTAAGATCAATGAGTAAAGGAAAGTTTGATCTGAAATTCGAGCCAATAACTCTTTCTGAGGACAATGGTCTTGTCCCAAGTATAAAGGCTAAGAGCTTCGGGAGCTCGTATAGTGATATTGGAAGACCAGAAGATAACAACTTTCTCAAGAGAGATGGAATAGAGAATGGATCTAATGTGGAAATATATTTCGAGACGCTTTTAGGTAAGAGAATGAGAGACAATGGTTGTTGGTCTTCAATGCAAGATACAATGGAATGTGGTTATAAGGTAGATGGTAGTTGTGGAAAAGGCATTAACATCAACTGCCAAGGGAACTCGTTTAAATCAGGGAGAATGGCTGAACATGGACAATCATATTTCACCAAGTGTTATGATAGAATTCCAATGGAATCCACAGGGATAGGATAAGCAAAGTGTAATACTCCAAGAGCCTAGAAAAGGGTAGTATATATCGAGAATAAGTAAAGAAGGAAACAACACCAGCTGAACACTTTTTGGGCTAAATGTAGGTAAAAAACTCTAGGGTTAAGCGTGCTTGAGCTGGGAAAGCTCAAGGATAAGTGACCCCCTGGGAAGTTTGCCTAAGCCATTCAGGATAAGTTGTTTTGGTCCTTCCTATCGCTCGATGTAGGATATTACAGGTGGTATCAGAGCCGACCCCTGAGTCTCTGAGTGCGATGCTGGGGCAAACCTTAGCAAGGATGCTGAGTCCCTAGGGGGTGCATGTAGGCACCTTAGACGAATCTCACATCGGCCATGCAAAGAGGGGAGATCTGGGACCGCTTGTAAGGCCACATAACGAGGATGTCATGTGTTCTAGGTAGGGAGAATGTAATACTCCAAGAGCCTAGACAAGGGTAGTATATATCGAGGATAAGTAAGGAAAGAAACAACACTAGTTGGATACTTTTTGGGCTGAATGTAGGCAAAAAACTTCGAGGTTAAGCGTGCTTGAGCTGGGAAAGCTCAAGGATGGGTGACCCCCTAGGAAGTTCGCACTCCCATCAAGGTAAGTTGTTCTGGTCCTTCCTATTACTCAATGCAGGATGTTACACAGAGCCACTGATAATGGCAGGAAAGAGAAACACTCTTGGTACAATGATTTTAGAATTGCAACATCATTTCTCACATTTGATTTAAGACACTCGTAAGAGTTTAGCAAATCAAGTTCAAATGAGCAATGATCTAAGGCATGGGTGAGAGTCATCGCAGGCAAATGCTTCATCTCAAGATAAGACCCGTTGAGGCACTTCGATCCCAAAGAAAGTCGTCTTAGCTCAAGCTCAAGTCTAAATATGACAAAACCACTGGCATAATCTTCTCTGTGCTCGAAAGCCATTTTCAAAAGAATCCAGTGCCCTTGAGCACTCAACATCTAATCTATCTCTGTTTATACCCTTGACCACAACCCAAAATCTTATCGCAACCTTGGCATTTCTAACTTGTGAGCCATTAAACTATTCTCCAAGTGTTGCGCCATCAGTAAGGATCACACTTCTTAAAAACCCCTTTTACCGTGCCTTAGAGGCACACTGATATCTTTCCCTCGAGGGGGTTATTCTTCATTTTTAGATGCCTCAAGTTGCGTCTTCATATCTTTCTTCACCTACTTGGAGTAGTGGGTTGTGCCTTTGTATGGCTGTCGAGCCTTACCTCAGTAAATGATCTTGTTTTAGTGTCGGAGCGAAGATCCTTAGATTGTAGTTTTGTCCATCGAGGCAGGTGGATGCGAGAGTGGCATTAGTCCTCCCTTTGACTTAATAGTCAAAGTAAAAACTAGGGGCAATTGTTGTGCCATAGAATTCCTGCGCGTCCACCTAGGGGTACTTTGGTTAATGTTGTTACCAAAATATAACAATTAAAATTTGTGATGTGGGGTCCACTCGAGCTCGGTGTGAGGTGAAGTTAGGTTGCCGTAAGAGAAGTTGCCTCAAGGGAGTTCGTCGCTAAGATGCTCACCGCAAGGATTTCGCCACTAGCTTTTTCCCCACAAGGTTCTGCCACAAGGCTTTGCCACTAGTTCTTTTGCCACAAGGCTTCGCCATTAGCTCTTACCACAAGGTTTTGCCACAAGGCTTCCCCACTAGGTTCTGCCACTAGCTCTTTCGCCACAAGGGTTCGCCACTAGCTCTCGCCACAAAGTTTTGCCATAAGTCTTCGCCACTAGCTCTTGCCACAAGGTTTTTGCCTTCGTCACTAGGTCTCGCTGCAAGGCTTTTGCTTTCGCCGCTAGGTTCGCCGCAAGCTTTTGCCTTCGCCACGAGATCTTGCCGCAAGGATTCACCTTCACTACTAGGTTTGCCGCAAGGATTTGGCCCTGTTGATGCTCAGAAAATGGGTTAGAAGGGTCGCAAGAATCTTCCTCAGCGAAGACCCTTTGATGCCAAAGTCAGTCTCGAATTCCAATAACTATTCATGAAAATAGTAAAGATGCATTCAAAGTGTCTAAAATTTATCGAAATTGGAAGTCCTCATTTATGTCCTGTAGCTGGGTATTTATATGGCACGATTCTCAAGGGTGGTTGGTGTCAACACGTGTCGACTTTTGAATGGATCAAAACCAAAAGGAAGAGGTTGCCACAAAGCCGTCTCGAGAAGGCTCGCAGCCAAGGCTGCCGCGAGGCAGCTGGGCCTCACAGCTAGCGCTTACCACGAGGCAGCTGGGCCTTGCAGTAAGCTACTGCCTTGCGGCAAAGGCTGCCATGAGGCAGCTCGGCCTTGCGGCCAACGTTTGCCACGAGGCAGCCCAATGGCTGGCCCTCGCGGCTAGCCTTTGCAGCTATCATCTAGCTGTCTTGCGGCTCGCGGCTTCATGGCGAGCCAAAAAAATTCTTTCATTTTTCATTTTCCTTTGATTTTTCCATGGCACAACAGTTAATAAGCCCAAGGCGGGAGAATCTCAAAAATGGTCTTGAGCTAGGACACGTTTCCCAGGAAACCGTGGTCAAATAAATAAAGAACCAAGCTAATGGAAAAAGGGTAAATAGGCTAAACTTGGAGGGCAAAATGGTCAAAGGCATAAGGGCATATAAAGAGAAAGAAGACAAAGGCAAAGTGGGCTACTTCTAGAAGGAAAAAGGCTCTCTCTTTCTCTCTCTCTCTCTCTCTCTCTCTCTCTCTCTCTCTCTTTCTTCTTTCTCGATAAGAAAATGGTCCTCTTGGAGAGAGCTGAAAGTCTCTGGGAGAGGTCAGCAAGTCTCTCGGAGGGGGCAGCAAGTCTCTTAGAGAGAGCTGAAAGTCTTTTGGAGAGGTCAGCAAGTCTCTCAGAGAGAGTTGGAAGTCTCTCGGAAAGGCCAAAAAATCTCTTGGAGAGGTTAGCAAGTCTTTTGGAGAGAGATGGAAGTCTCTTGGAGAGGTTAGCAAGTCTTTTGGAGAGAGTTGAAAATCTCTCGGAGAGAGAAGCAAGTCTCTCGGAAAGAACTGGAAGTCTCTCGGAGAGGACTGGAAGCAAGTCTCTCGGAGAAGGGCATCAATGTCTAGAGTTATCCTTTGTCAACCCGGGGCTTTGCCCAGTAAGCCACTTAGAGGCCAAGAACCTGTTTCAGTAGTTCGCTTCCATCTTTTCCCAGATGGCCCCCTAGGTTAATCGACCCTCCGAGGGGGGATTCCTCTCAGGCCCGTTCGATTGCTACTAATGTGCAGGTCTATCCCCAACACCCTATAACAATTCTGAGGTTGATCCTCTCTCGTCGGGAAGGTACGACTGTTCTATATTCAATGATAGCATGCTTTACTTGTTTATCGTACTATTCTCCTACTCATACTGACTTAAGCATTGGAGGGCATATGCGGGTGAGGAATCCCCGCATGCCTTCTCTCCTGTTCTTGTGAGCGCAGTTACGCCTTAAGTGCCTGGGAGACCACTCTTTGATAGAGAAACCTACTACCGAAAGTGCCCTCATAGGTCCACCTATGACCCCGACTAGGATATTGCGGACTGAAGCTATCCAATGCCCATCTCCATCAGTAAACTCTTGCCAGCTATCCACCTCGCTCTGCCTCGACTCCAGTATTCTCTCACTACAAATTCTATTGTCATAGTTTCTGGGCTACAACAATTAGTTTAGTTTTTGGCTTTTGGTTTGAGAAGTAAGTGATCTCAAATGAATACAAAAAGCTTTTAATATGTTTCAAAATCAAACGGTGATGTACCGGGGTGATGGATGGTTGACGTTAAGCAAAGTTCAGTGAGTAAATAGTTACATTTTTAAAATTCAATGAATGTATGTTAAATTTACGTTTGCTACGTCGGATTCCGTTAGCATTTTCTATTTGTAATATCTGACGGAGTTATAACGAATGATGGATAGTTGATGTTGAGTAAATTTTAGTAAGTGGTTACAATTTAAAGTTCAATGAGTAAATAATTACAACTTTAAAGTTCTATAAGTGTTTATTAATTTTACCCTTTTTTTTTACGATGTAAAGTTGTGGATGGTGAAAGTGTGGCGAGAAGCATAAAAAAAAAAAAATGATGTGAACACACTTTTTTATTTTTAAAATTTGATTTTTTTTAAAATCTTTATGTTATACCTATTTCTTGCACCACTTCTTATAGGCTAGATTCAGTCCAGTAGGCTGACCCAATCGCCTAAAACGCAGAAGGCCCAAGGGAGCTCGTCAGAGCAAACTCATACATTGCTTAAATCTGATCTCAAATCACGGAACTAAACGAGCTCCTAGCAAGGCATCCAGCAAGCTCTCAGCGATATACCCAACGGGCTTCCAACAATGCTTCTAGCTTGCTGGTCTAATCCTTGAACTCGCATAGACAACAACGTTGTTGAACAACTAGAGGCAGGGACCCACTCACTTTATCTGAGGCAAGCCAGATCCCTCGTAATGAGGATCTCACTCCCGATTTTATGCAGATGATAAGGACTACTTGTCTCACATTATATCATCTTTATATTTTTATATCTTATGCAATTCTAAACGCCCCTCATTATAAATAGGGGTCAAAAATATCATTAAGGGAGAGAGACAACAAGAATAATCACATACTGTCATTCTACTAGAAAACTCAGAGAATAGTCGTGGAATAAGCATCTTTCTGGCTGAACCACGTAAAATTTTTTTGTGTTCATTTTATTTTATTCTTCCTCCTTGCATTTGAGTTTATTGATTCACTGTAAGCTTACGAATCACGGTCGAGTAAATCTAAACGTCGACACTTTATATAAATGAAAGTAATTAAATGTTAATAAAAATAAAAAGGAAAAGCTCTATCGACCCTTACCAAACTAAAGATTTTGTTTTTGTCAAATCTAACGTTATTTTGTAGGCAAAGTGAATCAGATGTAAGATGAGTACCGTAAAATAAAATTCTGATTTTAAATTTCATCAATTTACAATGAAGGTGCATTATATTTTTATAGTAATGGTTGCGTTACTTTATTATTTTTGTAACAGAAAAGAACATTTTTTATTGTGATAAATACCACATTATAAGACCTATTGTATGTACATAGAGAGAAATATCATCATCTAACTACAAAAATGAGGTTTAATAAGATTATTTTTGACTTATTTAATGTACTTTAAGTTTTTTTTTTATATTTTTTCCAACTTATATTTGCAATGGAAAATAACACTCACCAATTTGGTTTTGCTCCATGAGGCCTGCAATTCATAACAAAATAAAAATAAATAAATAAGCCAACCATAACGTTATGTTTTAGCTAGGTATATATAGAAGATATGCTTAAAGAAATGTGTACAAAACATGTACTCGTAAAAAAATTTCTCTACTTGCTCCCTTTTAGGGTTGACTCTGTCATGCATATGTTGAAATAAATGAAAGAATCAAGTTAAAAAAAAAAGCTGGTCAATGGTTTGCATTGTATAAAACGGCTATTATAATTAATATTTATACATAATAATATGAATAGAATTAGAAATCTATTAATGTAATAATATCTATTTTATTGATATTTATTTTTAATTATATATTAATATAACAAACAATTATAATTTTTTAATAAATAATATATTCTCACAGGAATTTATTTTTAAGACAAAAGTTAATAATTATAAAATATTACTATTTTCTATCACTTTTTTTATATAAAAACTTTAGTTAAATGTTATTTTCCTTTAGTGCCATAAATGACTTAGACTCGATGTATTTTTATATAGTATGAATAATCTATTAATAATATATATTAGAAACAAACAATAAAAATATGATTTGAGAAACGTATTTGTGAAGACGTCTTGACAAGTATTTTGTCAGGACATCTAGTAAAATTATTTAATTGCGTATCTGTTTTGTGTGTTTTATATGTTTACGTATATGTATATATATACATATATATATATATGTAACGGAGGTATTTAAATAATTTCCCTACATGCCCAGACAAAAAATATACGCCTGAAAACACCATCCCCATATGATTTACTGATATTTTAATGAAAATTATAAAAATATCAATTTTCTGAAAATTAATATTGCAATAATATACTAACGAAATTTCAAGCAATAAAATATGATCAGAAAAAGAAGTCTTACGCACAATGGAAGTAGGATCCTTCTGTGGGGCAATGCCATCTCCATCCCTTGTACTCAAGGTCAAATCCATTAGCCATGACGTCCAAGAGCGAAAGGTTCCAGACATCGTAGAAAGCCTCAGCCGCAGCGGGAACCACCGCCTCCACCGTGCACATCTCCGCTAGATCCGACATAGCGTAATCTCCCAGCATATACGAATGATTTCGTCTTAAAGGAGCGTAATTAATGTTGAAACAATTAGAATTAGACCCAGCAGCAAGATCTATGCTGTAATTCATCGCATTTCGGTCTGTACCCTTTATCGGCCTCTCACAGTTCACCAACAGTACTATATCCGAAGATAGGAAGCCATATTCAGAAGATCCATCTGAAAGCAGGTTAGCCAGCGTCAAAGAATGACGAAGAAGAAGAGAGGAGCAATTGCGCTGGTCGATGGCCACGTCCACTACCCGAATGATGTTGTGGTCGTAGTTGATGTCTAGGACGTAGTACTTCCCGGCTAATAAGTACAATATTGTGCGATTGTTCTCGCAAGCCAATTCGAATCGGTTTAGAGCGCAGTCTTTAGGGTCGTCTTTGAGGCGAAAGGGGTAGCTAATATTGGCGGGAAGGCTTCCACAGGAAGAATGGCATTTGGATGATGATGACGAGGACTTAGCATCGCTATATCCGTAACCGGACCAATATAGGAGGAGAAGGAAAAGAAGGGTTGGATGCCCTGTTGGATGCCCTCCAGCGGACATTTTCACACATAGAGATAGAGATTTTCACAGAGAGAGAGAGGGAGGGAGGGAGGGAGAGAGAGGACTAAGAGCTTCCAAAAAAATCTTTCATTGGGAACTTAGAATGGTTTTAGGTTTTTATCATATTAATAGAAATATATAAATAATAAAACTTAAATATTTGAATAGTATTGTCGTTGTACATGTTTTGTCCAAAATCAGTGGACAAAATCACTCGTGACTTTTCTTGACAATTGAATGGTGGAATTATGTTTGGATTGTCATTTCACCTTTTTTTTTTTTTTTTGTCTTTCTTCCTCAAATAAATGCTCCTTTTTAAAATTCAAAGTCCTGAGCACAAGGAAAGCTAGATCGATGGTTGGTCCAGCTTTCAAATTTGTCGTTATTGTCATGAGTAGAAGCAAGTCCATATCGATCATCACCTCCAACTTCTAGATCGATCGTCGTAGCCGTCACCATCGTCATTCTTGTAACACTCCACTTTCTCGGATATGTTATATCTTAAAAGTCTTAGAATTTATTTTATCAATATATAACTCAACATAATATAACTCCCAAAATTTTCACATAACTATCTAGTATGGAAAAGCGTTATATATCAAATAAGCTAGACTAGGCATTCATAAATAACGGAAGCAAAGATCGAACCTAACATCTTAACATTGATCATAAATTAATTCTTACACCATGAACTTTCAAACGTTCAGAGTTCAAGTAGCAGAAATTTAAATACATCACTTTCTTAATCAAATACATTTTGCACTTAACAAGTGCCGTCACATGTATTTTCCGTGTCTACATCTGTCACAATAATATCTGGAACGTTTGAATATTCTAGGGGCAAAGCCCAAGTTAGATGATGAATCATCTAAGTAAGGGAGCAATAAACATATCTCGTGCATAGATGCAATTATGCAAAATGTCTTATTCTTTATCTTAATTTGAGTCAACCGCACCCCACTGTTGTTCTCCATTTTTTACAGTCTCCTTACCAGGTTGAGGTGTATGGGTGCACCCTTGATAAAGCAACGGTGCCAATCCATAATCCTAAACCCTTCTGCGATGCATGATCAGTAATATCATCGTGAACATATGCACATTTCATCATAACATGTAAATGCAATCTACATAACATATTCACATCAATACATAACAACATGTTAAAACCATTTACATTAAATTCGAGTTTGGAAATTAAAATCAGTTGAGAAGTACCCTTTACCTTTTACAAAGTTTAGAATATCTCAAAAAATGTGCACCTGCCTCGATTTTTGTGCCAAACTTTGAAATTTACACCAACTACTTCACCTCAAGTCACAAAGCACCTTATTCAAGATATTTATTTAAATAATTAATAAAACCTATTTTTCATAATTTTCTTACCTTTTTCTTTATTTTTCTCCAATTATTTTCTCTATAAATTCCAAAATAAATAGCTACATCAATTTTTTTCTAAATCTTTTTGCACCAAAGATCCTAAAATAATTTTCTAGGCATTTAAAAAAAAATCAAAAAAACCTGACTAGCCACGCACCCGCACCGCTAGGGTGAGTTCACGGGCTAATTGTCTTCTCCAGCACCGGCGATCATCAGCGATGAAATCGACCACACGGCCTTGAAGCTCTCTTCCAATCAATCACTATGGTATGCCTCGATGCTCGAAATGAGGTCCGGAGGTGCTTTAACCAGCTATTTATAGGCTCGACCCCGCTGCCCACCCCGATTTTCCAATCAAGCCTCGAAACCTCCTCAAATGGCCACCAAAACGCCTCTAATTTTCCAGAATGGATCCTCAACTCATGGGAAACAAAAGCCCCTTAATTTTATCCCTCAATTCGTTCAAAAATAGGGTCGATTTGAAGCTTGAAACTTGCAAAACCTTCGGCCACTACATCTTCTATTTATACTCAAATTCGACGCATAAAACGACTGATTTCACACAACCCAAAGCCACTAGTGTCTTCTTATGCCCTAGATCTATCCAAAACGCATCGAAAGTTGCCCCAAAAGCTGATTTACAATGGAAAAATTTTTGGCCATTTTCGATCGAATTTTGTCCATTTTAATCATCTTTGTCGGCCATAGATCGCTCTAAGCCAAGCTCCGGGGTCCCTTAGACCTTTACATCACTTTTCCCGTAGCTGAAAGTGGCGTTGGAGTGGATGGCCAAAAGCTTGGTCAGTCATGGCTGCCACGCTTTTTCCAGAAATTGCACTTTCACCCCTCAAAACTTTGAAATGCATTTTGTCCCTTTCCATAGAGCCCCTGAGTTTTACAAAACTTCTATTAAAACCATCATGATCTAAACTTCTCATTTGATCCCCTGGAGTTTCGAAAAAATGTAATTTCGACATCCCTCATAAATTTTTAAAAATTACACTTAGGCCCGAATCTTTATTTTTCGCTGTAAACCCTTTTGTTTCTTCCTGAAACCACTAAAGGGTTGTTCCTTATGTAGTATCTGACTTCTATGAAGGTTCCATTGTCTTTTCAGAAGCCTCTTATGACAATTCAGTTTTCTAAGTCGGTTCGAAGCTGTATCGAAAACAGTTCTTCATTCGATTCCTCTGGACACTAAAAATCTTGCCTTTTTATGCTCGCTATGGATATCTCATTATTTTAAGTCATGTGTATCCTGGGGTGTTTCCTCCTATCGATCCGGTTATTCAGTACACCTAAACTGTCTCCTAGATTCCTTTGTTGCCACCAAATATGCAACATTTCATGAAATAATGATATAATTATTCATTTTTTTGATTCAGGGCATTACATTCTCCCATTTTTACAAAAATTTCATCTTCAAAATTTTTTCATTCTACCTACTGATTCTTCAAACAAAAATAGAAAATTACTTCTCATTTTTGCTTCTCATTCCCATGTTAGCTCTTTGCTTATTGGATTCCTCTATATCACTTGTACCAGGGGTATGGACTTATTCCTCAGGATTTGATCTTTTCGATCTAAAATTTTAACTGGTCTCTCGAGATAAGAAAGATTTTCTTGTACTTCGGCTGCTTCTGATGGCATTACTTGAGATGGATTTGGCTCATGTTTTTGGAGCTATGATACGTGGAACACATCGTGCAGATTGGATAAGGTCATGGGCAAAGCGAGTTGATAAGCCACTGGCCCGATTCTTTCTACGATGTCGTATGATCCAATATATTTGGGACTTAACTTACCCTTCTTATGGCTCTGAGTTGTCATCCTTAGAAGAGATAACTTTAGGTACACTTTGTCGCCTGATCCCCCTAAAATATGCCGCAAGTGTACAGGTTGAACAAGTAATATAATAGTAAGTAAGAATATCGTTCCCACGAGGAAAGATTTCAAATACTAAATTTTTAAACTTTCTTTATTATTTAGACAATAAAAATTTCAGATTTAATAAAAAACAAAAAAAAATAATAAATTAATTAATTAGATTAATAAAATAAAATTAATTTGGAAGACAACTTGAATCAAGGAAATAAGTGGATTTTAATAACTAAGACACATGTATGAACCTAGCTATGCAATGCAAATCATAGATTTTTATGCAAATGAATTGGTCAATTGAGTATGTGACGACGAAATCTCCTAACGCATTCGTCACTCTATTTCTAGGTTATAATGAGTCTATTCTCATTTAATAACTTTCTATATTTCTATGAAAGTTTAACCAAATGAAAACACATTACAATTTGTGAAATTCCTAGTGTATTGCTAAAAGTCGCACAAAGAAATCAAATTCTATTTCTAATCAGTTTTACTTTATGGTGTATGATACCTACGATGCAATCCCCAAACTATCTCTTTTCGGTCTCAAAATTAGGCATCAAATCATGTAAATAGTGCTCAATTATTCACAAGCATTAAATCCAATACCACATAACTCAACATAATTCAATTTATTCAATCACATAAAATTATAAAAAAAAATGCATCATCATAGTTTCGGCCAATACATGACCTTAGTTTAACAAATTAGTTCATGACAGAATTAATTAAAACTCAAAATAATAATAGATGCATAAGAGAATTAATTAATAAGAAAGAATAAATTCCTTTATTCATATCTATTCAGATCTGAATTAGACGAATCTGCTCTATCTTCTCTCTTCCGCGTTCGCTTACTGCTTCGGAGGAGCCATCTGCGTGCGCTTCCTTCATTGCCAAAATCCTCTCGCTGCGCGCTCCCTTCAAGTTCCGTCGCTGCCTTCCTGAGTCTCTGCCTTCCTGCCAAATCAATTCCTTTTAAATGGTCGTTCGCCTCACGCATAGCCCTAGCACATTCACGCCCACACACTTAAATTAATAAAATAATATATAATCTATATACATAATGTAATATATAATATATAATATAAAATATAGTATTTAATATACTATTATTTATATTAACTTTAATAATATTAATTATTTATAATTTTTATTTTTTATTTATATTATAATATTAATTTGTAATATTAACTTTATAATATCCTTTTTTTATTTTTTATTTATATTTATTTTTTTTCAACCCAAACACAAAGTAGCCTGTAAAATAACAAAAAAATACTAAAAATTAAATATATATATAAAAGAAACTCAAAATACTAGATAATTATAGATAAAACACATATAAAATACTTAAAACACTACTCAATTATGACCAATAAATGTGTAAATAAATTCCCACTTCATCCCCGACTTGAAATTCTAAGTCTCTTCGCCTGACATCCGCATAAGACTTTTGACAACTTTGAGCCTTTTTTATTCTATCTTGTATGGTTTTTATTTTTTCAGTAGTCATCTGAAGTGTCTCGGGACCTAATACTTGTCGTTCTCCAACTTCAATACAACATACTGGGGATCTACACCTGCGTCCATATAACACTTCATAGGGAGCCATACTAATACTACTGCGATGGCTATTATTATAGGCGAACTCCACTAACGACATGTCTTCCTCCCGACTTTTTGAAAAATCTAAAGCACATGCTCTCAACATATCTTCTAAGGTCTAAATGATTCTTTCTTATTAACCATCAGTTTGGGGATGATAGGCCGTACTTAGCCTAAGTTGAGTGCCTAAGCACTTTTGTAGACTACCCCAAAACCTTGCGGTGAATCTTGGATCACGGTTCGAGACAATGCTTATTGGCACACCATGAAGTCTAACAATTTCATTGACGTATTGTTAGGCCAGTTTATTTATAGGTTGACTTACCTTCATGGCCAAAATATGAGCAGACTTGGTTAGTTTGTCTACAATCACCCATATGGCGTCATTTCCCTTAGGGCTTCTCGGTAGACTTGTCACAAAATCCATGGTGATGTGCTCCCATTTCCATTATGGAATTTTCAATGGTTGTAAACTTTCACCTGGTCTTTGATGCTCAATTTTTACCCTCTGACATATATCACATTGCCTAACGTATCTTGCAATGTTCTTCTTCATTCCAGGCCACCAATACACAGTTTTTAAGTCTCTATACATCTTAGTACTTCCTGGGTGGATCGAATACCTAGATCGATGGGCTTCTTTCAAAATTACTTCTCTTAGTTTCTTCATTCGTGGAACATATATTCTTCCCTGAAATTAGAGTATGCCGCCTCTAAATTCAAATTTTGAGGTCTTTACTTGACCTTGCTCATCAACCCATAATTTTATTTTATGATCTTCAGGGAGAGCTTGTCGTATCTGCTCTATCATTTCTGATTGGACAGTGAGACTAGCTACATAGACTGAATTTCCTTTTGGAGCAACCCCCACTATCATCAGACTAAAAGCTTTAACTAACTCCTATTTGGACACCATCGTTCCAGCCATACACACATGTTCCTTTCTACTTAGGGCATCAACCATTACGTTGACTTTACCGGGATGATACTGAATGACACAATCATAATCCTTTAAGAATTCTATCCATCGACACTGTCTCATGTTAAGATCTTTCTGGGAGAATATTTCAAACTTCTCGCCGTATAAGTAATGTCTCCAAATTTTCAAGGCGAACACTACAACAGCTAATTCTAAGTCATGGGTCGGGTGATTTTGTTCATGTCTTTTCAGTTGCCGAGATCCATAGGCGATTACTTTCTCGTACTACATTAGCACGATCCCAATCCATTCTTTGCAGTGTCAGTGTACACCTTATAACCTCCAGATCGATTTGACATGGCTAAAATCGAAGCGGTTGTGAGTCTTTCTTTAAGTGCCTAAAAACTCCTTTCACATTGCTCGTTCCATTCAAACTTCATGCTTTTTTGAGTTAGCTTTGTAAGGGGTGAAGCTATCTTTGAGAACCCCTCTATAAACTTTCTATAATACCTGGCCAACCCAAGGAAACTTTTGATTTTGGTAACGGTACTAGGCTAGTTCCATTCCCTTACTGCCGATACCTTTGTTGGGTCAACGAATATTCCTTCAATTGATATGACATGCCCTAAGAAAGCCACTTGACTTAGCCAAAATTCTCACTTGGTAAACTTGGCATACAACTTATGTTCTCTCAACGTTTGTAGTATAATTCTCAGGTGGTTTTCTTGTTCTTCCTCGGAAGGTGAGTAAACCAAAATGTCGTCGGTGAACACTATTACAAATTTGTCCAAGTGTGGCTTTAAAACTCGGTTCATCATATCCATGAATGTCGCTGGGGCGTTGGTCAATCCAAATGGTGTGACTAGGAATTCGTAATGACCATATCGAGGTCGAAATGCTATCTTGGATATGTTGCCAGCTTTGATCCTCAATTAATAGTACTTCGATCTCGAGTCTATCTTTGAAAAAACCTTCGCACCTTGCAATTGGTCAAATAATTTCTCAATTCTTGGAAATGTGTACTTATTCTTAATGATCACCTTATTAAACTACCGATAATCTACACAAATCCTCAAACTTCAATATTTCTTCTCGACAAAAAGGATCGGCGCTCCCCAAGGTGACATACTTGATCTAATGAATCTCTTATCCAACAATTCTTGAAGCTGGACCTTCAATTCCCTTAATTCTACGGAAGCTATCCTATAGGGTGGTATGGAGATGGGGTTAGCCCCTGGCATAATTTTTATTGAAAACTCACCGTCTCGTTATGGGGCTAATCCTAGTAATTCTTCAAGGAACACACCTCCAAAATCTTTGACAATTAACACATTTCTTAGTTCTATAGAGACTTCTATATTTTCTTGAATGTGTGCCAGATACCCGAAAACTCCTTTCTGTAACATTTTATCTGCCTTTAGGGCTAAGACCCATTTCTGATCGTTTATTCCACATCATCCCCGAAATTTAATAATCGAGTTTCCATTCTTGAGACTAATTACCTTGGCCTTACAATCCAAGATGGCATCGTACTTGGTTAGGAAATTCATTCCTATAATTATATTGAAGTCTCGAAATTCAAGAAGGATTAAATCCACCAAGAACTCAATTTCTCCTATTTGAATTTTCTTATTTTTATATCCAAACGAGGTTTCTAAAGACTTCCCCATAAGGGTTGCTACTATCATACAACAATTCAGATTTTTTGGTTCTTCCCCTAATGCTTCGGATAATGCATATGAAATAAAGGAATGACTTGCTCCTAAGTCTATCAAAACATGCATAGGAAAACCAGAGGTAAATATGGTACCTTGAATGATGGCCGCGTCCTCAGCTTTGTCCTGTCGGGTAAAGTTGAACACCCTTTCTTGCTGGATTCTTTAGTTTCCTGCTGGTCCTTGCAGTTGCCTTATCTACTTTGGCTTCGAGCAATTACTTAGCGAATGTCCACCTGATCGCAGTTGTAGCAGATGGGTCCATTCTTCGGGCAATTGTGGTTGAGATGACCTACTTCTCCATAATTGTAGCAAACGTTCATCCCTTGCCTGTAGGGCCTTCCAGTGTGAAGTTTGTCGCATTTCATGCAGGTCTTACTTGGCTTGAATTGAACTTTCTTGGGGTCCAACTTCTTTCCGAAACTTGACTTAGGATTGGAGGCTTACTGATTGGCTCTTTGAATAGAGTCGATTCGATCCCAATTAGCCTCGACAACCATTGTTTGTCGTACCACCTCAGCATAGGATTCCGTACTTATATTATTGAGAGCCTTCTAAACCCTTAGCTTTACCCCTCCCAAAAACTTATGAGCCTTGATTCTCTAGTCCGACTCATATATTGGCATGTATTTGATTAGTCGAGTGAATGCGTCTTCATATTAAGACACGTTTATGTCTCCTGCTTGCTTCAGATCCATGAACTCCCTTTCCTTAGCCATCCTCAGGCTAAGCGGAAAGTATTTATCATTGAATAGCTCCTTGAATCGCTCCCAACCGACGTAGGGGTGTACCCGTTGGTGCTGGGGTGGTCATAGCCCTCTTCACTCCCTTCCACCATCGTTCGGCTTCACCTTGTAGCATAAAAGTCGCACAATTCACCTTCTCGTCTTCTCCACAGTGGAGGTGATTGAGCAATTTCTCAGTCTACTCGATCAAGAACTCTTCCTCACTGGGATCAACTCCCGATTTTCCTTGAAAAACGGGTAAATTTTATAGACGATATAGGTCCAACATGCAAGATATACGTCCGCCTTGGGTCTGCATCCCCTACATGACCCCTGCCATACTTCCCATGATTCTTTTGATCTGGTCCAAACGGTTTCCATTCATTCTCTCTTCCTCCTGACTTGAGCTACCCTTAAGTATGCCATCAGTACGTCATTCAGTACTCCTTTGGTAATTTGATGTCAAAGGTTGTATTGCTCGTTGAGTGTTTACCATTTGAAAAGAAAAACAATATCTCATTCCATGAAAATTTCTTTTCAAAGAAAAGTTTCAATTCCTTCATGTTCCTAAGCCCGACATTCGACATTACTTAAGGTAACAAGACAACAAACACATAACTAACACAATATTAAATAAAAATCATCCGAGGCTTCTTTTATGAACTGACTAATTTCCAGATCCAAGCATCGTCATCCATTGGCTCATTTTCAGACTCGACTTCTGGTCCATCCAGATCATCGAGTACGGTCGCCCCTTCCTCCTCCTCATCAGAGTTGTAGTCGTCGATGCCCATCTCGTTGGCCAGGGCTGCCTCGTCAGCGTCTCATTCCCTATTTGAGTCTTCATCTTCTATTATAGCCTTCTCGTAAATGAGGGCGGCATCATCACGGAGTTGCTGATAGAAGAGATAACACATGATTACCTTCGTGGTGGATCCCTTCAGCTAAAGCTCTCCAATCACCTTCCAAGTGATTGATTAGGAATTCCCTTTGAGTATGTATCAGGCTTGGTCGTGCATAGCTATTGAGCGGTATGTCCCTTAAGATATCCTCGAGGACATTTAGGCGGCTGAAGATGTCTTCTACCATCGGTTCACTATCGACCCAACGACTGATCCAGTGAGTCACCCAAAACTGCTCGAGGTAATCTCCTGCCATTCTGACATTTCAACAGTTATTCAGATTTCTATATTCTTCTAACCCTCGAGTTTTTAAGTACCTAATGACCTTTCCTAAGTTTTCATATAAGTTCACTCGAATACCAACTGTAACACCCCACTTTCTCGGGCATGTTATAACTTGAGAATCTTGGAAATTATTTTTTTTTTATAAATATATAACTCAACATAATATAACTCTCAAAATTTTCACCTAACTATCTAGTATGGAAAAGCGTTATACATCAAATAAGCTAGACTAGGCATTCATAAATAGCGGAAGCAAAGATCGAACCTAACATCTTAACATTGATCATAAATTAATTCTTACACCATGGACTTTCAAACGTTCAGAGTTCAGGTAGCAAAAATGTAAATATATCACTTTCATAATCAAATACATTTTGCACTTAACAAGTGCCGTCACATGTATCTTCCGTATCTGCATCTGCCACAACAATATCTGGAACATTTAAATATTCCAAGGGCAAAACCCGAGTTAGATGATGAATCATCTAAGTAAGGGAGCAATAAACATATCTCGTGCATGGATACAATTATGCAAAATGTCTTATTCCTTCTCTTAATTTGAGTCGACCGCACTCTACAGCTTCTCTCCATTTTTTACAGCCTCTTTACCAGACCGAGGTGTATGGGTGCACCCATGGTAGAGCAGCAGTGACAGTTCATAATCTCAAACCCTTATGCTATGCATGATCAGTAATATCATCGTAAACATATGCACATTTTATCATAACATGTAAATGCAATCCACATGACATATTCACATCAATATATGACAACATGTTAAAACCATTTACATTAAATTCGAGTTTGGAAATTAAAATCAGTTGAAAAGCACCCCTTACCTTTTACAAAGTTCAAAATATCTCAAAAAACGTGCACCTACCTCGGTTTTCATGCTAAATTTCAAAATTCACACCAACTACTTCACCTCAAGTCACAAAGCACCCTATTCAAGATATTTATTTAAATAATTAATAAAACCTATTTTTCATAATTTTCTTATCTTTTTCTTTATTTTTCTCCAATTATTTTCTCTAGAAATTCCAAAATAAATAGCTATATCAATTTTTTCTAAATATTTTTGCACCAAAAATCCTAAAATAATTTTATAGGAATTTAAAAAAAAATCGAAAAAGCATGACTGGACACGCGTTCGCATGTGCTAGGGTGAGTGGTGACGTGTGAAGGCTAGCACGTGAGCTTCACACGCCAGTCGTCTTCTTCGGCATCGGCGATGAAATCGACCACATGGCCTTGAAGCTATCTTCCAATCGATCAGGATGGTATGCCCTAATACTCGAAAAGAGGTCCAAAGGTGCTTCAACCGGCTGTTTACAGGCTCGGCCCCGTAGCCCGCCTCGATTTTCCAATCAAGCCTCAAAACCTCCTCAAACGGCCACCAAAACGCCTCTAATTTTTCAGAATGGATCATCAACTCATGGGCAACAAAAACACCTTAATTTTATCCCCCAATTCATTCAAAAACGAGGTCGATTTGAAGCTTGAAACTTGCAAAACCTTCGACCACTACATCCTCTATTTATACTCAAATTCGACCCACAAAACGACTGATTTCGCACAACCCAAAGCCACTAGTGTCTTCTTATGCCCTAGATTTGTCCAAAATGCATTGAAATTTTCCCCCAAAGTCGATTTACAATAGAGAAAATTTTGGCCATTTTCGGTCGAATTTTTTCTATTTTAATCATCTTTGTCGGCCATAGATCGCTCTAGGCTAAGCTCTGGGGTCCTTAGACCTTTACCTCGCATTTCCCATGGCAGAAAGTGGCGTTGGAGTGGATGGCCGAAAGTTTGGTTGGCCATGGCTGCCAAGCTTTTTTCAGAAATTGCACTTTCACCCCCTCAAAACTTTGAAATGCATTTTAGCCCATTCCATAAGGCCTCTGAGATTTACAAAACTTCTATTAAAACCCTCATGATCTAAACTTCTCATTTGAGCCCCCGGAGTTTCGGAAAAATGTAATTTTGACCCCCCTCGAAAATTTTCAAAAATTATACTTAGGCTCGAATCTTTATTTTTGACCGTAAACTCTTTTGTTTCTTTCTGAAACCATTGAAGGGTTGTTCCTCATGAAGTATCTAACTTTTATGAAGGTTCCGTTGTCTTTTCGGAGACCTCTTACGACAATTCGATTTTCTTAGCGAGTTCAAACCTGTACCGAAAAATAATTATTGATTCGGTTCCTCTCGACACTAAAAATCTTGTCTTTTTATACTCGCTATGGATGTCTCATTCTTTTAAGTCATGTGTATTCTGAGGTGTTTCCTCCTATCGATTCGGCTATTCAGTACACCTAAATTGTTTTCTAGATTCCCTTATTGCCACCAAATATGCAATATTTTATGAAATAAATATATAATTATTTTGTATATTTAATTATTAATTTTGTTTATGCATGTATCTGATTATTTTATGTGTTTAGTTATTAATTTGTGTATTTAATTATTAATTTTGTGTATATGTAAAAATTATAAATAAGGTAAAACAAATAAAATTAAAATTTATTAATAAATAAAAAAAATAAAAGGTAGAATAGATAGTGATTGAAACAGTCACAGTTTTTCAGATAAAATAAAAAAAAAATAAATTATTTATAATATAATTGAAAACTAATTTAACTTTCCGTCGGAGTCGGCCAACATCGATTAGAATAGTACTGATGCTCTATCTCCTCAGTCTATCATTTTTTTTTTCCTGTTTTGATTCCATAATCCTCCTAAGACCTAAAAATGACCAAAGGCTCATGCATTAAGTAGCCCTTTTGTTTGCGAATTTTCTTTACAATTCTTATTATTTTTTACATTTATTATTTTTTATTTTGTGCTTAAATGGGAAAGAGTGGGGAGAATACGAAAGCAAAAAAAATGTTTATGATAAATTAGTATTAGTTTATTTTCAATTAATATTTTTAAGTAAAAAATTTCTTGATTTTGAACATGTTTTCTTGTCCTAAAATTAGTTTCATATTTGATACAAATGGATCCGTCTTTCATTTTTTTTTAGTTTTTTGTAAAAACAATCTACAAAAATAAAAATAAAAAATAGAGACAAAAAGTAAAAAACGTTTTTTTACAAGTAAATAGCCTCTTATCTTCTTAGGCCTGACTCCACGCATAGGGCCACCTAAAAAACGAAGGGCTCAAAATTATTAATTATTTAAAATTTATTTATTTTTTATTTTTTATGATACAAAATCATTAATTCTTTTTCATGATGATTTATGTTTAAATTCATATTCTATTTATTTTGTTGTTCCATTTGGACGAGAAGAATCCTAAGTTTTCAAATTTATAAATCATTTTTCAATGTTAAGTAATAAATAATAAAATATCATTTAGACGAGAAGACCCTCCAATGTCCCGAGCCTACTGATCATTTTTCAATGTTAGATAATGAGTAGTGATAAGTCATTTAGATAAGGAGATTCTCGGTTCCTTAAGTTTACAGATTATTTTTCAATATTAGACAATAAATAGTGATGCATAAACTAGTAACGCAACAAAAATAAAAAAAAAATAAAAAAGAAGCAAGAAATGATGTTATTTCAAGAGAATAATTTGATAAAATGATTATTTGGACGACAACAATTTTATCTGGAAAATTCTCATTGATCTAGGTATTAAAAAAAATGATAATTTTTTAATTAATAGGACTTGATTGTAGATTCTTCACATTTTTTACTTATTCAATTTTTATATTTTTAATTTTTTTTCTTTTTTATATTGTCAATTGAAATGGATTTGATTTCTAAACTTGAATATAAAATTTTAATTAGTGATTTTGTATCTTAAAAAGTAAGTAAAATAAATTTTAATATTTATTTACATTATTAAAAGATCTCCAAAATTAACCTGATTTAAAATCACAAATATTCTTAAGGCGGCCCTTTATCTTCTCTTTCTCTCTCTAGTAAGCTTAGAAAGTTTATAAGTTCAATTTGTATTGAGAAAGTTTTTGAATTTCTCAAAATCCAAATTTAATCACTATGTTTTGCTTGAATTTAGAGAAATTGAAGTTTTTGAGTTCCAATTGTAACCTAGAAACTTCAAACTATTCTAAATTGAATTAGAATGAGACGGTGGTGGTGGTGGTGGTGGACCAAGCATGACCAGTTTAATTTTTTTTTTTTGTAATTAAATTAAAAGAGGGGAAGAGGTCATTTTGAGATTTCAAAAAGAATAAAAATTATTTTTTAACAACATGGTAATTCTAGGTCAAAAAATTTAAAGAAATATATGTTAATTTAAAAATATCAAAGTAATCAATTCAATTTAAAAGATTTGATAAGATGGATGATGAGGTTTACCTAATCTTAATGAAAGTAAAAAAATCACCTTCAGGTCAAAGTGGTCCATGAAGTACTGACAAGAACTTGAAATGGAAGGGTACAAAAGCCTGTGGAAGTATTGGCAGACTTATTCGTGGACTTTGAATTTTCAAAAGGAGCATTTATTTGAGTAATAAAGAATAAAAAAGAAAATGAAATGACAATCCAAGCATGATTCCACCATTCAATTGCCAAGAAAAGTCATGAATGAGAAAGAGAGGCAGATATCACACGGCAAACATAGATCATGATCGTGATCATTTTATATTATTTTATTTTTGTTAAGTTAATATATATTAAAAAAACAACCTAAGTAGAGGAGTTACAAGAATAAGTAAAGGAAGCAGTGTGCTTCTTGTAAATCCTTCCTCTTGTTTTAAGAAATTTCATGTTTATGGCACTATTATTTTTATAGCTATATTAATTATTTTAATAATATTAAGAAATCATTGAACATTTAGTAGTATTACCTATTTAAATGTAAGTTCAAAGTACCATAAACGGTTTATTCAAATCATGGTACCAAATCAACTTTAATAATAACAATAAAATATTAATGCATGAAATTTTCTTTAACCATGAATAAAAACATTATCCTCTCTAATTTTTTACTTCAATTATGAGTCTTATCCCATAATTTCAAACACAGATAATAATTTTATTTTTCTAAGAGTATGATGCAATTTTATTATGAGCCTTTAGATAGGTCTTTTAAATATTTCTCCGAATTTTCGACTCTGGTAATGTTGGTGAACTGTGAGAGGCCGATGAAGTCTGGAGATTATTACTACGGGAATCTTGTTGCTAGTTCTAATTAATTCTAATTGCTTCAACAATTACTCTCATTCAAGACGAAATCATTTGTATATGCTGGTAGGTCACGTGGTAATGTCGGATGTAGCGGGGTTGTGCATGGTGGAGGCGGTGGTTCCCGTTGGGGAAGGGCCGTTCCTGGGACATTCACAGCACCATGGCTAATGGATTTGAGGTTCGTTCCTGGAGCTGGAGCTGCCCCACAGAATCATCCTACTTCAATGCGTAAAACTTATTTTCTGATTATTTGCTACCCGCGCGAGGCAATATAAATGTATAAGAATAATGTTATTGATATACCTTTATGTACATCTTAAACTACATAAAAGTGTATTAATGACAAAAAAATCTCTCATGAACCGCATAGAGACGCATGTGAGACGTAAAATATTTTGATCATAAGGTTGTGCATCTAGCATGATTCAATGTATAATAGGGCTGTCATATTTTATGGCTTGAAATTTCCTTAGTTTATTATTGCCATATTACTTTTGAGAAAAATGATATTGTTATAATTTTCATTAAAACATCAGTAAATCATATTCTTATTGTTTTTTTATCAATATAAATTTATTTAATAATTATTGTTTGCTTCTAATATATATGATCATTAATAAATTATTCATACTATATAAGAATGTATGTTCATCTGCTATATATTATCCTTTTTTATTTTATTTTATATAGTATTGCATAGAAGACTAAAATGTATGCTACAAATAAGAGGTTTGCAGAGAACTCGCCTGTCCTGCCTAATGAGTTGCCTCATTTATATCTATGTGGTAAGAAAAGAAAAAAAATATTTATAATTGAAAAACAAATATAGTCACATTATTTTGGTAACAAAAATGTGTTATGTAAGCACCCCCGCCCGGATATCCCAAACCACCTAGTCTATTCGAACGGAAGCGCTTACATAGAGGAAAGAGAATTAGACATAAGACAAAAATACCCTGGCATGCATACATATGAAAAACACAACAGCGGAAACAAAACAATATACATGCACGCCCACAAGCACCTTGCTGGAACAACAGTCAAGGAGTATATAAAAATATACAGACACCTGTGCCAACAAATAAAAGATACAAGAAACAACCGGGCACAGTCAAAAACGAGAGTCAGAACTCCTAACAAAACATCAGAGAAGACGAGGGCAGCTAACTGTACACCCTACCGACACGGCTGGCTGCTAGGTGGCGTGGTCCTCGCCCTCGACTTTTGCTTTACCCTTACCTGGAATGATGGAAAGCAAGGTGAGTCGCAAGACTCAGCAAGTTTATATGAAAAGAAAAGCAGTAAATGAAACAGAAGAGGAGATCACACCAAATATAAACCCACATGTACACACAAGCCATGTGACGCAACAACGCAACAGTGTCGCATAATAAAAACACGTACCAGTCCTTGGGGCTCACATAAGATACCTGGCACCCAAGTCCCATACCAACATGCCGCTGCCCTGAAAGGCAATAAAGATCCCCAACAAACCTGTGCGCACTGTCCCGGGGCGGTACTCCCATCACCCGTATCTCTGCCGGTACTCCCGATAGCCGAGCCATAGGCTCCCTCAGAACGGTACTCCCGTCCGAGAACTAAATATCACTAGTAACCATGCAATGCATATAAATGCAATTGTGTAATGAGCATCAACGTGATACAAGGCGCCCATACATCCAGACATCAGGCCACGCTCCGCCAATATAGTAAATCACACGCGATGCATATGCCCGTGCTGGATGCAACCTGACCAATCTAGAATGTCCATGATCAAGCATAACCAAATCATGATAATCCCAACATGCGGCCCGTACCCATGTGCATACCAAACCATGCAACAAGAATAAAACATAACCAGGCACGCTATAATCACATAACGGAAGAGCTAGTCAGCAATGCTTGGCACCGGTCAGCGGTCAGTGACTAATAGAGACCATCTGACAGCCTAAGATAGACCGTACGAGAGCCACACCGTCACCGAGCCGTCGATCCTTGCGCCCATTGCACAACCGCTCTAACCGATAAACAATCAAAAATCCAATAATAGTACCCGACAGCTAAGAACATAGCCCCGGGTGAGTACGACATCATTCCCATAGGCTTAGGGGTGGCACAAACGCCTGTAGGCAACTAACGAATAAAACCCTCGAGACCAATTTAATAAATTAAATTTTAAAACAAACCGTTTTAAATTCCATAATTTATTAACAGCCGAAACTAACGAAGGGAGGTCCAATAAATTGGTATCGAAAGAATCGACATTGAGGGTATAAAGAACTTGCCTTTCCGAAGATAGCCTTAGGTTCAATTTGACCAAACGCGGTCAAAGTTATACAAACTGCAATATCCTAATTATTGACAAAATTAATAAAATTGGGCTCTAAACAAAATTTCAACCACACAGAATATTAATTACATACCTGGATAATTAAATCTGGTATTAAATGTGATTTAATCCGATTTTTGAAGCCCAAATTTCTCAAATTTTCCTCGCGAGCTCGCTGTTATTTTCTATAATTTTTCTTACTGATCGAATGAGAAATTGGATGCTGAAATCGGGTGAAAAAAAAGGGCCTTAAATTGGCCAAAAGAAGTGGCCAGAACGCGGCCACGAGGCAGCGCTGGGGCGGCCACCGCCTCCTAGCGAAACGACGTTGTTTTGACGTCTAGAGGCTGAATTAAATTACCCAAAAATCCTTAGCCCCGCGCGCTTGCCCGCGGATTCGATCCCACGTCCGCAGCCTGGTCCCGCTCGCGCCCGCATGCATCTTCAACCTATATATGTTTTAAGTTATATTTAACGTGACTTTTTCCCTTTTTCGCAACTCGCGCCAGCACCCCTAAACTTCCATTATATACACAAACACCCCCTATAATAGTTACAGTAACGCCCGTAACTTCTAAAAATCACCCAATTCAATTTATTTCAATTTTTTTTCTAATTCCAGAAATTCCTAAAATAACAAAATTAATTATCTTAATTTCTTATTTCCTTAAAATCACATAATTTAATTTTATTTAATCACGACAAATTATTTTTGATATTTCTTTTAAATCCAATTACCCCAAAATTAAATTAAATCACCATTAACGAGGCGTTACATGTTATAAATATAATTTTCTTATGAAATTTAATTTCCGTTGTTTGCAAAAAATAACCACTTCAAATATCGAAATATAACTTTATTTTATCCTTTTATTGCTATATAATATGAATGACTTAATATTGTATTATACATGTAATTTTATCTTTTTATTGTGGATATGCAAGGGTTTGATGTTGTCTTGCATGAATGTTTTCGTATTATGAATATTGTTTCGTTAATTACATGTCAGTTAGATATATATGAGCAGTTACTGCAAATATGCATGTTATGAGAATGCATAAAGCATGTGCATGAAAATAGTTTTTAAAAATGTGTAAAAACCTCAAGATGCGCACAACGAACAAGTCCTTATATCTGCAGAGAAAGTGTTGAGCTCAAGTTGGACTTCGGTCCCAAGTTTATGTTATGGATTTCGGTCTCAAGTTTACGTTATGGACTTGGGTCCCATGTGTATGGTTCTAAAAAGTATTGCATAAGAGCATGGATGCATGTATCATTATTTTATCATGTGAAAGTACTTTAAATAGCATTCATGTCTCTTTTGCCTCTCGATGCCTATGACTCTTATGCTCGCTTTTTTTCAGTTATACTTGTTGTACCTTGTGGCTCATGTTTGCTTGCATCATTCCAGGTAAGGGTAAGACTAAAGTAGAGGGTGAGCCAAGTGAGTCAGGATCCATGGGGTAGCAGTGTGTACAGAACCGTCTCATCCAAGTGAGTTAGTTTTAACTTATATAAAACTTCCATTGAGTATTCTTTTAATTGTGTGTGACTTATTAAAGTTAATAGTGGTTAAAGTAGGGATCAAAAGCTAATCCTTGTGGGAACGATACTTGATTCATCATTATATTACTTGTTACGATTCCGTTCACTTACGGGAAAGAATATGTGAACATAATCCTTGCATCTTCTTCTTGTTCCACGTGGATGCTTGGCACTGCCTTTAACCCCTAATTCAAATGTCTATAAATCCATTCAGGGAAGTAAACTTTGCTTTCTGAGCTATCTTGTTTTGCAGCACTATTTTGCCTTACTTCAACCATTTTTAGTAGGAGCATTCCAAACTGTATACGTCTAATTTATTTTTTATCGAGTTATTATATTCTCTTTCTGTTGTGTCATCAAAATTTTTGAAAATTTTAATAGAAAATTAAAAGGCCTAATGGCCAAGGCCTTGCAGCCATGGGCTTGCGACAGTAAGCCGCAACCCCTGCTGGCCTTGTTGTAAGCTCTCTCGCAGCCAAGCAACCACAGCATTGCGGCTAAGCAGTCGTGGCCATGCGACCTTGCAGCCGCAGCCTTGCGATGCAATACCCTTGCGGCGCCTTGCGAGGCCTAGCAACGCAGGCCTTGCGGCCAGGCAACCTTGCAATTGCGACCATGCGGCCTTGCGGGCTTGCAGCCCCTTGCGACAGTATGCCACGAGCCCTAGCAGCCAAGGCCTAGCGGCCATAAGGCCTTACCGTGCCTCGAGCATGGCCCATTCAGTAAATGACACGTTTCAACCCCAGGAATCCTTAAGAAGTGTGCCCTATAAATACCCAGCTACAGGACATTAGAAGAGGTTCTTCAATTTCGGTACAATTTTGATCACATTTTTATTGTTTTGGGGAACCATTATGCGGATTCAGTACTGACTTAGGTATCGGAGGGTTCTCTCGCGGGAGAGGATTCCCGCGAGCCTTCTAACCCATTTTTTGAGTATCAACAGAGTAATATCTTAACGGCGAGATAAAAGGCTTGTGGCAAGACCTTGCGACGATATAAAATGCTTGTGGGAAGACTTTTCAGTGAGACAGAAGTTTGTGGTGAGACCTTGCAGCAAAATAGAAGTTTACGGCGAGGCCTTGTGGCAGAACCTAGTGGCGAAGAGGCTTGTGGCAGAACCTAGTGGTAAAGATGCTTGTGGCGGATCCTTGTGGCAAAAACCTTAAGGCGAACCTCCTTGCTGCAGGAACCCTTACGGCAAACTCTCTCGTGGCGGCTTTCCTCAAGGCTATCCCATTCTACGAGACATCGTGCTCCTGTAGGTCCCACATCATAAAATTCAATTGTTGTATTTTGACAACAACACTCTCCCTTGCGCACATGACATCATCGTCATGTGACCTTACAACTGGTTCCAGATCTTCTTCCCTTTGAGAGTTGTCATCCTAAAAGCCTGCCAGGAGCTATTTTTTGTTTAGGCCCTTGCGCCCTGGTACTACTCCTAGCCCTCATCGGACTGCTTTTTCCAAGGGTCAACTTTGATACCACCTATAACATCCTGCATCGAGCGATAGGAAGGATCAGATCAACTTATCCTGATGGGTTTACGCGAACTTCTCAGGGGTCACTTATTCTTGAGCTACACTAACTCAATCATGTTTAACCCAAAAGTTGTTTATCCACATTCAGCTCAAAAGATATTCAGCTAGCATTGTTTCCTTCCTTACTATTATCGATATATATATATATATTAGTTTTTCTAGAGTTCATTCTTAGATCTGACCTTGGACACTTGGGATATTATATAATATGTTTAAATTTATATTTTTAATATCTTTGTAATTTACTTCCATTCTTTTTTCTTTTTTGTTCAGAGTTCTATTTAATTTAAGTGATTGACACACTTATCCTAGTTTGTATTCTATTTAACATGCTTTGAGTTTCCTTTGTCGCAATTCCAAGAGGTTGGGTAAATAGAGCTTTATTTCCAACTTCGTTCTTTATTCTTAATGTTGCTGGGTGAATGTTAGCAGGGAGATATATAAGAAATGCAACTGACTTCCTTTTTTACTCCAGCTTCGTTCTAAATTTAATGTATCTTTAGTCGATACCATTTAAAATAAAATTGTTACATTTCTATCAAATCAATAAAAATGCATGTCCTAATCAATAATAGATATGACATTATCCTTTTAAGTTGCCATTAGTTTTACAAATATTGAAAAATAAGGATACCTACCTACATAGAATAGTGGTTGCAAACATTTTGTATAATTTAAATTTTTACCATCCAAGTACAGTTTCAATGCAATAGAAAACTGTTTTTTAAATATTAGTTTGATTGCTAATAATTATAGAATATAGAGACAAGAGTGATATGTTCTTCATACCTATTGATATTGGGACAAACATACATCCAAGAATACCTGTAACATAATAAATGTATTATCAATCATACAACCAAGGTCGTTAATTATTCAATGTCACGATTAATATATTGCAAGGTTAGATACCTAGCAAAAAATATTACAAGTATATAATAAAAAATTACATTTTTATATTTTGAAACAATAATAATGATTTTTTTTTTAAAAAAAGAGTTTTTCCATGCATTGTTAGATGAATTGTCGTGCAATTGTAATTTAATTCGTCAAAAAATTACGAGACTCTATTTTCTTTCATCCAGAGTTTTAAGTTCAATTTTAACGGATTTTTATTTTCTTTTATTATTTATCACGGTATTTTATAATTAATATAAAATTTAAAATTTATACATAAAATGAATAATTTTTAAGATTTGATGAAAAATTAATATAATCTGATCACATTTTAAGAATATTTAATAATTATCTTTTTATTTTTTTGCTTTTTATTGGCTTTAAAATTCATAACGGATATATGAATGAAAACAAATATTTATTGGCTAAGAAAAATAAAATAAAATACTTACTAAAGGCAATGATTTTGGGATACAGTTCTGCAATTTAAAACAAAAAACATAAATATATTACTCTTCCCCACATTTGCTTTTATGAGTGAATTATTTATAAAAGATGATAAAAAAATGTTATCGTATCATTTGAATATTTTATATATTGAATGAAAACAAATACTCACTGTCACCGTTGGCTGGATATGGGAGATAGACATCTGCAATTTAAAATAAAAAATAAGAAAGTGAATGAAAGGCATTATGTATTATTTATCTCACAATCACAATGCGATAATGAAATGAAAGAGTATTTCAAATATTTCCAATAAATACTAAAAATAGAATTAAAAATTATGAAGATAATAATGGATTTGGTTATATATGTAACAGCTGGCCGCTAGGCGGCACTCATGCGCGCGGCCAAGCCGCGCCAGCTGCGCGCCTCAGGCCGCGCCGCGTGGGTGGCCATGCAGCACCCATCCCTTCTCCCTTGCTGCCACATGGCAGCATGCAGAGACCCCTTGGCCGCCCAATTTGTCTACCTCCGGTCGAATTGCTCTCTCTTGGTGCCTATAAATAGTAGTGATTTCAGTGCTACAACGCTCTGTAATTTTTAATGTGTCGAAACTCTACTCGTGTGTACGTAAGATATAAAAATATTTTAAATTTATTTAATAATATTATTTATTAATCAATCACATGTTTAGCTAAATTAATTAGCGATGTGTCAACGATAATTAAAATTGACTGCGTATTTAATTAAATTATTTTTATAGAAAATTAGAGCGTGAAACCAACGCGCAACACGAGATTAACGCGTGGTAAGGTTTAATATGATTTGCGTGTAAATTTATTATGGCATGGTTTGTATTAGATTATAGGAGAAGTGACTAGGCATGGGGCTATAGATTTAGGCCATGTGAGGTGGACAGGCCTACATGCATGATGCACTTCACATTATTCTACAATTGTCATGCATTTTAATTTACTACAACTCATATTACTCTTACTGAGTCCCCGGGACTCACCCTTGTATTTTTCCTACTAACCCAATAGGTGGCTCGGGATCCGAGAAAAGAAAGGCGGTGCTGATAGAAGAGCCGCCAGTTAGCAGCGACCGTTAACCGTGAGGGTGTGGGTTAACCCCAAATGTTAATAATGTAATATAACTACTGTGTATTGACTATGGGTGTCGGATATGGTTTAACCTAAAATAAGCTAGAACCAAGTTAAGGTTCCCACTATGAGTAAACCCAATAGGGTAAGAAACTTGTACCGATCGATTACGGTCGGGATCTGAGATATGTTTAAATATGTTTGGTTGTTGAGATTTTATTGTGCATGGTGGTATCTGCTTATTCGAAATTGAATTTATTCCCCAATGAGCCTAATCAGGTGCGGGACCAGGGTGAGTTTCTGCTGCCTATGCATTTACCCCTGAGTTCCTGATCGGTCGAAGGCGACGAAATCTGGATCTCACCCAGGATACCCATAATAATTTAATGCTTTATATTGGTAGGGGCATAGTCGTCCTTCGATGCGGGTCCAGATTATAATGTGTATCATGGTGACACCCATTAGTAGGGCCAGAACGTCACAATATACAGCCATGTCAACAGCATGCAAAGTTTATTCTTTTTTCATCCTTATATTAATACTACCATTTGATAAATAAGTCAACGAAAACAATACTTGTTGAATTTGAAGAAATAAACAACTACAATTGAAAATAGAAAGATGAGTGAAGACAATGGACATTAGGGATGACAATTGTAATCGAAATTGTGGAGAATTGAATCGAAATCGAATCGATCAATGCGGTTAAAAATTGTTTGACTGGGTAATAGTTTGGTTTGGAGAAAAATCGAACACTATTTGAATGGGTATGGTTTGGTTATGTTTTTTACTAAATCCAAACCAAAACCTAACCGAATGTATGAGTAACCGAACCAAACCGAAACAAATATACATATATATAATATTTATTTATGTTGTTGGAAAAATACAACAATTAAAATTTCTATGAGTGAGACACTCGTGGATGCCGTCGGCCCCGAGATGTAAACAAAGATCGCTTCCGAAGGATCGTCCAAACTGTGCTTTCGAAGGTTGCTCCCGAAAGAGGCTTCCGAAGGGGGCTTCCAAAGGTTGCTTTCGAAGGAGGCTATCGAAAGGGGCTTCCGAACTGTGTTTTCCGAACTTGGCTTCTGTACAACGCTTCTGAAGAATTGTCCGAACCGCACTTCCAAAGGGGCTTCCGAGCTGTGCTTCTGAAGGAGGCTTCCAATGGGTCATCCGAACTGGGTCGCAAAGGGGGCTTCCGACCTTTCGAAGGAAAATGTCTTCCGAAGGAAAATGGATGATGCTTTCAAAGGAACTGTATGAGAAAGGTTAGAAGGCTTACGGCACTTTTCTCCCACGAAGACCCTCCGACGCTTAAGTCAGTGCGGAAGGAAAATAATTGCGAGGAATGGAAAAGAAGCTAAAATTTTCGGAAGGAAAGTTGGGAGCGAAATACCGGTATCGAGATCCCTTTCTGAGGGTTAAACCTGACTTTTATAGAAATCGAGAATGGAGCACACGTGATTCTTCCGAAGGGTCCTTCCCCAGCAGCTTCTAATCTTCTTGGCGATGCTTCGACTTCTGTCTTCCAATTATTGGGGCACAACAATTTATTTATTTAATATATGATATATTACCATAATATATATATATATATTAACTAATGTATTTTTTTACAAGTATTTAATTAATGCATTACAAATATATAAAATATTTAACATTTATAAATTAATTAACAAATAAAAATAAAACCTAATCTTAAATTATTTTATTTTTATTAATCAAATAATATTAATAAAAATAATTAATTAAATATTTAAAAAATAAAATCTGATAGGAAATTATGAATCAAACTAAAAAAATCATAGTTAAAATCGAAATCTAATAGTTTAGTTATGGTTTTAAATTTTTAAAACTAATGAGTATTAGTTTGATTTTGATTTTAATAATTTAAGTTTGATTTATTTATAATTTTGATAAAAATCAAAACCAAACTCAACTATTACCAACCCTAGTAAAGACACTATTCTTTTGTGCCATACGAATATAATAATGTATTTTCTTTATTTCGCACCACTCCACGTGGAGGAGCCCTCTTCCAAAACTCAAAAGGCACGTGGCGCATGAATAATTCAATAATTTTAGATATTTAATTTTTTTAAGTATTAACTGTGTTGCCACATGAATTGTTATTTTCACATGCTATAATGTTTTCATAAGATTGAATGATTTTCTTTACGTAGGGGTGAATATTTGATCAGTTAGATTTCTGAATTGGATTAAAATTTAAAAACCAAACAAGTCAAACATGATTTATTAATTAGATCAAATAGATCAAAGTTTTGTGTCCATTGAACAAATTGAACTGATGGAAGAAAACTTTGGTTTGATCAATTGATTAACTAAAAAAATTAAAATTTAAAAAGCATGTGTATTTTTATTTTTTAAGTTGATCGAACTAAATAAAAATCAAGATATTTAGTCAATAAGAATTCAAACATCAACAATTTTAAGAAAAAAAAAAAGACAGTACCAAACCAAGTTATATTACAACATCCACCACAAAACTTAGTATAAAGAAAATTTTAAATTAAGTTATATTATTTCGGTTAGTTCAATTATTTTATTAAAGCTAACCAAACTAATCAAAAATTTCAAAGAAAATAATTGAATCGAACCGTAATAAAAAAAAAAATTAATTGAACTAAAATGAACCAACTTTGGTTTATTTAGTTCGATTAATTAGAAATTTTGCTTACCCCTATACAGATACATGCCAAAGTATATTTCTGGTATGAAAATGTTATGCACATAAACTATAACATCCTGTATCGAGCGATAAGAAGGACCAAAATAACTTATCCTGATGGGTTTACACGAATCTCCCATGGGTATAATACTCGAGAATTTCCAAAAAACTTAAGAGTAAATTATCTTAGAGAAAAAATAAAATTTACAGATAAATTGAGAGTATAAGGGTAATTTCTTACCGCTATGAATGACCAAATCGACTGCAGGGAGTGTCCTGGAGCCGAGATGCCAAAGAAAAATAATATGGCAGTGATGAGTATTTCGAGGCATAATTTATGGCATCGGAAGAAATTAGATCAGGAACGATTTTCGGTACAATTGGGCTGCAAAATTGAATTATTGTAGAGGGCTTTCGGGAAGTCAACGGAACTTTGAGGGGGTTCATATTCGGTATGTAAGATAACCCTTCAGTGGTTTTAGGAAGAAACGAAAAGGTTCATGGCAAAAAACGAAGATTCGGGCCTAAGTGCAGTTTTTTGAAATTGCCAGAGGAAGGTCGAAATGATATTTTTCGAAAATCTTCAGGAATGAAATGGATGTTTTAGGACTTGAGGGTCTTAAATGCAATTATGCAAAGTTGAAGAGCTTTGTAAAAATTAAATGGGCCAATAAGATAAAACTAAAGTTTGAGGGGCCAAAGTGCAATTTCAGGAAACCTCTAAACAGCCATAGCCGACCAGCCTATCCAATCGCCGAAATCAACCATAGGAGACCCGAGGAAGTGGCTGGGGGGCCTTAGGGCAAGGCTAAGACAAGCCTCTTGGCCAAGAAATGGCCAAAATCGCGTCGACATCGGGCCAAATTTAGGTCGAAAATGGCTGAAAGTTTGGCTGCTGACATAGCAAAGATGGAGTTGCTTTAGATGGGTTTTGGGGCTATCTGAGAGAGGTAGAGGCTCTAGGGGACTTGGGTTGTCCGAGCAAGGACATTTGAAGCATCGAAATGGCCTATAAATAAGGGTTCCGCAATGGCTGAATTGGGAGGAGTTTTTGGCTTCAAATCGGCAAGGTTTTTGAATGAATTGAAAGGTGCCAATATGGGACTTTTGTTTCCCAGGAGTGGTAGATCAATTCTGGACATTTTGGTAGACAAATGAGCAAGATCGAACTAGTTTCGAAGCTCGCCAGAAGTTGGAAGCGAGCGCTTGGCCGAGCGTTTGGCTGGCATATTGGAGGCCCTCTGATGCTCTGTTCAGGCCTCAAGATGGCCCATCTGGATCAACTAAGCAAGGAGAACAAAATGGCATCGAAAGCAGCATCGGCGGCTAACCGACATCGGATAAGAAGGTCAGCTCGTGGCCTTCACGCGTAGAAGCCACGCGCCAGCATGTGGGAGCATGTGGGTGCCTAGAAAAATGTGCAAAAATCTTGAAAAAAAAAGAGAAAAATAATTTATGGGGGATTGTGCAAAAAGTTTTAGTGTTTGCCATCTCGATATCTCGATTTTTGCACCAATCAGCCTCGTTTGTAGTGAAAAAGAGTCATCGAGGTAAGTTCAGTAATTTTCTCTTGAAGTTCTTAGGTTATTATGATTTTTTGTGGAAAAAAATTGAAGAAAATAGTTAAGAAGATATTTATTTAGAATTTTAGAAGTGAAAATGAGAGAAAAATGAAGGAAAATATGAAGAAATTGGAATATTGATACTTTCCATGATAAATATGTTTTATAGGATTGTTTTTCTCGAGGATTAGTGATTTGTGCAACTTTTGAGGTTTGACCCGAAAATCAAGGTCGAGCACGCAAATCGAGGTGGTGCACATTTTTCAAGGTATTCTGAATTTCGTGCTAAATGTGAGTAATTTTATCCTAAACATGGTTTTGTGAGTGGTTTTGTCCTGAGAACCTATATATGACACGTTTGCTTCATTATGCATGATATTTATTAAAGTTATGATCATTTTGTTATATTGCATGGAAAGTCATAATTTTTATATGGCACGATATTATTGGCCTATTGATACTCGCGCATAGGATTGGCATGTCACCCTGATAGTGTAGCCGTAATTCTCCAAGGGCAAATGATGGAACAACGTTAGGATTATTCTGAAAGAAGGTCGGGATTCTGTCTAGGATTCCATGCTAGGCTGGTGGGCTAGGGAAGTTACACTAGGGCATATGATTGCTCATATTATTGCATCATGCATTCATGTATCATGTTTCTAAACCCTTATTAGAAGATTCATTTTATAATTGGGTTATGCCCCTGGAACATTTAAACGTTCCAATTAGAATTTGCAGCTATGACAAAAAAGATGATTGAGATGTAACGGCATGTGATGACGTGGCCGATGGGTTCAGTGAGTTGTTCCAGTATATGCTCCTTCGTGAGAATTGATTATGTAAGCACCCTCGCCCGGATATCCCAATCCACCTGGTCTATCCGAACGAAAGCGCTTACGTAAGGGAAGAGAAATAGACATAAGACAAAAATATCCTGGCATGCATACATACAAAAAATACAACAGTGGAAACAAAACAATATACATGCACGCCCACAAGCACCCTGCTGGAATAACAGTCAAGGAATATATAAAAATATACAGACACCTGTGCCAACAAATAAAAGATACAAGGAACAACCGGGCACAGTAAAAAATGAGAGTCAGAACTCCTAACAAAACATCAGAGAAGACGGGGGCAGCTAATTGTATACCCTACCGACACGGCTGGCTGCTAGGTGGCGCGATCCTTGCCCTCGACTTTTGCTTTACCCTTACCTGGAATGATGGAAAGCAAGGTGAGTCGCAAGACTCAGCAAGTTTATATGAAAAGGAAGGCTGTAAATGAACCAGAAGATGAGATCACCCCAGATATAAACCCACATGTACACACAAGCCATGTGACGCAACAATGCAACAGTGCCGCATAATAAAAACATATACCGGTCCTTGGGGCCCACATAAAACACCTGGCACCCAAGTCCCATACCAACCTGCCGCTGCCCTGAAAGGCAACATAGATCTCCAACAAACCTGTGCGCACTATCCCGGGGCGGTACTCCCGTCACCTGTATCCCTGCCGGTACTCCCGACAGCTGAGCCATAGGCTCCCTCGGAACGGTACTCCCGTCCGAGAACTAAATACCACCAGTAACCATGCAATGCATATAAAATGCAATGGCATAATGAGCATCAACGTGATACAAGGCACCCATACATCCAGGCATCAGGCCATGCTCCGCCCATATAGTAAATCACACGCGATGCATATGCCCGTGCTAGATGCATCAAAACCAAGCTAGGATGTCCGTGACCAAGCATAACCAGATCATGAAAGCCCCAACATGCATCCCGTACCCATGTGCACACCAAGACATGCAATAAGAAATAAATGATACCAGTCATGCTATAATCACGTATCGGCAGAGCTAGTCAACAGTGCTTAGCACCGGTCAACGGTCAGTGGGTAGGAGAGACTAGCTGGCGGCCTAAGATAGACCGTAGGACAGTCATTCCATCACCGAACCGCCAATCATTGCCCCCACTGCACAACCGCTCTAGCCTATAAACAACCAAAAACCCAATAATCATACCCGAACCACTAAGAACCTAGCCCCGGGTGGGTACGACATCATTCCCAATAGGCAGGGGGTGGCACAAACCCCCGTAAGCAACCAACGAATAAACCCCACGAGACCAAAAGCTGTACTAAAAGTCCGAGGATGGAAACCCCGCTCCGACTGCCCGTCAGTCTGAGGGTGGAAAGCTGTACTAAAAGTCAACTGGGTCCCCATAGCACTCTGTAATGCCTCCCAAAAACGTGAGGTAAACCGAGGATCCCTGTCTAACACAATACTGGTTGGTACTCCGTGCAGTCTCACCACCTCATCAATGTATAACTTAGCCAGTCGATGAATAGGATAGGTCTTCTTAACAGGTAAGAAATGCGCCGATTTAGTCAATCGGTCAATAATCACCCATATCGAATCAAATCCCCGAAATGATCGCGACAATCCTGAGACGAAATCCATAGCTATACGCTCCCACTTCCACTCTGGCACAGCTAAAGGCCGTAACAATCCCGCAGGCCTCTGGTGCTCAGCCTTGACCTGCTGGCACACCAAGCATCGTGACACGAACTCTGCTATGCTCCTCTTCATGCCGCTCCACCAGTATTGACGTCGTAAGCCCTGATACATCTTCGTCGCTCCAGGATGGATAGTATAGGGAGAACGATGAGCTTCTTCTAGGATCCTCTGCCTGATATCACTGTCACTCGGCACACAGATCCGTCCACGAAACAGTAACAAGCCATCGTCCCTCTGGCTGTACCCCAATGACCCAAATCTCTCCATATCAGCCATGATCTCGCCAAGCTCCATATCCTGTGGCTGTCGATCGCGAATCTGACCCTCTAGATCTGAATGGATACTCATAGAAGCACAATAGAGAGTAGGATTGTCTGAGGCCACTAAAATAGTAAGATCACTCATCTGCTCCAGTAAGAACCACTCCTGCACCATCATAGCTGCAATTGATGCTCCACGGTGACTCAGTGCATCTGCAACCACTTTGGCTTTACCTGGGTGATAGAGGATCTCGCAATCATAATCCTTGAGTAGCTCTAACCAACGGCGCTGTCTCATATTAAGTTCCTTCTGTAAAAAGAGATACTTGAGGCTCTTGTGATCTGTGTATATCTGGACTCTCTCACCATAAAGATAATGCCTCCAAATCTTCAAAGCAAACACTACGGCCGCTAACTCCAGATCATGGGTAGGATAATTCTCTTCATGCTTCTTCAACTGTCTGGACGCATAAGCGTTCACTCGGCCGTCCTACATCAAAACACATCCTAACCCTGCATATGAGACATCACTGTATACAGTAAATAACTCACCACTCTTGTGTATCGTCAGTACTGGTGCCGAAGTCAAACGCCGCTTCAACTCCTGGAAAGATCTCTCACAAGACTCGTCCCAAATAAATCTGACACCTTTTCTTGTCAACTTCATCATAGGTGATGCTAGCCGCGCAAAGCCCTCTATGAATCGTCTATAATATCCGGCAAGACCAAGAAAACTCTGGATCTCTGTCACTGTCACCGGTCTCGGCCAATCCATCACGGCTCTGGTCTTCTCCGGATCTACTGAGATACCCTCACCTGAGACCACGTGTCCCAAAAATACAACTCGAGTCTGCCAAAACTCGCATTTAGAAAATTTCGCATACAACTGCTCCTCCCTGAGCTTCTGCAGAACCATGCTCAGATGCACCTCATGTGTCTCAGGACTCGGTGAGTAGACTAGGATGTCGTCAATAAAAACTATAACAAAAGAATCCAGATATTCCTTAAACACCCTATTCATCAAATCCATAAACACTGCAGGGGCGTTGGTCAGCCCAAATGGCATGACCACAAACTCGTAATGCCCGTAACGTGTACGAAATGCGGTCTTCGCAATATCCTCATCTCTAACTCTCACCTGATGATAACCTGACTGCAAATCTATCTTGGAAAACATCGATGCACCACGCAACTGATCCAGTAGATCGTCCACACGGGGTAGGTGGTACTTATTCTTAACTGTCACCTGATTAAGTTGTCTGTAGTCAATACACAGTCGCATAGACCCGTCTTTCTTACGCACAAATAATACTGGAGCCCCCCATGGCGAGGTGCTCGGTCGAATGAAACCCCTCTCCAAAAGATCTTGCAACTGCACCTTGAGTTCCTTCAATTCATTAGCGGCCATACGATAAGGAGCCTTGGAAATGGGCTGCGTACCTGGTATCAGATCGACCGTAAAATCCATCTCCCGGTGCGGTGGTAGTCCCGGCAGCTCATCTGGGAACACCTTTGGAAAATCTCGCACCACAGGATAGGCAGCCAACTCCTTCTTCTCCCCAGCTATCACGGTCACAAATGCAAAATAGGCTTCACACCCACATCATATAAGCCTCTCAGCGTGCAGAACTGATATCATCGGCGTAGTCACCACTGGCTTCACACCCCGGTATGTAACAACTGGTCTCCCCGGGTACTCAAATGAAATCACCTTCCGCCGACAATCAACTCGAGCATAGTGCCGTGAAAGCCATTCCATACCCAACAATAAATCAAAATCTTGGATCGCCAGAACAATAAGATCCCCTAAAAATACCTGGTCGTGAATCCCTATCTCACAATCCCTGACCATCTCATTTCCCAGCAATACCGTCCCTCCCAGTGTCGAAACAGATAAATCATATGGTAAGGGGGTACACGGGATCGGGATCTTATGCAACAAATGGGGTGCTATGAAAGAGTGGGTAGAACTTGTATCAAATAAGGCACGTACGTCATGACCATGGAGAGAAAGTATACCTTGTACCGTATCGCTACCCTCAGCTGCCTCGGCAGCCATCACCGCAAACACCTTCCCCTGCATCTGTACCCTCTCTGTGGGCCCTGGGCGCTGTGCTGCTGGTAGGGGTAGTGGTGCTCTTGGACCCGGTGCCCTAGGTGTAAACTGTCTCTGAGCTGGTCTAGGCCCTACACCTCCCGTCCGTGGCCCTCCAATCTGTGGTGGCTGGGTACATACGTTCGCTCGATGGCCCCTCTGTCCACAGCGAAAGCAAAAGACATCCCGCCCTGTGGCCGGTGTAGCTGGTGGGGCCGGTGTAGCCGGTCTAGGCCCCTGTGGACAGTCCCTCTTCAAATGTCCCGGCTGACCACAGCGATAACACACGTCCCTACGTACATCCCGGCACTGCCCCTGGTGTCTCTGCCCGCACTGCCGGCACTGTGGGAGCCCAAAACTCTTACTGCCCGCATCCCACTTCCTCTTCTTACCGCTACTCCCTGCGCCCTTCATGACTGAATGATCTGATCGAGCCTCCAATCGGTCCCTCTCCACTGCGTGGGCCAGCTGAACAACTGTAGGGAAGTCGGGTGCCTCGATACCAGCCATGGCGTGACGAATCTCTGGTCGTAGCCTCCTCTGAAACTTGCTGACTCTGCGAGACTCAGGGGTCACTAACTCTGGAGCATAACGAGATAACGCCACGAACTCAGTCTCATACTGTGTGACTGTCTTGCTCCCCTGCTGTAAGTCAACAAACTCGAACACCTTTTGCTCTCTGACCCAAGCCGGTACATAAGTCTCATTGAACACCGCGACAAACTGTGCCCATGTTGGGCCCTCATCCCCATATCGCTGTCTGGTGGTCTCCCACCATCGCTCGGCATCTCCCCGCAACAGAAAGGTCCCCAATCGAACTCTGTGGGCCTCTGCATAGCCTATAGACCTCAAATGCTTCTCCATTGCCAGTAGCCAATCCTCGGCCTCTGTCGCATCGGTGCCTCCACTAAACTCTGGTGGACGTAGGGCCATAAAATCTTTAAGCAATGCAGCGCCTGAACTATCCCCTGCCCCTGGCGTACCTGAGTGTGGCGCTTGGGCCGTAGCGGTCCTTTCGTCAGGACTGCGCTCCTGACGTAGCTGAGATGCTGCCAGTACATCCACGACCCGTAGAATACCCGTCAATGTCTCCTGCATGTCCGGAGGCCTAGCTGTCTCTCATCTCTTGCACCTGTCGCCTGTACCTTAGGAGTAGGAACAAGATATCCTCGACCTCGTGCCAGCGGTCTACCACGTCCTAGCCCACGACGTGCATCCATGAGTCCAACATAACCAAAATTAATTAGAACGCATTTCGAAATTAAAGACACGACCTAACACTCTAGCTCTACCTAACAGCCTTGGTGTACAATTACTTATCCCCCAAATTGACTCAACGACGCTCTGATACCAACATTGTAAGCACCCCCGCCCGGATATCCCAATCCACCCGGTCTATCCGAACGAAAGCGCTTACGTAAGGGAAGAGAAATAGACATAAGACAAAAATATCCTGGCATGCATACATACGAAAAATACAACAGCGGAAACAAAACAATATACATGCACGCCCACAAGCACCCAGCTGGAACATCAGTCAGGGAATATATAAAAATATACAGACACCTGTGCCAACAAATAAAAGATACAAGGAACAACCGGGCACAGTCAAAAATGAGAGTCAGAACTCCTAACAAAACATCAGAGAAGATGGGGGCAGCTAATTGTACACCCTACCGACACGGCTGGCTGCTAGGTGGCGCGATCCTCGCCCTCGACTTTTGCTTTACCCTTACCTGGAATGATGGAAAGCAAGGTGAGTCGCAAGACTCAGCAAGTTTATATGAAAAGGAAGGCTGTAAATGAACCAGAAGATGAGATCACCCCAGATATAAACCCACATGTACACACAAGCCATGTGACGCAACAATGCAACAGTGTCGCATAATAAAAACATATACCGGTCCTTGGGGCCTACATAAAACACCTGGCACCCAAGTCCCATACCAACCTGCCGCTGCCCTGAAAGGCAACATAGATCTCCAACAAACCTGTGCGCACTATCCCGGGGCGGTACTCCTGTCACCCGTATCCCTGCTGGTACTCCCGACAGCCGAGCCATAGGCTCCCTCGGAACGGTACTCCCGTCCGAGAACTAAATACCACCAGTAACCATGCAATGCATATAAAATGCAATGGCGTAATGAGCATCAACGTGATACAAGGCACCCATACATCCAGGCATCAGGCCATGCTCCGCCCATATAGTAAATCACACGCAATGCATATGCCCGTGCTGGATGCATCAAAACCAAGCTAGGATGTCCGTGACCAAGCATAACCAGATCATGAAAGCCCCAACATGCATCCCGTACCCATGTGCACACCAAGACATGCAATAAGAAATAAATGATACCAGTCATGCTATAATCACGTATCGGCAGAGCTAGTCAACAGTGCTTGGCACCGGTCAACGGTCAGTGGGTAGGAGAGACTAGCTGGCGGCCTAAGATAGATCGTAGGACAGTCATTCCATCACCGAACCGTCGATCATTACCCCCACTGCACAACCGCTCTAGCCTATAAACAACCAAAAACCCAATAATCATACCCGAACCACTAAGAACCTAGCCCCGGGTGGGTACGACATCATTCCCAACAGGCAGGGGGGTGGCACAAACCCCCGTAGGCAACCAACGAATAAACCCCATGAGACCAATTTAATAAATTAAATTTTAAAACAAACCGTTTTAAATTCCATAATTTATTAACAACCGAAACTAACGAAGGGAGGTCCAATAAATTGGCATCGAAAGAATCGACATTGAGGGTATAAAGAACTTGCCTTTCCGATGATAGCCTTAGGTTCAATTTGACCAAACGCGGTCAAAGTTATACAAACTGTAATATCCCAATTATTAACAAAATTAATAAAATTGGGCTCTAAACAAAATTTCAACCGCACAGAATATTAATTACTAGTTTAATTACATACCTGGATAATTAAATCTGGGATTAAACGTGATTTAATCCGATTTTTGAAGCCCAAATTTCTCAAATTTTCTTGGCGAGCTCGTTGTTATTTTCTGTAAATTTTTACTGTTCGTTGCTGCTCAAATCACGCCTAAAATTGGGCTTAAATACGGTAAAAAAATAAGCGGAGCAGGGGGCACCACGTGGCAGCGCGCGGGCCAGCGGCTGGTTAGGCCACCGCCTCACCCAAACGACATCGTTTTGACGTCTAGAGGCTGAATTAAATCAGCCAAAAATCCTCAGCCTCGCGCGCCTGCCTGTGGATTCGATCCCGCGTCCGCAGCCTGGTCGCCCTCGCGCGCGACCGCTCGCGCCCGCATGCATCTTCAACCTATATATGTTTTAAGTTATATTTAAGGTGACTTTTTCCCTTTTCCGCAACTCGCGCCAGCACCCCTAAACTTCCATTATATACACAAACACCCCCTATAATAATTATAGTAACGCCCGTAACTTCTAAAAATCACCCAATTCAATTTATTTCAATTTTTTTCTAATTCCAGAAATTTCTAAAATAACAAAATTAATTATCTTAATTTCTTATTTCCTTAAAATCACATAATTAAATTTTATTTAATCACGACAAATTATTTTGATATTTCTTTTAAATCCAATTACCCCAAAATTAAATTAAATCACCATTAACGGGGCGTTACAGATTAGGACATGTTCTTAGTCATGGTTAGAAGATTATACTATATTGAAGATCATATATAATTGTTACTATTTAATGTATTTCTGAAGAATCGTCAGATTGTACAGATAAGTCTCCATGTATTTAAGTATTTAATGATATGATGGTATAGATTCTTATGTTATGATTAAGTGAATTCAGTTATGTACTATATCAGATTTTGATTATTGCTTCCGTATTTATGTTGGTTACCTGTCTCAACTTATTGATTCTTATTTTGATATTCTGAGAAGGTAGAATGGGATTGTCGAGAAATGCTTATATTGAGTTTGTGTTGAAAAAAAAATATTCTCAAAATTTTTATATTATTTAACGCTCGAAAAAACGAAGCGTTACAATGGGTCACCCATCCTTGGGGTTCTCCAACTTAAGCACGCTTAATCCAAAAGTTCTTTGCCTACATTTAGCTTAAAAGGTATCCAACTGGTGTTGTTTCCTTCTTTACTTATCCTTGATATATATTACTCTTCTCTGAGCTCTTGGAGTATTACATTATCTCTCCCTTGAGCACATGACATTCTCATCATGTGACTTTGCAACTAGTCCTAGTTCTCCCATTTGGAGGCTATCATCTTAGAAGTCTAACAGGAGTCACTCCTTGTTCAGGCCCTCGCGCCACTCCTCGCTCTCATCGAATCGCCTTCTCTAAGGGTTGGCTCTGATACCACTTGTAACATCTTACATCGAGTAATAAGAAAGATCAAAACAATTTATCCTAATGGGCCTACTCGAACTTCTCAAGAGTCACCCATCCTTGAGATTCCCCAATTCAAACACACTTTACCCCAGAGTTCTTTGTCTACATTCAGCCAAAAAAGTATTCAGTTGGTGATGTTTATTTTCTTACTTATCCTCGATATATACTACCCTTATTTGAGCTCTTGTGGTATTATACAAACAACTCTCATACATTGATTAATACATATGTTGTTGCCAAAATACAGCAATCTATTTTAATTGAGGATAGACGCAAGAGTCTCGGAAGTCGTGCCTTCACTGATGAAAATTCGGACGAGGAATTGGATCTGATGGAGTTCCAAGTCTGGTAAACCGACGGAGTTGATGGTCTGACAAGTTGATGATCTTGGGGGCTGATGATCTGATGGCCTCAAAATGATCGGGTGGCCTCAAGATGATCGGGTGACCAAAAGTGATCTGGTGGCCAAAAGTGATCTGGTGGCCTCGAGGTGATCTGGTGGCCTCGAGGTGATCTGGTGGCTAAAAGTGATCTGGTGGCCTCGTGGTGATCTGGTGGCTTAAAAGTGACGAGTGACCTTGGAGTGACGAGTGGCCTTGGAGTGACGAGTGGCCTTGAAGTGACGAGTGGCCTTGGAGTGACGAGTGGCCTTGAAGTGACGAGTGGCCTTGGAGTGACGAGTGGCCTTGAAGTGACGAGTGGCCTTCAAGTGACGAGTGACCTTCAAGTGACGAGTGGCCTACAAAACGAGAGCACCGTTAGGGCGTAGGTGGGGGTCCCCGCGCAAACCCTCCGATGCTTAAATTAGATCTCGAGAGAAAATGTGAAATTGTACTTCAAATGCTCAAAATAGCGTACCTCGAGGTGAAAATTGGGTCTTGTATTTATAGTGAAGGAGAGAGAGAGAACTCGCGAGATTTTCGGAGGGAATCTCGGGGCCCGTTTCAGAATTCTTGGGGCCCATGGGCTGGATCACGAAGAGTCTCCTTGCGATGTCGGGTGACCCCCACTCGGATGGGGGGTCTTTCTCACTTGCGGGCGAGTGGCCTTGGCCACTCGGTCAAGTCGAGTGGTGGCCACTCGCTTGCGCCGAGTGGCCTTGGCAACTCGGCCATGCCGAGGGGCCGAGGCCACTTGGTCATGCCGAGTGGCCTTTGGCCATTAGGCCAAGCCACTCGACTTGGTCACTCGGCTTGGCCCAGCCAACGGGGTCTTTTTTGTTTCCTTGCTGCCGCTTTATCTGTCTTCATCTTTCCGGGTACATCAATTGCTCCCTACTCTTTTAGTCGAGAGGTCGGGTAAAAGAGTACAAGTTTCTCGGAATTTTGCATCGTCATTTTTTGCCTTCTTTGCTCTCTTTAGTAGATCATTTATGCGCTTCTGTTCTTCATTTTTCTGTATCTTTTTTGGAAATTTCGGTATTTTTCACTTTTGAGCTCCTATAAATAGGGAGTCTAGTCTTCATTTGATTCACAAGCACATCACTTTCAAACTCGAATTCTCTCAGGTCTCGGCGCGTTTTCTAGGCCACGTCTCGTTTTCATTGATGGAAGGGAGTGATTTAGAGGCCACTCGGTCATGACCGAGTGGCCTTGTGTGCGACAAGGGGCCACTCGGTCATGACCAAGTGGCCGTGGTTTCGGCTGAGGCCACTCGGTCGTGACCGAGTGGTCGTGTTTTCGGCCTAGGCCACTCGGTCATGACCGAGTGGCCCTTCACTCGGTTGCGGCGGAGTGGTTTCGGCCCTCCCTCATTCTTTTATGTCTTTAATCGCCTGATTTTTCTTCGATATCTTCTTTTTTCTGCCTTGTATTGATGTTTTTCGTCTTTTGTGCAGGTGTTTTGTTCGCTGTGACCTTTCGTCTTTTCTCTTGTAATCAGGTAACAGTCTCGAATTTCTTGAATATGTCGAGGAGAAGATCGGCATCGCCCCCTAGCCCCGCGCATATCCCTGATACTTCAAGCTCTCGACTTCGATATGATGCTTTCGAGAAGATTTTTGACGCCACACCTTCTGGTTTTATGGTGAGGTACCCTCGCCTTGACGAGCCGGATCCTTCTCAAGTAGATGAGGGCTCCCTGGGAATTCACTTTGCTTCGTTCGAGGTGGGGCTCCGCTTTCCCCTTCCACCTTTCGCTATGGCATGGCTACGTCATTATCAGATTGTTCCTGCCCAACTTCACCCTAATGGTTGGGCCCAGATGGTCGATTTTTCTGTGCTTTGCCAGCAAAGGGATGTACCCCCTTCTTTGATGCTTTTCAGTTGTTTTTATCGATTGCGAAGAGCTAGTAAGGATCGTGCCCTTTATATGCTCCAAAAGATTCGGGGCTTCGAGCTGTTTGACGCTCTTCCAAATAAGATTAATCGGTTTGAAACGCGATGGGTAGTGATAGGACCTCCGCCTACCTGGGATGCACCTCTATACTGGAACCATCAGGATGCCAGCCAAGGGTTCCCTCCTTGTAAGAAAGTTCGGGGTGTATATCGTCGTCTTGTAGAAATGTTGTCAGCACAAGGCCCCGTCGATTTGATGAGCCTTTTGACGGTGGAGAATTTCAGAGCCGCGGGCTGGGGGGTCGTAACACCAACTGCTCCTCCTTAGTCTTCTACACTATCCAGCCATGAAATGGAAGGAGTCGAGGGGGAGGAGATGGAAATGCCTGAATCGTCTTCGCATCCTCCTTTCGATCCTCAGGAGGAAAACACTCCTGAGGGTAGAATATATTTTTGACATTGTCTTCTTTTCTTCTTTATTGCATTTTGTTTTTCCCATACTGGAGGTTTTGCTTCGTGTTGAATTTTGCAGAGATGGCTGGAGTGAGTAGGTTGAGGGAGCAGCGTAGACTCCAACGTGAAGAGGAGGCGCGTGCTGTGGCGTCATCCGGGGTTCCTCCCCTAGGTACTGAGGGAGCTACTAGCTCTCGTCCTCCTCGATCTCGCAGGCCTGCTGGCGTTTCTTCCACAGGGGTGGAAAGGCGGCGTCGCCCGAGAAGTGGCCCCTCGAGTGCTGAGATTCCTTCTCATACAAACAGTCCTTCATCGTTCCCTGAAGTAGCAGTCAACATCCCCTCTCCCGCTCCTGATTCTCGGGAGGGCGAAGTTCGTCCTCTCGGTTTGCTGGTGATATGGCTCGAGTGGAGGAAGAATGTCGCCATCCTGTTATTCCTAACAGGAAGGATCATCGTCGTCTTGAAGGCGAGAAGTCATTGAGGCCACCTCCTATACTTCCCCCCGGGGGATATGAGACATACTATGATTCTTGGAGATGGTAGGAAACTCACTGGCCGGGACTTTGAAGTTTCTCCAGACGTATTAGAGACAGATTCCGTCACTGAACCAGGAATTGGTGCTCGTCTCATTTATTCTACCATTCTCCCTCGAGAAGAACGACGGTTTATTGGTGGCAACTATGCCCAAACCAGAGATGAGGTAGAGCGGCTTCTGGTGCAAGGGGTTCAGGGGATGGTCGCTTCCAATGCCAGGGACAGGGCCTATCGTGAGCAGGTAGAGGATCAGATGTCAGATTGGAGGCGACGACAAACTTCATGGAATGATGAGCGTCAAGTGCTAAAGGGACGCGCTCGTCGGGCGGAGCTTGGGATGAAAAACGCAGAGGAAGAGATTGGGCGTATGCATGATCGATTGTCTAAGGCTTCCGCTGGTAGCTCGAGCCTTCACAAGGAGAATCAAGATTTACGCTCTAAGCTTGGAGCTGAAGAGCAAAAGAATATGGAGTTGGGGCGCGACACGAAGCGCTCGTGCAAGAGCACTCCTTACGCCTGTCTGAACTGAAGATAAGCCGTAGGGATGCCCGGGAGGTTCGAGCTCAAGCAGTGAAAGAATATCGTCTCTCGAAAGATTGTCAAGATAGGAAGGGAAAATATGCTTCTGGCTTCCTGAAATATGGGTTTTACCTTGCTCGCACCCATCTGGAATCTCAGCGCCCAGGAGAGAGTTTTCCTGAAATTTTTCTTACCCCCGAGGTCGAGGATTCTCATGAAGTGGATTGGCGTCAGTATGAACCAAATGAGCCCCTGAGTCCTTCTTCTTATTTAGACTCTTACTTGGTGGACGATTTGGATAATTTGATGGGCCCCTGGGATCCGTTTCCTTTTAAGAGTGGGGAAGGAAGCGTGACGACCGATCCCGGAGTCGTTGGAGAAGCTTCAGGTGCAATTGTGGAGGACTTTCCTCATACGGCCAAGGCTGAGGAAGGGGAACTTCCCACAGGATCTCCTGAGGTTCCTGTTGGATCTACTCGGCGCTCGTCTCGCAGATCTCGTTCCCATGAGTAGGTCCTCATTGTAGTTCGGTTTTTGCTATTGCTGCTGCTTTTTTTTTTTGTAAGAGAACTATGCCTTATCAATGAAATATTTTCTTCTTGGTCCTTATCCGACGTGCCTTGTTCTTTTATTGCTTGATTTACTCTTTCATTGCCGCCGTTGGTTATCCCTGGCTGTCGTCTCTGATATGATGCTAAGACCTCTCTTTCGTTTTTGAATTATGCACAATGTGTTGATCTTGAGAGTATTTTTCCTCGTTGCCGGGCTATAAGCGGGGCAACGGGTTTGATCGAATTTTATCTCGTTGCCGGGTCATAGGTGGGGTAACGGGGTTGATCGAATTTTACCTCGTTGCCGGGCCATAGGCGGGACAACGGGCTCGATCGCGTTTGACCTCGTTGCCGGGCCGTAGGCGGGGCAACGGGCTTGATCGAATTTTACCTCGTTGCCGGGCCATAGGCGGGACAACGGGCTCGATCGCTTTTGACCTCGTTGCCGGGCAGTAGGCGGGGCAACGGGCTTGATCGAATTTTACCTCGTTGCCGGGACAACGAGCTCGATCGCGTTTTGACCTCGTTGCCGGGCCGTAGGCGAGGCAACGGGCTTGATTGAATTTTACCTCGTTGCCGGGCCATAGGCGGGACAACGGGCTCGATCGCGTTTGACCTCGTTGCCGGGCCGTAGGCGGGGCAACGGGCTTGATCGAATTTTACCTCGTTGCCGGGCCATAGGCGGGACAACGGGCTCGATCGCGTTTGACCTCGTTGCCGGGCTGTAGGCGGGGTAACGGGCTTGATCGAATTTTACCTCGTTGCCGGGCCATAGGCGGGACAACGGGCTCGATCGCGTTTGACCTCGTTACCGGGCCGTAGGCGGGGCAACGAGCTTGATCGAATTTTACCTCGTTGTCGGGTCATAGGCGGGACAACGGGCTCGATCGCGTTTGACCTCGTTGTCGGGCCGTAGGCGGGGCAACGGGCTTGATCGAATTTTACCTCGTTGCCGGGCCATAGGCGGGACAACGGGCTCGATCGCGTTTGACCTCGTTGCCGGGCCGTGGGCGGGGCAACGGGCTTGATCGAATTTTACCTCGTTGCCGGGCCATAGGCGGGACAACGGGCTCGATCGCGTTTGACCTCGTTGCCGGGCCGTAGGTGGGGCAACGGGCTTGATCGAATTTTACCTCGTTGCCGGGCCATAGGCGGGACAACGGGCTCGATCGCGTTTCTGCAAAAATAAAATGGCATTCATACAGACACAAGCATTTTTTACGTGGTTCGGCAAAGTGTGCCTACGTCCACGGTCCTGTTCATGACTTTATATTATTGCAGATAGTTGCTCAGGTACATCGTTTTTATACAACTTCAGATAATTCAGATTCCATGTTTTTCCCATGGTGTCTCCTTCAAGAGTTTGTAAAATGCAAGTGTTGGGTCCGATCAGCTTTAGGATACGATATGGTCCTTCCCAATTGGCTCGTAGCTTTCCATCTTCCCTTAGTGCGTTGGTTACGACAGATCTCCGAAGTACTAAATCTCCTTCTTTCATGGGTCTATTCTTAACCCGAGAATTGAAATAACTGGCTATTCTTCTTTGATATGCGGCTATCTTCATGGCAGCATTATCTCTCTGCTCTTCAATCAAATCCAAATTTTCTCGCAATGCTTCAGAATTCCTCACACCATCCTCCTCTTCATATGCCATTAACCTTGGGGACTTCGCTGAAATTTCTATGGGGATTAAGGCTTCTGTCCCATATACAAGATTGAATGGAGTTTCTCCAGTAGCGACTCTACTAGTCGTCCGATAAGCCCATAAAATGGTGGGTAGCTCATCTGCCCATGTGCCTCTGGCTCCTTCAAGTCAAGTTTTTAAGCCATGTAATATGGTTCGGTTACTGACCTCGGCTTGTCCATTGGCTTGGGGGTACGCCACCGAGGCGAATCTTAGTTGAATCCCTAGATTGTCACAAAATTTTTTAAAAGAGTCACAATCGAATTGTTTCCCATGATCCGTGACGATGATTCTGGGTATTCCAAATCGGCAAACAATGTCTTTCCAAACCATCGCTTCTACTTTTCGTGCTGTAATAGTGGCCAACGGTTCAGCTTCAATCCATTTGGTGAAATAGTCAGTAGCTACTATTAAAAACTTTCTTTGCCCGGGCGCCTGAGGGAAAGGTCCCAAAATATCCAAACCCCACTGAGCGAAGGGTATAGGTTGGAACGCAGGCTGCAGCTGGGATATCGGGGCAGATTGGACTGGAGCATGTCGTTGGCATTTGTCACATGCCTTGACTTTCTTTAGCGCGTCTGACCTTAGTGTGGGCCAAAAGAAACCAGCTCTTAATATTTTGGTCGCCAGAGCTCTTGCTCCCAGATGTTCCCCACACATTCCACTATGAGCTTCTGCTAGGATATATTCGGCCTCTTGAGGGCCTAGACATTTGAGAAGAGGTGTAGTGTAAGCTCTCTTATATAACATCCCATTTATGATAGTAAATCTTGAAGCCCGCATCTTAAGCCTTCTCGTTTCTTGTGGGTCGTCTGGCAATTCATTGTTAGTGAGATAACGATAGAAGGGCGATCTCCAGTCTGTCCTCGTCTCAATGCACAATACTTCTTTTTCTTCAATACTTGGTTGGTGTAGCATTTCCACAAATACTGCTCTTCCTGTTATTTCTCTGGTGGATGCTAATTTAGATAAGGCATCAGCGTGCCCATTAAGAGATCTGTTTATTTGTGTTAATTCGAAGCTCTGGAATGTTTGGGCCAGGTCTTTGACTTTACGTAAGTATTGAGCCATTATTTGTTCTCTGGTTTCGAATTGTCCCTGAAATTGCTGCACAATTAATTGAGAATCACTATGGGCAACTAATCGTGTTACCTCCAATTTCTTTGCTATCCTCATTCCGGCGATTAAGGCTTCATATTCAGCCACATTGTTGGTACTTGAAAAAGCAAATCGCAGAGAATATTCCATCGTTTCTCCTTCAGGGGATACTAGTACTATTCCTGCTCCGCTTCCTTGTTAACCAGATGCTCCATCAACAAACAACAACCATACTGCTTGCTTGTTTTCTCCTGCCTTACTGGAGTGAGTGCATTCCACAATAAAGTCAGCCAGTGCCTGTCCTTTTATAGCTTGTCGAGGTTGATATTGGATATCATATTCGCTTAACTCAATTGACCATTTGGTAAGGCGACCTGAACACTCGGGTTTTTGTAAAATACTTCGCAAAGGCTGATCTGTAAGTACGATAATCGAATGGGCCTGGAAGTATGGCCTCAACTTCCTAGATGCATTTAGTAGGGCCAATGCCATTTTTTTCGCCACGGGGTAACGTGTTTCGGGGCCTTGTAATACCTTGCTGACATAATATATTGGTCGATCTACCTGTCCCTCTTTCCTGATTAATACCGCACTGATGGCTTCATCACTGATCCCCAAGTACAAGTATAACGTCTCTCCAGTCTCCGGTCGTGTTAACAGGGGAACTCCTTTCAAATATTCTTTTAATGCTTCAAATGATTTTTAACACTGTTCTGTCCACTCAAACTTTTTCCCTGCTCTTAATGTTCGCAAGAAGGGCAGCTCCCTTTCGGCTGACTTGGAGAGAAAGCGTCCCAGGGCTGCCATTTGTCCTGTCAATCGCTGAACTTCTTTAGTTGACGCGGGTGGTTCCATATCCAATATTGCTTGAATTTTCTCAGGGTTAGCCTCGATTCCTCTTTGTGTGATCATGTATCCTAAGAATTTTCCCGACTGTACTCTAAATGCACACTTCGCTGGATTTAACCGCATGTTGTATTGCCTAAAGACCCCAAGCACCCGCATTAGCTTTTCTACATGGGATTCATTTTCTCGACTTTTCACTATCATGTCATCAACATAGGCTTCCATTGTGTCGCCCAGCAGTTTTTTAAAGACCTTATTCACCATGCGCTGATAAGTGGCTCCGGCGTTCTTAAGTCCAAAAGGCATAACTTGGTAGCAGTATGTCCCCTTTTTAGTGATGAATGACGTCTTTTTCTGGTCTGGAGGGTACATCCTAATTTGATGGTACCCTGAGAATGCATCCAGAAAGCTTAAAAACTAGTATCCAGATGTTTCGTCCACGAGGCGGTCGATCCGTGGTAGCGGGTAAGAGTCTTTGGGGCACGCCTTATTGAGATTGGTGAAATCCACACAAACACGCCATTTTCCATTGGGTTTTGGGACCATAACAATATTGGCCAACCATTCTGGATACAATACTTCTCGAATGAAACCTGCCTTTAGTAATTTGTCAACCTCCTCTTCTAGTGCATGTAGTCTATCAGGGGCAATGTTTCGCTTCTTTTGTCGGACCGGTTTAAAGTGGGGATCCACATTCAAGTGATGGCAGATTACTTCGGGACTGATCCCTGGCATATCTTTCGGTTTCCAAGCGAACACGTCTGAATTTTCTCGCAGGCATTTGGTGATTTCTTCTTTCACACATTCCGGAAGCTGGGATCCCACATACGCCACCTTCTCAGAATCTGATTCACTCAGGTGTATTACTTCTAATTCTTCAACAGGTTGAGGTTTACGTGCAGCTCCTTCCTCCAAGGATTTATGTATAGCTTTCTCGGCTATGGATAAGGTTTCTTCAGCTCTTTTCCCTTTTGTAGACGACACATAGCAAGTTCGTGCCTTCTTTTGATCTCCCCTAACCTGTCCGACCCCAGCGGGTGTAGGGAATTTCATCAATAGGTAGCAGGAGGATACCACGGCCCTTAAATCGTTGAGTAATGGACGTCCCAAGATCATATTGTATGCCGCCGAGGAAGTTTTGACCACCATAAAATTCGCTTGTCGAGTTACAAGTTGGGGGTCTTCACCTAATGTGATGGGTAGTTGAATAGATCCCGCAACTGGTACCGCTTCTCCAGTAAAGCTATACAGAGGTGAGGATACTTTGTTCAATCGATCATGGGATAAATGCATTTGTTCAAAGCAGTTCCAGTAAATCAGATTGACAGAACTGCCACTATCCACTAAAATTCTACTGATGGGGTGCTTGGCCACGACTGCTGAGATAACCATGGGATCATCATGTGGGAGTATTATATCGCCTCGATCAGTTGGGGCAAAGGTGATAGGCTCTTCATCGTCTCTTATCTCCATTACTGAGTTAACTTGGTAGGCTTGACGTGCATATGCCTTTCGGGAGGCTGATGTGTCTCCTCCTAGGGTTTCCCCCCCTGAAATAACGTGAATGGCCTGTTGAGTCGGCTCATTGTCTACACGAGTATCTTGTCGATGATCTCTTCCTCTCTCTTGTTGCCTTGGGTTTGGCCTTTCATGTCCATCACGCCTGTCTTCCCTTTGTCGGGGTTCCCTGTTTTCTTCTTCCTTTCTCACATACCTTTGTAAGTGCCCTTCACGGATGAGTATCTCAATCTGGTTCTTCAGTTCTCGGCAATGATCCGTGGAATGCCCCCTAGTTCGGTGATATTTGCAATACTCTCCTTGGTTTTTCCCCATAGGTCGGTCAACTCTGCGGGGTAGTTTAAGGAGTCCTTCTCCCTCAACTGCAGCTAATATAGTTGATCGGGGCTGTAGAAGCCGAGTATAATGATTAAAGAGAGGTTTAGGTACATCTGGACGCCTAACTCTTTCTTGTCGTCGGATAGACTCTTCTTCCCCTTCTAGCTCCTTTCTCTTCTTTTCTTTGTCTTCATTCCCTGCCACATTCCTCATAATTTTAGCATGGAGGATATACCTGTTCGCTCTGACAAATAGATCGGCTAGGGATGTTGGGGGGTCTAAAGAAAGTGACTCCTACAGAGAGGCGAGGCGCGTCCCTTAGAGCATAGCAGACACTGCCACTTGGGTCGGCAAGTCGGGGATTTCAAGGGTGGCATTACAGAATCTATCCACAAATTGTCGTAAAGATTCCTTATTCCCCTGTCGTATACTGAGCAAATAGGTGGCATCCTTTTTCCTTCGACTGTTGATCACAAAAGCTTTGGTAAACTCTGTTCTAAGATGTCCAAATGAGGAAATAGAGGATTCTGGAAGACTGTTAAACCATGTTCGAGCATGTCCTGCCAGGGTTAAGGAAAATGCTCGACACATTATGTCGTCATCCCATCCATGCAACATCATTAGTGACTCATAGTTCTGAACATGATCATATGGATCATCTTTTTCGGAGTAGAGGGTGATTTGTGGCATTTTGAATTTTCGAGGCAACGGCCTCTCCAATATATCTGTCGTAAAAGGACTTTTTCTTCGTTGGTGCTCTTCTGTTGCAGGGATCAACTTTTTCCGTTCAAGCACTTCTTCTACTACTCGTTTCATATCATCCCTCATAGTAGCTGTTGTCTGATTGTCATATCTTGTTGGGGTACTGCCCACTGTTTCATGATACCTTCGTCTTTGAGGGCTTCTAGTCCTGTTTTCCATTCTGGGGTTTTCATTTCTTCGCGGTACGGAATGAGGGTTCTTCCTTGGAGGTGGTGACCTAGGCCTACCCTCTCGTCTTGGCGTAGATCGAGAATGAGAATCGGGAGTAGCTTCTTGGTAGGAATCGGCCCCTGCTTCGGGTTGAGGTTCTGGGGATGGCATAAACTTTTTCAGAGTATCAGGTAACGTCCCTACAGGCATCATACCTTGGAAGATACCAGCCATGTCTCGAAGTGCTTGCATGCCCTCAACATGTTGTTGTCTCAATGCTTCGTACTCTTCCCACGGTACCGTATGTGATGGCTGTCGTGAAGCCCCAGCTTGATCAGTAGGAGGTGGCCTTGAGCTGATAAGTAGTGGCGATGGGACTATTTGGTTCCCCATCTGCGGGATGGAGTGGTCGTCTCCTTCAGGTTGAGCATTATGTGGGGGAGGAAGTGCTCCCTGTTGTTGAGTGTTTCGTGGTGGTAGGCGTGTTTCTACGCCTTGAGAGAGAGTTCGTCGGTGTCCACGGGTGTTTGCCATTCTTAAGTTGGCTTTTTGTCTTGTGTTTCCCACAGACGACGCCAATTGTTGTTGCCAAAATACAACAATCTATTTTAATTGAGGATAGACGCAAGAGTCTCAGAAGTCGTGCCTTCACTGATGAAAATTCGAACGAGGAATTGGATCTGATGGAGTTCCAAGTCTGGTAAACCGACGGAGTTGATGGTCTGACAAGTTGATGATCTTGGGGGCTGATGACCTGATGGCCTCAAAATGATCGGGTGGCCTCAAGATGATCGGGTGACCAGAAGTGATCTGGTGGCCAAAAGTGATCTGGTGGCCTCGAGGTGATCTGGTGGCTAAAAGTGATCTGGTGGCCTCGTGGTGATCTGGTGGCTTAAAAGTGACGAGTGGCCTTGGAGTGACGAGTGGCCTTGGAGTGACGAGTGGCCTTGAAGTGACGAGTGGCCTTCAAGTGACGAGTGACCTTCAAGTGACGAGTGGCCTACAAAACGAGAGCACCATTAGGGCGCGGGTGGGGGTCCCCGCGCAAATCCTCCGATGCTTAAATTAGATCTCGAGAGAAAATGTGAAATTGTACTTCAAATGCTCAAAATAGCGTACCTCGAGGTGAAAATTGGGTCTTGTATTTATAGTGGAGGAGAGAGAGAGAACTCGCGAGATTTTCGGAGGGAATCTCGGGGCCCGTTTCGGAATTCTCGGGGCCCATGGGCTGGATCACGAAGAGTCTCCTTGCGATGTCGGGTGACCCCCACTCGGATGGGGGGTCTTTCTCACTTGCGGGCGAGTGGCCTTGGCCACTCGGTCAAGTCGAGTGGTGGCCACTCGCTTGCGCTGAGTGGCCTTGGCCACTCGGCCATGCCGAGGGGCCAGGCCACTCGACCATACCCCTCGGCCATGCCGAGTGGCCTTTGGCCATTAGGCCAAGCCACTCGGCTTGGCCCAGCCAACGGGGTTTTTTTTGTTTCCTTGCTGCCGCTTTATCTGCCTTCATCTTTTCGAGTACATCAACATATAAAATTCATGATAGTTATATTTAAAATTAATAACAATTCATAATGGAGAGTAGATTTATTTTTAATTTTGAATGAAATTATTATAGATATTGTGTTTGTGTTATGTGAATTTGTGAGAGTTATTTGTTCGGGTAGCATTTCTGCTAATGTACAAGTATTACATCACATCATTTGTTTCTGCTGGAGATCACATTTTATATGTTTGTATACTAAGATTAATTGGCAAAATACATATTTTAACTCTTGTGTTTTTTTCATTTAAATACTTGATTTTTTTATTATTTCAATTACACGCTTGAATTTGTAATTTTGAGTCAATTACATTCTTAAATTTTTTGTTTTTTAATTAAATTTCTAAATTTATTGGTCTCAACAAATTTATTGAGGTATGCGATTGATTCAAAATTATATAATTTAGGAATATAATTGAAGTAACAAAAAACTTAAAGATGTAATTGACTCAAAATTGTATAGTTCAAAGATGTAATTGAAATAATAAAAAATTTAAAAATCTAAATAAAAAAAACATACAAGTATAGAGGCCAAAATATATATTTAACCAAGATTAATTAATTAAAATAGCAGGTACTCTTTGAATTTTGGTGCAACTCGTATTTTGTGGTCAGAGTGACTATAATCTTTATAATATGGATAATTGTGCGACCCCTCTAATTACAGTACTCTATATCACATGATAGTCATGGTATCACCTATAATTACAATGCTCTATATTGTAAGCACGATTATGTTAGATATCATTAGTAATTATGATACTATTTATCAAGTTACGTTGCCTGGTTACATTTCATTAAATTAATCGTTGGTACACACAGTTGTAGTTTTCAAGCTTCTACGCATATCATTGGTGCTTCAAAGACTTCCAAGGAGGCGTCTTTGAACCCATCAATGATGGTCCAGTCACTTGTTGGTGAACCCATGGAAGATGGGTTTGGATGGTCGGACCCATAGCTGATCGGGTTATGGGCAACGACAGCTTAGTTTAAAAAATAATGCTCGCTTCGGAGACAAGGGGAAACAGCTTGACATGCTTCTGAACTTTCGAAACACTCTACCTCAAATCTGATTCTTAATCGTCTTCCAAAATTTTAAATCCTAATCTTTACATATATGTGTATATATATATATATATGTGGTTATATTTGGAATGACTATGGTGTTAACAATAGCTAACAGAATAAAAAGATGGCCACAATTATCTAATTAGGTGACTCAAGATAGAATATTAATGATGAGACGTGTAATTCTTTGTTATCTACTATCACAAATTTAATAAAAAGAGTATTTTCGAATCTAAACAAAGGACAAAGACTATTTTAATTCAAAATAAATTATATGATATTTTCGAATCTAAACAAAGGACAAAGACTATTTTAATTCAAAATAAATTATATGAAATGTTTGGACAAAAAAGTGAAGTTGTTGAATGAGCAAACTTACCTTTTTTAAAATCATATAAAGTATGTGTAAATTGCCCGTATCACACCAGCCCTAAATCAATTTACCCATAATTTTTTAAGTATATGGGATCTAAAACAAATACTCACCAGCACTGTAGCCTTTAGAATAATAGCCTGCAATTTAATAAAATCAATATACAAGTGAGAAAACAAAGACATTATCTTTTTCTTATAATAAGTTATTATTCATATATTTGAAAATTGTACTGAAAAACTGTACAATAAGTTTCTATTACCAAAATGTAACAATAACATCAAAAGTTTGTTTCTGCAACTTAATTAATTTAGAAGACAATCGTGATATTGTTGCATTATTTTAACTTGTATATTAAATAAAAACAAATACTTATCTTTGAAGCCAAGTTCATCAGCAATCGAGATTGACATACCATGTATGTATGATTGGCAGATTATTAAATGTAATTGGTAAATTTACAAAGTGCCAAAAAAATTATAACAAAAGAAAAACACAGCAAACACTTACCCACGTATGAGAAACGGCGGCCTGCAAGTTAAAACAAAATAAATAAGTAAATAAGGGGGCGAAAAACTAATGCACATATAATATACTTGAATGCTATTTATTTACACCCTAATTTTTTATATTTAATTTTGATATTCATAAAATTATAAGTAATATTTTTAAAAATTATAAGAAGTGCTGTTAATTCTTTGAAAATAATTTATGAATGTTAAAATTAATATAAGAAATTAATTCAAACAAAAATATCACATAATTTTATGGTTTCCAAATAAATCAAATAGGCATTTCTAAGAACTATTACAAACAGAATTACAAAATTTATAACAATAATAATCTTTTTCATCATATATGGTTTATTTCCGTAATTATTACCCAAATATTTATAATGATTATAGACTATTATATGGTGTCGAAGTTTGCCATGATTCTTATTCTTGAGTTTAGAGAGGTTTGATGATAATATTTTTGACAGTTTGTGTATCATGAAGCTACCATATAGAAGGCTTCTCTTGACTTTTATAGATTATTGTATATAGTTTTTTTTTTTTTTTATATGATGCTACAGGCATACCCTAACCGATAATTGTAGTGCTCTTGCAATCTTTAGTTTAATGAAATTTTTATTTAAAAAAATAAACTAAAATTTGAAAAATATATATTTCAAAAATATTTGATCTCAGGTAGGCAACACACATATATATATATATGGTGATTAGGAGCACCATGTAAGTTTACTTTCAATTTTTTTTAGTGCTTTTTTAAAAATAAATCAGTAAAAATTCCCCAAGCACCCCTTAATATTTGGTTTCTTTTTAGTAAAATAAGTTCTTGTAATTTACTTAAATTGTTGAAATATCCATTGTGTTATAGACCCTACCGATTAAGAACTAATTAAACCACATTTATCCTTATTCTCAAATTAATTAAAAAAATAAAAAATTAAAAAACAAAAGCTTGGTTGGTCCTGGTTTGGTTCTAGCGCCAAACGAGATGGGCTCCAACCAACCATAGCTAGAACTCATTATTTTTATTGTGATAAATAAAAAAAGAAGATTTTTTTATTGTGATAAATACCACATTGCAAGACCTATTATATGTATATAGAGAGAGATATCATCATCTAACTACAAAAATGAGGTTTAAAAATATTATTTTTGACTTATTTAATGTATTTTAAGTTTTTTTTATATTTTTTTCCAACTTATATATGTAATAGAAAATAACACTCACAAATTTTCATTTTCTCCATGAGGCCTGCAATTCATAACAAAATAAAAATAAATAAATAAACCGATCAAAACATTATATATGTTTTAGGTATATAGAAGAGACGTTTAAAGAAATGTGTACAAAACATATACTCGTAAAAGAAAATGTTGTTCAATGGTTTGCATTGTATAAAATGGCTATTATAATTAATATTTATACATAACAATATAAATAGAATTAGAAATCTATTAATGTAATAATATATATTTTATTAATATAACACGAAATTATAAATTCACACAAGAATTTATTTTTAGGGGACAGTAGTTAATAATAATAAAATATTATCATGCAAGTTTTTCCACTAGATGTCTTGTTTTTTACTATCAATTTTTTTAGTGCTTTTTTTTAAAATAAATCAGTAAAAATTCCCCAAGCACCCCTTAATTTGTGGTTTCCTTTTAGTCAAACAAGTTCTCCTAATTTACTTAAATTGTTGAAATATCCATTGTGATATAGACCCTACCAATTAAGAACTAATTAAACTACATTTATCCTTAATCTCAAACTAATTAAAAAAAATAAAAAAACTAAAAATCATTAAAAAATTAAAAAACAAAAGCTTGGTTGGTACCAGTTTGGTTCCAGCGCCAAACGATCACTAGAACTCATTATTAACTTCCAACAATGATTATTGGAACTTAATGATGAAAACAAAGCACTCACCGCTCTTGAGGAGGCCCCAATGGAAGGAGAACTCTGTCACCAGAAACAAGAAGATAATTAGTATGTTACTTGAGACGAGCAAAGCAAAGATTCGTAGCTCTCATTGGTAACTCCCGCGCTAATAAAGGCATTTTGCTAATATTTTTTAACGATGTAAAGTTGTGGATGGTGAAAGTGTGGCGCGAAGCATAAAAAAAAAAAAGAAAACAATAATGTGAACACACTTTTTTATTTTTAAAATTTGATTTTTTAAATCTCTATATAAAAGAAAGTAATTAAACGTTAATAAAACTAAAATAGAAAAGCTCTATCGTCCCTTATCAAACTAAAAACTTTGTTCTTATCAGATCTGAAGTAATTTTGTAGGCAAAGTGAATCAAATGTAAGAGGAGTATTATAAAATAAAATTCTGATTTTAAATTTCATCAGTTTACAATGAAGGTGTATTATATTTTTAATATAATAATGGTTGTGCTACTTTATTATTTTTGTTACAAAAAATAAGGTTACGTTTCTCTTTATTGTTTTCAGACTATTTTTAGTTTTCAATTTTTTAAAACAATAAAAATTCTTTTATTTTGTCATTTTCAAAAATATATTTTCTAAAATAAGAAAAAAATTGTAAAAAAAACTCAAAACAATAAAATGTACAACCAAAATAATCTCTAAATTCAAAACATGGAAAACGTAATTTATTTTTCATGTTTTGGCTCTAAAAAAAAGGAAAAAAAATTATTCTTAAATTTTAAAAACAAAATTATATATTTATTTAAAATTTAAAAATATAGTATATCTATATTATAATTAAAAATATAGGATAACATATAATATATTATTAAGTACCTTATACATATTTTGTATAATAATATTTACTATAAATTATCACTCAAATTTCAATAATTTATTAATCAAATTTATTATTTTATTTTAATACTAAAATTTTATTAAAAAGAGATAATTTTATCATTTAATAATCAAATTTATTGAATAAAATATTATAAAATAATTTTTCTAAAAATTATAAAGTAAGCGCATTTTCTAATTTTCTATTTTAAGAAATAATTTTTTAAAATAACAAAAAGAATATATTTTTAGTTTTTTGAAAATAGACTATTAAAATAAAAAATAAAAAATAAATTTAAAACTCAAAACTAAAAATTAAAAATTCAAAGAGAACGTAACCTAATATTTTTTATTGTGATAAATTCCACATTACAAGACCTACTATATGTATATTGAGAGAGATATCGTCATCTAACTACAAAAATGGGGTTTAAAAATATTATTTTTGACTCATTTAATGTACTTTAAGTTTTTTTTTATATATTTTTTCCAACTTATATATGTAATAGAAAATAACACTCACGAATTTCCTTTTTCTCTATGAAGCCTGCAATTCTTAACAAAATAAAAATAAATAAATAAGCCAACCAAAACATTATATGTGTTTTAAGTATATAGAAGAGACGTTTAAAGAAATGTGTACAAAACATGTACTAAAAGAAAATGTTGTTCAATGGTTTGCATTGTATAAAATGGGTGTTGGGATGAGACGAAACTCAAATCCTAGATCAACCCTTTAACACTTAAATAAACAGAGTGATTGCTTGCATAAATAAATGGACTGAATCATACATAAAATATAAACAGAATCAAACCATAACACAAATGATTTACCGTGGTTCACCCATTAAAGAGGGCTACATCCATGTTGAGATTCGGTAAAGGGAGTTCACTGTATTATAGGGATAAAAATGTTTACAGCCACCGATTATAAACAAAGAACACTTTCAAATCTCACTGTACAAAACAACCTCTCAGAAATTAAACCAGCTCCATAACCACAAGCTAAGGTCAGAGGCTTACAACTTAGAGAGGGAAAAACAAACAGTGCATCTATATAGAAAGAATGAAAAATAGAGAATGATCAGCAAACCCTAATTAATGCAGATAATCGGAGGCCGACTTCCACCAGATCTCGAGGCGACTGTAGCTGATTTAAAGGAGACTCAAGCAGTGCAGATTGCATCGTATAAAGAAGAAGTAGAACTCGATGATCGAGGAAGAGGCAGGCTAAAAGACAAAGCGAGGCACGCCAAGTGAAACGGTAAGGCGGTTGCCGTTTTGGCCCTCCACCCAAAGCCCAAAATGCTGCCGTTTTGGGCAGCCTTGGGGGTTGCCAAAATGACCCTCTTGCCATGCCAGAAATGTTGTCGTTTTGAAGCTTCACTTAAATACAACAATCTCCACTTTGAAGTTTCAATCATTTACGGGACAATCCACTAATAGTGAAGCTAGCTATAACCTATGCCATCATTACTCATGTTGGTTGTTATTTCAACCAACTGTGACATGCAGCAAGTCCAAACAATGTTTGAACTTGGCTGCAGTCACAATTTTTGTCCCCATATCAGTTGGGTTGTTTTCTGTAGGGACCTTTTGAATAGTTACATTTTCTTTGGCTACTTGGTCCCTTACAAAATGGTACTTTACATCTATATGTTTGGTTCTTTCATGATATACAGGGTTCTTACATAAATGAATGACACTCTGACTATCAGAAAATACTACAACCTTACCTTGTAACATATGTATTTCTTTTAACAAACCTTGAAGCTAGATGGCTTCTTTGAAAGCATCAGTGACAGCCACATATTCTGCCTCAGTGGAAGACAGCGCAACCAAAGACTGCAGCTGTGACTTCCAACTAATGCAATTTCCTCTAAGGTAAAGAAGAAAGCAGTTGTAGATTTTCGAGAGTCCTTGTCACCAGCAAAGTCAGAGTCCACATATCCAACAAGATTAAAAACATCACAATTTCGTTTATAAATTAGCCCAATATCAGTGGAGCCATTAACGTATCTTAACAAATACTTTAAAGCTTCCCAATGAATTTTACTAGGATTAGACATGAATCTACTGAGTAGAGAAATTGAAAAAGCTAGATCAGGTATGGTACTAATCATTGAGTACATAATGGTTCCAATGACATTAGCATATGGGATGTTTTCCATTTTAAGCATATCAGAATCAGATATAGGACATTGTTTCTTTGATAAAATGAAATGACTAGCCAAGGGAACATTCACTGGTTTACAACCAGACATGCTAAACTTTTGTACAGACTTTAACAAATAATCATGTGATTTTGTGACGTCCTGGCCCCACTAACGGGTGCCACCATAACCTATATTACAACCCTGTCCTATAGAATAATATGAAGTGCATCATGCATGCAGGCCTGTCCACCTCACCCTATTCCGGATTTTGGTGGCCCCATTGATTTCATTAAGGACCCCATCTCGAGACTCACACGGCTCAAATCCACAGCCCCATGCCTAGACACATCTCCCACAGTCTAATACAAGCCATACCAAATTAAATTTACTCGCAAATCATAATAAACCTTACTGAGTCCCCGAGACTCACCCCTGTACTTTCCCATTAACCCAATAGATGACTCGAGATCCGAGAAAAGAAAGGCGGTGCTGATAGATGAGCCGCTAGTTGACAACGATCGTTAACCGTGGGGGTGTGGGTTAACCCCAAATGTTAATAATGTAATATAACTACTGTGTGAAAACTATGAGTGTCGGACATGGCTTAACCTAAAGTAAACCGGAACCAAGTTAAGGTTCCCACTATGAGTAAATGATCGAGGCTGTCGAACCGACAAGATTAGTGTATATATAGGATTGGTTTGCAGCTAGGATGCTCCCCAGGTCGTCTCCCAACGAACTGTCAATGAACTGTCAAAAAAAGATTAAACGAGGGGGGGTTGTGATGAAAACCGAACCTAAAAACACTCAAGAATGAAACAAAGATGAACTAAAACGTAACCCGCTACAAACCCTACCTCTTTACCACGGTAATCCCCGTCTCACTTATGAAAATAATCTATTTGGTTTGATTTTCTTTTTGATTTGAAAAACTCTTCTACAACCGTAAAAGATTAAATCAAAATGAGCAATCGCTCATACAAATATATCGTTTCTTTCTAATCAAAGCCTCAACCGAGTACGTTAATTAAACCCATCCAAAGATCATGCATGCATTCACACAACCGCATAAAAGAAACATACATAAACTTAGAGAAGGAAAAGAAACAAAATCATCAATAAAAACATGAAAATCGAGTTCCAAACCGGATTCGACTATATGACCGAGACTCAAACCGAGCAAGGGGTACGGGAGTGTAGCAGATTACAATCGAATTAGCCTTCCATAGCTTCTAGGTTGAACCCGTGAGAATCCTCCAAAATCGGCCACACCCTTATGCCTCTTTGCTAGCTCTTATTTATAGGGTTTTTGGAAAAGAAAAACCTAGGCTAAATGGGTTTAGGATTTATTTATTACATATGGCCCATAATTTAATTAATTAAAAAGGGTCCAATGGATTCTAAATTTGCTCATAACCCATAATGAAATATGGTTGCCTCTTTAAAACTTAATGTCTGTCCACCTTGCAAAGGTCACTTGCGCCTCTATCGAAATAGCTCAAATCTGCGGCCCAAATCTGCCAAAAAAGAATAAAAATAGTGTGAAGCCCAATAAAATAAAATAAACACAAGACAAATGAAATAACCTAAATAGAGTGCAATGAAGATGGAATAATAGGGATAAATAATATAAAATATGCGCGCCATCAGTAAACCCAGTAGGGTAGGGAACTTGTATCTGTCGGCTACGGCTAAAAATTGAGATATGTTTAATTATGTTTGGTGGTTGAAGTAATTTATTGGGCTTGTTGATATAATTTGTTTGAAATTGGATTTATGCTCCAAGAGACTAATCAGGTATGAGGCTCGGGTGAGTTTCCGCTGTCCTCGCAATTAACTCCAGAGCTCTCGTCTGGTCGAAGGCGGCGAAGCCTGGACCCCACCTAGGGCGCCCATATTATTTTAAAGATTTATATTGGTAGGGGCATAACCGTCCTTCGAGTAGGTTGGGGTTGTAATATAGGTTATGGTGGCACCCGTTAGTGGGGCCGGGGCATCACAGATTTTCAGACAGGAGTTACTCCTATCCCTTTCAATAATCATTCCTAAAATTCTTCTAGCAGACTCTAAGTCTTTCATATCAAAGTTAGTGTTTAATAGAGATTTTAACTCACATATTTTAGACTTAGACTTGGTAATTAATAAAATGTCATCAACATACAACAACAAGTAAATAGGAGCATCAGATAACATAAAATAGAAACAGTTATCATATTCACTTCTGACAAAACCAATCCCAGTTGCAAAGTTGTCAAATTTTTTGTACCATTGACGTGGGGATTGTTTTAACCCATACAAGGACTTTTTTAACAAACAAACATGATCAGGATGTTTTTTGTTAACATAACCAACTGGCTAATCCATATAAATTAGTTCTTCTAAGTCCCCATGCAAGAAGGCAGTTTTAACATCCAGCTGTTCTAATTCTAAATTATACCGAACAGTTATTGCAAGTGTAACACCCCGCTTTCCAGGACATTAATATATGCTAGGATTTTTTTTTCCATCAAACATAAATCGGCAATAAATCCTCAACATAGCTTTTATTTAATAGCACTCCAAACATAGTCAAGGAATGATACACTTCAAACATAGCGGAAGCAAGATTAGAACCTGTAGGAAACCTCAGAAACATAACATATGCGGGTACATACATATCACTCACCCAACATAACATTACAGACAATATTAAAATCTAAACAATACATCTGAATAAAACAGATAGTCCTAGTCCCACATGGGACCCACAAAATTTCCACCGCAATCATGCCTCGACCACTTCCTTGCCCTTCCGGCTACTTGCCTCGCCTAGAACGTGGAATATTCCAGGGACATAATCCAATATTAGAAGATGAAATCTTCTAAGTGAGGGTTAGATAAGCATGAATGAATGATGCATGGACATTTATAAACATATACCCATAATGTAACTTCTCAGGCCCACCAGCCCGGCACGGAACCCTAGGCAGAATCTCGAACCTCTGCAAGATACGCCTAACGTTGTTCCATTAATTGTCCTAGGGGAATTTCAGCTACACTCTTAGGGTAATATCCCAACCCCATGCACGAGTTTCAACATGACAAAAATATCGTGTTGTGCATATATCACGTTTTACCATGCAACAGTATATGAACGAAAATTATCATAACATGTGAAAATATTATCTATAGCAAGGAAATCGTATCATATATGAGATATAGGGACAAAACCACTCACTTTTCACAGTTATTGGGATACCTCGAAAAGTTTACAAACTGCCTCGATTTGCATGCCAACCTTGAAATTTGCACCAAATGTTTCACCTCACTTCCCAAAGCAACCTAGGCAAGATATTTGTTTAAATAATCAATAAAATATATTTTTCCTCAATTTTTCCTTACTAATATTCTAAAATAAATACCTACACCTATTTTTCTCCAAATATTTTTACATAGGAAATTATAAAATATTTTTCTAAGTTATTTAAAAAAAATTGCACGAAAAACCAAGCCCGCACGCGCCTACACGCGCTGGCACGTGCTAGGGCGAGTGAGACTGGCGCTTGGGGCCCACGCGCCGGTCATCTTCTCCAGCCACGGCTAGCCGAAAAAATGCAAAACCTATACCAAATGAAAGCTTCGGCAAAGTCGATCCTAGGGGTACCTGAATGGGCTCGAAAGGAAGTCTGAAAGCCAACCAACGGCCTCGAACTCTAGGCTAGGCGATCTGCCTAAGGTTCCGACGAAGCTTCGATTTGCCTTCGATTCTTCTCCGTTGCTCCCCAAATGCTTCAGATATGATCTTCAAGCTATGGGCAACAAAAGCCCCTTATCCTTGCCTCTCAATTCATCCACAATAGCCCTCGATTTGAAGCTTCTTTTCTTGAAAATTTCGGCCATCTTCAAGCTCTATTTATAGGCGATTTTGAAGCTTCAAATGGCCTTGGATGTCTTACCCATTGCCTTAGGATTCTCCACCGTCCCTAGATCAACCTAAAAACACTAATATTCGCCTGCAAAAGCGAGTTGCAGGTCTCCCATTTTCGGCTAGTTTTTCTTGATCGATTTTCTTGAAATTCCGACCACTCTAATGGCCGTTGTCGGCTCATGATGGTTCCTACGAGATCCTCGACCATCCCTCGTGCTAGCCCATTGCCTGAAACGGCCGGCCAGAGATGGTGCGCCACTGTCAAAAGCCATGGCTATGGAGTTTCCAAAATTGCAGTTTCGCCCCCCTCAGATTTGATTTTTCCATTTTGGCCTCTTTCCTCACAACCCCTACACTTTCCTCAATTTCATTTGAGCCCCTTAAGTTCCAATCTTTCAATTTCTTCTTTGCCACTTTTGCAAAAAATGACATTTTGACCCCCCCTCTAGCAACTTTAGAAAATTGCACTTAGGCCCGTTTCTCCGTTTAGGCTTTAAACCTACTCGTTTCTTCTTGAAATCTCTGAAGGGTTGCTCTACTCGACAAACCAAAGCTTTCCATAGTTTCCGTTATCATTTCGGGAGTCTCCTACGAGAATTCAGTTTTGTAGCTTAAATGACGGCTGCATTTTTGCTGTACCAAAAATCGTTTCTGATTGCATTTCTTTCGGTCCTAAAAATCATGCCTCGAGATGCTTGTTATAGGCATTCCTATTTCCTTACACATTTAAGCCTTAGGGTACTCCTTTCGGTTGATTCGGTAAATTTTTTTGGCTTTTCAAATACCTAACTTTCTCGAATTTCCAATTTTCCGTTAAAATAATAACCCAAAGTTCTTGGGTATTACAACAAGCATTATTCGAATAGTTTTAAATTTGATGACAGGAGAAAATATTTCAGTATAATCAATACCTTTCCTCTGGGTAAACCCTTTAGCTACTGATCGTTGTTGTCGAACATCGATAGATTAGATGAATAATGATTCGGATTTGCAATAAGGGTGCAACCCAAAGTCGTCTCCCAACGAACCTCAAACGGATCTGTCAAAACAAGATTAAACGAGGGGGGGTTGTGATGAAAACCGGAATTAAAAACGTTCAAGAATGAAACAAAGATGAACTAAAACGTAACCCGCTACAAACCATACCTTCTTACCACGGTAATCCTTGTCTCACTTATAAAAACAATCTGTTTGGTTTGATTTTCTTTTAATTTGAAAAACTCTTCTACAACCGTAAAAGATTAAATCAAATCGAGCAATCGCTCATACAAATATACCGTTTCGTTTCTTTCTAATCAAAGCCTCAACCGAGTACATCAATTAAACCCATCCAAAGATCATGCATGCATTCACACAATCGCATAAAAGAAACATACATAAATTTAGAGAAGGAAAAGAAACAAAATCATCCATAAAAACATGAAAATCGAGTTCCAAACCGGATTCAACAATATGACCGAGACTCAAACCGGGCAAGGGGTACGAGAATGTAGCGAATCACAAGCAAATTAGCCTTCCATTTTCTTGGTTGAAATCGTGAGAATCCTCCCAAAATCGGCCACACCCAAAATCAGCCACTTAATGTGCTTAAATAGAGCTTAGGGAGGAAACCCTAAGTTACCGCAACTTCAAATCCGATTTCGAATAGGATAAAGTGCGTTCTGGGCTTTGGCCCCTTCATCAAGATTGTAGATCAGGAAGAGTAGATGAATTTGGGCTTTTAAATCACTTGATTTGGATATCGGACGCCCAATTTATGGCCTTTTAAAGATTCAACATCTGTGCAGCTTTTCTAATTTGACCCGACTTTCTGGTCCCGAATTTGAAGCGATGTTTGGAGGCCCAAAAGAACTTGGATTTGGACCTACCATACCATTCCAGAAATCCCAAGAAGTCCTCTACAATATCTATGAATATATCATTCACGTTATGGGATTGTAACTTGGCCAAAAACTTGAAAGAAGTATAGAAGGTCAAATCTGTCAGCACACTTTTGCTTATTTGTCTCCAATCACCTTGTTTCCCTTCTTGCCATCAAAATTCCTCATGACCCAGGAAGCCCAAATCTGTCCAAAATAAGATAAAACAGTGTGAAGCTCAATTCCTATAAAATAAAATAAAATAAAATCAAGATGAATAAAATGACACAACTAACGTGCAAAAAGATTAAATATGAGGGCTAAATAATATGAAAATATATGCTCTATCAAATTCCCCCACACTTAGACTTTTGCACTCCTGGGCAAAACACTAAATGCTAACATTCACTCTTTCAAACAAAAAGGATACGAAGAATGCAAAATGAGAGGCATGGCAAGCTTTATAGGAATTCAACACTCAAAGATCATCTTTCTTACACTTCCCAGACAAACAAATAGCATGACAATTTTACTTGGCAAGACGAGTCAAAATAAGCAGAACCTTATAAGAACATGCTGTCAAGTTCCTCACATGCTATGCCTAACTCCACCCAATCATAATTCCACTACCAGATATGCTCATCTTCTAAATCTCCACTCTCAATGCTTTATGCATGCAAATCAAAAGGACTTTTATTCATGGCTTCAACATGGTAAGGTGAAAGGGATAGGAAGATAACAATGAAAAGTAAACCTTAGGAAGAAAGAAAACATTCAAGACAACCCAAGATCAATGAAGAACTATTAAGCAAGCAGAAAAATAGATCTTTTTTTTTTTTTTTTGAATGGTGGGTGCGTTTTACGCTCCATCCCAACCTTGGTGAGTACGTTTTACGCTCCATCTCACCTTGGCCTTTGGCCTTTCTATCTATTTTCTTTTGATTCCAAAGGACTTGCTTAATATTTTTGCCATAATCAAGGGATGCAATGAATGTTCTTCAACCTAAAGAAAGGGAAATGATCTTTTTTTTTTTTTTTTTTAAAAGTATGGCGAGTAAAATGAAAGAATGCCTTAATCATCTTTTCACATGCATGAGCACTGATAGCTTCAATAAAGATTCAAAACAAGCTCTAGAGTGATACCCATAATTAGTGAATGCACGCATAACATAAGAAAGAACATGCACAAATATTCTCACAAAGACTACCTCAATCAACCCACCAAGCAAAACTCATTGCCAATTTACTTGAAAGCCCAAAAAGATAAGATCAACTTTCTAGTCATGCCAAATTCTTTCAAACTCAATTTGCCTAATTTTGCCTCTTTTTTTTTTAATTTATTTACTAATTTTTTTTTTTAAAGAAACTTCTATTCTAAAACTCCCCCCCCCCACACTCAAACATTACATTGTCCTCAATGTAAGCATGCAGCAAGAATCAGGTATAGGACAAGTAAAAAAGTAAGGAGAGAGAAACAGCTTGGTGGTATCAAGTCGAGGGAAGGTCCAAGAGAGATAGCTCCTCCACTGTGTGTTCTGTAAAGCCCTCGTAGAAATGCTTAAGCCTCTGCCCATTAACTGTGAATTTCTTCGTAGTCGACTCGTCCATAATCTCAACTGCACCATAAGAAAAAACATGAGTAACCACAAAATGACCAACCCATCTAGAACGCAACTTACCAGGCATCAGCTTTAGGCGTGAATTGTAGAGGAGGACTTTATTGCCAACGTGGAACTCCTTCTTGGCAATCAATTTGTTGTGTGCAGCTTTGGTCTTTTCCTTGTAAATCTTGGAGTTCTCATATGCCTCTAACCTCAATTCCTCAAGCTCTTGCAATTGAAGCTTCCGCTTGGAACCAGCTTCTTTCATGTCCATATTGCATTGCTTCACCGCCCAATAGGCCTTATGCTCGATCTCTACCGGCAGATGACATGCTTTTCCAAAGACCAGTCGATATGGGGACATGCCGATGGGAGTCTTGAATGCGATACGGTAAGCCCATAATGCATCCTCCAATCTCTTGGACCAATCTTTCCTATTGGGCTGGACTGTCTTCTCCAAAATCTGCTTGATCTCCCTATTTGACACTTCAGCTTGCCCATTAGTTTGTGGATGATAAGGAGTCGCCACTTTGTCTATTACCCCATACTTACGAAGTAGGGTGTCCATCTTTCTATTGCAAAAGTGGGATCCTTGGTCGCTGATGATGGCCGTGGGAATGCCAAACCTGCAGAAAATATGAGATCTAACAAAATCTGCAACCACAGAAGAATCATCAGTACGGGTGGCTTCAGCTTCCACCCATTTCGAAACATAATCCACAGCCAAAAGAATGTACACAAAACCAAAAGAAATAGGAAAAAGACCCATGAAATCAATGCCCCATACATCAAATATCTCACAGAATAATAAAGGTTTCTGAGGCATTTCATTTCTACGTGAAATTGAACCTGTGTGTTGGCAACATGTACAGTTCTTACAGAATCCATATGCATCTCTGAAAAGGGATGGCCAATATAACCCTGCGTCTAAGACCTTTCTAGCAGTACGTTGGGGACCAAAATGACCACCACATGCAAGAGTGTGACAGAAATGTAGGACAGATGCAAATTCATGATCAGGGACACACCTCCTAAGGACTTGGTCACTACACAAGCGCCACAAATATGGATCATCCCATACATAGTACTTGGCTTCGCTTTTAAATTTATTTAATTGTGCTTTCTTAAAATGTGCAGGTAATTCAGAAGCAACCAGGAAATTTACCATGTCAGCATACCAAGGTTCAGTACCATGTAAGTGATAAAGAAACTCATCTGGAAAATTATCTCTAATAGGCGGATGATCCATGTCAGACGAGTCAGGAGAAGTAGGTATCCGGCTCAGGTGGTCGGCTACCAAGTTTTTAGCTCCACTTTTGTCTTTGATCTCAATATCAAATTCTTGGAGTAACAACATCCACCGGATAAGCCTAGGTTTTTCATCGAGCTTCTTTAGAAGGAACTTCAGGGCTGCATGATCAGAAAACACAATAACTTTAGATCCCAATAAATATGATCGAAATTTATCTAAAGCAAAGACAATGGCTAAGAGCTCTTTTTCAGTCGTGGTGTAATTGGCTTGAGCACTGTCCAGGGTACGTGAGGCGTAGGTAATGACATGTGACTTTTTATTCACCCGCTGAGAGAGAATGGCGCCCACTGCAAAGTTGGAAGCATCACACATGAGCTCGAATGGCAACTCCCAGTTGGGTGGCTGGATGATCGGTGGAGAAGTCAATTGCCTCTTAAGTTCCTCGAAGGCTTGCTTGCATTGTTCATCAAACTTGAAATCCACATCCTTTTGGAGGAGGTGGGATAATGGAATTGCAATCTTACTGAAATCTTGGATGAATCTCTTGTAAAACCCTGCTAACCTCTCCAACATTTGGTCGATGAATGAAAGGGGAAAATGATCTTTTTTGGTTGCTTGGTTGAGCTTCCTATAGTCGATGCAGACCCTCCAACTGTTCTGCACTCTCATGGGCACTATCTCATTTCTTTCATTAGCCACCACTGTGAAACCTGTCTTCTTGGGGACAACCTGCACTGGACTCACCCACTTGCTATCAGATATAGGATAAATGATACCAGCCGAAAGTAACTTACTTACCTCTTTCTTGACCACATCTAGGATGGTGGGATTGAGTCTCCTCTGTGGTTGCCTCACTGGTCGGGCTCCTTCCTCTAAATGAATCATGTGCATGCACAAAGAAGGACTAATACCTGGTATGTCCGCCAAGGTCCAGCCTATTACTAGTTTGTTCCTCCTGAGTAGATCCAGCAATCTTTTCTCTTGGTCAGGCTGCAAGTTATTGGCGATGATGACTGGCAGCTTCTCGCCATCCTCCAAGAAGGCATACTTGAGATGCTTGGGCAAAGGCTTGCACTCAAGGGATGGTGGCTGCTGCAATGAAGGGACTAACCTGCTTGCCTTTATCTCAAGGGTACTGTCTACCTGTTCAACATGGTTAGCAGAAACACTATCCTCCCCAGGAGAAGTATAAGAATCAGATTGTGCATGCTCAATTTGAATATCAGAATCATGATTATCTAAAAATGCAGCAATCTCAGAACATGCATCACATGGATCACTCTCATTACTACAATCAGGACAGATGAAGGAATCTGGAAGGTCATGAATAGTGGGGAATGCATCAATTAAATCACAAGACTTAGTGCATGCTTCATCAACCAACAATTGAATTAAGTTAACTTGCAAAGTGGAATGATCTTCAGGGGGACATTTCATGGCATCAAGTATGTTAAAATGAATTGTGCTACCAGCAAATTCCATGGAAAGTGTACCTTCATGCACATTGATAATAGTCCTTGCAGTTTTTAAAAATGGTCTACCTAGGATGAGAGGTGCATGCTCATGCAAATTGTCATCTTCCATATTTAAAACATAAAAATCAATAGGGAAGATACAATCCTTAACCTTAACCAGGACATCCTCCAAGACTCCAGAGGGGTAGGCTGTGCTTCTATTAGCTAACTGGACAACCACTCCTGTTGGCTTCAAAGGACTACACTGCAAAGAAGCATAGATAGAGTTAGGCATAACATTAATAGATGCACCTAAATCTAGCAAAGCATTACTAAATTGCATGTCTCCTATAGTACAAGGAATGGAAAACGTCCCTGGATCTTTGCACTTCCTTGGCATGGCAGGTTGTATGAGAGCTGAAACATTCCTCCCAAGGTTGACTTGTTCGTTCCCTCTTAATCTCCTCTTGTGCGTACACAAATCTTTGAGAAATTTTGCATACTTGGAGATCTGTCTGATGGCTTCAAGGAGGGGTATATTGACTTCCACTTTCTGGAATGTCTCCAGAATCTCTTTATCTAATTCGGCCTCTGCTCTTTTCTTGTTTTGTGTTGCTCAATGTGCAAATGGCAGGGGCTGGTTGTTGGAAGACTCTCCTTGTTCTTGATAGCTGGAAGGGCTGCTGCTCTTCTTTTCTACCAGTTTCTTCTTGTGCCTTCTCTGGAACATCCATTTCTTTACCACTACGCAGCATGATCGCACTCACATTCCCCTTTTGATTGGATATTGACTGTGAAGGTAGCTGACCCGATCCTTGACTCCTTAGCTCATTTATGTTAGTTGCTAACTGCCCAATCTGTGTCTCCAAATTCTGTATGGTGGTGTCAGTCCGTTGTTGGAATTTGAGAGTATTGGCAGCCAATTGTTGCACTATGTCATTCAAGCTCGGTTCTGTCTTGGGTAATGTCTGTGCTTGTTGCTTCATTGGTGTGGCATTACTCTGACCCGGTGCATTGAACCTCTGTTGGAATGGTTGAGTTGAAGCACCCCCATATCTGAAGTTGGGATGGTCTCTCCAGCCCGGATTGTAGGTGGGAGCATAAGGATCATACTTATTCTGTTGTGGCTGTTGCTGAAACGGTCTCCCAGGGAAGATTCCATTGCATGATTCTGTGTTAACCTGCAATTGTGGGCACTGATCAGTTATATGTGAAGATAATGAACAAATGCCACATACCTACTGGGGCTGGTTTCGATCAAGGGCTAACTGGCGAACCATTGAAGTTAGTTCCTCCAGCCTATTTTCTATTCTCCTTTCGTCCATAGGTGCAGCAAAACCAACCTCATTGACAGTCTTCATGGGAGTGTTCAACCTGGTACCAAATTGTTGTGCATTTTGAGCCATCTTTGAAATTAAGTCCCGGGCTACAGCTGGTGTCTTTTCCACTAAGGCTCCTCCAGATGCAGCATCCACTAAGTACCTGTCCATGGGAAGAAAACCTTCATAAAAATATTGAATGAGGAGCTGGTCACTTATCTGATGATGAGGATAACTAGAACACAACTTCTTGAATCTCTCTCAATACTCATGCAAGCTTTCTCCATCTATCTGTCGGATGCCACAAATGTCCTTCTGGATGGCTGCTGTCCTGGAAGCAGGGAAGAACATCTCCAGAAATATTCTCCTCAGGCCATCCCAATTGGTAATGGCAGCAGGTGGCAAGTAATACAGCCAGTCTTTGGCAGCTCCATCAAGAGAGAAAGGGAATGCCCTTAGCTTTATTTGCTCTTCATCAACCCCTTGCGGCCTCATGGTGGAGCATACAACATGAAACTCCTTCAAATGCTTGTGTGGATCTTCACCTGCAAGACCATGAAACTTAGGCAGCAAATGTATCAATCCAGATTTCAGTTCAAAGTTTACCTGCAATTGAGGATACTGAATACACAAGGGTTGATAATGCACATCAGGGGCAGCCAATTCTCTAATAGTTCTGTTAGCATTATTTCCATTATTCCCATTCTCATTGCCATTGTTTTCATTGGCGGCCATATTGATCAATTTAGGTTGGAACTCAAACACAGTATCAGAAACAATGGGAAAGACACTATTAGTCACTGCCCTATCTTGGGATCTAAGTTCTCTTGCTTGTCGCCTAAGGGTTCTATCAATTTCTGGATCTAAATCAATTAGGTCACCCTTAGATGATCTGGTCATGCATTAAATATCAACAAGAACAAAAACAAAACAAAACACACAAGGAAAAATCACATAAACACACCAAGAAAATAAAAAATGGCCCAAAAAGTGGTCTAAATGTTGGATTTTGGCCAAAATATGCCCTCCTCACTACATTGTAGTGACTATTTCTCCCCACACCCCCATTCCTTTGGACACCAAAAATCAGGGCATTCTGACATAGTCGTCGGCGGTGAACAGTGCTGGTTGTGGCTGAAAACCGAAAATCGAAAACAGAAAAACAAAAAAAGAAGAACAAAGAAAACCGAAAAGGATGAACAAATAAATAAGAGAACAGATAAACAAGAGAAGAAAACAAAAAAAAACAGAAAAGAAATCGACAAAAGAACAGCAAACACAAAGAACAGAACGAAAAAGAATGACAGAAAACAGAAAACAAAGAAAACAGGAAAGAAGAAAACCGAAAAGAAAAAACACAAAGAAGAAACAAAGAAACAAAAGAAAAGAGAAACCAAAGAGCAAGACACGAAGAAGCAACAAAAGAAAGCAACAAAGAATGAAAGAGAATTAAAAAGAAAAAGAAAGATAGAAAACAAATCTTGTTATGGCAGAAAAGATTGACGGTTCCTCGGCAACGGCGCCAAAATCTGATCGTTGCTGTCGAACACCGATAGATTAGATGAATAATGATTCGGATTTGCAATAAGGGTGCAACCCAAAGTCGTCTCCCAACGAACCTCAAACGGATCTGTCAAAACAAGATTAAACGAGGGGGGGTTGTGATGAAAACCGGAATTAAAAACGTTCAAGAATGAAACAAAGATGAACTAAAACGTAACCTGCTACAAACCATACCTTCTTACCACGGTAATCCTTGTCTCACTTATAAAAACAATCTGTTTGGTTTGATTTTCTTTTAATTTGAAAAACTCTTCTACAACCGTAAAAGATTAAATCAAATCGAGCAATCGCTCATACAAATATACCGTTTCGTTTCTTTCTAATCAAAGCCTCAACCGAGTACATCAATTAAACTCATCCAAAGATCATGCATGCATTCACACAATCGCATAAAAGAAACATACATAAACTTAGAGAAGGAAAAGAAACAAAATCATCCATAAAAACATGAAAATCAAGTTCCAAATCGGATTCAACAATATGACCGAGACTCAAACCGGGTAAGGGGTACGAGAATGTAGCAAATCACAAGCAAATTATCCTTCCATATTCTTGGTTGAAATCGTGAGAATCCTCCCAAAATCGGCCACACCCAAAATCAGCCACTTAATGTGCTTAAATAGAGCTTAGGAAGGAAACCCTAAGTTACCGCAACTACACATCCGATTTCGAATAGGATAAAGTGAGTTATGGGCTTCGGACCCTTCATCAAGATTGTATATCAGGAAGAGTAGATGAATTTGGGCTTTTAAATCACTTGATTTGGATATCGGACGCCCAAGTTATGGCCTTTTAAAGATTCAGCATCTGTGCAGCTTTCCTAATTTGACCCGACTTTCTGGTCCCGACTTTGAAGTGATGTTTGGAGGCCCAAAAGAACTTGGATTTGGACCTACCATACCATTCCAAAAAGCCCAAGAAGTCCTCTACAATATATATGAAGATATCATTCACGTTCTGGGATTGTAACTTGGCCAAAAACTTGAAAGAAGCAAAGAAGGTCAAATCTATCAGCACACTTTTGCTTCTTTGTCTCCAATCTCCTTGTTTCCCTTCTTGCCATCAAAATTCCTCATGACCCAGGAAGCCCAAATCTGTCCAAAATAAGATAAAACAGTGTGAAACTCAATTCCTATAAAATAAAATAAAACAAAATCAAGATGAATAAAATGACACAACTAACGTGCAAAAAGATTAAATATGAGGGCTAAATAATAAGAAAATATGTGCTCTATCAGCTACTAATCTTGCTTTAAATCTTAAGGGATTAGAGGGTAACATACATTCTTTGACTTTGAACAGCCACTTACACTTGATTAGCTTTTGTTTCTGAGGTCTTGGGACCTATTCCCAAGTGTTGTTGGTTATCAAGGAGTTCATCTCTTCGTCCATAGCTTGCTGCCATTTCAAACAGTCATGGGAGCTGACAACCTCCTCATAGGAGGTAGGCTCACTACTCCTCATCTCCAAATCTGCCACTAAGGCACAGTAAACTAAGTCTGAGTAGGAATATCTTGCAGGAGGCCTTATAGTCCTCCTGCTTCTGTCTCTTGCCAGTTGATAGTCTCTTAGGTTCTATTGAGGAGAGTCATATTTCTCTTCCTCACCTTCAGGGACTACAGATGGCTCTTCATGATCACTTTCATTGTAATACCCGGTATTAAATAAAAAGAGAATTTTTGAAGATATGGGTCAAAATGATATTTAGCAAAGTTTCGGGTCGAAGTGCAATATTTGAAACTTAAACGAAAGACGAATGACTAAGTTAAAATGAGCCAATTGAGGAGAAATGGCACAATTGGACGATTTTTGATAAAAATCAGGGATTTCAAAGGTTTGAAGTCAAAAGCACGCAATTAGGAGAGTTCGGGCAAAAGTGCAGATTTTGCAAAATATCAGAGGAAGGTTGAATCGACGAATTTTTTAGAAATTCCAAAAGAAAATGGAAAATATAGAACTTGAGGGTCATAGTGGTATATTTAGAAAGATCAGGGACTCAAAGAAAAGGGCCAAAATGTCAAATGAAGAAAATAGGGGGTGAAAAATGCAATTTTGGAAAATTTGCATAGTGGGAACGCGACCACCGCACATGGCCGCCGGCAGCTGCCTCTGGAGGCGTCGGGAAGCTCGCCTAAGGGTACTAGGTTGATCTCCAGGTGATGATGAAGCTCCAGGGGGTGGCCATTGGCCGAGCACGGCGGCGAAGTGACCGGAAATGATGGCCAAAAATATTTCCGATTTGGCTGAATCTTTCGAGGGATCTAGCGCTTGATTTTTTGTTTCTCGATTGGTTTAGAGGCTAGATTTGGGCTTAAGGGATAAGGACGAGCAAGATAGGGTGAGGAATCGGGTGAAAATCGACTATAAAAGGAGGTTTTCGACCGAGGGTTCAAAAACGAAATCACTCAAAAATTCTTGTGTTTTTGCTTGAATCGAGCTTGAGGGATAAGGGGCTTTTGTTCTTAGTGTTCTAAGGATCATTTCTGGAGCATTTGGGATCATTTGGTGTAGAAATGGAGAGGTTTTGAAGCTTGGCCGGAAAATCGAAACCGCCATCGCCGCGACCTGCAACTCAATTTTAAACCTACCTCCGGCCACTTTTTCCGACGAACAAGGGCACCATTGAGGTCGCCTTGAAGAGATCTACAAGCCCCCATAAGAATTTGGGGCATTGGACATCGCCAGAATCAGGAAAGATGACCGGAGAAGAAGGCTGTGCGGCGGCGCGTGGCAGCCACTCGCAGGACCTCTGGGTGGCGCGTAAGGGCGCGTGAGGTATGCTTTTTCTTCGTTTTTAATTTCAGATTTTAGGTAAAATTATTTTAGGAATTTTCATGGAAAAATATTTTGTGAAAATTGATGTTAGGTATTTTTTATGAATTTTTGAAGGTAGAAATGTTTGAAAATTAAATAAAAATAGAGAAAATTATGAAAAAAATAGAATGTTGATTCCAAAGGTATTAAATGGTGAAATAGGAGTCAATTGGGTCATTGGAAGAAGAATTACACAGTTTTCGATGTGTGGCACGTTTTTTGAGGTGAAACCCAGACTTTTCCGAATTAAGGTGAATGGTTTGATTTTAGCTAATTATCCTTGTCTTGAAAGTGTTTTAAAGTGCTTTTGGTGAGTTCTAGTGAGTAATTATACCCTCCTAGACTTAGCTTATTTTACAAGGCTTTTTACTTACGTTCGTTGTGTCGATATTCACTACATTGCATTATCTGTTTATTTTTAAAATGTTGGTGCATGGCGTGTAAATTTTCATATCATGAGGGGTCATGTTTAATTGCATCGTTGGGTCTGTGTGGGGCGATATGGGGCTTACTTGAGATTGGGACAAAGTTAATCCAGGTGAACGGGTGTCACACTAGGGCACTCGAGGGAATAATGTTAAACCAGGTAAACGGGTGTCACGACGGTGCACCCTAGGGATTAGCATTGGACCAGGTGAACGTGTGCCACAGTGGGGCATTCGAGGGATTAAGTATGTCAAGGTGATATCTCGAGTTAGATGTGTCTTGCATGTTGTTGTATAGTATGCCATGCTCGTATGTTTTTCATGCATTGTATAACTGTTTCATAGCTTCACTTAGATGGTTTATCATCTAACATGGGTTATGCCCCTAGAACATTCAACGTTCCAGTCAGGGACAGCAGCGAGGTCGGAGACACGACCGAAGAGCCAGTGGTGTTTGTTTGATAGTTGTTGTTGTTATATTATTTTGGAAGCATTGATGTTATATATCGCTTGACGAGGTTGTAATAACTAGTATTGGTATTGTATACATATGACGGTATGGGAACATTTTGTGTAACACGTGGTAGGCCACGTCATTTTGATTAATTAAGTATTCCGCTGTGTTTATATTGTCTCGTTCGGTTAGGATTATGTTATTGTTAACTAAACGAGTAAGGCTGGAACTCTCGGGGTTTTCATCTGCATGTGAAGATTGTGCTCACAGGCGCCGCGAGAGACGGACTTGTAAAAAAAAAAACTCCGGGAATTTCCTTATAGTGACACGCCTGTATAGAGCGGGGTGTTACATTCATGATCAAAGGGTAGATTAACTTCAGGGTTAGAAACATCTGAGGAGGAAGAAGCCAGTAGATCAAGAACAACTGTCGGTTGCTCCACCTCATTTTGGGTACTACCAGGTGTTAGGAAATCATTTGGGGTGCTAGGTGTGGGATAGTCTTCCAAATTTTCTGATTTATAAGGAAAGATGGATTCATTGAATATAACATCTTTGCTTATTATTATCTTAACTCCACCTGAATTCCTATTCCACAGCCTATATCCTTTTGTACCGTCTTGGTACCCCACAAAAACACATTCCACCTGAACTTTCCCACTGATTGGTGGGTATATGCCTCACAACCAAAAACCTTGAGATAATTGAAATTTAATTTTGTGCTTGTCCATTTTTCTTCAGGACACTTTAAGTTTAACACAGTGGAAGGGCTATGATTTATCAAATGGGCAGCAATGGAGAAGGCTTCTCCCCAAAAAGTTTTTGGTAGGCCAGCTATAAACAGAAGACACCTAACCTTTTCTAACAAGGTCCTGTTCACTCTCTCAGCCACCCCACTCTGTTGGGGGTGTGTATCTCACGGTTTTATGCCTAACAATGCCATGAGAGTCACAGAACTCATTGATAGAGCACATATTTCCATACTATTTAGCCCTCATATTTAGTCCTTTCTGCACATTAGTTGTGTTATTTTATTCATCTTGATTTCATTTCATTTTATTTTATAGGAATTGGGCTTCACACTATTTTATTTTATTTTTCCAGGTTTAGGGTCATGGAGCATGAGATGGGGCATGAGACATCTTGATGGCAATGAGATATCTTGGAAATTGGAGATAGAGAAGCAAGGGCAATTTTGGCAGATTTGACCTTCTGCACTTATTTCAGTATTTTGGCCGAGATAAAATTCCAGAATGAAGATGATGTCTTCAGAGATATTGTAGGAGACTTCTTGAGCTTTCTGGAATGGTATGGTTTGTCCAAATCCTAGTTCGTTTGGGCCTTCAAACAGCGCTTAAAAGTCGGGACTAGAAAGCAGGGTTAAATTAGTAAACCTACATTGAATGCTGATTCTTTAAAAGGCCATATCTTGGGTGTCCGATATCCAAATCAAGCGATTCAAAAGCCCAAATTCATCTACTCTTCCTGATCTACAATTTTTATGAAGAGGCCGAAGCCCAGAACACGCGTTAACCTATCCGAAATCGGCCGTCAAGTTGCGGTAACCTAGGGTTTCCTCCTAAAACTCTATTTAAGCACCTTAAGAGGCCATTAAAGGGGGATTCTTGGAGGACGTGAACAGTAGCCGATTTTTCTCTTCTCTCCATTGTTCTTGTCAAGATGGAGGGCTAAGGATTCTGTAATCAAGTTGCAACACCATCCTTGTTCCCGGTTTGAGTCTTTGGATTTAATGGAAATCTGTTTGTTTTAGTTTTAACTTTGTTGTTTTCTTGTTTCCGTTCTCTCTTAAATCTGTGTATGTGTTGATACCGGTTGGATGAATGCATGCATTGTCTTTGTTTGAGAATCCAAGGTTTTTGTGCTCGGTTGAGGCTTTAACTGGAATCAAGAACAACCTGTTTGGATGGTATTTCAATCAGTCTCGAATCTGTGCAATAAGGGGAATCAAAACTGATAGATTGAACTAAGAGGTTTCTGAAATCTTTTTATTGGTTTTCTTCCAAATCTTTGGCGGTTGTTAAAGGATTTTTCTGATTTTCGATTTGAGGGTTAAAACTAAACAAATGGTTTATTGAGAAGGCAATGAAAACTGGGATAGAAGGATTGGTTTGCAACTGATTGCATCTTGATTTATTGTGTTCTTGCTCATTTTGTTTTCTGTTTTTCATCAAAAACTCCCCCCTTGTTTAGCCTTGTTTTGACAGATCCGTTTGAGGTTCGTTGGGAGACGACTTAGGGTTGCACCTATATTGCAAATCCGCATCATCATTCATCTAATCTATTGGTGTTCGACAGCCCCGATCAGATTTTGGCGCCGTTGCCGGGGAACCAATTTCGTTTCTGTCAAAGAAGACTGATTTAAAAAAAAAAATTGTGGTTGCTACTTGGTATATAGGTTGGAAACTAGCTGGTTGCGGGCTACTGGTCCAAAGCGAGTTAACCATACTCGGCACTGCTAGATACAACGCCACGTACCAAGTTTATGCCATAAATAAATCAAGAAGATCAAGAAGACCAGCAAAAAAACAGAAAACTCTTATTCTCTTCTTCCCTTATTCTCTTCTTTTCTTCTTCTCTTCTTCTCTTATTCTATTTTCTGATAGAAAACTCTTATTCTCTATTTTGTAGGAGACCAGCAAGCTGCATCCAAGTGCAAGAGATAGCAACAAAAATCAGCAAGTGCAAAACAGAAGACTCCTATTCAGCAGATTTGACAGCCTCCATGACAGATAGCAATATTTAAGGATTGAGATCAAGAAACTGGTTCTATCCTCTTCCTTTCTCATCCTTACTTGATGTTATTTCATGTCTATATGCTTCCCTTGATGTTTTCTTGCATTTAGAGTGGTTTTTGAGGCAAAATAGGAGCCAGTTTTAAAAAAAAAAAAAAAACGATTCTGAGGCAAACAGTTACTGTTCACATTTTTTCACTTGCTCCGATTGGGCTGATTTTTGGTGTCCAAAGAAATGGGGGTGTGAGGAATCAATGTCACTGCTATGCAGTGAGGAGACCCTTTTTTGGCCAAATTCCAACGTTTAGACCACTTTTTGGGCCATTTTGTGTTTCTCAGTGGTTGATTTTGTGTGGCTTTTAGTGTTTTTAGGTCCCTCAGTGTTTTTGTGTTGAAATTTTGTGCATGACCAGATCCTCTAAGGGCATACCAATTGACCTAGACCTTGAAATAGAAAGGACCCTTAGGAAGCAAAGGAAGGCTAGAGAGTTAGAGCTTCGGATAGCTGATAATCCTCCTACCTCTTCTGCCATTGCATCTGATATTCCTTCTGTTGCATCTGATATTCTTTCTATTTCTGTTTCTATACCTATCCCTGACTTAAACACAATGGCTGGTAATGGGAATGGAAATAATGGAAATAATATAAATCTTGGTCATTTGGATGGTAGAACCATTAGAGAATTGGCTGCCCCTGATGAGCACTATCAGTCTTTATGCATTCAATATCCCCAATTGGATGCAACCTTTGAATTGAAATCTGGGCTAATCCATTTGCTTCCCAAGTTTCATGGCCTTGCAGGTGAAGATCCGCACAAGCACCTCAAAGAATTCCATGTTGTTTGCTCCACAATGAGGCCACAAGGAGTTGATGAGGAGCAGATAAAGCTTAGGGCCTTTCCATTTTCATTGGATGGAGCTGCAAAGGATTGGTTATACTACCTACCACCTGCTGCCATCACAAGTTGGGATGGGCTTAAAAGAATCTTTTTGGAGAAGTTCTTTCCAGCATCTCGAACAGCCGCCATTCGGAAAGAAATTTGTGGCATAAGGCAGAATCATGGGGAGACATTACATGAGTATTGGGAGCGATTCAAGAAACTGTGTTCTAGTTGTCCACACCATCAAATCAGTGACCAGCTGCTGATCCAATACTTCTATGAAGGTCTTATTCCAATGGATAGGTATTTGGTGGATGCAGCTAGTGGAGGAGCCCTCTCTGAAAAGACACCAGCAGCTGCTCAAGAGCTAATCTCCAAGATGGCACAGAATGCCCAACAGTTTGGTACCAGGTCAGCCATTCCCATGAGACAGGCTAATGAGATTGGTGTTGCTTCCATCAATGACCAACAGAGGATAGAGAACAAACTGGAGGAATTGGCCTCCATGGTCAGACAGCTAGCCCTTGATAAAGGACAGTCCCAATCTCAGCAGGTATGTGGTATTTGTTCATTATCTTCCCATGTTACTGACCAATGTCCTCAATTGCAGGAGAATACAGAAGCTTGTGCTGGCATTTTTCCAGGAAGACCCTTCCAGCCACAGCATCATCAGCAGCCACAACATCATCAGCAGCAACACAGATATGATCCATATGCTGCCACCTATAATCCAGGGTGGAGAGATCATCCAAACTTGAGGTATGGAGGTCCTTCCAACCAGCCATTCCAGCCACATCATCAGCAACCTCAGCAGCACAGATTCAATGCACAAAGACCAAGTCAACCAATGCAGCAACAACAACCAGCCCCTAAATCCGAATCAAGCTTGGAAGGTATCATGAAGCAGCTCGTTGCCAACAATCTCCAGTTTCAGCAAAGGACCGACACTGCCATACAAAATTTGGAGACACAGATTGGACAGCTTGCAACCAATATCAGTGAGCTACGGAGTCAGGGTTCGGGTCAGTTGCCTTCACAGCCAGTTTCAAATCCAAGGGGCAATGTAAGTGCTATCGTTCTCCGCAGTGGTAAGGAGTTGAGCAGCCAACCCTCTCCACAACCAGAATTTGGGCAGCAACAAGAAAGCCAAAAAGAAGATCAGCCTCCTCCCATTCAAAAGGATAAGCAGCCCACCATTGATCAAGATAGAGGAGAGACTTCTTACAACCATCCACTGCCATTTCCTCACCGAGCCACTCAAAATAAAAAGAAGGCAGAAGCTGAGTTAGACAAGGAGATCATGGAAACTTTCAAAAAAGTTGAGGTGAACATACCACTCTTGGAGGCCATCAGACAGATTCCCAAGTATGCCAAATTTCTCAAAGACTTGTGCACCCACAAAAGGAAACTGAAAGGAAATGAAAAGATCAATTTGGGAAGAAATGTGTCAGCATTGATTCAACCTGCCATGCCTCAGAAATGCAAAGATCCAGGGACTTTCACCATTCCTTGCACTATTGGAAATTTGCAATTTCATAATGCTATGTTGGATTTAGGAGCCTCTATTAATGTGATGCCTAAATCTGTGTATTCTTCCTTGCAGGCAGGTGCAGGCACATTGACATCTACAGGAGTGGTGGTCCAGTTGGCAAATAGGAGCACAGCATACCCTGAGGGAGTATTAGAGGATGTGTTAGTGAAGGTAAAGGATTTCATCTTCCCTGCTGACTTCTATGTTTTGAATATGGAGGATGATCACACACCTGGACACGCACCACTCATTCTAGGTAGACCTTTCTTGAAAACTGCAAGGACAATAATTAATGTGCATGAGGGTACTTTATCTATGGAGTTCGCTGGTAACACTATTCAATTCAATATCATTGATGCCATGAAGTATCCCTTAGAAGATCATTCTGCCTTGCATGTTAACTTTATTGACTTAATGGTGGAGAAATCATGTGTTGAGTTGTATGATCTTGAGTCTGAATTCCCCACCATTCATAATTTTCCTGATGATATGCATTGCCTTCAGTGTCATGGCGGACTCAGTAAGTGTAGTGCTTGTTCTGAAATAGATGAGTTTCTGAGTATTGTTGAGAGTGCACCTTCTCATACTATATGCGATTCTGATGTGCCTCCCATAGAGGAAGTTTCTGTTGTTGAGAATGTATTGCAGGTAGGTGACAACATAAGCAGACTGGTGCCTTCAATTCAACAGCCACCCACCTTGGAGTGTAAGCCCCTGCCCGAGAATCTGAAGTACGCCTACTTGGCAGATGGAGACAAGCTACCCGTGATCATTGCCAACAACCTTCAGCCTGACCAAGAGGAGAAGTTGCTGAATCTGTTGAAGCAACATAAGAGAGCCATAGGTTGGTCACTTGCAGACATTCCTGGTATATCCCCTTCCTTATGCATGCACAGGATTCATTTAGAGGAAGAAGCTCGACCAGTGAGACAGCCCCAAAGGAGACTCAATCCCACCATTCTAGATGTGGTCAAGAAAGAGGTAAGTAAACTACTTTCGGCTGGCATTATTTATCCTATTTCTGATAGCAAGTGGGTGAGTCCAGTGCAGGTAGTTCCAAAGAAGACAGGATTCACAGTGGTAGCCAATGAGAAGAATGAGCTAGTGCCCATGCGAGTACAGAACAGCTGGAGAGTCTGCATTGACTATAGGAGGCTAAACCAAGCTACCAGGAAGGATCATTTCCCACTCCCATTCATTGATCAGATGCTAGAGAGGTTAGCTGGAAAGTCCCATTACTGCTTTCTTGATGGTTTTTCTGGTTATTTTCAGATTTGCATAGCACCAGAGGATCAGGAGAAGACCACCTTCACCTGCCCCTTTGGCACTTTTGCATACCGGAGGATGCCATTTGGTCTATGTAATGCCCCAGGTACATTCCAGCGATGCATGGTGAGTATATTTTCAGATTTACTTGAGCATTGCATGGAAGTTTTCATGGATGATTTTTCTGTTTATGGGACCTCCTTTGATGAGTGTCTAATCAGTTTAGGTAGAGTCCTGGAGAGATGTGTTGAAAAGAATCTTGTCCTAAATTTTGAAAAATGTCATTTCATGGTTGAACAGGGGATTGTTTTGGGTCATGTTGTGTCCAAGAGGGGTATAGAGGTTGATAAGTCCAAGGTCGATATCATTTCTTCTTTGCCTTACCCCGCGTCTGTGCGGGAGGTACGTTCTTTCCTTGGACATGCAGGATTCTACAGGAGATTCATCCAGGACTTCAGTAAGATTGCCCTTCCAATGTCCAACCTGCTTCAGAAGAATGTGGAATTCAAATTTGATGAGTCTTGCAAGATGGCCTTTGAGGAGCTCAAGAGGCGCTTGACTTCCCCACCCATCATTCAGCCACCCAACTGGGACTTGCCATTCGAGCTCATGTGTGATGCTTCTAATTATGCAGTTGGTGCCGTCCTTTCACAACGAGTGGAGAAGAAGTCACACGTCATTGCTTATGCCTCGCGCACTTTGGACAATGCCCAAGCAAACTACACCACTACTGAAAAAGAGCTTCTTGCCATTGTGTTTGCTTTAGATAAATTTCGCTCTTATCTCCTGGGTTCTAATGTTGTTGTGTTTTCTGATCATGCAGCTTTGAAATATCTCTTGAAGAAGCACGATGCCAAACCTAGGTTGATACGGTGGATGCTCCTACTTCAAGAGTTCAATGTTGAGATCAAAGACAAGAGTGGAGCTGAGAATCTTGTGGCTGATCATTTGAGCAGGCTTCCTTCCTCTTCAGATGCCACTACCATGGACTGTCAGCCTATCAAAGATGACTTCCCAGATGAGTTACTCTATCACTTGCATGGTACTGAGCCCTGGTATGCTGACATTGTTAATTTTTTAGCTGCATCTGATATCCCTGCCCATCTTAAGAGAGATCAGCTAAGTAAATTTAAAAGTCAGGCCAAGTACTATGTATGGGATGATCCATATCTATGGCGCATGTGTAGTGACCAAGTCCTTAGGAGATGTGTGCCCGATATTGAGTTTGCTTCAGTCTTGCATTTCTGTCATTCACTTGCATGTGGTGGTCACTTTGGTCCTCAACGCACAGCTAGAAAGGTCCTAGACTCAGGTTTATATTGGCCATCCCTTTTTCGAGATGCTCATACATTTTGTAAGAATTGCACACGTTGCCAGCACACAGGATCAATATCACGTAGGAATGAAATGCCTCAGCAACCCTTACTATTTTGTGAGATCTTTGATGTTTGGGGCATTGATTTCATGGGTCCTTTTCCTGTCTCTTTTGGCTTTTTGTACATTCTTTTGGTTGTGGATTATGTTTCGAAATGGGTGGAAGCTAAAGCCACCAGGACTAATGATTCTTCTGTGGTTGCAGATTTTGTTCGATCTAATATTTTCTGCAGGTTTGGCATTCCCAAGGCCATCATCAGTGATCAAGGATCCCACTTCTGCAACAGAACGATGCAATCCATGCTCCGAAAGTATGGAGTCTTACATAAAGTGGCGACGCCCTACCATCCACAGACCAATGGGCAGGCTGAGGTTTCAAACAGAGAGATCAAGCATATTCTAGAGAAGACAGTCCAGCCCAACAGGAAAGACTGGAGCAAAAGGTTGGAAGATGCACTTTGGGCCTACCGCACAGCCTACAAGACTCCTATTGGCATGTCCCCATATCGACTGGTCTTTGGAAAGGCATGTCATCTGCCGGTAGAGATCGAGCATAAGGCCTATTGGGCGGTAAAGCAATGTAACATGGATATGACAGAGGCTGGTTCACAACGAAAGCTTCAATTGCAAGAGCTTGAGGAATTGAGATTGGAAGCATACGAGAACTCCAGAATTTACAAGGAAAAAACTAAGGCTGCTCATGACAAATTGATCAACAAGAAAGAGTTCAAAGTTGACCAGAAAGTCCGCCTATACAACTCTCGTCTTAAACTAATGCCAGGTAAGTTGCGTTCTCGTTGGATTGGTCCTTTTGTGGTTACTCATGTTTTTCCTTATGGTGCAGTTGAGCTTATGGATGAGTCAACCACAAGGCGATTCACAGTCAACGGGCAGCGGCTTAAGCCATTCTACGAGAGCTTTCAGGAGCATACCATGGAGGAGCTGCATCTCCTCAACGCCGCCTACAATTGACAACATCAGGCTGTTCCTCTCTCCTTATTTTCTTCATTATTTACTTGTCCTATACTTGATTCTTGCTACATGCTTACATTGAGGACAATGTAATGTTTAAGTGTGGGGGGAGGAGTTTTAGAAAATTGCATTTACCAAAACAAAAAAAAAACAAAAAAAAAAAAAAAAACAAATTGCAAAATGAGGCAAATTGAGTTTGAAAGAATTTAGCATGATTAGAAAGTTGATCTTATCTTTTTGGGCTTTCAAGTAAATTGGAAATGAGTTTGGCTTGGTGAGTTGATTGAGGTAGTCTTTGTGGGGATATTTGTGCATGTTCTTGTCCTTTCTTATGCTATGCCTGCATCCACTGAATTATGGGTATCATTCCAGAACTTGTTTTGATCCTTTATTGAAGCTATCAGTGCTCATGCATGTGAAAAGATGATTAAGGCATTCTTTCATTTTATACCTAAAAAAAAAAAAAAAAAGAGTGATCTTTTCCCTTCTTTAGGTTGAAGAACATTCATTGCATCCCTTGATTAAAAAAAAAAAAAAAATTAAGCAAGTCCTTTGGAATCAAAAAAAAAAAAAAAAAGAGATAGAAAGGCCAAAGGCCAAGGTGAGATGGAGCGTAAAACGCACTCACCAAGGTGGGATGGAGCGTAAAACGCACCCACCATGCGAAAAAAAAAAAGGAAAAAAAAAAAAGAAAAGAAGGGTTCTATTTTCTGCTTGCTTAATAGTTCTTCATTGATCTTGGGATTGTCTTGAATGTTTTCTTTCCTCCTAAAGTTTACTTTTCATTGTTATCTTCCTATCCCTCCCACCTTACCATGTTTGAGCCATGAATAAAAGTCCTTTTGATTTGCATGCATAAAGCACTGAGAGTGGAGATTTAGAAGATGAGCATATCTGGTAGTGGAATTATGATTGGGTGGATTTGGGCATAGCATTTGAGGAACTTGAAAGCATGTTCTTATTCTATGAGGGTCTGCTTATTTTGACTCACCTTGCCAAGTGAAATTGCCATGCTACTTGTTTGTTCGGGAAGTGTAAGAAAGATGATCTTTGAAGTGTTGAATTCCTATAAAACTTGCCATGCCTCTCATTTTGCATTCTTTGCATCCTTTTTATTTGAAAGAGTGAATGTTAGTGTTTAGTGTTTTGCCCAGGAGTGCAAAAGTCCAAGTGTGGGGGAATTTGATAGAGCACATATTTCCATACTATTTAGCCCTCATATTTAGTCCTTTCTGCACATTAGTTGTGTTATTTTATTCATCTTGATTTCATTTCATTTTATTTTATAGGAATTGGGCTTCACACTATTTTATTTTATTTTTCCAGGTTTAGGGTCATGGAGCATGAGATGGGGCATGAGACATCTTGATGGCAATGAGATATCTTGGAAATTGGAGATAGAGAAGCAAGGGCAATTTTGGCAGATTTGACCTTCTGCACTTATTTCAGTATTTTGGCCGAGATAAAATTCCAGAATGAAGATGATGTCTTCAGAGATATTGTAGGAGACTTCTTGAGCTTTCTGGAATGGTATGGTTTGTCCAAATCCTAGTTCGTTTGGGCCTTCAAACAGCGCTTAAAAGTCGGGACTAGAAAGCAGGGTTAAATTAGTAAACCTACATTGAATGCTGATTCTTTAAAAGGCCATATCTTGGGTGTCCGATATCCAAATCAAGCGATTCAAAAGCCCAAATTCATCTACTCTTCCTGATCTACAATTTTTATGAAGAGGCCGAAGCCCAGAACACGCGTTAACCTATCCGAAATCGGCCGTCAAGTTGCGGTAACCTAGGGTTTCCTCCTAAAACTCTATTTAAGCACCTTAAGAGGCCATTAAAGGGGGATTCTTGGAGGACGTGAACAGTAGCCGATTTTTCTCTTCTCTCCATTGTTCTTGTCAAGATGGAGGGCTAAGGATTCTGTAATCAAGTTGCAACACCATCCTTGTTCCCGGTTTGAGTCTTTGGATTTAATGGAAATCTGTTTGTTTTAGTTTTAACTTTGTTGTTTTCTTGTTTCCGTTCTCTCTTAAATCTGTGTATGTGTTGATACCGGTTGGATGAATGCATGCATTGTCTTTGTTTGAGAATCCAAGGTTTTTGTGCTCGGTTGAGGCTTTAACTGGAATCAAGAACAACCTGTTTGGATGGTATTTCAATCAGTCTCGAATCTGTGCAATAAGGGGAATCAAAACTGATAGATTGAACTAAGAGGTTTCTGAAATCTTTTTATTGGTTTTCTTCCAAATCTTTGGCGGTTGTTAAAGGATTTTTCTGATTTTCGATTTGAGGGTTAAAACTAAACAAATGGTTTATTGAGAAGGCAATGAAAACTGGGATAGAAGGATTGGTTTGCAACTGATTGCATCTTGATTTATTGTGTTCTTGCTCATTTTGTTTTCTGTTTTTCATCAAAAACTCCCCCCTTGTTTAGCCTTGTTTTGACAGATCCGTTTGAGGTTCGTTGGGAGACGACTTAGGGTTGCACCTATATTGCAAATCCGCATCATCATTCATCTAATCTATTGGTGTTCGACAGCCCCGATCACTCATCAAAGTCTCTATTATAGAATTCTAACCCATTGTCAGTTCTTAGGATTTTAACCCTCTTGTTAGATTGGTTTTCTACAAAGGCTTTCCATGTTTTAAATTTGTCTAAAGTCTGATCCTTAGTTCTAAGAGGAAAAACCCAAACCTTCCTTGTAAAGTTATCCACAATGGATAGAAAGTATCTGTTCCCACTTAGAGTAGGCTTTTGAGAGGGACCCCACAAATCAGCATGCACATACTCTAAGCATACCTTCGCCATGTGAGTTCCTTTATGAAAACTCATCCTGTGTTGCTTGCTTACGATGCATGACTCACAAAAGTTCAAAAGATCTGTAGACACTGAACCAAGGTAACCTTGGTTTAACAGTGCATTCAGACTTTTCTGGCTCATGTGACCAAGTCTCAAGTGTCAGAGATCTGTCTTATCAGCTTTAGCCATGCATGCAATTGAAACATTAACAGGGGATAATGAATAACCATTTAAAACATATAAACCATGCCTTTTAGACCAGTGAGAATTAGGTGTTTGTCCTTAAAGATATGCATATTCCTATTTTCAGCTTTATAAGAATAACCTAATTCATCTAAGGTTCCAAGAGATATGAGATTTCTTTTTAATCTAGGCACGTATCTAATATTAGTGAGTATCTTAATTTTGTTATCATGCATTTTAAAAGATATATCACCTATGCCTTGAACACAGCAAGTTTGATTGTTACCCATATAAACAGTTCCTGTTTCTTTGTTACTAAAATTTTGAAACCACTCAATGTTTGGGCACATATGAAATGAAGAACCAGAGTCCATTATCCATTCACTAACAACTGTTGAACTAGAAACAGTAAGAACTTCAGCTAGGTTATTAGAGCTGCTAGTAGCTACCGATGCATCCTCCCCCTATTTTTGTTTCTTTAACAAGTCATAATAGTATTTCTTTATGTGACCCTCTTTCCCACAATGATAGCATTTTCATTTAGGCTTTTGCTTACCCTTTTTACCTTTACCCTTAAATCCTGAACCCACAGTTTGGTTACTATTTCCTGTGTTATGTCTCTTATCAGGTTTACCTTTAAGAAACAAGTTGTTAGCTGGCTTTTTAAAGGAATTTAGTTCTAATTCTCTTGCCTTAATTCCAGAAATAAAAAGGTCTAAACTAGGGACAATACCAGTATATTGTAAAGCATGTTTAACCACATTATATTCATCAGGCAGAAAGTTTAAAAGGATCATAGCCTCACTGGTATCACCAAGGGCTTGATTAGTTCCTCTTAACAATAAACTAAGTTTGGTAAACTCGTCTATGTTTTCATCCATAGATTTAGAAACATTCATCTTAAAGTTAAATAGCATACCTGTAATATCCTAAAATTTGAAGATAAATAATAATTATTAATTTTGACCTTTTAGATTGATTGGTGGTTTATGAAATATTTATGACTTAGAGAAATCTAAAAAAAAAAAAATTAAATTTATTGTATTCTCAAATAAGAAAGTAATTGGAAGTTTGAGAAATTTTTAGAACTTAGATTATTATTAAGTGTTTAAAATAAATAAAATATTATAAATATTAATATGTTTATATAAATAATAAAATAATAGATTAATAAGTCAAATGAAGTGAAGGTATATGGGGAATTAAGGGGTTGCATGTACATATATATATATGTATAATATGGTGTATAAATATATATATTATATAATAAGAAAAAATAGGTTATATATTATATTAAAAATAATTAATAAATTAGGAATTGGGCAATAGCTTGGCAACGACGTGGCCACTTCTTGGCCTCCCTGTTTTGTGGTTTAAAGGCCACTTAATTGGATAAGAATTGAGGGAAGCTTGGGCAGCAAGCAAGGGGGGCTTTAAAGGCCTTAAACGAGGGTGCTTTGGAGTATTTGGCAGAGGAGAAAATTGGAGAAAGAAGAAGGTGCGACCAGCCACTTGCGGAAGACAGAAAAATGGGGAAATGAGAGAAATTAATGAGATTTTTAGAGATATTTGGTGTCTAAAATATTCAGGTAAGTGGATAAAATTATTAGATGCATTATATATTTAAATTACGGATTTCTCATGGTTAAATTATGTGGATTACGCAGTTAGATTTAATTAATCTAGGTCATAACTCTATTAATTGCAGCAAAACGTTTTACTTCGCATCGGGAGCATAGAAAAGTCAAGAATTAACCTCTTTCAAGCAAGCTCCTAACCCCCTCCTCATGTTCTTCATTTCCTGTGAGAGTCTTCATTATTTTTCATATTTTAAACCCTCCCTCACCGTGACTCGATCCCACGCATTAAAAATGCTAATCCACGTGGCAACCATTCCATAACTTGTATGTTAATAATGAGTCTATTGGTGATTAAATAAGTTAAGTAAATTATATTTTGGTGTCTTTTTTTTTCGACCGTTACGGAGTTTTGTATCGCTCCATTTTCCTTAGGAATGATGCTGAACCCAATGGGTTAGGCTCTTAGAAGAGTCGATATGATTTATGGGGTTATGTTAAAAGGTTTAATTGGAAAGTGAATGGTTCATTATCATGATTATAAGAGATAAGAATGACAATGGTATTATGATGTTTATGTGGTTGTGTACATGAAGAATTATGGAGAAATGTTGTGTAATGTTAAGTTTAGAAGATATAAAGTTAACAATGTCGGTAAGTGTGTCTAAGGGTATGGGTACAAAGCCACTGACTGTTGACCGTGGGTCGTGGCAGTTGATGGCTGGATGTATGGGCGCCAGTCATCGGTTATTACGATAAGCGCTAGACGGGCCAGAAGAGCTGGTACTCCAGATTCCCGTCTTGATTTGTGCATATCATGTTGTGTATGCTACAGAGGACTGGGTTGCATTCACGTGGGGACATGCTTTGTGTGTGATGGGATGCGTGAGCATTTGCATGACCCAGTTGGTCTAAGAGCCAATTTGGGTATCCTAGGTAAGCATATGCATTTAGAGCATGTCGCATGTGTGAATTCTTATGTGTGGGCGTAGCAGGGCTTGATGCTTGGTTTATGGGGGCCTTCTCATCACGTTTATGTTATAGAAGCCCTTGCATTTCTTATGTGTTGCATTGCACGGTTCTAATGTTACTGTTATTCTGGACGGGAGTACCGACTTGGTGAGCTTCGGCTCGGCTTAGATATTAGCTCGGGGTTGGCCCGAGGGAGCTTCAGCTCGGCTTAGATATTAGCTCGGGGTTAGCCCGAAGGAAGACCAAGATCGCGGAAGTATATGATTATGTGATGTATGACATGAAGAACACATGAGAGTATGATGGGTATCAGGAAGTGCATGTAACGAGTATCAGGAAAAGACAAATGTTGAATGTCAGGAAAAGCCGACCATGTCAGGAAAAGGCTGGTCTAACAGAATGATGATATGGTGGCCTATGTTAGGCTACGACAGGTTTGTATGCGGGACCTGAGTGCCAATGAGTGACTTATGTGGGCCCCTGGTTCATTATGTGCAGTTAATTTTATGTTATGCATGTAGAAGTAAAGTACGTATAGCTCATGACATGGCGTGATTGCATTGGCATGGATTGCATGGGGTGTCAAGGAAAGAGTCCTATCCTAAACCCTTAGTCTTTCTTCCATGAGCTTGTTGAGTCTCGCGACTCATGTTTGTTTTACATCATTCTAGGTAAGAGAAAAGCCTGAAATAGCAGGTACGTTCAGCGGGGTTTGGGTCCAAGCAGTCGTATCATGATAGCAAGTGCAGAGCTCTCCTGAAAACTAGATCCTGGGTGTCATTGTGCCTTTGTTAAGGTTAATGTTTACGTTTTTGAGATTGACGTATGTTATGTAAGCCCAAGTGGGCCCAAGTGATGAATGGTTTTTGTAAAGATGTTTATGAGATGTTATAATAATAATAATAAAAAAAAATTATGATTTAAATAAGGATTGTGTTATTATTCGGTATCATTTTAGTAATGACCCTCTCACGGATCCTCTTTCTGCACGGGGAGGCTCCGGGAGGCGAGCTGTTACAATACCCTTTAAACAAACGAAATTTGGAGCAGATAAAACAAAGTATAACAAATCAAGTTTATTCCATAGTTCAAAAGGGGTATTCATGCCATCTACTTTACGTATAACACTATCACCAAGATGCAGAAAAATAAGATTGAATGCTTTTTCCCTTACCTCAGCAGCTCTTGCGAGCTATTCTGCTGTCCATTTTTCTTCATTGGATTCAAGTGCAATAAGCACTTTATGATGAAAGAGCAGGACTCTCATTTTTTTTTTCCAACTACCAAAATCGCTTTTACCAACGAATGTACCGATTTCAAATCAGGTTGATGTCATCTTCGCCATGCACGAAGGTTCCCTAGGAAACCCTAGACACTGACCAAGACTCACTCAGCAAAAAATAATGGACCGACGAGAGACTTACAGTAAACCCTAGGAATCCAAGAAAGATGACACTACACCAGTAAACCCTAACTGAGATAAAACTCAGTCATAGGTACTGCAAGTATAAAAGGCTCTGATACCACTGTTGGGATGAGACGAAACTCAAACCCTAAATCAACCCTTTAACACTTAAATAAATAGAGCGATTGTTTGCATAAATAAATGGATTGAATCATGCATAAAACATAAACAGAATCAAACCATAACACAAACGATTTTCCATGATTCACCCATTAAAGAGGGCTACGTCCACGTTGGGCTCCGACAAAGGGAGTTCACTACACTATAGGGATAAAAACGTTTACAGCCACCGATTACAAACAAAGAACACTCTCAAATCTCACTGTACAAAACAATCTCTCAGAAATTAAACCAGCCCCATAACCACAAGCTAAGGTCAGAGGCTTACAACTTAGAGAGGGAAAAACGAATAGTGCATCTTTACAAAAAGAATGAAAAATAAAGAATGATCAGCAAACCCTAATTGATGTAGATAATCGGAGGCCGACTTCCACCAGATCTCGAGGAGACTATAGCTAATTTAAAGGAGACTCAAGTGATGCAGATTGCATCGTATAAAGGAGAAGCAGAGCATCGACAATTAGGGAAGAGGCAGGCTAAAAGACAAAGCGAGGCACGCTAAGTGAAACGGCGAGGTGGTTGCCGTTTTGGCCCTCCACCCATGGCCCAAAACGCTGCCATTTTGGGCAGCCTTGGGGGTTGCCAAAATGACCCTTCTGCCCTGCCAGAAATTAGAGGTGTCAAAAGGGTTGGGCGGCCCGCGGGCCGCCCGGCCCCCATGGGAGGGCCGGGCTGGGCCTAAGAAATTAGGCCCACGGCCCGGCCCGGCCCGGCCCGTGGCCCTTATGGGCCGGGCCCATGAGGCCCTTATGGGCCAGTAAGGCCCTTATTTATTTTTTTTAAAAATTTTGTTATTCTTTAGTAATTATTGATATTAGATATTAAAACATTTAATTTCTCAATATATATAAATAATAACCATCAATTTATTTAAAATTTTTAAGTTAAATTTTTTATATATTTAAATTATAAATAAATATTCTTCTTTTTATATGTACATTATTTTTCATATTAATTCACAAAAAAATTTATAAGGTATATAGAATTTTGAAATATAAAATGATGAAATAATATTTAAGAATTAAGATAGAAAATATTTTAAAAAGAAAAAAACTAATTTTTATGTATGTATTATTTTGATATTTATATATGTATATATAATATGTATTATTTTTAAAAAATTATTTTAAAAAAAAAAAAGAAAAAAAGGGTTGGGCCCACCGGGCCCGGCTCGCTAGGCCCTATGGGCTAAGGGCCCGGCCTGGCCCTCCAGCCCACGGGCTGGCCCGGCCCAGCCCGGCTCGGCCCCTTTGTAGGGGGGCCGTGGGCCGGGCCGGGCCCTATCAATGGCAAAAGGGCCCGGCCCGTTTAAAAAGTCCGTGGGCCGACTCGGGCTGGGCCGGGCCGGCCCTTTTGACACCTCTACCAGAAATGCTGCTGTTTTGAAGCTTCACTTAAATACAACAATGGATATTATAATTAATATTTATACATAACAATATAAGTCGAATTAGAAATCTATTAATGTAATAATATATATTTATTAATATTTATTTTAATTATATTTTAATATAAAAAAAATTATAATTTTTTAATAAATAATATATCCACACAAGAATTTATTTAAGACAAAAGTTAATAATTATAAAATATTATTATCACTATCACTTTTTTTATATAAAAACTTTAGTTAAATATTATTTTCCTTTAGTGCCATAAATGACTTGAGAGTCCATGATCCCATCCGGGCATGTTTATATATGGCAAATTAACATGCATTTTTATATAGAAATGCATAAAATATGATTTGAGAAATGTATTTCTGAGGACGTCTTCACAAGTATTTTGTCAGGACATCTAGTAAAATTATTTAAATGCATATCTGTTTTTTATATTTTATATGTTTATGTATATATGTGTAACGAGAGGTATTTAAATAATTTCACTACATGCCCGAACAAAAAATATACGCTTGAAAACATTATCCCCATCTGATTTATGTTGTAGTTTGTAGTAAATTAAACTAACGGAAGAAGTATAAGGAACAAGAGAATGAGAGGATTATAACCTGAAAGATTGTTTTTTATTAATCTGAAAGGAGAGAACACAGAAAAAAAAAAAGTTGCACTCTCAAAATTGATTACAGCTACCCTATTTATAATAGGCAAAGACTCCTACCACTACTAAAAAGGTGTTTGTTAATCAAAATAAGAGAGAGAAAATATCAAATGTAATACTTCGGAGGAGCCCAAAGGAGAATAGTATATATTGGGATAACTAAGGAAGGAAACAACACTAACTGGATACCTTTTGGGCCGAATACAGGCAAAGAACTCCCAAATTAAGCGTGCTTGACCTAGGGAAATTCAAGGATGGGTGACCCCCCTGAGAAGTTTGCGTAGGCCCACCAAGGTAAGTTGTTTCGGTCCTTCCTATCGCTCGATACGAGATGTTATAAGTGGTATCAAAGCCGACCCTTGGTGAAGGCGGTCCAATGAGGACGGGGAGTGGCGCCAGGGCGTGAGGCCTGATCAAGGAGCAGCTCCTGACAGACTTGTAGGATGACAGCCTCCAAAGAGGAGAAGGTTTGGGACCAGTTGTAAGGTCGCATGACGAGGACGTTATGTGCTTAAGAGGGGGAGAATGTAATACCTCGGGAGCCCAGAGGAGAATAGTATATATCGAGAATAAGTAAGGAATGAAACAATACTACCTGGACACCTTTTGGGATAAATATAGGCAAATAACTCCCAAGTTAAGGGTGCTTGACCTGGGAAAATCCAATGATGGGTGACCCCCCCTAGGAAGTTTGCGTAGGCCCATCAGGGTAAGTTGTTCCGATCCTTCCTATTGCTCAATGCAGGATGTTACATCAGATATGAGAAGTATTCTGGATATTTGATTTTTTTAACGTATTTGTTAAACTTATCTGACCATCTCTAAAAAAACCCTCACGTAACTTCTTATTTTCCTTTTTCAAAATAAATATATCTAATCTCCCATTCATATAAAATATCAAAAAAATCTGAAAGGGAGATTAGATAAATTTATCTGACTCTTTTCAGATAAGTCTCAATTACTTATATACCCCTTATAGAATAGTTAATGTTATTTAATACATTTTAAAATTTTAAATTTATTAAAAAAACTTGTTAATTTAAGTCTTATAATTAATATTATTTAATACATTTTTAAATTGTTATATGTTTTTGATAATTTTTAAAATTTAAATGACATTAATTTTTAAAATTTAAATTTCTCTCTCCATATATATTTTATTAACTAATATAATTCCTTTCACAAATTTTTAAATTATTTTATTTAATTTTATATTTTATTATCTATTATGAAAATATGTTTTGGCCATTTTTAATTATTTAGGTGGAATTATTATAATTCCAACAATAATTATTTCTACTTTTCAACTCTTTTTAAATCTATTTTTGAACATAGATTTAGAAAATAAAATATTATTTTTATTTTTTATTTTTATTTGTTGACAATTTATATTAATCATAAAATACTATTTTAATCATAAATTTGTTGTTAATGTTAACAAATAATTTTGAATGAATTTGGTAATAAGGATATTTTGGTAAAAAAAATTCTTATCTTGGTTCTTATGATATGTATTAATAAACATATAAAAAGAAAAAAATACAATTATAAGTGAATTTCAAAAAATTTAACAAACAGTCTAATAGAAATCTTGGAATGTCCAACTTTATTTTGATCATTTCATATCTTGATTCGAAAAATATTCCAATCTTATCTTGATATCATTTATTTTATTCATTTTAATAAATGCAGTATAACTTAAGATCAGGACTTATCAATTGACTCTAACTGAGTTCAATTAGAAAAACTAATTTGTAGATAAGACTAAAGACTCGTTCAACTAACTAATTAGTACTAAATCAGGATTACACATCAACAATTTATTGATATTTTAATGAAGATTATAAAAATATCGTTTTATTCAAAAGTAATATGACAATAATATATTAAAGAAATTTCAAGCGATAAAATATGATCAGAAAAGAAGTCTTACGCACAATGGAAGCAGGACCCTTCTGTGGGGCACCGCCATGATGTACCATCCGAATAATAAAGCTCAAATCCATTAGCCATGGCACTGTGAATGTCAAAGAGGGAAAGGTTCCGGCCACTGAGGAATGGGTCATCTGCAACGGGAACTACCGCCTCCACCGTGCACAACTCAGCTACATCCGAGATTTTCAGGTCATGACCTACCAGCATATACGAAAGATTTCGTCTTAAAAAAGAGTAGTAATTGTTAAAACAATTAAAATTAGACCCAACAACAAAGGCTTCATTTGGCAAAGCAGTTTGACTGCTTATAAGCTATATTAATAACTTATAAGTTATTAAAAAAAGTTGGTGAGGTGTTTGTGTGCATCTCACTAGCGTTTAAGCTAAATACCTTAAACACTATTGGTATAGCATTTTGTAAAAGTTATTGGGAGATAGCTTTTGCAAAAAGCTAGTTATTTAAAAAATTGAGTTGACCAAGTAGTTTACCATTTTACTCCCATCTTTTTGTTAATTTCCAGCCATACCTTTCATCTTCTACCTTTGCCTCTTGCCGCCTCTCGCCGCCTTCTTCTTCAGCACTTTCGGTTGCCATCATTAGCCATCGCAGTCGCCCCCAATCGTTGTTTCCTGTCGACAATCGTCCCTATCTGCAACGAAAGCCGCCCTCGCCCCAACCGCTACTCCCATCGTTGCAGGCCATCCTTCGCCCCACTGTTGCTCCCATCATCGCAAGCCACCGTCAGTCGTCACAGGCTGTCTGTCGCCCCATCGGCTGCTACCCATCGCAATCCTACTTCACCTCCCCTTCCTCGCTGCTGTCTATGCGATGTATATATATATATAACAACAAACATTTATCTATATAATGATATTTTATATATATAATACATAATAATATGTATTAATAATAATATAAATTATTGTTATATAATATGTATAATAATATTGTATTAATATATTTTTTAATAATTATGTATAATTTATTAACATTTAATATTTAAATTTTACATCATTCAACATGTCTATTTTTGTCTTTTTATCAAGTTATAATAACTTATCATCTATTTCAAACCAAAAATATAACTATTAATTGATAACTTAAAAACACATTTATCCAAACACATTATCAGCTTAAACGCTACCCAATTTAAACGTTATAACCAATTTTAACACTACCCAACTTAAAAGTTTTTAAAAAAAACGCATAGCCAAACTAGCCCAAGATCTATGAAGTAATTTACCGTATTTTGTTTTGTATACTTATCCACCTCTCATAGTTCACCAACACTACTGTTGTGTGCGGCCAAAACCCTACCTCTCGTGTTTCCTTCCTTGGTCGATTGCTTCTTCTCACATTCCATGTTCAATCGATTGTGATTGGGTTGATCTATCCTTCCATTCTCGCGGTCGCCTTTTGTAGCGACCCGTAAATCATAATTTAATTTAATTATTAGTTTATTGTGTTAATTGAATTTAAGGGGATATTAATATATCTTGTTGATATTAATAATAGCAATTTATGTGGTTTTGAGGAAATAAGAAATTAAGGTAAATAATTATTTTATTTTGAAATATTTTCGAAAAGAAGGAAAAATTAAAATAAATTAAATTGGGAGATTTTTAGAAGTTTCGGATGTTAGTGTAAATATTAAAGAGGGTGTGTGTGAGTATTTTGGAAGTTTGGAGGGAAGGGGCTGAAGTGTGATTGTTGAAAAAGGGACAGAGGGTCCCCTTAAATAAAATGAAGCGCATTGTATGTATGAAGGATTGGCTAGAGCGAGTGGCACGCGAGCGTGAGGAGGTGGATACGGTCGTGGGTTCGAGATGCAAGGGGCGTGCGCGTGAGGCTGGGAAATTGGCTAATTTTTAATCAGCCTCTAGGCATCCAAAACGATGTTGTTTTGGCTTGAGGCAGTGGCCTCCCAACGGTTGCCATGTGGCCGCGTCTTGGCCGCTCGTTTTAGCCAATTTAAGGCCCATTTCGGGCCAAATTCTTCCATCAAACTAACGAGATTAAATGCAGAGAAGAAGAAGCTCGTGCAGCCGCTGGAAATGGTGGAAACTGGGAGAAATTGAGGTTTTAATAAGATTTAATTGATGATTTAATTAGCCTGGTAAGTAGAAAAACTAGTATTAATAATTTCTTATGGTTGGAATTTTATTTAGAGGCCAATTTTATCAATTTTGACAAATTATGCGATGTTGCAGTTTGTATAATTTTTACAGTTTTGGGACAGAACAAGCCAAAGGGTATCTTCTTCGAGACAAGTTCCTTACCCTCTCTGCGACGTTCCTTTTGTTGTCAATTTATTTACCCTCCCTTCATTTGTTTCGACTCGTTTATTAATTATGGAATTATGAGTTGTTTGATGTAAATTAAATTTAATAAGCTAGCTTCGAGGATTTTATTTGTTGGTTGTCTACGGGGGTTTGTGCCACCCCCATGCCTGTGGAAATGATGTCGAATTCACTCGAGGATTAGGTTCTTAGATGTTCGGGTATTATTATGGAATATTGGCTGTTAATGGGCTTGAGCTGTTGAGCAGTGGGGGGTAAGGGTCGGCTGTTTAATGACTTCGGGGTGGCTATTGTACAGTCTTTCTTAGCTCGTCAGCCGGACACTCCTAGCCAGTGACCGTCGACTGGTGCCAGGCACTGTTGACTAGCTCTGTCGTTATGTGGTTATAGCATGACTTGTTATATTTTATTTCTGTTGCATGGTTTGGTATGCACATCGGTATGGACTGCATGTTGGGGTTTTCATGTTCTGTTTATACTTGCACACGGGCATCTCAAGATTGTTAGTTGCATTTGACACGGGCATATGCATTGCGTGTGGCTTACTATTTGGGCGAAGCATTTTCTTGATGCCTGGATGTATGGGCGCCAGTGTATTTAGTTGATGCTTACTACGCATTGCATTTTATATGCGCATTGCATGGTTATTATCTGTTCAATAGTCTCAGATGGGAGTACTCTTCCGAGGGAGCCTAGGGCTCGATTATTCAAAGGCTCAGGTGTCGGGAGTACCAACCCGGGGAGTGTGCATAGGTTTGTTGAAGACTTATGTTGCCTTATAGGGCAGCGCCAGGTTGGTATAGGACTTGTGTGCCAGGTGTCTTGTGTGGGCCCTAAGGACCGATATGTGCTTTCCTTATGCTTTACTAATATATTGTAGCGTCTCATGGCTTGTGTGTACATGTGGGGACTATGTTTGGGGAGTTTACTCATTTTATTTAATTGATGACCTGTCTTTTCTTATAACTTGCTGAGTCTTGCGACTCACTTTGTTTTCCATCATTCCAGGTAAAGGTAAAGCGAAAGTCGAGTGCGAGGATCACAGTACCTAGCAGCCAGCTATGTCGGTACAGTGTACAGTCAGTCTCTCCCCGTTATCTCTGATGTTTTCATGGGATATTGGTCCCTTTATTTTTTACTGTGCCGGGTCGTTCCTTGTACTTTTTATTTGTTGGCATAGGTGTCTGTATATATTTGTATGCTTTGTGACCGTTGTTCCAACGGGGTACTTGTGTGCATGCATATATGTAGTTTTGCTTCCGCTGTAGTATTTCTTATGTATGCATGCCAGGGTAATTTCTCCGTCTTATGTTTCATTCTTTTCCCTTCTGTAAGCATCTCCGTTCAGGTAGACCAGGTAGTTGGGATATTCGAGCGGAGGTGTTTACACTTTTCCTTGTGTGCGAAAGGTGATCCTTCGATGCCTATCTCAACCTCTACATATTCGAGACTTAAGTCTCTTTTACGAATAAGCTTTCTCTCTTGGCTTTGTGCTTTTGACTCATCGTCTCTGTGACCGATCTACCTTTGTGGTGACTTACTTTGTGTGGCTTTGATCATTTGGGAGAAAGAGTGCTTCGTTTTTGTTCAACCGAGAAGTGTTGAGGGTTTTTTGGGCTTTTAGTTTGGGGGCTTCTTTGTGGTCTCTATTCGTTGGCGTTATCAAAGTGGTGAACAGACATACCAGATCTAAGTCTTGAACGATTTAACAGAGAGTTTTACTTATAATTTTTCATGTTCTTTAATTTCAGTTAAATTTAGTTCGATTTTGATTTGTACTAACCCTTTTGTTTTATAGTGTTTTTTTGCAATAGTCATATTTGGATGATGATGATGATGATGATGAGGACTTAGCATCGCTAATCCATAGCTAGACCAATGTGGAAGGAGAAGGAAAAGAACAGTTGGCTGCCTTGCTGCAATGATGAGGCCTCCAGCGGACATTTTCAGAGAGAGAGGACTAAGAGCTTCCAAAAAAATCATTCATTGGGAACTTAGAATGGTTTTATGTAAGCACCCCCGCTCGGATATCCCAACCACCCGGTCTACCCAAACGGAAGCGCTTACGGAAGGGAAAAGAGGATAAAACACAAAACGAGAATTTACCCTGGCATGCATGCATAAGAAAAACAACAGCGAAAGCAAACTACATATATGCACGCACACAAGCACCCCGCTGGAACAACGGTCACATAGTATAATACTATATACAGACACTTGTGCCAACAATAGAAGATACAAGGAATAACCTGGTATAGCCAAAAAATAAGAGACAAAAATATTGACAAGATATCGGAGACAATGGGGGCAACTATCTGTACACCATACTAATGTGACCAGCTATTAGGCAGTGCGATCTTTGCCCTCGACTTTCGATTTACCCTTACCTGGAATGATGGAAAGCAAGATGAGTCGCAAGACTCAACAAGTTTATAAGAAAATGAAGGCTATAAATAAAAGATAGATCTCCCCAAACACGGTCCCTCACATACACACAAGCCATGAGACACAACAACACCATAGCATAGCATAAGGAAAAACAACACATACCGGTCCTTGGGGCCCACATAAGACACCCGGCACCCAAGTCCCATACCAACCTGTCGCTGTCTTACAAGGCAACATATGTCTTCAGCAAATCCGTGCGCACTCCTTGGGTCGGTACTCCCAACACCCGAGCCACTAAATAACCGAGCCCCAGGATCCCTCGAAACGGTACTCCCGTCCGAGACCATTGTACAGATAGTAACCATGCAATGCATATATAAAATGTAAGGCGTAGTAAGCATCAACTAGATACACTGGCGCCCATACATCTAGGCATCAGGAAGATGCTTCGCCCACATAGTAAATCACACGTAATGCATATGTCCGTGCCAGATGCAACTAACAACACTAAGATGCCTGTGGCCAAGCATAACTAGATCATGAAAACCCTAACATGCAGCTCGTACCCATGTGCACACCAAACTATGCAATAAGAATAAAATGTAACCAGTCATGCTATAACCACATAACAGCAGAGTTGATCAGCAGTGCCTGGCATTGGTCAATGGTCAGTGACTAAGAGTGTCCAGCCGACGGCCTAAGATAGATCGTACAACAATCACTCCAACGTCACCGAACAGCCGACCCTTGCCCCCACTGCCCAACCGCTCTAGCCTATGAACAACCAAAATTCATAATAATCCCCGATTAACTAAGAACCTATCCCCAGGTGAGTACGACATCATTCCCACATAGCCAATCAATAAATAAAATCCACGAAGCCAATTTAATAAATTAAATTTAAAGCAAACCATTCAAAATTCCAAATTAATAAACGACCGAAACAAACGAAAGGAGGTTAAATAAATTAACAACGAAAAGAATGTTGTAGAGGGTATAAAGAACTTGCCTTAACAAAGATATCCTTAGGCTTGTTCTGTCTAAAAGCAATAAAAATTATACAAACTGCAACATCACATTAATTGCCAAAATTAATAAAATTAAGTTCTAAACGAAATTCTAACTGTATAGAATAATTATTACTAGCTTCTTTACTTATCTGGCTAATTAAATCGCTGTTGAATTCTGATTTAATCTTGATTTTAACCCCAAAATCTCCCAATTTCTGACCTCGCGCACGCTATTCTTCTTCCTCAATTTGCTGCTAATTTTGCTGCATTAAAAACGCCCGATTTGGGCTTTAAATTCGTGCAAAAAGGAGCGGACGAGAGGGGGCCACGTGGCAGCCGCGGGCCAGCCGCTGGGAGGCCACCGCCTCAACCGAAATGGCGTAGTTTCGGACATGCATAACTGATTAAAAATCAACAAAATCCCCTACCTCGCGCGCGCACCCACGGATCAAACCCACGACCTCGCGCGCATGCCACCCGCGCCTACCGTTGCCTTCATACATATAGCGCGGCCCATTAAATTTAAAGGAATCCTTGGCCCTTTTCCGAAAATTGCACCAGTGCCCCCCATCTTTTAGAATTCACACATACACCCCCTTTAATATTTACATTAACACCCGAAATTTCTAAAAATCTCACAATTTAATTTATTTCAATTTTTTCCTATTTCCATAAATATTCTAAAATAAAATAATTAATTACCCTAGTTTTTTATTTCCTTAAAATCACATAATTTATTATTATTTATAACAACAAGTTATATTAATATTCCTTTTAAATTAAATTACCCAAAAAATAAATAATTAAATTAAATTTTAATTTACGGGTCGCTACATTTTAGGTTTTTATCATATTAATATAAATATAGAAATAATAAAACTTAAATATTTGAATAGTATTATCGTTGTACATGTTTTGTCCAAAATCAGTGGACAAAATGATGTGCCCATTTCTCATGGTGGGTCCATTTACTTGGACTTGATAAAATCAACGGAAAAAATGATGTGCCCATTTCTCATGGTGGTTCCATTTACTTTGACTTGAAATGATCGATTTTGTTCAATATTGTATTATTTGGTGATAGATTCAATTGTTGGGAGATAATATTTATATGGAAGGAACCAATAATGTTATAAAATAAATTTTACATGGATTGTATTAAATGTTTAATTTTAAGTGTGTATAAATTTTATCTACATCTGAATATATTTATATTTGAGGGTACATCAAAGAGAATATGACATAGTCTTGAAGATTAGTTAAGCAAAACTTGGACACTCTAAAATAAATAAATAAACATATTCACAATCTTAGCTGCTATATAAGTAAGAGGCAGAATCAGAGAAAATGAATAAAAAAGTTAAAAGCACACCAAAAAAAAAAAATTGGACAACAAAATAACTAATAAAATATAAATAATTATTTAAAATATTAAATTTATTTTATTCAAATTGTATGATACTCTCTTAGAAAAATAAAATTATTTGTAATTGAAACTATGGGATAAGACTCATAATTGAAGTTAAAAAAAGAGGAGAATGTTTTTATTCATGGTTAAAGAAAATTTCATGCATTAATATTTTATTGTTATTATTGAAGTTGATTTGGTACCGCCAATTGAATAAACTATTTATGGTACTTTGAACTTATTTAAATAGGTAATATTACTAAATGTTCAGTGATTTCTTATTATTAATAATATAATTAATATAGCTATAACAATAAAGGTACCATATACATGAAATTTCTTTAAAAAAAAAAAAAAAGAGGAATGATTTACAAGAAGAACACTGCTTCTTTTCACCAATTCAGGGGGGTCTCCATTCTTATTTTGTAACTCCTCTAATTAGGTTGTTTTTTTTAATATATTAACTTAACAAAAAAAATTAAAATGATCACATCTGTATTTGCCGTGTGATTTCTGCTTCTCTTTCTCACTCACGACTTTTCTTGACTACAATTGAATGGTGGAATTATGTTTGGATTGTCATTTCACCTTCTTTTCTTGGCCTTCCTTCCTCAAATAAATGCTCCTTTTTAAAATTCAAAGTCCACGGATAAGTCTACCAATACTTCCAAAAGCTTTTGAACCTCTCATTTTTAAGTTCTTGTCAGGTGATTTTTTTTATTTTTATTAAGATTAGGGGTTTATTTTTGTAAATGAGATTTTTATTAAACAAAAATAAAATAAAAAACAACAATCCCAATTTAAGCACAACATACAATGAGCCTAATAACCAAAATGTTTGTCATTCTTATTGTTGTTAAAATTTTAATTTTATACGTATGATTTTAAGTTTTAAAAATCCCCAAACAATTCAAATCCTATTTAAATTTCGATTTAGAGTAAAATTCTATAAAATTTTAATTTTACTCATACGATTTTACGTTTTAGAGGCTCTCAAATGATTCAAATCCCATACAAAATTAAATTTGGGATTGGGTGGTTTATTAATTAATTACCTATTTATCATGATTTATTTATGTAATCAATATTAAATCAAATAAAAATTACAACTTAAATCTGATGAAAAATGTTGGAAGCATCTTCTAAAGAATTTTAAACTATATTTTACCTCTAAATTATCTATTTTTTGCATCTAAATTGCCTATATAAACCTATTAGTTTTTGAGTTATATGGAAGTATTATCTTTTGAGATATAATAAAGAACAATCAGTTTATTAAAGGATATTAATTCATTTTTTACGAAATTATGTCATCATAAACATATATTTATAAAAATTAAAATATATTTTTAATTATCTTTAAAATTTTATAATTTTACGATCCTATTTTATGCATCATTTTTCAATCCCACTTAAAATCTCAATTTTAACTATCTTGGTTATTTTTTTAAATTGTATTGATTACTTTTATATTTTTAAAATTACCTTCTTCCATGTTATTAATAAATAATTGTTATTTTTTTAAATCCCAAAATGATCTCTTCTCCTCTTTCAATTTAATTACAAAAAAATAAAAAAAATTAAAGCTAGTGGTGCCCGATCGGCCGCCACCACCATCACTTAGGGTCCGATTCAAACCTAAGTTTTTAAATTACAATTCGAACCCCGAAACTTCTCTAAGTTCAAACTGAGTACAATTATCAAACCCAAACTCGCCTTTGCCTCCATCATGCCATCGCCGAGACAAGACAAATAGGACTCTATCTAGAGAGGAAATGGCCGTCTTCCTACTAAATCTTATAACATTCCTCTTTCTACCACAACTCCAGCCAATTGCAGCAGCAGCACAAGCTCCAGGCAAGTGCAGTGGCTGCTGCGGCGACGGTCTGGTGATCCGGCCGCCGTTCCGCCGTGATGATCATCAGCCTGCTGCAGCAGGAGGCCATGGCTGTGTCTTGCCCCGTTACTATCTTTCCTGCGCCCAGAACCCAACTTGGGTAGAGCTCTCCCTCTCTCTGAAACTGCCTGTCAAGTATATCGACTATGCATCACACGTTATCCACACTTCTTATCCTGATCTTGACTGCTTTACCAAACACTTTCCAGACACCATCAATCAGTCTTCTTGTCCCTTCGGATTCGCAGAATATTACAGTTTAAGGAACTTCAGCATCTTCAACTGTTCATCCACATTGCCGGACAGCTACTCGTCTGGTTACCGTAGTGACCCCATTCGCAATGTTTATGCTATACCTTCGAACTTTTCCTTCGCGTCTTATCCCATGGTGTCCTGCACAAAGATGTGTGAGATTTATTCATTTTCATATATTACCGACTCATCTCATCGTGAGCTTAGATTCAACTGGTCCCAAGTCGCTTGTCAAACTCTATTATGTCCCCCAGAGCCAGAAATCAGCCATGGCCAACGCAAAATTGCAGGTAATTAATTTCCATATTCACAATTAAATTAGTCTATTGCGAACCATTACGGTTTAATTTGTAATTACAATGATTAATTAATTTACCAATTGCTTAAATTGTTATTCTATATATAGTATTCAAATGCGATGCATTTTTACTTTTGGTTTGACTGATTTATTTTTTCTCATTAATTTTATTTGATTGGTTCAAATTGCAGATTTGCTCCGAGGCTTATTTCTTCTCCCCATAACAATCATAGCATTGTACTGTGTCTTTAGCTGGATTAAAATAAAAAAAGATGATCAAGCAAAGATCAAGCAATTTTTGGAACACTATAGAAGTCGCAAGCCTGCAAGATATTCCTATGCCGACATCAAGAAAATCACCAACAAATTCAAGCACAAAATAGGCCAAGGAGGCTATGGAACAGTGTACAAAGGAAAGCTCTCTAATGACGTCCATGTTGCAGTCAAGATCCTCCACGATGTCAAGGGAAATGGAGAAGAGTTCATCAATGAATTGGGAACCATAGGAAGAATTCACCACATAAACATTGTTCGTTTAGTTGGTTTCTGCGTTGATGGCTTTCGAAGGGCTCTTATTTACGAGTTCTTGCCCAATTATTCATTGGAAAAGTTCATTTCATCGGATAAGGAGAGACTCTCGTTAGGGTGGGAAAAGTTACAAGACATTGCTCTGGGCGTAGCCAGAGGAGTTGAATATCTCCACCAAGGTTGTGATCAACAAATACTTCATTTCGATATTAAACCTAACAATGTCCTGCTAGATCATAGATTCAACCCAAAAATATCTGATTTCGGCCTGGCAAAACTGTTTTCCAAAGAACAAAGTGTGGTTTCAATGACTGCTGCTAGAGGCACCATAGGCTATATTGCACCAGAAGTATTCTCTAGAAACTTTGGGAATGTGTCATTCAAATCAGACGTATATAGTTTTGGAATGCTCCTACTAGAAATGGTTGGAGTGAGGCAAAACAGTGCTGCAAAACAAGATAGCTCAGAAAGCGAAGTTTACTTCCCTGAATGGATTTATGAATATTTGAATCAGGGGGTAGAGGCAGTGCCAAGCATCCAAGTGGAACAAGAAGAAGATGCAAGGATTACTAGGAAGCTAATTATTGTGGGGCTTTGGTGCACGCAATGGTACCCAATGCACAGGCCATCAATGAAAGATGTGGTGCGGATGCTAGAAGGTGATGATGAAGGCACATTGAGGGTGCCCCCAATTCCACATGTTGCTACTAATCCCTTCATGACCAGAGAAAAAATTAGTGCAACGGTGACATCTACTAGTTATTTAGAAATCATTTCCGAATCGGAGTGAAAATAAACATGTATTAATTGTATCATAGCCTTGTGCCCAATAAAGCTGTCTATCGGCTATTTATGTAATAAATTACTACCGAATTGGATTGAAGAATAATTATGTGATATGTAGTAGCATTTATACTAAAGTGTCGTAAATAATTTCTCTCCCCTATTTTGTGAAGGCAGTAGAGAAGCTCTACCTTTATCTCTCTTGAAGTTGAAGTCATTTTTTATTTTAAAACCTTCAAAAGACAAGATAACAAAATTTCAAGAACAAAAATAAATAATAAATAAAATATTGAATTATAAAAAAAGTAGAGATTGAATTTGAAAATTTCCTTGATTTCAATGAATGAGCTAAGAAACGGATCACATGACAAAACAAAGAAAAATGATTTCATGTTCATAAATAACTTTCTTCACTTGACAATTATGGAATCCTACATTTCATAAACTAAATAAAGATGTGATTAATTTGAATCACAAACTCTAATAATGTCATAAATGAGTGCAGTGAAAAAAAGAATATAATCAACTTTCTCCCACCAATTGATGAACAAATCTAGCTTTCCCTTGGTCATTGTCTTAGTTTTGTGTCCATTGGTCACTAATAAACATTGCTCAAGTGAGTGTCTAATAAGTTTAAACCTTTTAAGTACAACAATAATGGATTGAAGCAAACTGGGAGTATCAGAAACTGCAAGCAATTTCAAATAACTAAATTAATTGAACATGCCAACCTCATTGAATAATTTGTCATTAAATGCTTGATAGGCAAAGTATCTACATGCCCTGCAAAGATCTAACAACACTCGTCATGTCTCTTGATTACTTTCCGCATTCTTATTTGCATATATATTTTTTAAAGTAATATTGAGTGTATAGACAATATAAATGAGTCAAATAAATATAGGCTTAATACATATTTTAGTCTCTGAACTAATTAAAAAAATAATTTTAAAGATATCAACTAAATTGTATTTACTATTCATCCCTGCACAAAATAATTTTATACACTTATAATCCCTGTCTTAACCGACGTTAACTGAGACGTTAACTTTGTTTCATCACGTTGCCACGTCGTTGAGACGTCACTCCTTAGCACTGCTACGTCACCAAAGCTTAGTACATTTATTCATCCCTAATTTTTGATAAGATAATGTTGATAGAGTCCAAACCTAAGTTGTATGAGCCAGGACAACATACAACCTATAAGGCAAAAAAAAAAAAAAAACAACATCCACCCTTAGCTTCTAATCTCAAAAATACAAAATTATTTCATCAACACATCAATCAAGTCCAAAGTTTATTTAATCAAGAGTCAACTGTCAATACGTCAATTTTTTTTTCCGCCTCACAGTAAAGTTTATCAAATTCAGGATATATGAACTCTATTTTTTTTTTTTTTTCAATAATAGCAATCCAACCTCAACACATACACAAAAATCAATCACACTTATCATGTCAAAAGCCCAAAAAAATTATTTAGATCCCAATAATGCAACAAGAGACAAGCACCCAACAAATTACTCATATACATACATATATTCATAAATATACTCACACAATTATATATATATATATTTACAAAATATATATTTTAACTCTTATATTTACACGTTTATTTTATTTAGACACTTGATTTTTTTTTTATTTCAAAGACCCCCATGAATTTGTAATTTTGAGTTAATTGCATTTCTAAACTTTTTATTATTTTAATTATACATTTAAATTTATTGTTCTCAACGAATTTGTCAAGGCATGCAATTGACTTAAAATTGTATAGTTTAGAGGCGTAATTGAAACAACAAAAAGTTTAGAAGTACAATTGATCTAAAATTACAAATTCAAATGTGTCTTTGAAATAACAAAAAAGTCGGATGTTTAAATAAAAAAATATACAAATACAATAACTAAAATATGTATTTGATCTACATAGATTTATAACTATATGTATGCATACATTGGCAATTAGAGACTCGCAACTATATACATAAATTCATAGCTCTACATATACATACATTCATAATCACATACTCAAAATTATATACATATATTCATAGTTGTATATATGCATACATTCAGAGTCACAAACTCATAGCTATATATATATATACATTCACTACTATATGTATATATATTCACAACTACACATATATATACTTGTCGATGACTATTTTATGATCACTGATTATTGGTCAATTAAGAAAAGATAGACAAAATTGCAATCACCGATCGAAGAGCTTGGAGATGATGGTTGTTGGGTCACTGACAAGTAGACAAAAGGATGGCAACGACGATAATGACGGAATAATAAAAAGACGAAAGGATGAAGATGGTGTGTAACGCCCCGCTTTCTCGGGTGCGTTATAAATTAGGACAATTTCGAGACAATAAATTTTTTTTTTTCAAACTTAATTCTAAATCACATTATACCTCGAATTCGTCCCAGAATTCTTAATCATTTTTCTCGAAAGAGAATCACTATACACATCAAATGCGGAAGCAAAAATCGAAACCTAATATCTTAACATTAATCATAAATCAATTCTTACATCTTCATTAATCACAAGAATATACATCAACATTCCTCAAAACATTTAGAATTCAAAGTAGCAGAACTTAAATACATGGGCTACATAACATACATTTCACTCTTCATGCACTCTACTAAGTGCCATTTCATGCCTCATTTATCCTTGTATCTGCTACAATCTCCACCTGAAACGTTTGAATATTCCAGGGGCAAAGCCCAAGTTAGATGATGAATCATCTAAGTAAGGGTACACAATGCTATGTCATGTGTGTATGCAATGTCTTTCATCGTAGGTGTCAACTGCACCCCTCATGCTACCTACCATTTTAGTGGCCACCTCTTTCGAAGCCGGAGTGTATGGGTGCACCCTTGATAAGGCAGTGGTGTTAGTTCGTACTCCCTACGGCCTCATATGCATGTGACTAATGATATCAACGTGTATTCATGCATCTCATAGTCATGTATGCATTTTACGTGATGGATACATATTAGGGCATGTCAATATGATGAAAATATTTTTGAGAAAGTACCACTTACTTTCTCAAGCTTATCGGGCTACCTCGATTTGCGTGTATCGCCTCGATTTGCGTGCCAACCTCAAAATTCTCACAAGCCACTTCAATTCAAGTCTCAAAGCATCCTAATCATCATATTTATTTAAATAAGCATTAAAACCTATTTTTCCATAATTTCTGGCATTTTCTATAATTTTCTCTCTATTTCTTTTTATTTTTCCTCAATAAATCCAGATTAAATATTTCTAAAATATTTTCTCAAATATTTCACTACGAAAATTCATAAAATAATATTCTTGAATTTTTGAAATTTTCTAGAAAATTTTACTTACCTTGACTTAGCATCTCTGGTTTCCTCGGTTTGCGTGCCATATCCTCGAAACGCTTGCCCGAACCGTTTTCTCACCCAAAATCTCTGAAATATTAGCAAATATATAAATCCTATTTTTCGGGATTTTTTTGAAGACTTTTCGACAATTTTTTTCATTTTCTTCTCATTTTTTCTTTTTCTTATTCTTTTCTTTTCTTCCTATTTTTTGCCTCTGCCATTCACGCACATATGCACGTGCATATATATATATATACATAACTATTTATTACACTTTAAATTAAAAGAAATTATACATAAAACTTCAATTTTATCATAATATCACTTGGACAACTTCATAATTTCAATTATACCCTCAAACACTGGATTAAATTACATTTTAACACTGAAAACGCCAAATTAATAACTTGAATTTTAATTAAAATGACAATTTTACCCCAGTGTCATTACCGAGATGTTGTTTCATCTCGAAACTACTGAAGGGTTGCTCATTACGCAAAACCAAAGCCCCCCTAGGGTTCCGTTGATTTTTTGGGAGCCTCCTACAATGATTCAGTTTTATAGCCTAAATGACAGCTGTATTTTAGTTGTACCAAAAATTGTTCCCGATTCAATTTCTTTTGATACCATAAATCCTATCTCGATACGCTCGTCGAGACCATATAATTTTCCTTAGACAATTTCTCTCCGAGGCATTCCCTACAGTTGATCCGTCACCTAAAATTGCTATAAAATCAATTTTTCGATGTTCTAAACTCATTGAAATTACGTGACAACCTTATCTAAACATGTGGTATTATATGGTGATAAAAGAAGAAGTTAAGACTAAAATATTTTTAAAATAAAAAAAGAAGAAGATTCAATTTTAAACTTGAATCTTAGTTAGAGACAAATCTTTTGTCTCTAAGCATGCTTGTCGTGTTAGGAAATGTGTTTTTAAAATTTTTTAAAATTATAAAATATTTAAAAAAAAATTTAAAGTTACGAAAATGACTCAAAAACTTTTTTTGGTGTTTCTTTCTGAAACCAAACACCCAAACTAATTTTATACTCCCCCGTAGATAGTAATCCTTCATAGGGATCCACTTTTAGACCCAAACCCCCAACCCATTTACAAAGAAGAAACTTGTCCTCCTGTAAAAGAGATCCCAAACGAACACCTGATGAAAGGAATCTTCTTTTCAATCTCTCAATCATGCCAATAGCTCTTTTAGGCATAAACTCTTTCATATATACATTTATGTTATCTTTGTATTTATAATTTTGTATATTATTCAAAAATATTATTTTTTAAATAATAAATTAAAAAACTAATAAATTAGTCCAATTTGACTAGTCACCTAACCCCCATAAGCAACCCAGAATAGCTCAAGTATGGGTTATATTGTGCCAACCCCTCCTTAGGGTGATACGTACAACGCCACTTTCTTACAAAGGGTATGGTGTCACTTGACTCACTTTCTAACGGAATATGTTGGCCTATTTTACACCTCTGTTCAAGGCACACAAATATTATATTTACCTCAATTCTAACAAAATTAAATTGGAAAATTCTCAATATTTGTCTTGAACAATATCAACAATCTTAAAATTCACGTTGAATCCCACTCAAAATGTCATCTTTCTTGCAAATGAGTTAAGCAAGTCAATGAACCAAATAGAAAAGAAATCAAAATGCCCCTCGTACAAGGCAATTATATTAGAACATAAATAAAGATACATTAATTTAACAACATTTTATTAGTAAATATGGTATACAAAGTTGAAGCATAGTTGCCTAATTATATGTTGGAATAAGATTGAGATGCTATGCATGGTTGAACGCTCCCTCTAGCTACGCACATTATTTTTTACATAAAATATTAAGGTTGCGTTCTTTTTACTGTTTTTAAGTCATTTTTAATTTTTAATTTTTTAAAATAATAAAAACGCATTCTCTTTACTATTCTTAAAAATATATTTTTGAAAACAAAAAAAAAAATTGTAGAGAAAAGTTAAAACAACAAAAGTTGTTTTAGGTGTTTTCATTCAAAACAAACTCAAAACTCAAAACACATTTACTTATTTATTTATTCATATTTTATTATTGTAATGGAAAAAATATTATAAAATTTAAAATGAATATATTTTTTTAATAATATGTTAATATTAAATATTTTTAATTTATTAAATAATCAAATTTATTAAATAAAATATAATTGAAAATATATTTTCAAAATTTCAAAGAGAACACGTTTTCTAATTTTCTATTTTGAGGAACAGTTTTTTAAAATGATAAAAAGAACGCATTTTTAATTTTCTAAAAACAGACTACCAAAATAAAAAATTAAAAATGAATTCAAAACTAAAAATTAAAAATTAAAAATTAAAAAACAAAGAGAACGCAGCCTAAGTTTTTACTTTCACTTACGTTCAAAGTAAATGATAATATACACTAATGTTTGCCCTGCAAGATTTGTGTTGATTCCAATCTATTCATCTCGCATTTCTTGTGGACAAACAGAGGGCTTGGGAGGCATAGGCAAGAGTGTAACACTCCCTTGGAGCATCTCCACGACCATGCTCATTGATGGGCGATCATCGGATTTCATTTGAATGCAAGGCGAACCACGTTGCTCTTAATTAAAAACAATAATCAAGTTGAAAGAAAATGTTGTTCAATAATTGGCATCATATATAATGGTTATTATAATTAATATTTATACATAACAATATAAATAGAATTATAAATCTATTAATATAATAATATATATTTTATTAATATAACTCACAATTATAATTCACACAAGAATTTATTTTTAGGGGACAGTAGTTAATAATAATAAAATATTGCTATCACTATCACTTACTTTAGTTAAATAATATTTCACGAAGAAATTTAAATAATTATTAAGTCAAATTACATGTATAATACAATATTAAGTCATTCATATTATATAGCAGGATTAGAAACTACATGAAATCTCGAAAATATAACCTGGGTTCATCAACATCATTTACCCAACACATTTATTTAAAATCTAAATAATACAACCGAATGAAACATATGGTCTAGCCCCACATGGGACCCACAAAATTTATGTCGCGATCAGGTCTTGATCATCTCCTTACCCTTCCGGCTGCTTGCCTCGCCTGGAATGTGAAATATTTCAAGGACATAATCCAATATTAAAAGATGAAATCTTTTAAGTGAGGGTTAGACAAGTATAAATGAATGAATGATGCATGAACATTTATAAACAGATACTCTTAGTGTAACTTTCTTGGCCTACCAGTCTGGCACGGAACTCTAGGCAAAATTTTGAACCTCTGCAGGATAACCCTAACGTTGTTCCATCAATTACTCTCGAAGAATTACGGCTACACTCTTAAGGCGACATCCCAATCTCATACACGAGTTTCAATATGACAATAATATCATCCGAGTATCACAACTTTCCATGCAACAGTATATGAACTAATATGACGAAATTGATTATAACATATGTAATTATCATGCATAGAAAGGTAATTATATCGAATATGGGTTATGGGGATAAAATTACTCACATTTCACAAAAAATTAGATACCTCGAAAAGCGTGCAAATTGCCTCGATTTGCGTGCCAACTTTGAAATTAGTACCAAATATTTCACCTCAAGTCCAAAGCACCATAGGCAAGATATTTATTTAAATAATCAATAAACACTATTTTTCCTCAATTTTCTTGCATTTTCCTCTATTTTTCTTCAATTTTTCCTTACTAATAACACAAAATAAATACCTACATAACTTATTTTGCAGATCTTTTTTCATGAAAAATCATAAAATAATTTTTCCAAGATTTTTAAAAAAAAATTACAAAAATTTCCAAGCCTACACGCGCCTGGCACGTGGGGCCCACATGCTAGTCGTCTTCTTCGGCCACGGCTTGCTGGAAAAATGGGATTTTTGCACCACCAGGAAGCCTATACCAAGTCTCTAGAATGCTTCTACTACTCTCAAGGATCAAAAACCCTCTATCCTTGCCCTTTGATTCGACCTAAAAAGCCTTTGATTTCAAGCTCAAAGTTTTAAATTTTTTTGCTACAACATGCTCTATTTATAGGCGATGTTGAAGTCCGATTTGCCTTTGGCCGCTTAGCCCATTTCCTTTGGCGTCTCCCCCTCCCCTAGATGGACCTGGAAACACTCTTCCCTAACCAAAAAAACGAGTTGCAGGTTTGCCATTTTTGGCCAGCTTTCTTGGCCGAATTTTTTGAAATTCTGGCCACTCCGGTGGCCATTATTGGCTCATCATCACCCCTTAGCCCTCCCTGACCATTTCCCATGCAACCCCAGAAGGTTTCAATGCCCCTCGTGGCCTTGTCGGTTTCCCATTGTTGCCATCTGAGTTTTTTGCATTTTGGTCCTTCAACTTTTGGCTTTTACCTTTTTGGCTCTTTTTACTCAACTCCTAAACTTTTCAATATTTCATTTGAGACCCTCAAGTCCTAAAACATCTGTTTGACCCCAAAGATTCTGAAAAAAAAAAAAAATTGTTTTGACCTCTCTGGCAATTTTAGAGAACTGTACTTAGGCCCGAATATTCGTTTTGGCCCTAAACCTCTTTGTTTCTTCCTGAAACCACTGAAGAGTTGTTTTTTATGAAAAAATGAAGCCCCCTCAAGCTTCCATTGACTTCCCATAAGTCTCCTTTAAAGATTCGATTTTTGCAGCCTAAATGGCAGCTGTATTTTTACTGTACCGAAAATCGTTTTTGATTCGATTTCTTTTAGTCTTGAAGTCCTGTCTTGATATGCTTGCTAAAGTCATTCCTTTTTCCTTAGTCATTTAAGCTTCAAGTTCTTCCTTCGGTTGATTCGGTAAATTTTTTAAGCTTTTCAGATACTATTTTTCTCCAAATTTCTATTTTTCCTTTAAAATAATAACTCAAAGTCCTTGGATATTACAAATACTACTAAATGTTCAATGATTTCTTAATATTATTAAAATAATTAATATAGCTATAAAAATAATAGTACCATATACATGAAATTTCTTAAAACATGAGGAAGGATTTACAAGAAGCACACTGCTTCCTTTACTTATTTTTGGAACTTCTCTACTTAGGTTGTAATACCCCAAGAGCCCAAATAAGAGTAGTATATATTGAAGATAAGTAAGAAAGGAAACAATACCAACTTGATACCTTTTGGGCTGAATGTAGGCAAGGAACTCTGGGGTTAAGCGTGCTTGAGCTGGGAGCAGTTTAAGGATGGGTGACCCCCTGGGAAGTTTGCGTAGGCCCATCAGGGTAAGTTGTTCCAGTCCTTCCTATCGCTCGATCGGGATGTTACAGGTGGTATCAGAGCCAACCCCTAGTGAAGGCGGTCCGATGAGGGCGGAGAGTGGCGCCGGGGCTCGAGAGTCTGTACAAGGAGCGGCTTCTGTCAGGTTTCTAAGATGACAGCCCCCAAGAGGAGAAGGTCTAGGACCAGTTGTAAGGTCGAATGACGAGGACGTCATGTGCTCAAGGGGGGAGAATGTAATACCCCAAGAGCCCAGATTAGAGTAGTATATATTGAGAATAAGTAAGGAAGGAAACAACACCAACTGGATACCTTTTGGGTTGAATGTAGGCAAGGAACTTCGAGGTTAAGCGTGCTTGAGCTAGGAGTAGTTCAGGGATGGGTGACTCCCTGGAAAGTTCACGTAGACCCATCAAGGTAAGTTATTCTGATTCTTCCTATCGCTCAATCAGAATGTTACATAGGTTGTTTTTTTTTTTTTAATAGATTAAGTTAACAGAAAAAATAAAATAAAATGATCACATGATCTATGTTTGCCGTGTGATATCTGCCTCTCCTTCTGACTTTTCTTTTCTTGACAATTGAATGGTGGAATCATGATTGAATTGTCATTTTATTATTATTTTTTTCTCTTTATTGCTCAAATAAATGCTCCTTTTGAAAATTCAAAGTCCACGGATAAGTCTACCAATACTTCCAAAAGCTTTTGTGCCCCTCATTTTTTAAGCTCTTATTAGTACTTCATGGACCCCTTTGACCTGTAGGTGATTTTTTTATTTTCATTAAGATTAGGTAAACCTCACCATCCATCATATCAAATTCTTTTAAATTGAATTGATTACTTTAATATTTTTAATTTAACATATGTTTCTTTAAATTTTTTGATTTAGATTTACCATGTTGTTAAAAAATAATTGTTATTCTTTTTGATATCTCAAATTGACCTCTCCCCCTCTTTTAATTTAATTACAAAAAAAAAAATTAAAGCTAGTGGCGCTTGGTCAACAACCACCACCACCATCGTCCCATTCTGATTTAATTTAGAGTGTATTTGATTGTATTACTTAGAATTTAATTCTAAGTAATATTAGCTAGAAAACAAAAACCATCTCACCTCATTGAAAAATGAATTCCATGAAAAAAAATTTTAAATGTTTGTACCTTACATATTTTTTCATAAAAAAATTAAGAGTGTTTGATTATTTTCTATAAAAAATATGTAATGATTACATATTTTTCATAAAAAATATGTGCAATCAAACACACTCTTAGAGTAGTTGAAGTTTCTAGGTTACAATTGGAACCAAGAAGCTTCAATTTCTCTAAATTCAAACAAAACATGGTGATTAAATTTGGATTTTGAGAAATTCAAAAACTTTCTCCATACAAATTGAACTTATAAATTTTTTAAGCTCACTAAAAGAGAAAGAGAAGATAAAAGGCGGATTTAAGAATATTTGTGATTTTAAATAAGAGTTATTTGGAGATCTTTTAATAATATAAAAAAATATTAAAATTTATTTTACTTACTTTTTAATATACAAAATCACTAATTAAATTTTTCTATTCAATTTTAGAAAGAAAATCATTTTCAATTGCCAATATAGACAAGAAGAAAAAAATCTAAAAACATAAGAGTTAAATAAGTAAAAAATATGGAGAATCTACAGTCAAGTCTTATAAATTAAAAAATTATTAATTTATTTTTATTTTTTTCTTTAATACCCAGATCAGTGAGGATTCCCCAGATAAAATTGTCGTCATCCAAATAATCATTTTATCAAATTATTTTCTTAAAATAATGTCATTTCTTGTTTTTTTTATTTTTGTTGCGTTAGTGATTTATACATTACTATTTATTATCTAATATTAAAAAATGATTCATGAACTTAAGGAACTGAGGGTCTCCTCATCTAAATAACTTATCTCTATTTATTATCTAACATTGACACTTCACTATTCATTTTTCAAATGAAATAACAAAATAAATCTGGGGCCTTCTTGTCTAAATGATACTTCACTATTCATTACCTAACAATGAAAAATGATTTGTAAATTTAAAAAGTTGAGGACTTATCGTCCAAATGAATTAACAAAATAAATCAAATATGAATTTAAACAAAAACCATCATAAAATAGAATTAATGATTTTCTATAACAAAAAATAAAAAATAAATAAATTTTAAATAATTAATAATTTTGGCCCTCCGTTTTTTTAATATATATTAACTTAAATAAAATAAAATAAAATAAAATGATCACATCTATGTTTGCCGTGTGATGTCTGTCTCTCTCTCATTCACAACTTTCCTTGACAATTGAATGGTGAAATCTTAAAATTCACGTTGAATGCCACTCAAATTGTCATCTTTCTTGCAAATAAGTTAAGCAAGTCAATGAACCAAATAGAAAAGAAATCAAAATGTCCCTCATACAAAGCAATTATAATAGAACATAAATAAAGATATATTAATTTAATAACATCTTATTAGTAAATATGGAATGCAAAGTTGAAGCATAATTGCCTAATTATATATGTTGGAATAAGATTGAGATGCTATGCATGGTTGCACGCTCCCCCTAGTAGCTACGCACATTATTTTTTACATTAAATATTAAGTTTTACTTCCACTTACATTCATAGTAAATGAAAATATATAGCAATGTTTGCCTTGCAAAATTTGTGTTGATTCCAATCTATTCATCTCGCATTTCTTGTGGACAAACAGAGGGCTTGGGAGGCATAGGCAAGAGTGTAACACTCCCTTGGAGCATCTCCACGACCTTGCTCATTGATGGTCGATCATCGGGTTTCATTTGAATGCACCACAGAGCCACCAACATCATCTTTTTCACTAGCAATTCATCCTCCTCGCTGGCATCCCCCATTTCTATCCCCTTTCCTTTATTTAACTGGTTATATACCCATGAAGGGAAGTAAATTTGGCTACAGTTATCCACAAAGGCATTTAGGTTCTGCCTCTTACATGTCATTTCCATTAGCAACATTCCGAAACTGTAAACATCTGCCTTGTGAGAAACCCCTCCAATGTTTTTGTATAACAACTCTGGAGCCATGTAGCCGAATGTCCCTCTAGCTGCAGTCGAAGACACAATGCTATCATCAGTTGGGTACAGTTTTGCCAATCCAAAATCTGAAACTTTAGGGGTAAAATTCTCATCAAGAAGAATGTTGTGAGGCTTGATGTCAAAATGCAAGATCTTCATCTCACAGCCGCAATGCAAGTACTCAATTCCACGAGCCACACCAAGTGAAATCTTGAACATTTGGTTATAAGTCAAGAATGAATCTCCTTGCTCAGAAAATATATACTTTTCAAGTGACCCATTAGGCATAAAATCATATATAAGAGTGCGCTTAGATCTTCCAGCATGAAATCCAACAAGACGAACCACGTTGACATGATGGATCTTGCCAATGGTGGCAACTTCGTTGATAAACTCTCGTGCAGTAGCTTTGGACATCTTTAACATTTTTACAGCTACAATTTTACCGCTACGAAGTTTTCCTTTATAGACTTCAGCAAAGCCTCCTTCACCTAGCTTGTGGTTGAAGCCATAGTCATTTTACTAATCATAGAGTAAGGGTAGCTAATGGGCACAAGATCATCTTGACTTTGAAGGAAACTCTCAATGTCTTCGTTCATCCATGCATGTCTTCTCTTGAATTTGTACACCAAAAGTGCCAAATAGAGTGGTAGCCCAATTAAAGCTCTTACAACAACATATCCTACAAACAAATTTTAAAGTTAAAATTGAGACCAACGAAAAAAATCTCATGTTGTTTGGCTGTATTTGTAAGAAATAATGAATGAAAAAATTGTTTACATTTCAAGATGGAAAAAAACAAGCTTCAATCACAAGAGGACAAGTAATATATATGATTGAAACACCTTTTGTTAATAATTTGTTTATGTATAAAGAGCACCTGTACAATTTAATAAAATGACCAGACATGTGAGAAAACAAAGACATAAAATTCTTTCTCATGTCTTTTGAAATTGTACTGGACTGGAAAGTTGTACAATAAATTTCTATCACCAAAATGTAATAATAATGTCAAAAGTCTGTTTCTATGAGTTAATTAATTTTGAATACGATCATGATATTGTTGCATTATTTTAATAGTTTATTCAACTTATTTTTTATTTATAAAAAAATTACCAAAAAAATGTTCACGTTTATAGGTATTAGAAAGTTTAGACTCACAATCTCATATTTATCACATATTTATCACGAGAAATGAGTTTTCACTTAAGCACCTTTAACAAAAATTAATTTGTATATTAAATAAAAATAAATACCCATACCGTGATATGTATGATTGTTAGGTTATTAAATGTAATTGATAAATTTATAAAATACCAAAAATATTAATTATAACAAAATAAAAACTCAACAAATATTTACCCGAGTAGAAACTTAAGCCTGCTGTAAGTTACAACAAAGTAATAAGGGGCGAAACTAATGTATATGTATTATACTTTAATGCTATTTATTTATACACTAAATTTTTATATTTAATTTAATATTCATAAAATTATAAGTAATGTTTTAAAAAATTATAAGAAGTGTTGTTAAAATTATTACAAGAAATTGATGCAAATAGAACTGCAACATAATTTTATGGTTGTATTAAAATAGAGAGAATAATAAATAAAATCAGCAGTTCTAAAAACTATTACAAATAGAATTACAGAATTTATAACAATAATGATCGTTTTCATTATATATGGCTTCTTTTTATAATGAACACCGTAATTATTATCCAAATATATATACTAATTTATAGATTATGCATATTAAATAAATCAACTAAAATTTAAAAAATATATATTTCAAAGATATTTGATCTCAGGAAGGTAACACTGGTATATGGTGATTAGTAGTACCGTGTAAGTTTTTCCATTAAATGGCAGCGTATGCAAGTTTTTTCTAGTTTTTTTTTTTTTCAATTTTTGCTATTTTAAAATAAATTAGTATAAATTTCCCAAGCACCCCTTAATTTGTGGTTTGTTTTTAGTTAAACAAGTTCTTATAATTTGCTTAAATTGTTGAAACATCCAAGGTGTTATAAAAACTATCAATTACGAACTAATTAAATCAAACTTACCCTTAATCTCAAACTAATTAAAATTAAAAAATAAAAATCATTAAAATAATTAAAAAAAAAAGGCCTGGTTGTAGTTAATTTGGTTCTAGCGCCAGACTAGATGAGCTCCAACCAACCATCATCAGAACCCATTGTTGACTTCCAACAACGATTGTTGGAACTTAAATGAACTTAAATGAGATAATCTTTTATATTGTTGCCATTGTTGACTTCCAACAATAGAAAAGATTATCACGATCGTTAAAAAGAAAGCTGTTTTCGTCTCCTATTCTCCATCATTGTCTTTTTCTCGTCATTATCTACCTGATCATTTTTCTTGATTTTTGTAATTTTTTTCATAAGCATATATATATATATCATCACCATTACAAGATCTCTAATTAGAGTTTTTTTCTTAATTAGTCTGAGATTAAGAGTAAATTTAGTTTAATTAGTGCTTAATGAATATCGTTTATAACAAAAGTGATATTTCAACCATTTTAAGCAAATTACAAAAACTTATTCATCTAAAAACAAATTACAACAAGTATTAGCATAAAAAGTTAAAACTGTAAAAGATGTATGAGAATAATTTATCTAATAAATCAATGATAACAAACACTCACCGCACCAGAGGACGGAGTCATAAACGAAGAAACCTACCGTTACTGCCAACAAGAAGAAAATAAGTTATAGTATGCCATTTGAGATAATCAGAGCAAGACTCTTTTAACAATGTAAAGTGGTGGATAGTGAAAGTGTTGGAAGCATTCAAAAAATTAAAAAAACAATAATGTGAACACACTTTTTTATTTTTAAAATTATAAAACGTTAATAAAAATAAAAAAGAAAAGCTCCATCGACCCTATCTAGAGGTGTCAAAAGGGTCGGGCGGCCCGCGGGCCGCCCGGCCCGTTACTGTTCATGGGAGGCCGGGCCGAGCCCGGCCCCCATGGGAGGGCCGGGCTGGGCCTAAGAAATTAGGCCCACGGCCCGGCCCGGCCCGGCCGGTTTAAGGGCCCAGCCCGGCCCGGCCCGTGGCCCTTATGGGCCGGGCCCATGAGGCCCTTATGGGCCAGTAAGGCCCTTATTCATTTTTTTTTTAAATTTTGTTATTCTTTAGTAATTATTGATATTGGATATTAAAACATTTAATTTCTCAATATATATAAATAATAACCATCAATTTATTTAAAATTTTTAAGTTAAATTTTTTATATATTTAAATTATAAATAAATATTCTTCTTTTTATATGTATATTATTTTTCATATTAATTCACAAAAAAATTTATAAGGTATATAGAATTTTGAAATATAAAATGATGAAATAATATTTAAGAATTAAGATAGAAAATATTTTAAAAAGAAAAAAACTAATTTTTATGTATGTATTATTTTGATATTTATATATGTATATATTATATGTATTATTTTTAAAAAATTATTTAAAAAAAAAAAAGAAAAAAAGGGCTGGGCCCACCGGGCCCGGCCCGCTAGACCCTATGGGCTAAGGGCCCGGCCCGGCCCTCCAGCCCACGGGCTGGCCCGGCCCAGCCCGGCCCGGCCCCTTTGTAGGGGGGCCGTGGGCCGGGTCGGGCCCTATCAATGGCAAAAGGGCCCGGGCCCGGCCCGGCCCTTTTAGTAAAAGGGCCAGCCCGGCCTGTTTAAAAAGTCCGTGGGCCGGCCCTTTTGACACCTCTAACCCTACCAAACCAAAGACTTTATTCTTGCCAGATCTAATACTGTGTTGTAAGCGAAGTGTAGCACAAAATAAAATTTTAATTTCAAATTCCACCCATTTACAAAAATAATATATTATATTTTTATAATAACAGGTGCAGTACCATATTATGGTTGTCAGAAAAAAATAATATTTTTTATTAAGATAAATACCACATTGCAAGAAATATTATTTATATATATATATGTGTATGTGTGTGTGTGTGTGTGGATCATGATATAACAACAAAAATGAGATTTAAAAAAAAAATATTTTTGACTTATTTAATGCACTTTAATTTTTTATATATTTTTTCAACTTATATATATAATATAAAATAACACTTACACAGTCCGATTTTCTCCATGAGGCCTGCAATTGAGAACAAGACAAAAATAAATAAATAAGGAAACCAAAGCACTATGTTTTAGGCATATAGAAGAGATGTTTAAAGAAATGGGTATAAAACAAATGCTCCTAATTAAAAACAATAATCAAGTTGAAAGAAAATGTTGTTCAATAATCGGCATCAAATTACATGTATAATACAATATTAAATCATTCATATTATATAGCAATAAAAAGATAAAATAAAGTTATATTTTGACATTTGAAGTGATTATTTTTTGCAAACAACAGAATTTAAATTTCATAAGAAAATTACATTTATAACACATTATGTTATCAAAATAATGTGACCATCTTTGTTTTGCAATTGTAAATCATTTTTATTGATTTTTTTTTTGCTTTTCTTACTACATAGATATAAATTAGGCACCTCATTAGGCAGGACAGAAGAGTTCTCTGCAAACCTTTTATTTGTAGCATGCATTTTAGTCTTCTATGCAATACTATATAAAATAAAATAAAAAAGGATAATATATAACACATGAACATACATCCTTATATAGGTGGCATTTGTTAAAATAGCAAAATAAAAGACATCAAAATAAGATTAAAATATTTTTCGGATCAAGATATAGAATAGTCAAGATAAAACTGGGAAGCATTCAAAAATTTCTATCAGACTATTTATTAAATTTTTTAGCATTCACTTATAATTGAACTTGAATTTTTTTTTTTATGTGTTTATTAATGCATATAAGTACCAAGATAATAGTTTTTATCAAAATATTCCTATTACCAAATTCATTCAAAACTATTTGTTAACATCAACAATAAATTTATGATTAATATGAATTGTCAAAAAAATAAAAAAAATTAAAAATAATATTTTATTTTCGAAATTGATGTTTAAAAATAGATTTAAAAATCAATAAGTAGAAATAATTATTGTTGGAATTACAATAATTCTCCTAGATAATTAAAAATGGCCAAAACATATTTTCATAATAGATGATAAAATATAAAAATAAATAAAATAATTTAAAAATTAGTGAAAGAAATTGTATTAGTTAATAAAATATATAGAGAGAGAGAAATTTAAATTTTAAAAATCAATGAAAGAAATAATGTTATTTAAATTTTAAAAATTGTCAAAATATATAATAATTTAAAAATATATTAAATAATATTAATTATAAGACATAAATAAATAAGTTCTTTTAATAAATTTAAATCTTTAAAATACATTAAATGTCATTAACTATCTTATAAGAGGCATAAAGGTAATTGAGATTTATTTTGAAAGAGTCAGATAAATTTATCTGAAAGGGAGGTCAGATAAGCTTATCTTGAAAGAGGAATTTTTCGAAGATAGTCAAATAAGTTTAACAAACATGTTGAAAAGATCAAACAGCTGAAATGTTTCTCATATTTGATATTTTTTTCTTCTTATCTTGATTAACAAATACCCCATAGTATAAATAATTTATTAATGATAATATATATTAGAAACAAACAATAATTTTTAATTAATTTTGTATTGATAAAAACTAACAAGAATATGATTTAATGATGTTTTAATTAATGAAAATTATAAAATATCATTTTTCTCAAAAAGTAATATGGCAATAATATACTAAGGAAATTTCAAGCCATAAAATATGATCAGAACAGAAGTCTTACGCACAATGGAAGTAGGACCATTCTCTGGGGCACTGCCAACCCCTGCTCCAGATCCCGTAATCAAGCTCAAATCCATTAGCCATGGCGCTGTGAATGTCCAAGAGTGAAAGGTTCCTGCCGCCACCGGGGAACCGCCTCCACCGTGCACAACTTAGCTGCATCTGAGATTCTCAGGTCACCTACCAGCATATACGAATGATTTCGTCTTAAATGAGAGTAATTATTGAAGCAATTAGAATTAGAACCAGAAGCAAGATCCACGTAAGAATAATCCCCAGACTTTATCGGCCTCTCACAGTTCACCAACATTACTACAGTCAAAGATTGGGGGTAATATTTAGAAGATCCCTCTGAAAGCAGGTTAGCCAGCGACAAGGAATGAAGAGGAAGAGAGGAGCAATTGTGCCGGTCGATGCCCACGTCCACTACCCGAATGGTTTCGTTCTCGTAGTTGATGCCTAGGACGTAGTACTTCCCAGCTAACAAGTACAATATTGTGCTATTGTTCTCGCAAGCCAATTCGAATTCTGTTAGGCCGCAGCCTTTAGGGTCGTGTTTAAGGCGGAAGGGGTAACTAACTTTGGGAAGGCTTCCGCAGGAAGAATAGAAGTTTTGGTCACATTTGGATGATGATAATGATGAAAAGAACTTAGCACCCCCAAGATATCCATATCCATATCCATATACAAATACATATGTATATATATTTCCATATTCATAAACATGAACCAGAGCCGGCAGCACCAGCAAGATCCATGAACAACCAAGAAGAACCATCAATCTCCCTGTAGAACCGAGACTTCACCTGCCTGTCACTGCTCATGAAAACTACTTCTACATTAGAGAAGTACCATGACTCATATTTATGGGGATACCCACTTAGATCTACAAGGTTACGTGACGAGAGGGAATAAAGAAGAGAGGAGCAATTGCGCTGGTCGATGCCCGCCTCCACTACCCGAATGGTTCCGTTGTCGCAGTTGATGGCTAGGACGTATACTTTCCAATTCCACCAAACAAGTATAATATTGTGCGATTGTTTTCGCAGGCCAATACGAATCGCTTTAGGCCGCAGCCTCTAGGGTCGTCTTTTCGGCCAAAGGGGTAGCTAATATTGGGAAGGTTTTCGCTGGAAGAATAGAAGTTTGTGTCACATTTGGATGATGATGAAGATGAGGACTTAGCATCTCTATATCTATAACCAGACTAACACAGGAGGAGAAGGAAAAGAGGGGTTGGATGCCCAGCTGCAATGACGAGGCTCAAGCAGACATGTTCAGAGAGAGAGAGAGAGAGAGTTTGTGGACAAAATGATGTGTCCAAAATCAGTGGACAAAATGATGTTGCAGGGAGAGCCATTTCTCATGGCGGTCCCACTTATTTTGACTCATCGTGTAATGATTCATTTTGTTCATTATTACATTATTAAGTGGAAGATTCCATTATTCACAATCTTAATTACCATAGAAACAGAGACGGAATCAGAAAAAAAATTAGTAGAACGGTCAAAAGCATAAAAAAATGGACAACAAAATAACTAATAAGATATACATAATTATTTAAAATATTAAATTTATTTTATTTATATTGCTTCATACTCTCTTAGAAAAATAAAATTATTATCTGTGATTGAAATTATGGAATAAGACTCATAATTGAAGTAAAAAAATTAGGAAGGAGAATGTTTTTATTTATTGTTAAAAAAAGATTAAAGAAGCATCTAGTTCCCTAAAATTTTTTCGTTTTAACTATTTTGTCCTATTGAGAGAGGATCCATTTGCTCCCTTAATTTTTAATTTTGAACCATTTAGATACCTAAGTCAGTGTGCCATATACACATGCGATTGAGGTACGTACAACACCATCATTTTCTTCTTCCTCCTTTCCAGCCTTCCTTGATGCTGGCGACTTTTTGTCTTCTTCACCACCGACAGACCCTAGTTCATCTTTTCTCTCTGCCGACCAACCCCCGGTCTCCCCTTCCTCTATCAGTGGTCACTAGTGGCGTGGGAGGTGAGAGGTCGGTCGGTCAAGATTGTTAAAATCGATATTTTAAATGGGATCGTAAGGAGGTTCATAAAATCGGATCGTAAAATCAAATAGTAAAATCTTAAGATTTTATAAAAAAATAAAAATACCATTTAATTTATGTAAATATATATTTATAATGATATATTCCTTATTATAAATGAAATAGATGTACCTATTTCAAAATTACTTCATTTATCAATTTCAAAATTACTAAATAATATAAAATTTTTAAATATTAAATTTATCATTCATCCATCCATAATCAAAATTTCAAACAATAAACATTACTATCATCATCAACAAACATTGTTAAAAATACTAAGTCATAAAAACAACAAATATTGTTAAACTTTTACATTATGTCATTACACTAATTAAGTTACCAATATCAAAGAGATATATTTATTTCTTGCTAATCATCAATCTTAATATAAAATTAGACCCACCGATGATCTGATTGTGATATATTTAAGATTAATTCTTTGAATCTGCACTTACTTATAAGTGTAGATAACAATATCATTAATGAGAATGTACACACACAAGCATAGTTGCACATCACACTTATTCAGCACATCAGTTGGATGCAACATAGAGCTCAGCACAACACACACGCGACATTTGATTACTGGACTCAACAAAACATAGTCACTCTCACTCACAACTCACCCACATACCTGAGTTAGGTTTAATTTTTCGAACTTTCAAGGTGAACGAACAAAGAAGAAAGGAAAAAACAAGATCGACAACGATTAGGGTTTGCAGAAAGATACAATAAGCAAATGCAGCAAGCTCACAGACACAACGTCATTTAGGGTTTATAAAAGAACCACAATAGGAGATTGACAATGATTGTATATAAATATATAATGTTAGTTAGGGACGAAAATATTTTTGTTTCTAACCTCAAAATTGTGAGTAAGACAAAACTTGGTAAAATCGTAAACTCGGACCCAGTATGTAACATCCCGCACCGAGCTATAAGAAAAATCGGAACAACTTATCCTGATGGGCTTACACGAACTTCCCAGGGGGTCACCCATCCTTGAACTGCTCCCAGCTCAAGCACGCTTAACCCCGAAGTTCCTTGCCTACATTCAACCCGAAAGGTATCTAGCTAGTATTTGTTTCCTTCTTTACTTATCCTCCATATATACTATTCTCCTCTAGGCTCCGGGGGTGTTACATTATCCCTCTCTTGAGCACATGACTTCCTCGTCATGCAACCTTACAACTGGTCTCAGACCTTCTCCCCTTTGGAGGCTATTATCCTAGAAACCTGTCAGGAGCAGCTCCTTGATCAGGCCTTGCGCCCCGGCGCCACTCTCCGCCCTCATCGGACCGCCTTCTCCAAGGGTCGGCTCTGATACCATTTGTAACATCCCGCATTGAGCGATAGAAAAGAACAGAACAACTTGCCCTGATGGGCCTACGTGAACTTCCCAGGAGGTCACCCATCCTTAAACTGCTCCCAACTCAAGCACGCTTAACCCCGGAGTTCCTTGCCTACATTCAGCTCAAAAGGTATCCAGCTGGTGTTGTTTCATTCCTTACTTATCCTCGATATAAACTATTCTTCTCTGGGCTCCGGGGGTGTTACACAGTAAACTTGTAAACTTGGATCAATAAACTTGTAAACTCATATCTGATTCTATAAAACCCGATTCTACAAGCGAGTTGACTCGTTTTATGCCTCTTGAGTCGTAAACTAGTAAAATCATATGAGTTGACTCTCGATTTTAACAACAATGCGATCGGTAGTCTTTTTCCTCGTGATGGTGGCCAGCGACGACATCGATCGGGGTCAAGGGGACATCGATAGCAACAATTGGGTGTGGGCACGAAAATCTAGGCCAGTGGTGTGAGAGGCGAGCAATCGCTCGCTCATCTTCCTCGTGCTAGTGGCCAACGACTGAGTCGATTTGGGGCGAAAGGGCCGACGATAGCAACGGTTGGGCGTGGGCAAGTAGATCTGGGGCGGCGACATGAAATGCGAGCGGTCAGTCAGTCCGGCAAAGCAGGAAGTGGGCGGGTAGCGGTGGCATGGGTAGTTGTCTTCCTCTTTCATCACCAGCAGGGATATGTGTGTCGTTCAAAGCTGCAGTGTAAGCACCCCTGCCCGGATATTCCAACCACCCAGTCTATCCGAACGAAAGCTCTTACCTAAGGGAAGAGAAACAACACAAGACAAAAATGCCCTGACATGCATACATAAAAAGGAATACCACAGCAGAAGCAAAATGATATACATGCATGTCCACAAGTACCTTGCTGGAACAACGGTCAAGGAGTTTATATAAAAATATACAGACACCTGTGCCAACAGATGAAAATACAGGGAATAGTCCGGCACAGTCAAAAATGAAAGACAAAAGTACTGACAAGATATCAGAGGTAACGGGGGCGACTAACTGTACACCGTATCAACGTAGCTGGCTACTAAGCACTAAAATCACCCATTTTCACGTTCGCACGAGCACTGGAATTTCTGTAATCACACACTGTTCGAATCAGCATCAAAAATGCCCGAATTGGGCTTTAAAAATGGGCAAAATGAATGGCTGAGGCGCGGCCACGTGGTAGCGCGCGGGTGGCCGCTAGAGGCCACCGCTTCTGGGACGAAATGGCATCGTTTTGACGCCTGTGGCTGAATTAAATCAGCCAAAATTCCCCCCCTCGCGCGCAGCCCCCGCGATTCGATCCCTCACCCGCTGCCTGGCCGCCTCGCGCGCGAACCGCCCGCGCCCACGCTCGCATCTAACTGATTAGTGGTCAATTTTGTAAAATTTTTATTATAATTTCACCCTTATTTTGATCTTAAAATGGTTTAGATTGGATATTATTACGCATTTTGTGATTGTGTGCAAGTTTAAAAATATTAATATAAAAATATATATAAAATATAAAAAATATATATAATATAATATATATATATATAATATATGGATTCCAAGCCCAAGCTCAAGCCCAATACAAGGAAAGCCCAAGCCCAAGCTCAAGCCCAACACAAGGAAGGGCCAAACCCAACACAATGAGGGCCCAAGCCCAAGCTCAAGCCCAACACAATGAAGGCCCAAGCCCAAACTCAAACCCAACACAAGGAAGGCCCAAGCCCAAAAACATGAAAAGCCCAAGTCCCACAAATTGGTGACATCATCGCTTACATCATGGGTTGGAATGACATCATCGCTTACATCATGTGTTGGAATGACATCATTGCTTACATCATGGGTTGAAGTGACATCATTGCTTACATCATGGGTTGGAGTGACATCATCGCTTACATCATGAGTTGAAATTATATCATCGCTTACATCATTAATTAGATATTTTGTATTATTAAATTATATAATTGAATAGTTTTCATTACATTTTCTAGCCTATAAATAGAGCACTTAGGGTGCATTTGTAAGGATTGGATTTTCTTATAATGAAAGGATAGTTGTGATCTTTAGATTTCTCTCTTAAATTTTCAACTTTAGTTTCTATATAGTTTTGTTCTTAGAATTTCTCTCTTAAATCTTTAACTTTTGTTTCCATATAGTTGTATTATGTTATTCATATTGTCTTTTCATTATATACCGCCTATATGGTCGGTTAAAAAAATAGTCTTTTAATTATTGTCTTTTCATTATATACCGCCTATATGGTCGGTTAAAAAATAGTCTTTCAATTATTGTCTTTTCATTATATACTGCCTATATGGTCGGTTAAAAAATAGTCTTTCAATTATTGTCTTTTCATTATATACCGCCTATATGGTCGGTTAAAAAATAGTCTTTTAAATACTGTCTTTTAATTCCTGTCACTTAAATTCCTGCCAATTTATTTTAAAATGAAAATGAGTAGCTAAATCCATTCTTGGGTTAAGGCAAAGACAGTGTCCAACGCCAATGATTCCCAAAGAAAGCTGCGCTTAAAATATATAATATTAATCTGATTCAATTTGAGCAGTGTGCGTATAGTGTATCTTTAAGTTTGGATTGGAGCGTAAGCCTAACTTAGAATTTTCATGCCACATATGGAGATTGCTAGATCTGGAAATATTTTCATACCCAAACCTAAATGATTAATCTATATCTATAAATTCTGTCTATGGAATATGGTTCAATTTATGGTAATTGCTTAACTTAGAATTTTCATGCCATGTATGGATATTGCTTAAACAATAATTACCATTATCTTGAACTAAATTTACTAACAGAGCTGTAAAACTTAATTCAGATGAATATTGCTGATCTTTTCTATCAAATTGAGAATTAATTGGTTTTGACACTGAAATTATCTTGACCCAAGCTACTTAAATTCAGTATTAGTTTAGCTTTAATATTGTTTTTAGATCATCTTAATTACCTCCTAAAATCAAATATTGTGTGATCTTCATTTTCATCCATAAATAATCTCCCTGTGAATCGACTCGGACTCACCGAAATATAAATTTAAAATTGTACTACACGCACACTCGCACACTGGCGAGTATAATCGCCCTACACCTGTTTTAATAAAAGGATTAACGTATGATAAATTTGGTTGTAGTTTTGATAAATAAATGTGCAGGGTAGTGTAGCAGTCAGTTTTTGGCGCCGTTGCCGGGGAGATTAAATTTGGTTGAATTTTGTTGTTGTTTTACTATTTTAAAAAAAATAAAAAATAATAATTAAAAAATTATTTTCAAAAATATATATATATATAAAATATATATTTGAAAAAAACTAAAAAATAATAAAATAATAAAAAATATAAATTAAAAATTAAATAAAAAATAATAATTAAAAATATATTTAGATAACTTTTAGTTACTAAAAAGTGCAAGAGACTACGATCATGTATGATTCTTGAAACATTAATTGATTCATTAACATCATTATCTGCCGTTGAATTGTCATTTCCATATTCTCTATGTCTCAGTATTTCAGCATGTCTGTGACTTCTAATACATTTGGTCATTCTGATCCCAGTGAGGGGAAGTTTTCTTTTAACCAGAGTCAGAGGGAGAATTCTTATCTGTCAGCCTATGACCCAGATCTTTACACTGATTACCCCAATTCCTATGACCGTTGAAATTATTCTTGGAACAATGACTTTGTGTTCCAATCTCATGAACCTTTTCCTCCACCACCTCACCAATTTGAGTTAGAACAAGGGGTTAGATCTGATGCTTATCAACCTCAGGATGAAAATTTTTTAGAGGACACCCTTCAAGAGTTTATGCGAGGTCAAATGAGTTTTAATGCACAAGTGGTCGAATATCAAGAACAAACCACTAGGGTCATAGGTGACATTTTAGAACAATTGACCGAGTTTACACAGACCTTGAGTGTGAGTGAACCTGACGAGTTTCTAAACCAATCTAATCAAAATTCCATAGGTCAATGTCTTGGGCAGGAATGGTCATTCAATGCACCCATAGGTCAAGAGTTGGTCCAATTTACACCCATCCCTAGGAATGATGAGCCAATTGAGAGACTTGATGACCCTAGGATGGTACGAGCAATCATAGAAGAAAAAATGGGCCAAAATGATGTGAGAAAAGAAGAAGCCTGGGAGAAAGAAGAGGATAAAACCCAAGAGCCCAAATGTGAAGATACCATGGGCCTAGCCAAACTTGAGCCTAAATTTATGTCTTTTGGGCTAGTCTATATTATTGGGGATCAAATTAAACCAGACATGTGTGAGGTGTTTGTGCAAATTGATGTGTTGTACTCAGATGTAATAAAACCAACACCTCCGGATGACATATTTTCAAAATATGTATGTTCATTTATGGGAAAAATCAATTTACATAATTTTGAAAATAACTTTAAAAGTGGTGTAATGAATGAGAATTATTATACAATTAGGTGGGCAACCACTCATTTGATCCTTAACTGAAAGAAAAGAAAAAAAACTTTAAAAAAATATATACATATATATACAATAAAATAAAATTTTTACTTTTTAAAAATAAATAAATAAATATATATATATATACAAAAAAAAAAGATAAAAGAGGGAGACAGTCTTGACACCAAAGGCAACCACTTTTCTCGGGCAGTGCAATCACACTGTCCTAAAAAGAAAAGGATGCACTGCCCTATAAAGAAAAAGGACACATTACCCTATAAAGAAAAAGGACACATTACCCTATAAAGAAAAAGGAGACGCCAAACGTTGAAAAAGAAATGCCGAAAGTTGAAAAATGAGACGCCGAAAGTTGAAAAAAGGAGACATCAGACGTGACCCTGCACTCGTGGCACGCCTCGAGCCAAGTGTGGTTGTTGGAATGGTGACTTTCACAGCCTTATAAGAGACCCCGTATCTGCATGAGGCAAGCCACACTTATTTGAGCTCAGTCTTCTCTCCTTTGCGTTGTTCTCCGATCAGGTACTCTCGTTTCTTTTGTAAGGTTCATTATTTTGTTTTACTTTTCTTTTACTATAGTTCTGTTTTAAAAAAAATGGATCTTCAACTCTTGAAAATTCGCAAGTACTATCCATCTCTCCCACAAAATGATTTGAAAAAGATTTATGCCACTAGGTGTGAAAGACTTAGGATGTTGACGTATAAAAATATCCCTGAGGATATTCGCTGGTTGATTGAAGCAAAAGTTCGATTTCTTGGCGAAACTTCATCTAGTTTTAAGCACTTTCTAGGATTGGGAAAAAGTAGTTTTTCAAAAAAAAGAAGAGCGAAAAGATTAAATGGTTGTCACAAATGTGCTCGATGGACTTGTAACACACGATGCAAATCTGTGGGGTTTACTTCCATAAATCGAGAAGATAAAATTATTTTCATAAAGGATGGACTGAGTAAGGAGTCATTGGATGATATCTGATAGACTCTTGAGACGCATCCGTGTGGAATAGTGCAACGAGAAATTCTTGCTTTATGGACCCAGTTTAGAAGTGACCACCAACGCTATAGTCTTGGGAATCTGACTATAATTGACCCTGTTTGCCAATCTATAAGAAAATTGGATGGGAAGCCTATCCCCACTTCATAGAAGGTGTTTAAGCCGTTTCTGGACGTAAAACCAGAGGAAGATGTGAGCCACAATCACAACTACCTGTATATACGCATGGTTTTTTTTTATGTTTATTGTTGAATTTCTATGTAGTTACTTTTGATTGCCAAACTTCTTTAACCAGTTCTACTATCAGGGAAAACATAAAGAACTAGCATAAATGGAAGGCCAGCCAGTTCGTCGAATCAATACCATATGTGTATTATGTGGCTCTCAACTTGGGAGCGATATTTGTTACACACTTGTAGCAAGCGAACTTGGCTTAAAATTGGGAGAGAGAAAAATTAATTTGGTCTATGGAGGAGGAAGTCGTGGATTCAATGGATGTGTTTCACAGGCTGCACATCTTAGGCAATCATATGTGGTAGGTGTTATGCCAATCCCTTTGGCTGATCCACAGATTTCCGGGTATACACGAGGTCAACTTATAAGAACTACTTCTATGTCTGAGCGCATGGCTTGTAAGATTTATCAGTGAGACGCCTTCATTTCTTTACCAGGAGGTTTTGGTACACTTGAAGAAATCTTTTGTATAATCTCCTGGGCGAAAAGCAATCTCCATACCAAACCCATTGGACTTTTAAACGTTAACCATTTTTTTGATGGGTTACTCTCTTTTCTTGATCAGGTTGTGGAACAAAAATTCATTTCTCATTCAGCAAGAAAGATTCTCATTTCCGCATCTACCATTGAGGAGCTGCTAGAGAAATTATACGCTTATGTTCCACAGCACGATCCTTACGAGTCTCGGATAGACTGGTCTAAGGTAATTGGAAGCAAGCGCAAAAGGGGTCCGATTAATTTAGATTTATCCCTCTGAGGAGAGCAAGTTTATGATAACATAACTGAATAAGGAGTACTTTTCTATACTCTTGAGACACATCTGTTTATTTTGACTTGCATGAATTTATTTTATGTTTTGTTTAAAAAAACATTATGGAATGTTGTTAGGTAAGTCTATGATAAGATGGCTGAGTAAGGAGTACTTTTGTACTCTTGAGATGCATTTCTTTATTATATGACTTGCATGAATTTTTCTTATTTCAGTGTGAAAAAAAAGTAAAAAAAATATAAAAAAATATATGTAGAGTATTATCACTTGTTTGTTAAAGATTTAGCAGTTCACAGTAAAGTTACAGATTTATGGAGTTACAGGTATTCCTAACAACCCTATTTTATTACTGTAATTCGAGTTGGGGGGAGTAAAGTATATTTATGAATTATCTGGTCTATGTTTAACTGTGAATTTGCAATTGCATGCTTGTAGTTTTGTGTGAATTAAAAATTAAAAAAAAATGTGTGTGCTTTAAATAATGCTATCCTTAAAACTTTGGAATTATACACTGATAGCCAGTTGAATTTGCAATATGAATCATGAATGCATTAATTTCTTATTTGAAAACGTATATGTATGAAATTAGAATAGGTGATTTGCATGCATCGGGTGTTCAATAATTAGAAATTGGTTTATCGGTCATAAAGTCAAAGGCAATGGTAATTAGCTGATTAGCACACTGCATGATCCCTCAACAGAAGTGGAGACTATTACCTGAGTGAGTGTTTGAGCCTAATAATCGTTAATTCTGAGTGAAATAACGCTTACTCTAAATGCGCTTTATTGTTTATCTCATCTTTTCAATAGCTTCAAAACATCAATTTGCTTTAAATGTCTAGTATAATAGCAGATGAATTTATCTGGTTTCAAACTCTAAATTAGTTGACTGAGTAACATCGTTTTGTCGAAGCATGATAGGGGGTCAATTTCTTTCAATTTGAGCCTATTAACCTTTTTCTTTCTTTACATTAAACTCATTTGCTAACCCATTTGAGCTGTTGTCAGCACAATTCCTTTTCTTACCCTCATCTAAACCGTAACCACATGAAGTTTGTCCAATTTGGTGTGTTTTTAGGAATCAGTCTATCTCGATATTTTCATATAAAAAAGAAACAAAAAAAAAACAAAGAAAAAAAGAAAAAAAGGGAAGTTCTCTTAGTTATTCAGCATAAGTGTTTCAAAATAAATGCTGAAGAAAACATTATATCCAGTTTGAGATTAGTGTTAAAAAAAAAAATTCTGACACACCATTTGCACATTTTCCCTTTTCTTTGACAACCCGTATTAACCTCATAGCCCCATTACAACCTGGTCAGGTCCCTCTTGATGCTATAAATCATGTGATCTCAGGATTCGAGTTCGGAGTAGGGAATTCTGTTTAAATTCAGAAGTTATTTATCTATGGCATTATTCTAGTCATGAAGCTATGTTAAATTCCCTGTTCTTTCATGAAAATACGTTCTTTGTATTTGGGATGACACTGAGTTTGAACTTGTTTTACATTTACTCTTAAAACGGTGGCCCCCTTGTGTGTACACCCGAGGAATCGTTTTTTTTATTGGAGGGAAAATCCATAGTAAGGTTTGAAGTCGAAACTTCAAGGGAGTAAGGTAGAATGATGGTCATCCTAATTGTCGTTCCTAAGATTGTATGACCTTTACCGAAATCTAATTCAGAATACTCGACTGTATGACAGATAGCTTGTTTTGTTCTATGTATTTCGGTTTTGAATTTGAAATTTTTATATTCATGTGATTATTGTGAATAAATCTGGCCAGTGTAAAGTCTAATTGCTATGGGACTAGCAATGTTTAAGTTGGGGGGTGTGATTAGTAGTCAATTTTGTAAAATTTTTATTATAATTTCACCCTTATTTTGATCTTAAAATGGTTTAAATTGAATATTATTACGCATTTTGTGATTGTGTGCAAGTTTAAAAATATTAATATAAAAATATATATAAAATATAAAAAATATATATATAATATAATACATATAATATATGGATTCCAAGCCCAAGCTCAAGCCCAACACAAGGAAGGCCCAAACCCAAGCTCAAGTCCAATACAAGGAAGGCCCAAGCCCAACACAATGAGGGCCCAAGCCCAAGCTCAAGCCCAACACAATGAAGGCCCAAGCCCAAAAATATGAAAAGCCCAAGTCCCACAAATTGATGACATCATCGCTTACATCATGGGTTGAAATGACATCATCGCTTACATCATGTGTTGGAATGACATCATTGCTTACATCATGGGTTGAAGTGACATCATTGCTTACATCATGGGTTGGAGTGACATCATCGCTTACATCATGAGTTGAAATTACATCATCGCTTACATCATTAATTAGATATTTTGTATTATTAAATTATATAATTGAATAGTTTTCATTACATTTTCTAGCCTATAAATAGAGCACTTATGGTGCATTTGTAAGGATTGGATTTTCTTATAATGAAAGGATAGTTGTAATCTTTAGATTTCTCTCGTAAATTTTAAACTTTAGTTTCTATATAGTTTTGTTCTTAGAATTTCTCTCTTAAATCTTTAACTTTTGTTTCCATATAGTTGTATTATGTTATTCATATTGTCTTTTCATTATATACCGCCTATATGGTCAGTTAAAAAAATAGTCTTTCAATTATTATCTTTTCATTATATACCGCCTATATGGTCGGTTAAAAAATAGTCTTTCAATTATTATCTTTTCATTATATACTGCCTATATGGTCGGTTAAAAAATAGTCTTTCAATTATTGTCTTTTCATTATATACCGCCTATATGGTCGGTTAAAAAATAATCTTTTAAATATTGTTTTTTAATTCCTGTCACTTAAATTCCTGCCAATTTATTTTAAAATGAAAATGAGTAGCTAAATCAATTCTTGGGTTAAGGCAAGGATAGTGTCCAACGCCAATGATTCCCAAAGAAAGCTACGCTTAAAATATGTAATATTAATCTGATTCAATTTGAGCAGTGTGCGTATAGTGTATCTTTAAGTTTGGATTGGAGCATAAGTCTAACTTAGAATTTTCATGCCACGTATGGAGATTGCTAGATCTGGAAATGTTTTCATACCCAAGCCTAAATGATTAATCTATATCTATAAATTTTGTCTATGGAATATAGTTCAATTTATGGTAATTGCTTAAGTTAGAATTTTCATGCCATGTATGGATATTGTTTAAACAATAATTACCATTATCTTGAACTAAATTTACTAACAGAGCTGTAAAACTTAATTCAGATGAATATTGCTGATCTTTTCTATCAAATTAGGAATTAATTGGTTTTGACACTGAAATTATCTTGACCCAAACTACTTAAATTCAGTATTAGTTTAGTTTTAATATTGTTTTTAGATCATCTTAATTACCTCCTAAAATCAAATATTGTGTGATCTTCATTTTCATCCATAAATAATCTCCCTGTGAATCGACTCGGACTCACCGAAATATAAATTTAAAATTGTACTACACGCACACTCGCACACTGGCGAGTATAATCGCCCTACACCTGCTTTAATAAAAGGATTAACGTATGATAAATTTGGTTGTAGTTTTGATAAATAAATGTGCAGGGTAGTGTAGCAGTCACTAACCTATATATGTTTTAAGTTATATTTAAAGTGACTTTTGGCTTCTTCCGCGATTCACGCCAGCACCCCTAACTTTCCATTAATTACACTCTCACCCCCTATATTATTTACAGTTATGCCCGAAATTTCTAAAAAATCACACAATTCGATTTATTTTAATTTTTCTGTAATTCCAGAAATTCCTAAAATAAGTTAATTAATTATTTTAATTTCTTATTCCCTTAAAACCACATAATTTAATTTTATTTAATCACAACAAATTAGTTTTACTAATTCTTTTAAATTATATTAACACACTAAATCAATAATTAATTTAATTCTTAATTAAGGGTCACTATAAATCCTCCCCCCTTAAAAGAATTTTGTCCTCGAAATTCATACCTGGCTAGGCAAACAACTGAGGTTGAAGTCGCCTCATGTCCTCCTCTAGCTCCCAAGTAGCCTCCTCGGGGGTATGTTGTTGCCACTGGACCTTCACATAGGGAATCGTGCAGCTACGGAGCACTTTTTTCTTTCCGATCCACAATGCTAGCAGGCAACTCAATGTATGACACATCCTCTTGCACTACGAGCGGATGATAATCAATAATGTGCCCGGGATCTGCCACGTACTTGCGAAGCATAGAAACATGAAAGACATCATGTACATGGGCTAACTGATGGGGTAAAGCTAACCAGTATGCCAACGGTCTGACTCGCTCTAGAATCTCGAACAGTCCCACATAACGAGGACTCAACTTGCCAGATACCCCAAAACGTCAAACACCCCTCATCAGCATGACTCGAAGGAAAACATGGTCGCCCACAGCGAACTGCAAATCCCGTCGCCGTCTATCCGCGTAACTCTTCTGACGGTCCTGAGCTGCCTTCATCCTAGCCTGAATCAACTGGATTTTCTCTGTCGTCTGCTCTACTAACTCTGGTCCAAGTAGTGCTCGCTCCCCAGTCTCAGTCCAGCATAGTGGTGATCTACACGGCCGCCCATACAACGCCTCAAAAGGTACCATCCCAATACTGGCCTGGAAGTTGTTATTGTAGGCAAACTCCACTAGCGACAAATGATCATCCCAGCTCCCATGGAAGTCCAGTACACAAGCATGGAGCATATCTTCCAAAGTCTGTATGGTCCGCTCTGACTGCCCGTCAGTCTGAGGGTGGAAGGCTGTATTGAAAGTCAATTGGGTCCCCATAGCACTCTATAACGCCTCCCAAAAATGTGAGGTAAATCGAGGATCCCTGTCTGACACAATACTGGCCGGTACTCCGTGCAGTCTCACGACCTCATCAATGTATAACTTGGCCAGTCGATGAATAGGGTAGGTCTTCTTAACAGGTAGGAAATGTGCCGATTTAATCAATCGGTCAATAATCACCCAAATCGAATCAAATCCCCAAAATGACCGCGCTAATCCTGAGACGAAATCCATAGCTACGCACTCCCACTTCCACTCTGGCACAGACAAAGGTCGTAATAATCCTGTGGGCCTCTGGTGCTCAGCTTTAACCTGCTGGCACACCAAACATTGTGATACAAAATCTGCTACGCTCTTCTTCATGTCGCTCCACCAGTATTGACGTCGTAAGCCCTGATATATCTTTGTCGCTCCATGATGGATAGTATAGGGAGAACGATAGGCCTCCTCTAGGATCCTCTGTCTGATATCACTATCACTCGGCACACAGATCCGTCCACAGAACAATAGAAAACCATCGTCCCTCTGGCTGTACCCCAATGGCCCAAATCTCTCCATATCAGCTATGATCTCGCCAAGCTCCACATCCTATCGTTGTCGATCGCGAATCTGACTCTCTAGATCTGAATGGATACTCATAGCAGCATAGTAGAGAGTCGGGTTGTCTGAGGCCACTGAGATAGTAAGGTCACTCATCTGCTCCAATAAGAACCACTCCTGCACCATCATAACTGCAACTGATGCTCTACGGCGACTCAGTGCATCTGCAACCACATTGGCCTTACCTGGGTGATAGAGGATCTCGCAATCATAATCTTTGAGTAGCTCTAACCAACGGTGCTGTCTCATATTAAGTTCCTTCTTTGAAAAGAGATACTTGAGACTCTTGTGATTGGTGTATATCTGGACTCTCTCACCAAAAAGATAATGCCTCCAAATCTTCAAAGCAAACACTACAGTGGCTAACTCCAGATCATGGGTAGAATAATTCTCTTCATGCTTCTTTAATTGTCTGGACACATAAGCATTTACTCGGCCATCCTGCATCAAAACACATCCTAACCCTGCATATGAGGCATCACTGTTTACAGTAAATAACTCACCACTCTTGGGTATCGTCAGTACTGGCGCCGAAGTCAAACCCCGCTTCAACTCCTAGAATGATCTCTCACAAGACTCGTCCCAAATGAACCTGACGCCTTTTCTTGTCAACTTGGTCATAGGTGATGCTAGCCGTGCAAAGCCCTCTATGAACCGTCGATAGTATCTAGTAAGACCAAGAAAACTCTGAATCTCTGTCACTGTCATCGGTCTCGGCCAATCCATCACAACTCTGGTCTTCTTCGGATCTACTGAGATACCCTCACCTAAGACCACGTGTCCCAAAAATACCACTCGGGTCTGCCAAAACTCACATTTCGAAAACGTGGCATACAACCGCTCTTCTCTGAGCTTCTGCAGAACCATGCTCACCTCGTGTGTCTCAGGGCTCGGTGAGTAAACTAAGATGTCATCAATAAAAACTATCACAAAAGAGTCCAGATACTCCTTGAACACCCTATTCATCAAATCCATAAACACTGCAGGGGCATTGGTCAGCCCAAATGGCATGACCACAAACTCATAATGCCCGTAATGTGTGCGAAATGCGGTCTTCACAATATCCTCATCTCTGACTCGCACCTAATGATAACCTGATCGCAAATCTATCTTGGAAAACATCGATGCACCACACAGCTGATCTAGTAAATCATCCACACAGGGTAGGGGTACTTATTCTTAACTGTCACCTGATTAAGCTGTCTGTAGTCGATACACAGTCGCATAGACCCATCTTTCTTATGCACAAATAATACTGGAGCCCCCATAGCAAGGTGCTTGATCGAATGAAACCCCTCTCCAAAAGATCTTACAACTGTACCTTGAGTTCCTTTAATTCATTAGCAGCCATACGATAAGGAGCCTTGGAAATAGGCTGCGTACCTCGTATCAGATCAACTGCAAAATCAATCTCTCGGTGCGGTGGTAGTCCCGGCAGCTCATCTGGGAATACATCTGGGAAGTCTCGCACCACAGGATAGGCAGCCAACTCCTTCTTCTCCCCAGCTATCACAGTCACAAATGCAAAGTAGGCTTCACACCCACGTCATATAAGCCTCTCAGTGTGCAAAACTGATATCATCGGTGTAGTCACTACTGGCTTCACACCCCGATATGTAACAACCGGTCTCCCCGGATGCTCAAATGAAATCACCTTCCGACGACAATCAATCTGAGCATAGTGTCGTGAGAGCCAATCCATACCCAACAGTAAGTCAAAATCCTAGATCGCTAAAACAACAAGATTCCTCACAAACACCTAGTCATGAATCCCTATCTCGCAGTTCCTGACCATCTCATTACCCAGCAATACCGTTCCTCCCGGTGTCGAAACAGACAAATCATATGGTAAGGGGTTACAAGGAATTGGGATCTGATGTAACAGATGGGGTGCTATAAAAGAGTGGGTAGAACTTGTATCAAATAAGGCACGTACGTCATAACCATGGAGAGAGAGTATACCTTGTACTGTTTCACTGCCCCCAGCTGCCTCAGCGGCTGTCACTACAAACGCCCTCCCCTACACATGTGCTCTCTCTGTGGGCCCTGGGCACCATGCTGCAGGGAGAGGTAATGGTGCTTCTGGACCCTGCGCCCTAGGTGTAGACTGTTTCTGTGCTGGTCTGAGTCCTACACCTCTAGTCCGAAGCCCTCCAATCTATGCCGGCTGAGTACACACATTCGCTCGATGACCCCTTTGCCCACAGCGAAAACAAATGATATCCTGTCCTGAAGCTGGTGTGGCTGGTCTCGGTCCCTGGGGGCAATCTCTCCTCAAGTGCCCAGACTGACCACAACGATAACACACGTCCCGACGTATATCCCGGCACTGCCCCTGGTGCCTCTACCCGCACTGTCGGCACTGTGGAAATCCTAAACTCTTATTGTCCGCATCCCATTTCCTCTTCTTACTACTACTCCCTGCGCCCTTCATGACTGACTAATCTACTCGAGCCTCTAGTCGGTCCCTCTCCACTGCGTGGGCCCGCTAAACAGCCATGGGAAAGTCGGGTGCCTCGATACCTTCCATGGCATGGCTAATCTCTGGTCGCAGCCCCCTCTGAAACTTGCTAACTCTGCGAGACTCAGGGGTCACTAACTCTGGTGCATAGCGAGATAATGCCACGAACTCAGTCTCATACTGTGTAACTGTCTTGCTCCCCTGCTGTAAATCAATAAACTCGAACACCTTCTGCTCTCTGACCCAAGCAGGTACATAGGTCTCATTGAACGCTGCGACAAACTGTGCCCATGTCGGGCCCTCATCGCCATATCGCTGTCTGGTGGTCTCCCACCATCGCTCAGCGTCTCCTCGCAACAGAAAGGTCCCCAATCGAATTCTGTGGGCCTCTGCACAGCCTATAGACCTCAAATGCTTCTCCACTGCCAGTAGCCAATCCTCAGCCTCTGTCGCATCGGCGCCTCCACTAAACTCTGGTGGACGTAGGGCCATAAAATCTTTAAGCAAAGCAGTGCCAGAACTGTCCCCTGCTCTCGGCGTACCTGAATGTGACGCCTGTGTTGTAGCAGTCCTATCATCATGACTGCGCTCCTGTCGTAACTGTGATGCTGCTAGCACATCTACGGCTCGTAGAATACCCGCCAAGGTCTCCTGCATGTCTGGAGGTCCTGGCTGTCTCTCATCTCTAGCATCTGCTGCCTGGACCTTAGGAGTAGGGACAAGGTGTCCTCTACCTCGCGCCGGCGGTCTACTGCGACCCCGCCCACGTCGTGCGTCCATGATACCTACATGACCGAGATTAATTAGAACGCAATTCAAAATTAAGGAAACGACCTAACACTCTAGCTCTACCTAACAGCCTTGGTGTACAGTTACTTGTCCCCCAAATTGACTCAACAACGCTCTGATACCAACATTGTAAACACCCTCGCCCGGATATCCCAACCACCCGGTCTATCCGAACGGAAGTGCTTACCTAAGGGAAGAGAAACAACACAAGACAAAAATGCCCTGACATGCATACATAAAAAGGAATACCACAGTAGAAGCAAAATGATATACATGCATGTCCACAAGTACCCCGCTGGAATAGCGGTCAAGGAGTATATATAAAAATATACAGACACCTATGCCAACAGATGAAAATACAGGGAATAGTCCGGCACAGTCAAAAATGAAAGACAAAAGTACTGACAAGATATCAGAGGTAACGGGGGCGACTAACTGTACACCGTATCAATGTGGCCGGATGCTAAGTGGAACGATCCTCGCCCTCAACCTTTGTTTTACCCTTACCTGGAATGATGGAAAGCAAGGTGAGTCACAAGACTCAGCAAGTTTATAAGAAATGAAAGGCTATAAGTAGAAAAGAGACCATCCCAAACACAGCCCCACAAGTACACACAAGCCATGAGACGCTACAACACAATAGTGCAGCATAATAAAAGCACATACCGGTCCTTGGGGCCCACACAAGACACCTGGCACCCAAGTCCCATACCAACCTGCCGCTGCCCTGAAAGGCAACAATATCCTCAATAAACCTGTGCGCACTATCCCGGGGCGGTACTCTCGTCACCCGTATCCACGTCGGTACTCCCGACAACCGAGCCATAGGCTCCCTCGGAACGGTACTCCCGTCTGAGAACTAAATACTACTAGTAACCATGCAATGCACATAAAATGCTGTGGCGTAGTGAGCATCAACGTGATACAAGGCACCCATACATCCAGGCATCAAGCCATGCTCCGCTCACGTAGTAAATCACACGCCATGCATATGCCCGTGCTGGATGCAACCTAACCAAACTAAAATGTCCGTAACCAAGCATGACCAAATCATGATAATCCCAACATGCAGCCCGTACCCATGTGCACACCAAACCATGCCACAAGAATAAAATATAAACAGGCATGCTATAATCACATAACGGCAGAGGTAGTCAGCAGTGCCTGGCACCGGTCAGCCGTCAGTGACTAGGAGAGACCACCTGACGGCCTAAGATAGACCGTACGACAGTCACACCTACACCGAAAAGCCAATCCCTGCCCCCACTGCACAACCGCTCTAGCCAATAAATAACCAAAAATCCAATAATAATACCCAACAGCTAAGAACCTAGCCCCGGTTGAGTACAACATCATTCCCAACAGGCAGGGGGTGGCACAAACCCCCGTAGGCAACCAACGAATAAAACCCACGAGATCCATTTAATAAATTAAATCTTAAACTAATCGTTTAAAAACTTCATAAATAATTAATAGTCGAGACAAACGAAGGGAGGTCCAATAAATCGCCAATGAAAGAAACGACGAGATAGGTAAGAGGAACTTGCCTTATCAGAGATATCCTTAGGCTCGTTTGATTCAAAAGCAGTAAAAATTATACAAACTACAATATCCCAATTAATTACCAAAATTAACAAAATTGAACGCAAAACAAAATTCTGACCGTATAAAATATTAATTACTAGCTGCTCTACATACCTAGATAATTAAAACTTGAATTAATCTGAATTTAAGAACCAAAATCACCCATTTTCACATTCGCACGAGCACTGGAATTTCTGTAATCACACACTGTTTGAATCAGCATCAAAAACGCACGAATTGGGCTTTAAAAAGGGGCAAAAGGAATGGCTGAGGCGCGGCCACGTGGCAGCGCGTGAGTGGCCGCTGGAGGCCACCGCCTCTGGGACTAAACGGCGTCGTTTTGACGCCTATGGCTGAATTAAATCAGCCAAAATTCCCCCCTCGCGCGCAGCCCCCGCGATTCGATCCCTCACCCACTGCCTGGCCACCTCGCGCGCGAACCGCCCGCGCCCATGCTCGCATCTAACCTATATATGTTTTAAGTTATATTTAAAGTGACTTTTGGATTCTTCCGCGATTCACGCCAGCACCCCTAACTTTCCATTAATTACACTCTCACCCCCTATATTATTTACAGTTATGCCCAAAATTTCTAAAAAATCACACAATTCGATTTATTTTAATTTTTCTGTAATTCCAAAAATTCCTAAAATAAGTTAATTAATTATTTTAATTTCTTATTCCCTTAAAACCACATAATTTAATTTTATTTAATCACAACAAATTAGTTTTACTAATTCTTTTAAATTATATTAACACACTAAATCAATAATTAATTTAATTCTTAATTAAGGGTCACTACATGCAGCACCCTCCTCGATCATCTTCAGGCGATTGTTCGTCGCATCGTCCGTCACTAGCCTCCTTCCTCTCTTGCAACAGCCAGACACTTGGCATGTTCTCATTGGCATGGTCAATGTGGGGGCCACGTCAGACAGTACGTGTAATTCACTCACAATATTTGTTGGACTCAAGTATGTAATTGTTACAAAATTGGTAGTTAAGGGACACAATAGGTTCAAAATTGAAAGTTGAGGGGCCAATACTGAGTTACTCTTTTGTGTGGCATGTTTGAATCCAAATAATTCTTTTCATACTTTTGACAAGAATAAATTGGTTTGTCTTGCTCAGTTTTATTCATTAGAATTTTCTAAAGTTGATTTTATAACACTTAAGAATCAGTTGAAAACTTATATAATTGATGTGCAGTCTGATAATGAATTTTTGGAAGTTAATGGGATTGGTGGTCTTGCCAAGAAATTAGTTCAAACAAAAAATAATGTTGTATATCCATTGGTGTATATGCTTGTGAACATAGTTTTAATTCTTCTTCTAGCTACCACAATTGTTGAAAGTGCTTTCTCAGCCATGAATCTTGTTAAAAATCGTTTGCACAATTGAATTGGTGATCAATAAATGAATGATTGTTTGGATACTTGTATTGATAAGAAAACATTTGATACAATTGACAATGAAAAAATCATGCAACAGTTTCAAAATATGAAGATTCAGCGAGAGCATCTATGATTTTGTAAATATCTAAATATAGGTACAATATTTTTACTTTTAAAACTAAAGAATTTTTTTGAGAAACATGTGTTTGAATTTATGTAGAAATAATATAATGATATTTGATATAATATTTTGACGTTATATTATAATATTTTTTATCAATATAGATAATTATTATATAACTTTAAGTTTTACGTTTTGTGTTATCATTGTTTGTGTAACATCCCACATCGAATGATAGGAATAACTGGTACAACTTACCCTAATGGGCCTACACGAACTTCCCAATGGGTCACCCATCATTGAGCTGCTCCAGTTCAAGCACGCTTAACCCTAGAGTTCTTTTCCTACATTCAACCCAAAAGGTATCTAGCTAGTGTTGTTTCCTTTCTTACACTATTCTCGATATATACTATCATCTTCTGAGTTCCCGGGATATTATATTTTCTCCCCTTGAACACATGACGTTCTCGTCATGCGACCTTACAACTAGTCCCAGATTTTCTCCCTTTTGGGGGTTGTCATCCTAGAAGCCTACCAGAAGTCGTTCCTTGAACAGGCCCTCGAGCCTCGACGCCACTTCCTACCCTCATCGGACCGCCTTCACCAAGAGTCGGCTCTGATACTACCTGTAACATCCCGCATCGAGCGATAGGAAGGACCGGTATAACTTACCTTAATGGGCCTACATGAACTTCCCAGGGGACCTCTCCCATCCTTGGGCTGCTCCAATTCAAGTACACTTAACCTCGAAATTCTTTACTTACATTCAGTCCAAAAGGTATCTAACTGATATTGTTTCATTTCTTACACTATTCTCAATATATACTATTCTTTTCTGAGCACTCGGAGTATTACAGTTTGTTTATGTACTTAAGTATCTTGGCTCCGTCTTTTTCTTAAAATTCAGGAGACAAAATAGTTAAATGGAGAAAGTTGAGGAGGATGATATTTCATTAGCTTTAAAAAAATTTCATGCATTAATATTTTATTGTTATTATTAAAGTTGATTTGGTACCCTGATTTCAATAAACTGGTACTTTGAACTTATTTAAATAGGTAATGCTACTAAATGTTCAATGATTTCTTAATATTATTAAAATAATTAATATAGCTATAAAAATAATAGTACCATACACATGAAATTTCTTAAAACATGAGGAAGGATTTACAAGCACACTGCTTTCTTTCAATTTAGGGGGCCTCCATTCTTATTCTTGTAACTCAGGTTGTTTTTTTTTAATATATTAACTTAACAAAAAATAAAATAAAATGATCGCATTCATGTTTGGCGTGTGGTATCATACTTGGATTGTCATTTCATTTTCTGTCTTTGTCTCTTTATTGCTCAAATAAATGCTCCTTTTAAAAATTCAAAGTCCACAGATAAGTCTGTTAATACTTTCAAAAGCTTTTGTACCCGTCCTTTTTAAGTTCTTATCAGTCCTTCATGGACCACTTTGACTTGAAGGTTATTTTTTTTATTTTCATTAAGATTAGGTATACCTCACCATCCATCTTATCAAATTATTTTAAATTGAATTGATTACTTTGATATTTTTAAATTAACATATATTTCTTTAAATTTTTTGACCTAGAATTATCATGTTGTTAAAAAATAATTGTTATTCTTTTTAAAATCTCAAAATTACCTATTCCTCTCTTCTCCTAATTTAATTAGAAAAAAAAATTAAAACTGGTACCGTCTCATTCTGATTCAATTTAGAGTAGTTGAAGTTTCTAGATTACAATTGGAACCCAAAAACTTCAATTTCTTTAAATTCAAACAAAACATAGTGATTAAATTTGGATTCAATTTGAGAAATTCAAAAACTTTCTCAATACAAATTGAACTTATAAACTTTCTAAATTCACCAGAGAGAAAGAAAAGATACAAGATCAGCTTAAGAATATTTGTGATTTTAAACAAAAATTATTTTGATGATCCTTAAATAATATAGATAAATATTAGAAATTATTTTGCTTACTTTTTAAGATACAAAATCACTCATTAAAGTTTTGTATTCAAGTTTAGAAAGTAAATCTTTTTTAATTGATAATATAGACAAGAGAAAAAAATTTAAAAACATAATAATTGAATAAATAAAAAATATAGAGAGCCTACAGTCAAGTCTTGTAAATTAAAAAATTATTAATTATTTTTACTTCTTTCTTTAATACTCAGATCAATGAGTATTCCCCAGATAAAATTGGCGTTGTCCAAATAATCGTTTTATCATCAAATTATCCTTTTAAAATAATGTCACTTCTTTTCTTTTCTTTTTTTTCTGTTACATTATTGATTTACATATCACTATTCATTATTGTGGTATTAGTTTATAGATCATTATTCATTATCTAATATTAAAAAATAATTCGTGGACTTGGGTCTCTTCGTTTAAATGACTTCTTACTATTCATTATCTAATATTAAAAAATAATTAGTAAATTTGAAAAGTTGGAAGATCTCTTCGTTTAAATGACACTTCATTATTTATTACCTAACAATGAAAAATGATTTGTGAATTTGAAAAGTTGGGGGCTCTACTCATCCAAATAACATAACAAAATAAACAGAATATGAATTTAAACAAAAATCTTCATGAAATAGAATTAATAACTGTAATGACCCTAAATTGGGTCTAGGTGTTTTTAATATTTAATTTTAACTCAAAGGCATTCTAAATGTGGGTCGAAATATTTTAACAATTTATGATATATTGTTTTGATGACATAACATGATTTTGGATTAATATGAAATTTTCTTGATTCATGTGATCATGAATTTAAGTGTATGGGTCTATTTTTAAAATTTGAGAAATAAATAATTTGGACTAGTTAAATGAGTTCATGGGCTTACCAAGTGCGTTAAAAATAAATTGTTGGGTTTGGGCTTGGGCCCCAATGGTAGAGGGGATTTAAATTGTGTTATGTAAAAAATAAAAAATAAAAAAAGATAAGAGAAGAAAATAAATTAAATTAGCAATTGTCAATAAAACCCCTAACAATTTTTGTCTATTATATGATAAGAATGTCATTTTGGTAAAATCTTCTTAACATTGGCATGCAATCTATACACAGAAATTTGCAGCCTTCCCTATGTACAAATCTTCTAATTCTAGTGCATATCATCTCTCTCTTTTCTTCACTTTTTCATTTCTTTCCTCATCCCCGCAGCATCATTTTATACTTCACCTCCTCCTTGTATTTATGTTCAATTCATTGTGCGTTGTCTTTCATTGCGTTGGTGGAGTTCTCTCGCTAGCATCTTCTTCAAGCAAGTTTCTCTGTGATCTCTCTACTGATGCTTTGTTGCAAGCTCTTCCTGCCTTCTCAGTCATATTATGTAAATTCTGTGTATTTGATCTCTTCTTGGGCTATTGTCTGTTGCCTTGATGAATGTAAAATTCTATAGCCCTGCTAGCTTCTTTTCCTTCCTCCCCTTGCTATATAGCATCATTTACTTTTTATTTTCTACGAAGGACTTCCTTTGTTTCAGTCGATACAGCAGTCTTGTTCATCTCTGTATCAAAAAAAATTGGCTACATGTATATATATACACCCATATATAAATATGTATATTCACATCAAATGAGTAGCCCCTTACTTGGATATATAGCCGTATAGATATATGCTTCATGCGGATCACCATTTGTATACGTACACGCACACCTCCACTAAAATGCTCCCTGTTTCAATCAACCACTTGACCCACTTATATATATATATACACATGTATACACTTTGTTACACTTGCCATTCCAATGCCATGCTCCTATTCGACCACCCACATATTCATAAATACATATATACATAAGCAAATCTGAATGCTCCCTTGTTCTAGCCTACCCACCCACATATATATACTTATATAGTTATACGCATCAAAGCAACCAGTTGAATGGGAGCTCTCCCTCTGCCTCTACCCATACATATATATAATCATATACGCTGAAAGTGTAGCTGTGCATTAGGGAAGCAGTGGTAGTGTAGTTGCTACTGGAAGCCTTCCCTCTCTCTGTCCAAACCGCTTGTCTATATATATATATATGCGCACCAGTAAAGAGAGAAAGTAAGGGCATTAAAATCCAAGGAAATAAAATATACATATATGTAAACTCATTCACGCATCACTGGATGCTCCAATCTAACTCGCTTATAATTATATATATATATAGAAATATACACGTCCAAGCTAATGTCCTGCTCCAAGAAACCCATTTATATTTATATGTACGTATAGATATATATATATATATACACGGCCAGTTGCCCTGCTCCAAGTAACCCAATTACATTTATATATTTGTATATATAAGCACATGTCACTGGATGCAAACTTATTTACATTCATTTATATATATATATATATTATATATGCATTCAAGCCAAAGCCATGGATGCTATGTTCCAAGCAACCCACTTATATATAGATATATTTACATACTTAAGTCTTTAAACATCCATGCCTCACCTGAATACACGTCACCCTTACCCACTTAATTATATTATATATATAATGATGAATATATCCTTTTTGTTATTGTTATTCCATAAATAATAATGTAAATCATATATCAAATATATATATATATAAGTATTTGGGGCTCATTTAAATAAATTGTAAAGAATTTATGAGCTTCTTGGAAATTAATTGAATAAATTCTTGGGTAAATCATTGTGTCTCGTGTGCATAATTGATGTGAGTGGGAAACTATCGAGTATTGTGAAATAGACAGAAAATAAATATAAGTATAGCAATAGTTGTGAGTCGAAATTTCATAATATTTATATGGGAGTGAATGCATGTCACGTTTGTACATAGTCAGTATGTTCATGTTATGAGGTTTTGTATTACTTATCTTTACTCACCTATTATTTTGCGCGGAAGGAAAGGGTATCCTAGAGCACCTGGCACGGGACGAGGTGGCCATAGCCCGACAGATTGGCTGCATATTGAACGTGGGTTTTTATTTTCTTGATGCACATTGGCATATGTTGTTTGATGGCTTGCGAGCCTATGAGATTTAATTCTAAAACTTAATTTCATATGCACATTTGCATAGTAACATATGGTGACGTGATGCATTTAAGTTGAAATTATAAAGTCATAAATTACGAAGCTTGTATAAAACTGTGGAGTTCTTGATTTCTCTTTTTGGTGTCACCGTTTTGTTGATTCCTGTTCGTTATTCATTGCTTCTCGAACTTGCTGAGCCTTGTGGCTCACTTAATCTTCCTTGCCATTCCAGGTAAAGGGAAGGCCGTTTTTGGAGGCGAGTCCAATGGGACTAAGGCCTAGGGATAGGGGTATACGGAGACGCGTCTTAACTTGAAGATCCTATTTAGCATTTTGGTGAGGTTTGATGAAATGATTTTTATTTTGTTAGTTAACGTTAGAGCCTCTTAATTATTTTGTATGGCCTTCGAGCCCAAACTTATGAGATATTAGAAATATAACTGAACCTTAATTTAGTTTCTGCTACTAGTAATGAATTGAGTTGTTGTTTTATTATGATTTGTTCTATATCATCTTTGTGATGACCTCCTTTCGAATATCCTATACTAGCGAAAATATTCGAGAGTGGGCCCTTACAATAACTATGTATCACAAAAAATAAATAATAAATAAATTTTAAATAATTAGTAATTTTGGGCCTCTCATTTTTTAGGTGGCCCCATCCTTTGAGTTGGGCCTAAGAAGATAAGAGACTATTTACTTGTAAAAAACCTATTTTTACTTTTTATCTTTAATTTTTTTTTATTTTTGTATTTTTTTACCAAAAAACATAAAAGACCCATTCCTTTGTATCAATTATGGAACCAATTTTAGCACAAGAAAACATGATAAAATAAAAACTTAGAAATATTAATTGAAAATAAATTAATATTAATTTATCCTAATTATTTTTTTTTATCCATTTGACATTCTTATTCTCCCCATTCCTTCCCATTTAAGCAAAAAATAATAAATAATAAATGTAAAGAATAATAAGAATTGTAAAGAAAATACGGAAATTCTTCAAGGTATAGAATTGACTCACCACCGTAAACAAAAGGGCTACCTAATGCATGAGCCTTTTGTCATTTTTAGGTCTTTGGAGGATTATGGAATCAAAACAGAAAAAAAAAAAAAAATGATAGACTCAGGAGATAGAGAGCATCAATAATATTCTAATCCGTGTTGGCTGACTCAACGGAAAGTTAAATTAGTTTTCAATTATATTATAAATAATTTATTTTTTACTTTAATTTTATCTCAAAAACTATAATTATTCCAATCACTCTCTCTATTCTATTCTTTATTTTATTTATTTATTAATAAACTTCAATTCTATTTATTTTACCTTATTTATAATTTTTATACATACACAAAATTAATAATCAAATACATAAATTAATAACTAAATACATAAAATAATCAAATACTTGCATAAACAAAATTAATAATTAAATACACACATAAAATTAATAATTAAATATATAAATCAATAACTAAATACACAATATTAATCATCTAATACAAAAAAATTAAAAAAAATTCTCAAAATCATAAACCCACATAATCATCTAATACAAAAAAATTTAAAAAAATTCTCAAAATCATAAACCCACTTTCTGCTTGATCTGCTCGTTGAAAAAGAAACTGTCATTATGTTATTTACAACTCATCCGCCACACCTGCAACTCATGTGATATTTGTAACTCTTCGCCACACATGTAACTCATCTTCTTTGACTGTCTTTACGAAATCTACTATCGCAGCCACTTTAACGTCTCTTCTCCGACCAATTTCGCTTTTACCTTCACCTGCAACTCATCCCGCAGTGATGGTCATTGGGGTTGGAGTGAAATGGCGAGGAGATTTCGATTGCTAACGTTGACGAGGTTTTTTAAAGTTATCAAATTTTTTATTAGAGAAATTGACAATGGCGAGCTCTGGACTTGAAAATCTTAATTTGGCTCCTCGTGTTTTTTGTTGGCGAGCAGATTTTGCAACCGTTGACTCAGCCTTAAGTCAATTTACTGTTTCTGTTTTTGGTAATTGCTGTAAGATTCAATACATTATCACCACCAAAAGGAGTGATAATGATAGTTTCTTGAACTAAGAGATTGCCACTGAATCAATTAAGCTATGACGTTTTCTTTCCTTTTCTACTAGGATCATAGATTATTTTTGTTATATAACCATTCCAAACGAACCTAAGAACACAAGAAGAAAAACAAATCCACGACAGTTTGGACTCAATCGGCAGACAACTCCAATGAATCAATCAAACCCAAACTAACAAGAACAAAAATCCAAACAACTCACGGCGATTCAATCAAACAAACCCAAACAAACACATCTAATCAATCTATAATTGAAAACGAACACAAGAAGAAAAATAGACGATTCAGTAAACAAATTGACTTAACAAGAAGAAAAATCACAGTGAAGGAGCTGCGATGGCATCGGATCTATAACTCACGGTAACGGACGTCCAACTCTTTCATATGTTAAAAATACTTACAAAAAATTACCATCGAGATTGCCCCCGAGGGCACTCCAATACTTCAATCAATATATAGTTTTAATAACAAACATTTATTAAGATGCAAATGAATAATAGGTTATTAAATGATATTAAAAAAATAAACTAATTTTTAAGTATTGTCCAAGCTCCTTAATTCCTCCAAATGGTACAAGTACCTGCAAAAAATTACCCTCAGGATTGCTCCCGAGGGCACTCTGATGCTTAAATTAGTATAGTTTGAATTCTGTCTGCTATTATTTTAGCAAAAACTTCCTATGAAAATAATAATAGACAGAATTCAATTATTTTCTTAATTTTATGTGCTTACAAAATTGAAACGGATGTGAGTTATACTTTTTAATTTCTCTTATTTTCTTTATTTTATTTGTAATTTTTAATTTTTTTTATATGATTTTCGTAAATTGGCGAAATGGGCCAAACGATCGAGACAGGCCGTGGGCCGTGCTAGTGGGCCTAGTCGATGTGAAGGGTCATGTCAGGTCATGCCTTTTTGGTGGGTCGGGCCATAAACCACAAAGTACTGCCCTAGCATAGCTTGCATTCTTGGGGCTAGATCGGCACAACCCGTTCACTACAATACCAAGTCAGGCTGGTTGGGCGAGCCCATGGGCCGCCCGACCCATTTGCCAACTCTGTCCCCCATTCCCTTCCAATTTGTTAAGAAGTAGAAAAAACTTTTCTTGCTTCATGGTTTGTTAGTTTGCTGGGATTGTTATTAAGTTCTTTTAAATTAAATTAATTAATTTTATATTTTGAAATTAACATATATTTTTTTAAATTTTTTGACCAAGAATTACCTTCGTCCATGTTAATTATAATTCTTTTTTAAATCTCAAAACAACTTCTTTCCTTATTTTAATTTAATTATAAAAAAACATAAAAAAAATTAAAGTTAATTGTTGATGTGAACCACCACCACTTCAATTTCTCTAACAACGGGTTTGATTGTATATATTTATCATAAAAAATATATAATTATTACACATATTTTTTATGAAAGTAATTAAATATTCTTAATTTTTTTTATAAAAAATATATATTTAGTACAAATATTTAAAACTTCTTTATATGAAATTCATTTTTTAAGGGAGTGAGGTGATTTTTATTTTCTAGACAATCATTATCTAGAATTAAATTCTAAATAATATAATCAAATACACCCTAAATTCAAATCAGACATAGTGATTAAATTTGGATTGGATTCAAGAAATTCAAAAACTTTGTGCAAATTGAACCTGTAAACTTTTTAAGTTTACTAAAAGAGAGAAAGAGAAGATATAGGGTACGCTTGAAAATATTTGTGACTTTAAGGAATAAGTGATGATCTTTCAATAATATAAATAAATATTAAAAATTATTTATATTAAATAGAAAAAATATTTAAAAATATAAGAATTAAATAATTAAAAAATACATCTTTTCACCAATTTAGGGGCCTCCATTCTTATTTGTAACTCGTTTGTTTTTTTAATTATATTAACTTAACAAAAAATAAAATAAAATAAATTGATCACATCTGTGTTTGCCATGTGATATCTGCCTCCTTTCACCAATTTCCTAACAATTGAATGGTGGAATCAAGCTTGGATTGTCATTTCATTTTCTTTCTTGTCTCTTTATTGCTCAAATAAATGCTCTTTTTAAAAATTCAAATTCCACGGATAAGTCTGCTAATACTTCCAAAAGTTTTTGAACCTCTCATTTTTAAGTTCTTGTCAGGTGACTTTTTATTTTCATTAAGTTTAGGTTTTTTTTTTTTAAATGAGATTTTTATTAAATTAAAAAAAAGGACAATCCCAATTTAAACACAACATACGATGAGTCTAACAACTAAAACGCTTGTCATTCTCGTTGTTATTAAAATTTTAATTTTGCACGTACGATTTTGTGTTTTGAAGACCATCAAATGATTTAAATTTCATTTAAAATCTAATTTAAGGTGAAATTTTATAAAATTACAGAGCTCCAAGCAATTGCAGAATCCCAAACTGGCCTTTGCCTCCCTCATGCCATCGCCGAGACAAGACAAATAGGACTCTATCTAGAGAGGAAATGGCCGTCTTCCTACTAAATCTTATAACATTCCACTTTCTACCACAACTCCAAGCAATTGCAGCAGCAGCACATAAACATTGTCCGTTTAATTGGCTTCTGCGTTGATAGCTTTCGAAGGGCTCTTATTTACGAGTTCTTGCCCAATTATTCATTGAAAAAGTTCATTTCATCCGATAAGGAGAGACTCTCATTAGGGTGGGAAAAGCTACAAGACATTCCTTTAGGCGTAGCTGAGTTGAATATCTCCACCAAGGTTGTGATCAACAAATACTTCATTTCAATATTAAACCTAACAATGTCCTGCTAGATCATAGATTCAACCCAAAGATATCTGATTTCGACCTGGCGAAACTGTGTTTCAAAGAACAAAGTGTGTACTAGTAATAACAATGCAACGACGACATCTACTAGTTATTTAGAAATCATTTCCGAATCGCAGTGAAAATAAACATGTACTAATTGTATCATATCCTTCTGCCCAATAAGGCTGTCTATCAGTTATTTATGTAATAAATTACTACCGAATTGGATTGAAGAATAATTATGTGATATGTAGTAGCATTTATACTAAAGTGTTGTAAATAATTTATCTCCCCTGTTTTGTGATCGCAGTAGAGAAGCTCTACCTTTATCTCTCTTTAAGCCATTTTTTATTGAAAAATCTCAAAAGACAAGATAACAAAATTTCAAGAACAAAAATAAATAATAAATAAAATATTGAATTATAAAAAAGTAGAGATTGAATTTGAAAATTATCTTGATTTCAATTAATGAGCTAAGCAATGTAGTGTACTAGTAATAACAATGCAACAGATTACATGATGAAACAAAGATTTTTCGCATTCTTATTTGCAAAAAATCTTATTTGCATTCTTATTTGCATATATATTTTTCAAAGCAAGATTAAGTGTATAGACAATATAAATGAGTCAAATAAATATATGTAAACATACATTCAATGATTTCCCTAGTTCCTTTACAATTAGTAGCATTATCAGTAATAATTTATACAACTTTTTGATGGCCAATTTCATCTATTTCCTCTTTTTTCAAATTAGCAATAAATTATTTATCTTTTCACTTCACCAACAATTCAAAATTTTAACAAACATAGGACTATTTTTAGAAACAACTATAAAATTAATCCAGAATGCTATCACTATTTTCCAACCAAGTGTCTTTAATAAGTTTCAATAATTTTTCAACATTTGTCATTTCTTGCTAAAATAATGAGGTTATCAATTTATTGTAAGCTAGAAGACAATAACTACCCCATAAATAAGTAGCATCAAATGAATAAGGACTCAAATAATATAAATTTTTTACACGATTAAAAGTCAAACTTATAATATAGAACAATCTAGTAATCTCATTATCTTATTGTGTTTTAGCTTGAATGTCAAAAACTCTAACAATAGGTGAATCATTAATTTTTCTCTTTTTTAAATTTTCTAAATCATTTGGTTAATGTAAAGACAAAAAAAAGTCCCAAATAAGTACTATTTGTTGGCAAATAAATTTGTTTAGCTTGTAAATTTTAAACATTTTGGGCAAGTTCTTTAGCTTTTTTTTTTTTTAATTTCAAAAATAATTTGAACTCTCACTTTTTTAGAAGTAACAATCTTTTTCTCATTGATTTTTAACAAATGAGCCCTAATTATTGTGTATAACTTATATTTTTTTAAATTACAAAAGTTGCATGAACACTTCCGATTACTCCTTCCCTTCCTCATTTTTTTTATTCTAGTCAAATATTTTCACAAAGAACTATTTTCTTCATCCCTAATTTTTGATAAGACAATGTTGCTAGAGTCCAAACCTAAGTTGAATGAGCCAGGACAACATACAACCTATATAAGGCAAAAAAAAAAAAAAAAACAACATCCACCCTTAGCTTTTAATCTCAAAAATGCAAAACTATTTCATCAACACATCAATCAAGTCCAAAGTTTATTTAATCAAGAGTCAACTGTCAATACGTCAATTACATCCAATATCATTTAATCCACACATCAACTAATTACACACTTCAATTCCATCTCACAGTAAAGTTTATCAACTTCAGGATATATGAACTCTATTTTTTTTTCAATAATAGCAATCGAACATCAACACATACACAAAAATCAATCACACTTATCCCAAAAAAATTATTTAGATCCCAATAATGCAACAAGAGAGAAGCACCCAACAAATTACTCATATACATACATATATTAGTAAATATACTCACACAATTATATATATATATATATGCTGGTAAAATACATATTTTAACTCTTATACTTATACGTTTTTTTCATTTAGACACTTGAACTTTTTTTTGTTTCAAACCCCCCCCTCATGAATTTGCAATTTTGAGTTAATTGTATTTCTAAATTTTTTGTTATTTTAATTACATATTTTAATTCATTGTTCTCAACAAATTTGTCAATGTATATAATTGACTTAAAATTGTATAGATTAGAGGCGTAATTGAAATAATAAAAAATTTAAGGATACAATTGACTCAAAATTACAAATTCAAATGTGTCTTTGAAATAACAAAAAATTCGAATATCTAAATAAAAAATTATACAAGTACAATAACTAAACTATGTATTTGATCTACATACATTTATAACTATATGTATGCATACATTGAGACTTGCAATACATAAATTCATAGCTCTACATATACATACATTCAGAATCACATACTCACAATTATATACATATATTCATAGCTGTATGTATACATACATTCAGAGTCACAAACTCATAGCTATATATATACATTCACTACTATATGTATATATATTCACAACTACACATATACTTGTAGCTAGATGACTATTTTATGATCACTAATTATTGGTCAATTAAGAAAAATATGGACAAAATTGCAATCACCGATCAAAGAGCTTGGAAATGATGGATGTTATGGTTGTGGGTCACTGACAAGCAGACAAAAAGATGGCAACGATGATGATGACAGAATAATAAAAAGACGAAAGGACAAAGATGGTGATAAAAGAAGAAGTTAACTAAAATATTTTTAAAATAAAAAAAGAAGAAGATTCAATTTTAAACTTGAATCTTAGTTAGAGACAAAATCTTTTGTCTCTAAGCATGCTTGTCGTGTTAGGAAATATGTTTTTAAAATTTTTTAAAATTATAAAATAGTTTTTAAAAAAGTTTAAAATTATGAAAATGACTCAAAATCTTTTTTTGGTGTTTCTTTCTGAAACCAAACACCCAACCTAATTTTATACTCCCTGTAGATAGTAATCCTTCATAGGGATCCACTTTTAGACCCAAACCTCCAACCCGTTTACAAAGATGAAAGTTGTCCTCCTGTAAAAGAGATCCCAAACCAACTCCTGATGAAAGGAATCTTCTTTTCAATCTCTCAATCAAGCCAATAGCTCTTTTAGGCATAAACTCTTTCATATATACATTTATGTTATCTTTGTATTTATAATTTTGTATATTATTCAAAAATATTATTTTTTAAATTATGAATTAAAAAACTAATAAATTAATCCAATTTGACTAGTCACCTAACCCACATAGCAACCCATAATAGCTCAAGTATGAGTTATATTGTGCCAACCCCTCCTTAGGGTGATAGGTACAACACGTCACTTTCTTACAAAGGGTATGGTGTCACTTTCTAACAAAATATGTTAGCCTATTTTACACCTCTGTTCAAGGCACATAAATATTATATTTACCTCAATTCTAACAAAATTAAATTGGAAAATTCTCAATATTTGTCTTGAACAATGTCAACAATCTTAAAATTCACGTTGAATCCCACTCAAACTGTCATCTTTCTTGCAAATGAGTTAAGCAAGTCAATGAACCAAATAGAAAAGAAATCAAAATGCCCCTGTACAAAGCAATTATATTAGAACATAAATAAAGATACATTAATTTAATAACATCTTATTAGTAAATATGGTATACAAAGTTGAGGCATAGTTGCCTAATTATATATGTTGGAATAAGATTGGGATGCTATGCATGGTTGCACGCTCCCTCTAGCTATGCACATTATTTTTGACATGAAATATTAAGTTTTACTTCCACTTATGTTCATAGTAAATGAAAATATACACCAATGTTTGCCTTGCAAGATTTGTGTTGATTCCAATCTATTCATCTCGCATTTCTTGTGGACAAACAGAGGGCTTGGGAGGCATAGGCAAGAGTGTAACACTCCCTTGGAGCATCTCCACGACCTTGCTCATTGGTGGTCGATCATCGGGTTTCATTTGAATGCGCCACAGAGCCACCAACATCATCTTTTTCACTAGCAATTCATCCTCCTCGCTGGCATCCCCCATTTCTATCCCCTTTCCTTTATTTAACTGGTTATATACCCATGAAGGGAAGTAAATTTGACTACAGTGATCCACAAAGGCATTTAGGTTCCGCCTCTTACCTGCCATTTCCATTAGCAACATTCCGAAACTATAAACATCAGCCTTGTGAGAAACCCCTCCAATGTTTTTGTATAATAACTCTGGAGCCATGTAGCCGAATGTCCCTCTAGCTGCAGTCAAAGACACAATGCTATCATCAGTTGGGTACAGTTTTGCCAATCCAAAATCTGAAACTTTAGGGGTAAAATTCTCATCAAGAAGAATGTTGTGAGGCTTGATGTCAAAATGCAAGATCTTCATCTCACAGCCGCAATGCAAGTACTCAATTCCACGAGCCACATCAAGTGAAATCTTGAACATTTGGTTATAAGTCAAGGATGAATCTCCTTGCTCGAAAAATATATACTTTTCAAGTGACCCATTAGGCATAAAATCATATATAAGAGCGCGCTTAGATCTTCCAGCATGAAATCCAACAAGACGAACCACGTTGACATGATGGATCTTGCCAATGGTGGCAACTTCGTTGATAAACTCTCGTGCAGTAGCTTTGGACATCTTTAACATTTTTACAGCTACAATTTTACCGCTACGAAGTTTTCCTTTATAGACTTCAGCAAAGCCTCCTTCACCTAGCTTGTGGTTGAAGCCGGTAGTCATTTTACTAATCATAGAGTAAGAGTAGCTAATGGGCACAAGATCGTCTTGACTTTGAAGGAAACTCTCATTGTCTTCGTTCATCCATGCATGTCTTCTCCTGAATTTGTACACCAAAAGTGCCAAATAGAGTGGTAGCCCAATTAACGCTCTTACAACAACATATCCTACAAACAAATTTTAAAGTTAAAATTCAGACCAACGAGAAAAATCTCATGTTGTTTGGCTGTATTTGTAAGAAATAATGAATGAAAAAATTGTTTACATTTCAAGATGGAAAAAAACAAGCTTCAATCACAAGAGGACAAGTAATATATATGATTGAAACACCTTTTGTTAATAATTTGTTTATGTATAAAGAGCACCTGTACAATTTAATAAAATGAACAAACATGTGAGAAAACAAAGACATATTATCGCTTTATCTTTCTCATGTCTTTTGAAAACAAAGACATATTATCGCTTTATCTTTCTCATGTCTTTTGAAATTGTACTGGACTGGAAAGTCGTACAATATATTTCTATCACCAAAATGTAATAATAATATCAAAAGTCTGTTTCTATGAGTTAATTAATTTTGAATACGATCATGATATTGTTGCATTATTTTAATAGTTTATTTAACTTATTTTTTATTTATAAAAAATTACCAAAAAAATGTTCACGTTTATAGGTATTAGAAAGTTTAGACTCACAATCTCATATTTATCACATATTTATCACGAGAAATGAGTTTTCACTTAAGCACCTTTAACAAAAATTAATTTGTATATTAAATAAAAATAAATACTCATACCATGATATGTATATCGTTAGGGTATTAAATGTAATTGATAAATTTATAAAATACCAAAAATATTAATTATAACAAAATAAAAACTCAACAAATATTTACCCGAGTAGAAACTTACGCCTGCAAGTTAAAACAAAGTAATAAGGGGCGAAACTAATGCATATGTATTATACTTTAATGCTATTTATTTATACACTAAATTTTTATATTTAATTTTAATATTCATAAAATTATAATTAATGTTTCAAAAAATTAAAAAAGTGTTGTTAAAATTATTACAAGAAATTAATGCAAATAGAACTGCAACATAATTTTATGGTTTTATTAAAATAGAGAGAATGATAAATTAAATCAGCAGTTCTAAAAACTATTACAAATAGAATTACAGAATTTATAACAATAATAATCGTTTTCATTATATATGGCTTCTTTTTATAATGACCACCGTAATTATTATCCAAATATATATACTAATTTATAGATTATGCATATTAAATAAATCAACTAAAATTTAAAAAATATATATTTCAAAGATATTTGATGTCAAGTGGGTAACACTGGTATATGGTGATTAGTAGTACCATGTAAGTTTTTCCATTAAATGTCAGCGTATGTAAGTTTTTTCTAGTTTTTTTTCTTTTAATTTTTTAGTGCTAAATAAATTTCCCAAACACCCCTTAATTTGTGGTTTGTTTTTAGTTTAAATAAGTTCTTATAATTTACTTAAATTGTTGAAATATCCAGTGTGTTATAAAAACTATCAATTAAGAATTAATTAAACCAAACTTACCCTTAATCTCAAACTAATAAAAAAAATAAAAATCATTAAAATAATTAAAAAACAAAGGCTTGGTTGGAGCCAATTTGGTTCTAGCGCCAGACTAGATGAGCTCCAACCAACCATCATCAGAACCCATTGTTGACTTCCAACAATGGTTGTTGGAACTTAAATGAAGGTTTCCTCCCTGGAATCCTTTCCAACAATAGAAAAGATTATCCCGTTGTCGAGCACGATCGTGAAAAAGGGTGTCCTTTTCGTCTCCTTCTCTCCTCCATTGTCTTTCTCTCATCATTATCTACCTCATTATTTTTCTTGGTTTTTGTGATTTTTTTCATAAGCATATATATATATATATATATATATATCATCACGGTTACGAGATCTCTAATTAGAGTTCTCTCTCTCTAAATTTGTAATTTGGCCTCAAATTAATCATTGAAAATTATGGTTGGGTTCATCATATCTGCCAACAAAAGGTGATAGAAAACGGAAATGATATATATGTATGTATACATTTGTAAAAAAAATAAAAATGGATAATAGTGAAAAGAAAGACGACAGACAAAAAAGCCTTCTCTATTATCGTCTTTGACAATAAGAGTGTGTTTGATTGCACATATTTTCTATAAAAAATATGTAATTATTACACATTTTTTATAGAAAACAATCAAACACTCTTAATTTTTCTATGAAAAAATATGTATGGTACAAACAATTAAAACTTATTTTCATGGAATTTATTTTTTAAGGGGATAGAATGATTTTTATTTTCTAAGTAATATTACTTAAAATTAAATTTTAAATAATGTAATCAAATACACTCTAAAAGAATCTTCCCTATCAACAAAGAAAAGGTTGTAAGAAAGGAACCTTCACTAGATTTTGACAATTCTGGTTGCTGGAAAACCATTTGGTTTTGGCCAAGTCTTTATTTTTTTAATTATTTTAATAATTTTTAGTTTTTTTCTTAATTAGTTTAAGATTAAGAGTAAATTTAGTTTAATTAGTGCTTAATCAATATCGTTTATAACAAAAGTGATATTTCAACCATTTTAAGCAAATTACAAAAACTTATTTATCTAAAAACAAATTATAAGAAGTATTAGCATAAAAATTAAGTCGAAACTGCAAAAGATGTATGTGAATAATTTATCTAATAATTTAATAAATCAATGATAACAAACACTCACCGCACCAGAGGAGGAACTCATATCTGAAGAATTCTATCGTTACTGCCAACAAGAAGAAAATAAGTTATAGTATGCCATTTGAAATAATCAGAGCCAGACGTACTCTTGGCTTTCATTGACAACTACCGTGAGCGAAAGACATTTCGCTAATATTTTTTTAACAATGTAAAGTGGCGGGGAGTGAAAGTGTTCGAAGCATTAAAAAAGTTAAAAAAACAATAATGTGAACACATTTTTTTATTTTTAAAATTATAAAATATTTATATAAAAGAAAGTAATTAGACGTTAATGAAAATAAAAAAGAAAAGCTCCATCGACCCTATCAAACCAAAGACTTTATTCTTGCCAGATCAAATACTGTGTTGTAAGCAAAGTGTAGCACAAAATAAAATTCTAATTTCAAATTCCACCCGTTTACAAAAATAATATATTATATTTTTATAATAACAGGTGCAGTACCATATTATGGTTGTCAGAAAAAAAAAAAAAGAATACTTTTTATTAAGATAAATACCACCTATTATTTATATATATATATATATATATGTGGATCATCATATAACAACAAAAATGAGATTTAAAAAAAATTATGTTTGACTTATTTAATGTACTTTAATTTTTTATATATTTTTTCAACTTATATATATATATATATAATATAAACTAATACTTACAATATGCGATTTCCTGCATGAGGCCTGCAATTGAGAACAAGACAAAAATAAATAAATAAGCAAACCAAAGTGTTATGTTTTAGGCATATGGAAGAGATGTTTAAAGAAATGGGTATAAAACAAATGCTCTTAATTAAAAACAATAATCAAGTTGAAAGAAAATGTTGTTCAATAATCGGCATCATATATAATGGTTATTATAATTAATATTTATACATAACAATATAAATAGAATTAGAAATCTATTAATGTAATAATATATATTTTATTCATATAACTCACAATTATAAATTCACACAAGAATTTATTTTTAGGGGACAGTAGTTAATAATAATAAAATATCACTATCACTTACTTTAGTTAAATAATATTTCACTCAAGAAATTTAAATAACTATTAAGTCAAATTACATGTATAATAAAATATTAAATAATTCATATTATATTGCAATAAAAAGATAAAATACAGTTATGTTTTGACATTTGAAGTGATTATATGTTTAATTTTTTGAAAACAGAGAAATTAAATTTCATAAGAAAATTATATTTATAACACATTTTGTTACCAAAATAATGTGATCATATTTGTTTTGCAATAATAAATTATTTTTTTTTTCTTTTCTTACTACATAGATATATAAATAAGGCAGCTCATTAGGCAGGACAGGATAATATATAGCAGATGAGCATACATTCTTATATAGTATAAATTAATAATTTATTAATGATCATATATATTAGAAACAAACAATAATTTTTAATTAATTTTGTATGGATAAAAAAAATAAGAATATGATTTACTAATGTTTTAATGAAAAATATAAAAATATCATTTTTCTCAAAAGTAATATGACAATAATACACCAAGGAAATTTCAAATCATAAAGTATGATCAGAAAAGAAGTCTTACGCACAATGGAAGTAGGACCATTCTTTGGGGCATGCCCCATAACTGAAGTAGTAAAGCTCAAATCCATTAGCCATGGCGTTGTGAATGTCCAAGAGGGAAAGGTTCCGGCCACCGAGGAATGGCTCATCCGCAACGGGAACCACCGCCTCTACCGTGCACAATTCCGTTACATTCGACACTCTCAGGTCATGACCTACCAGCATATACAAATGATTTCGTCTTGAAAAAGAGTAATTGTTGAAGCAATTAGAATTAGAACCAGCAGCGAGATCCACATAGTAATAATCCCTAGACCTCATCGGCCTCTCACAGTTTGCCAATATTATTACTACAGCCGAAGATTCGGAGAAATATTCTAAAGATCCATCTGAAGGCAGGTTAGCCAGCGACAAGGAATGAAGAGGAAGAGAGGAGCAATTGTGCCTGTCAATGCCCACGTCCACTACCCGAATGGTTTCGTTCTCGTAGTTGATATCTAGGACGTAGTACTTCCCAGCTAACAGGTACAATATTGGGCGATTATTCTCGCAGGCCAATTCGTATTGCTTTAGGCCACAGCCTTTGGGGTCATGCTTGAGGCGGAAGGGGTAGCTGATATTGGGAAGGCTTCCGCAGGAGGAATGGAAGTTTGGTTGGCATTTGGATGATGATAATGATAAAAAGGACTTACCATAGCTATATTCATTTACAAGAACTATTATTAGAGGCGGCAGCAACAGCAAGATCCATGTACAACCAAGAAGAACCATCAGTCTCCCGGTAGAAACGAGACTTCACTGGCCTTTCACAGCTGATGAAAACTACTTCTACATTAGAGTAGTACTATGACCCATATTTATGGGGATATCCACTTAGATCTACAAAGTTACGTGACGAGAGGAAATAAAGGGGAAGAAAGCAGCAATTGCGCTAGTCGATGCCCACCTCCATTACCCGAATGGTTCTGTTGCTGCAGTTGATGGTTAGGATGTATACTTTCCAGTTCCACCAAACAAGTATAATATTGTGCGATTATTCCTGCAGGCCAATTCAAATTGCTTTAGACTGCAACTTTTTGGGTCGTCTTTTCTGCGAAAGGGGTCACTAATATTGGGAAGGCTTCCGCGAAAGAATAGAAGTATGTGTCGCATTTGAATAATGATGAAGGGGAGGACTTAGCATCGCTATATCCATAACTAATATAGGAAGAGAAGGAAAAGAAAGGTTGGGTTCCAGCTGCAATGACGAGGCCTCCAGCAGACATGTTCAGATAGGGAGAGAGGGATTTTGTGGACAAAATGATGTGCCCAAAATCAGTGGACAAAATGATGTTGCCGTGAGAGCCATTTCTCATGGCGGTCCCACTTATTTTGACTTAATGTGTAATGATTCAATTTGTTCATTATTGCATTATTAAGTGGTAGATTCAATTATTCTCCATCTTAATTACAATAGAAATAGAGACGGAATCAAATACAAATTAGTGGTAAGGTCAAAAGCATAAAAAAAAATGGACAAAAACATAACTAATAAAATACACATAATTATTTAAAATATTAAATTTATTTTATTTAATATTTTCAATAATTAAAATTATGGGATAAGACTCATAATTGAAGTAAAAAATTAGAGAGGAGAAAGTTTTTATTCATGGTTGAAGAAAATTTCATACATTAATATTTTATTGTTATTATTAAAGTTGATTTGGTACCATGATTTGAATAAACTGTTTATGGCACTTTGAACTTATTTACATAGGTAATACTACTAAATGTTCAATGATTTCTTAATATTATTAAAATAATTAATATAGCTATAAAAATAAGGGTACCATATACATGAAATTTCTGAAAAAAAGAGGAAGGATCTACAAGAAGCACACTGCTTTCGTTCACCAATTTAGGGGAACTCCATTCTTATTCTTGGAACTCCTCTACTTAGGTCGTTTTTTTTTTTAATATATTAACTTAACAAAAAAATAAAATAAAATGATCAGATCTATGTTTGCCGTGTGATATCTGCCTCTTTTTTCTCATTCATGACTTTTCTTGACAATTGAATGGTGGAATCGTGCTTGCATTGTCTTTTCATCTTCTTTTTTTGCTCTTTATTGCTCAAATTAATACTCCTTTAGAAAATTCAAAGTCCACAGATAAGTCCACCAATACTTCCAAAAGCTTTTGTACCCCTACTTTTTAAGTTCTTGTCAGTACTTCATGGACCACTTTGACCTGAAGGTGATTTTTTTATTTTCATATTAGGTCAACCTCACCGCCCATTAGAGATGGCAAATGGCCGGGCAGGCCGCCCCGCTGCGCAGCACCTCTCGCTTGGTCCACTCATTTGGTGGGTCGGGTTAAATTTGGCATGTAAGAGAGATAAGCTTGGTCAGACCCAGTCGAAGCAATGAAAACTAGGGCCTAACACAGCCTTATGACCTTTAATAAATGAGCCAAGGTGGGCTGGGCTGGGGCTTGCCAGGCTAGCCCGTGGGCCTGTTGAGCTGGATCGGTCGGTGGGCCATGCTATCTAGGTCGGCCTGTAGGTTATTTATATTTAATTTTTTTTTATTTCTTTCTCAAATGCAACAAATATTTTTTAAAATATGTTTATAATTTATATGTTTGTATTACATAATTTTGTATTGTTTACAGACATAATGTTATAATTTTATGTTTATTGTAAAATTTAATGTAAAATGTAAACATTGTTTATTGTAAAATGTAAACATAACTTTATAATTTAATGTTTACCGTAAAGAGTGATGTTTACGGTAAACATAATTATAATTTTTATATTTGTAAAATTACAATAAATTTTACAAACATAATTTTTAATTATTATGTTTAAAATATGTTTATAATTATTAATTATAAATTTTTTTTATTTTTTTTATTTTTTAATGGGCCGAGTCAGGTCATTTTAACGGACCAATTGGTGAGCCGGCCCACGGGCCATTTTGGTGGCTGGGCCGCGGGCCACATATTGTTGGACCGACACGGCTCTCATTTTGCTAGGCAGGCCGGCCGGGCCGACCCATGGGCCACCCGGCCCATTTCCCATCTCTATCGTCCATATATCAAATTTTTTTAAATTGAATTGATTACTTTGATATTTTTAACTTTAACATATATTTCTTTAAATTTTTTGACCTAGAATTATCATGTTATTAAAAAATAATTATTATTCTTTTTGAAATCTCAGAATTACCTCTTCCCCTCTTCCAATTTAATTAAAAAACAAAATTAAAGGTGGTGATGCTTGGTCCGCCGCGACCGTCTCATTCTGATTTAATTTAGAGAAGTTGAAGTTTCTAAGTTATAATTGGAATCCAAAAACTTCAATTTCTCTAAATTCAAACAAAAATAGTGATTAAATTTGAATTTGATTTGAGAAATTCAAAAACTTTCTCAATACAAATTGAACTTATAAACTTTCTAAGTTCACTAGAGAGAAAAAGAGAAGATATAGGGTCAGCTTAAAAATATTTGTGGTTTTAAACAAGAGTTATTTTGGTAATTCTTTAATAATATAAATAAATATTAAAATTTATTTTATTTACTTTTTAAGAAATAAAATCACTAATTAAATTTTTATATTCAAGTTTAGAAAGCAAATATTTTTCAATTGACAATATAGATAAGAGAAAAAAATATGAAAATATAAGAATTGAATAAGTAAAAAATGTAAAGAGTCTACACTCAAGTCTCACAAATTAAAAAATTATTAATTTATTTTTATTTTTTTCTTTAATACCTAGATCAATGAAGATTCTCCATATAAAATTATCATCATCCAAAGAATCATTTTATCAAATTATCCACTTAAAATAATGTCACTTTTTGCTTCTTTTTTTATTGCATTACTAATTTACACATCATTATTATTTGTTTAATATTAAAAAATAATTCGTGGACTTGAAGAAGTGGAGATCTCCTTATTTAAATAACTTCTCATTATTAGTTATCTGATGATGAGTGCACTTATAGAGTTGAGGACTTTTCGTTTACATGACATTTTATTATTTATTATCTAATACTAAAAAATGATCTGTGAATTTAAAAAATTAGCAGCACTTCTCATTCAAATAAAACAATAAAATAAACAAAATATGAATTTAAACAAAAATTATCATGAAATAAAATTAATAATTTTGCATCATAAAAAATAAAAAAAAATAAACTTTAAATAATTAGTGATTTTGGGCCCCTCATTTTTTAGGTGGCCCTATGCCTTAAACCGGGCCTAAGAAGATAAGAGGCTATTTACTTGTAAAAAATCGATTTTTACTTTCTATCTTCAATTTTTATTTCTATTTTTGTATATTTTTTATTAAAATCTAAAAAAAATGAAAGACGCATTCCTTTGTATCAAATATGAAACCAATTTTAGCACAAGAAAACATGTTCAAAATCAAGAAATTTTTTACTTAGAAATATTAATTGAAAATAAAATAATATTAATTTATCCTAAACATTTTTTTATCCATTTTACATTCTTATTCTCCCCATTCTTTCCCATTTAAGCACAAAATAAAAAATAACAAATGTAAAAAATAATAAGAATTGTAAAGAAAATACGGAAATTCTTCCAAGGTATAGAAATGACTCACCACGGTAAACAAAAGGGCGACCTAATGCATGAGCCTTTTGTCATTTTTAGGTCTTAGGAGGATTATGGAATCAAAACAGAAAAAAATAATAATAATAATAATAGACTGAGGAGATAGAGCATCAATACTACCATTCTAATCCATGTTGGCTGACTCAACGGAAAGTTAAATTAGTTTTCAATTATATTATAAATAATTTATTTTTATTTTTATTTTTATTTTTATTTTACCCCAAAATTTTCCCAATCACTCTTTATTCTATTCTTTATTTTATTTATTTATTAATAACCTTCAATTCTATTTATTTTACCTTATTTATAATTTTTACACATACACAAAAATAAAATCAAATACATAAATTAATAATTAAATATACAAAATAATCAATATTCATATGAAAAATTAATAATTAAATACACATATATATAAAATTAATAATTAAATATACAAATCAATAACTAAATACACAATATCAATTATCCCATACAAAATAAAAAATTAAAAAATTTCTCAAAATCACAAACCCGCTTTCTACTCGATCTGCTCATCGAAGAAGATACCATCATTCTACTCATCGTCACCTCCACTGGTCATTGCTATCGTCACCAGATTTGGTATTTGCAATTCATCCGCACACCTATAACTCATCTTCTCTGACAGTTTTCGCCGAATCTACTATCGCAACCATTTTAATGTCTTTTCTCCAGCCAATTTCGCCTTCATCTTTGCTTTTGCCTTCGCCTTCACCTATTGATGGTCATTGGGGGTTGGGGGAGAGATAGCGAGGGGATTTCGATCGCTAATTGGGGTGAAACTTTTTAAGGTTGTCAAATTTTTGACGAGAGAAATTGACTATGAAGAACTTTGGTGGATGTGAAAATCTTAATTTGGCTCCTCATGTTTTTGGTTGGCGAGCAGATTTTGCAACGATTGACTCAGCCTTAAGTCAATTTACTGTTTTTGTTTTTGTTAATTGCTGTAAGATTCAATACATTATCACCACCAAAAGGAGTGATAATGATAGTTGCTTGAACTAAGAGATTGCCACTAAGTCAATTAAGCTATGACGTTTTCTTTCCTTTTCTATTAGGATCATAGATTATTTTTGTTATATAACCATTCCAAACAAACCTAAAAAGAACACAAGAAGAAAAACAAATCCACGACAGTTTGGACTCAATCGGCAAACAACTCCAATCAATCAATCAAACCCAAACTAACAAAAACAAAAATCCAAACAACTCACGGCGATTCAATCAAACAAACCCAAACAAACACATCTAATCAATCTATAATTGGAATACACAAGAAGAAAAATAGATGATTCAGTGAAGAAATTGACTTAACAAGAAGAAAAATCACAGCGAAGGAGCTGCAATGGCATCGGATCTGCAACTCATGGCAACGAACGCCCAACTCTTTGAAGGACGCACAATTTCTTCATATATTAAAAATACTTACAAAAAATTAGTATCAGGATTGTCTCGAGGGTACTCCAATACTTAAATCAGTATATGATTTCAATAACAAATATTTATTAAGATGTAAATGAATAATATGTTATTAAATGATATTAAAAAAATAAACTAATTTTTAAGTATTGTCCAAACTCCTTGATTCCTTCAAATGGTACAAGTACCTGCAAAAAATTACCCTCGAGATTGCTCCCAAGAGCACTCTGATGCTTAAGTTAGTATAATTTGAATTATGTCTGTTATTATTTTAGCAAAAACTTCCTGTGAAAATAATAATAGACAGAATTCAATTATTTTCTTAATTTTATGTGCTTACAAAATTGAAATGGATGGGAGTTCTGGTTTTTAATTTCTCTTATTTCTTTATTTTATTTGTAATTTTTAATTTTTTTATATGATTTTCGTAAATGGGCAAAATGGGCCAAACGGCCGAGACAGGCCATGGGCCGTGCCAGTGGGCCTAGCCGATGTGGAGGGTCATGTCGGGCAGTGCCTTTTTGGTGGGTCGAGCTGCAAGCCACAAAGTACTGCCCTGGCACAACTTGCATTCTTGGGGTTGGATTGGCGCAACCCGTTCGCTACAATACCAAGTCAGGCTGGTTGGGCAAGTCCATGAGCCGCCCGACCCATTTGCCAACTCTATCCCCCATTCCCTTTCAATTTGTTCAGAAGCAGAAAAAACTTTTCCTACTTCATGGTTTGTTAGTTTGTTGGGATTGTTATTAAATTCTTTTAAATAAAATTAATTAATTTTATATTTTTATATTAACATATATTTCTTTAAATTTTTTGACCTAGAATTACCTTCGTCCATGTTGTTAAAAAATAATTATTATTCTTTTTTAAATCTCAAAACAACTTCTTTCCTTATTTTAATTTAATTATAAAAAAAATTAAAGTTGGTTGTTGATGTCAACCACCACCACTTCAATTTTTTTTAAGAGTGTGTTTGATTACACACATTTATCATAAAAAAATGTGTAATTACTACACATATTTTCTATAAAAGTAATTAAATACTCTTAATTTTTTTATGAAAAATATGTGTTTAGTACAAACATTTAAAATTTTTTTTCATGAAATTCATTTTTCAAAGGGATAGAGTGATTTTTATTTTCTAGACAATCATTACCTAGAATTAAATTCTAAGTAATGCAATCAAACACACCTTAAATTCATATCAGATATAGTGATTAAATTTGGATTGGATTCAAGAAATTCAAAAACTTTGTGCAAATTGAACCTGTAAACTTTTTAAGTTCACTAAAGAGAGACAGAGAGAAGATATAGAGTACGCTTGAAAATATTTGTGACTTTAAGGAATAAGTGATGATCTTTTAATAATATAAATAAATATTAAAAATTATTTATATTAAATAGAAAAAATATTTAAAAATATAAGAATTAAATAATTAAAAAATACATCTTTTTACCAATTTAGGGGCCTCCATTCTTATTTGTAACTCGTTTGTTTTTTTAATTATATTAACTTAACAAAAAATAAAATAAAATAAATTGATCACATCTGTGTTTGCCATGTGATATCTGCCTCCTTTCACCAATTTCCTAACAATTGAATGGTGGAATCAAGCTTGGATTGTCATTTCATTTTCTTTCTTGTCTCTTTATTGCTCAAATAAATGCTCTTTTTAAAAATTCAAAGTCCACGGATAAGTCTGCTAATACTTCCAAAAGTTTTTGAATCTCTCATTTTTAAGTTCTTGTCAGGTGACTTTTTATTTTCATTAAGTTTAGATTTTTTTTTTAAATGAGATTTTTATTAAATAAAAAAAAAATCCCAATTTAAACACAACATACGATGCGTCTCACAATTAAAACGCTTGTCATTCTCGTTGTTATTAAAATTTTAATTTTACACGTATGATTTTGTGTTTTGAAGACCATCAAATGATTTAAATTTCATTTAAAATCTAATTTAAGGTGAAATTCTATAAAATTACAAAGCAAAAAGCAATTGCAGAAACCCAAACTGGCCTTTGCCTCCCTCATGCCATCGCCGAGACAAGACAAATAGGACTCTATCTAGAGAGGAAATGGCCGTCTTCCTACTAAATCTTATAACATTCCTCTTTCTACCACAACTCCAGGCAATTGCAGCAGCAGCACATAAACATTGTCCGTTTAGTTGGCTACTGCGTTGATAGCTTTCGAAGGGCTCTTATTTATGAGTTCTTGCCCAATTATTCATTGGAAAAGTTCATTTCATCCGATAAGGAAAGACTCTCATTAGGGTGGGAAAAGCTACAAGACATTCCTTTAGGCGTAGCTAGAGGAGTTGAATATCTCCACCAAGGTTGTGATCAACAAATACTTTATTTCAATATTAAACCTAACAATGTCTTGCTAGATCATAGATTCAACCCAAAGATATCTGATTTTGACATGGCGAAACTGTGTTTCAAAGAACAAAGTGTGTACTAGTAATAACAATGCAACGACGACATCTACTAGTTATTTAGAAATCATTTTCGAATCGGAGTGAAAATAAACATGTACCAATTGTATCATATCCTTGTGCCCAATAAGGCTGTCTATCAGTTATTTATGTAATAAATTACTACCGAATTGGATTGAAGAATAATTATGTGACATGTAGTAGCATTTATACGAAAGTGTAGTAAATAATTTATCTCCCCTGTTTTGTGATCGCAGTAGAGAAGCCCTACCTTTATCTCTCTTTAAGTCATTTTTTATTGTAAAATCTTCAAAAGACAAGATAACAAAATTTCAAGAACAAAAATAAATAATAAATAAAATATTGAATTATAAAAAAGTAGAGATTGAATTTGAAAATTATCTTAATTTCAATGAATGAGCTAAGCAATGTAGTGTACTAGTAATAACAATGCAACAGATTACATGATAAAACAAAGATTTTTCGCATTCTTATTTGCAAAAAATCTTATTTGCATTCTTATTTGCATATATATTTTTCAAAACAAGATTGAGTGTATAGACAACATAAATGAGTCAAATAAATATATGTAAACATACATTCAATGATTTCCCTATTTTTTTTACAATTAGTAGCACTATCAGTAATAATTTGTACAACTTTTTGATGGCCAATTTCATCTATTTCCTCTTTTATCAAATTAGCAATAAATTATTTATCTTTTCACTTCACCAACAATTCAAAATTTTAACAAACATAGGACTATTTTTAGAAACAACTATAAAATTAATCAAGAATGCTATCACTATTTTCCAACCCAGTGTCTTTAATAAGTTTCAATAATTTTTCAACATTTGTCATTTCTTGCTAAAATAATGAGGTTATCAATTTATTGTAAGCTAGAAGACAATAACCACCCCATAAATGAGTAGCATCAAATGAATAAGGACTCAAATAATATGAATTTCTTGCACGATTAAAAGTCAAACTTATAATATAGAACAATCTAATAATCTCATTATCTTATTATGTTTTAACTTGAATGTCAAAAACTCTAACAATAGGTGAATCATTAATTTTTCTCTTTTTTAAATTTTCTAAATCATTTGGTTAATGTAAAGACAAAAAAAAGTCCCAAATAAGTACTATTTGTTGGCAAATAAATTTGTTTAGCTTGTAAATTTTAAACATTTTGGGCAAGTTCTTTAGCTTTTTTTTTTTTAATTTCAAAAATAATTTGAACTCTCACTTTTTTAGAAGTAACAATCTTTTTCTCATTGATTTTTAACAAATGAGCCCTAATTATTGTGTATAACTTATATTTTTTTAAATTACAAAAGTTGCATGAACACTTCCGATTACTCCTTCCCTTCCACATTTTTTTTATTCTAGTCAAATATTTTCACAAAGAACTATTTTCTTCATCCCTAATTTTTGATAAGATAATGTTGCTAGAGTCCAAACCTAAGTTGAATGAGCCAGGACAACATACAACCTATATAAGGTAAAAAAAAAAAACATCCACCCTTAGCTTTTAATCTCAAAAATGCAAAACTATTTCATCAACACATCAATCAAGTCCAAAGTTTATTTAATCAAGAGTCAACTGTCAATACGTCAATTACATCCAATATCATTTAATCCACACATCAACTAATTACACACTTCAATTCCATCTCACAGTAAAGTTTATCAACTTCAGGATATATGAACTCTATTTTTTTTCAATAATAGCAATCGAACATCAACACATACACAAAAATCAATCACACTTATCCCAAAAAAATTATTTAGATCCCAATAATGCAACAAGAGAGAAGCACCCAACAAATTACTCATATACATACATATATTAGTAAATATACTCACACAATTATATATATATGTTGGTAAAATACATATTTTAACTCTTATACTTATACGTTTTTTTTCATTTAGACACTTGAACTTGTTTTTGTTTCAAACCCCCCTCATGAATTTGCAATTTTGAGTTAATTGTATTTCTAAACTTTTTGTTATTTTAATTACATATTTTAATTCATTGTTCTCAACAAATTTGTCAATGTATATAATTGACTTAAAATTGTATAGATTAGAGGCGTAATTGAAATAATAAAAAATTTAAGAATGCAATTGACTCAAAATTACAAATTCAAATGTGTCTTTGAAATAACAAAAAATTCGAATATCTAAATAAAAAATTATACAAGTACAATAACTAAAATATGTATTTGATCTACATACATTTATAACTATATGTATGCATACATTGACACTTGCAATACATAAATTCATAGCTCTACATATACATACATTCAGAATCACATACTCACAATTATATACATATATTCATAGCTGTATGTATACATACATTCAGAGTCACAAACTCATAGCTATATATATACATTCACTACTATATGTATATATATTCACAACTACACATATACTTGTAGCTAGATGACTATTTTATGATCACTAATTATTGGTCAATTAAGAAAAAGATGGACAAAATTGCAATCACCGATCAAAGAGCTTGGAAATGATGGTTGTTATGGTTGTGGGTCACTGACAAGCAGACAAAAAGATGGCAACGATGATGATAACAGAATAATAAAAAGACGAAAGGACAAAGATGGTGATAAAAGAAGAAGTTAAGACTAAAATATTTTTAAAATAAAAAAAGAAGAAGATTCAATTTTAAACTTGAATCTTAGTTAGAGACAAAATCTTTTCTCTCTAAGCATGCTTGTCGTGTTAGGAAATGTGTTTTTAAAATTTTTTAAAATTATAAAATAGTTTTTAAAAAATTTAAAATTATAAAAATGACTCAAAATCTTTTTTTGGTGTTTCTTTCTGAAACCAAACACCCAACCTAATTTTATACTCCCTGTAGATAGTAATCCTTCATAGGGATCCACTTTTAGACCCAAACCTCCAACCCGTTTACAAAGATGAAATTTGTCCTCCTGTAAAAGAGATCCCAAACCAACTCCTGATGAAAGGAATCTTCTTTTCAATCTCTCAATCAAGCCAATAGCTCTTTTAGGCATAAACTCTTTCATATATACATTTATGTTATCTTTGTATTTATAATTTTGTATATTATTCAAAAATATTATTTTTTAAATTATAAATTAAAAAACTAATAAATTAGTTCAATTTGACTAGTCACCTAACCCACATAGCAACCCATAATAGCTCAAGTATGAGTTATATTGTGCCAACCCCTCCTTAGGGTGATAGGTACAACACGTCACTTTCTTACAAAGGGTATGGTGTCACTTTCTAACAAAATATGTTAGCCTATTTTACACCTCTGTTCAAGGCACATAAATATTATATTTACCTCAATTCTAACGAAATTAAATTGAAAAATTCTCAATATTTGTCTTGAACAATATCAACAATCTTAAAATTCACGTTGAGTCCCACTCAAATTGTCATCTTTCTTGCAAATGAGTTAAGCAAGTCAATGACCCAAATAGAAAAGAAATCAAAATGCCCTTCGTACAAAGCAATTATATTAGAACATAAATAAAGATACATTAATTTAATAACATCTTATTAGTAAATATGGTATACAAAGTTGAAGCATAGTTGCCTAATTATATATGTTGGAATAAGATTGAGATGCTATGCATGGTTGCACGCTCCCTCTAGCTATGCACATTATTTTTGACATGAAATATTAAGTTTTACTTCCACTTATGTTCATAGTAAATGAAAATATACACCAATGTTTGCCTTGCAAGATTTGTGTTGATTCCAATCTATTCATCTCGCATTTCTTGTGGACAAACAGAGGGCTTGGGAGGCATAGGCAAGAGTGTAACACTCCCTTGGAGCATTTCCACAACCTTGCTCATTGATGGGCGATCATCAGGTTTCATTTGAATGCACCACAGAGCCACCAACATCATCTTTTTCACTAGCAATTCATCCTCCACGCTGGCATCCCCCATTTCTATCCCATTCCCTTTATTTAACTGGTTATATACCCATGAAGGGAAGTAAACTTGGCTACAGTGATCCACAAAGGCATTTAGGTTCCGCCTCCTACCTGCCATTTCCATTAGCAACATTCCGAAACTGTAAACATCAGCCTTGTGAGAAACCCCTCCAATGTTTTTGTATAACAACTCTGGAGCCATGTAGCCGAATGTCCCTCTAGCTGCAGTTAAAGACACAATGCTATCATCAGTTGGGTACAGTTTTGCCAACCCAAAATCAGAAACTTTAGGGGTGAAATTCTCGTCAAGAAGAATGTTGTGAGGCTTGATGTCAAAATGCAAGATCTTCATCTCACAACCACAATGCAAGTACTCAATTCCACGAGCCACACCAAGTGAAATCTTGAACATTTGGTTATAAGTCAAGGATGAATCTCCTTGCTCGGAAAATAAATATTTTTCAAGTGACCCATTAGGCATAAAATCATATATAAGAGCACGCTTAGATCTTCCAGCATGAAATCCAACAAGACGAACCACGTTGACATGATGGATCTTGCCAATGGTGGCGACTTCGTTGATAAACTCTCGTGCAGTAGCTTTGGACATCTTTAACATTTTTACAGCTACAATTTTACCGCTACGAAGCTTTCCTTTATAGACTTGAGCAAAGCCTCCTTCACCTAGCATGTGATTGAAGCCGGTAGTCATTTTACTAATCATAGAGTAAGAGTAGCTAATGGGCATAAGATCGTCTTGACTTTGAAGGAAACTCTCAATGTCTTCGTTCATCCATGCATGTCTTCTCCTGAATTTGTACACCAAAAGTGCCAAATAGAGTGGTAGCCCAATTAAAGCTCTTAAAGCGAGATATCCTATAAACAAATTTCAAAGTTAAAAACCAAACCAACAAAAAAAATCTCATGTTGTTTGGCTGTATTTGTAAGAAATAATGAATGAAAAAATTGTTTACATTTCAAGATGGAAAAACCAAGCTTCAATCACAAGAGGACAAGTAATATATATGATTCAAACACCTTTTGTTAATTATTTGTTTATGTATAAAGAGCACCTGTACAATTTAATAAAATGAACAAACATGTGAGAAAACAAAGACATTATCCAAAATGTAATAATAATATCACCAAAATGTAATTTCTATCACCAGAACAATTCTTTTGAAATTGTACTAGACTTGAAAGTTGTACAATAAATTTCTATCACCAAAATGTAATAATAATATCAAAAGTCTGTTTCTATGAGTTAATTAATTTTGAATACGATCATGATATTGTTGCATTATTTTAATAGTTTATTCAACTTATTTTTTATTTATAAAAATATTACAAAAAAAATGTTCACGTTGATAGGTATAAGAAAGTTTACACTCACAATCTCATATTTATCACGAGAAATGAGTTTTCACTTAAGCACCTTTAACAAAATTAATTTGTATATTAAATAAAAATAAATACTCATACCCTGATATGTATGTTTGTTAGGGTATTAAATGTAATTGATAAATTTATAAAATACCAAAAATATTAATTACAACAAAATAAAAACTCAACAAATATTTACCCGAGTAGAAACTTACGCCTGCAAGTTAAAACAAAGTAATAAGGGGCGAAACTAATGCATATGTATTATACTTTAATGCTATTTATTTATACACTAAATTTTTATATTTAATTTTAATATTCATAAAATTATAAGTAATGTTTTAAAAAATTATAAGAAGTGTTGTTAAAATTAATATAAGAAATTAATGCAAATAGAACTGCAACATAATTTTATGGTTGTAATAAAATAGAGAGAATAATAAATAAAATCAGCAGTTCTAAAAACTATTACAAATAGAATTACAGAATTTATAACAACAATAATCGTTTTCATTATATATGGCTTCTTTTTATAATGAACACCGTAATTATTATCCAAATATATATACTAATTTATAGATTATGCATATTAAATAAATCAACTAAAATTTAAAAAATATATATTTCAAAGATATTTGATCTCAAGTGGGTAACACTGGTATATGGTGATTGGTAGTACCATGTAAGTTTTTCCATTAAATGGCAGCGTATGTAAGTTTTTTCTAGTTTTTTTTCTTTTAATTTTTTAGTGCTAAATAAATTTCCCAAACACCCCTTAATTTTTGGTTTGTTTTTAGTTTAAATAAGTTCTTATAATTTACTTAAATTGTTGAAATATCCAGTGTGTTATAAAAACTATCAATTAAGAATTAATTAAACCAAACTTACCCTTAATCTCAAACTAATAAAAAACATTAAAATAATTAAAAAACAAAGGCTTGATTGGAGCCAATTTGGTTCTAGCGCCAGACTAGATGAGCTCCAACCAACCATCATCAGAACCCATTGTTGACTTCCAACAATGATTGTTGGAACTTAAATGAAGGTTTCCTCCCTGGAATCCTTTCCAACAATAGAAAAGATTATCCCGTTGTCGAGCACGATGGTGAAAAAGGGTGCCCTTTTCGTCTCTTTCTCTCCTCCATTGTCTTTCTCTCATCATTATCTACCTCATTATTTTTCTTGGTTTTTGTGATTTTTTTCATAAGCATATATATATATATATATATCATCACGGTTACGAGATCTCTAATTAGAGTTCTCTCTCTCTAAATTTGTAATTTGGCCTCAAATTAATCATTGAAAATCATGGTTGGGTTCATCATATCTGCCAACAAAAGGTGATAGAAAACGGAAACGATATGTATGTATGTATACATTTGTAGAAAAAATAAAAACGGATAATGGTAAAAAGAAAGACGACAGCTAAAAAGCCTTCTTGTCGTCTTTGACAATAAGAGAATCCTCCCTATCAGCAAAGAAAAGGTTCTAAGAAAGGAAACTTCACTAGATTTTGACAACCCTGGTTGCTGGAAAACCATTTGGTTTTGGCCAAGTCTTTATTTTTTTTAATTATTTTAATAATTTTTAGTTTTTTTCTTAATTAGTTTAAGATTAAGAGTAAATTTAGTTTAATTAGTGGTTAATCAATATCGTTTATAACAAAAGTGATATTTCAACCAATTTAAGCAAATTACAAAAACTTATTTATCTAAAAACAAATTATAAGAAGTATTAGCATAAAAATTAAGTCAAAACTGCAAAAGATGTATGAGAATAATTTATCTAATAAATCAATGATAACAAACACTCACCGCACCAGACGAGGGTCTCATAACTGAAGAATTCTATCGTTACTGCCAACAAGAAGAAAATAAGTTATAGTATGCCATTTGAGATATCAGAGCAAGACTCTTAGCTTTCATTGGCAACTCCCCTGAGCGAAACACATTTCGCTAATATTTTTTTAACAATGTAAAGTGGTGGATAGTGAAAGTGTTGGAAGCAATAAAAAAATTAAGAAAACAATAATGTGAACACACTTTTTTATTTTTAGAATTATAAAATATTTATATAAAGGAAAATAATTAAACATTAATAAAAATAAAAAAGAAAAGCTCCATCGACCCTATCAATACTTTTTATTAAGATAAATACCACATTGCAAGACCTATTATATATATATATATATGTGGATCATCATATAACAACAAAAATGAGATTTAAAAAATATTATTTTTGACTTATTTAATGTACTTTAATTTTGTATATATTTTTTTCAACTTATGTATACAATATAAAATAATACTTACACAATCGGATTCCCTTCATGAGGCCTGCAATTGAGAACAAGACAAAAATAAATAAATAAGGAAACCAAAGCATTATGTTTTAGGCATATAGAAGAGATGTTTAAAGAAATGGGTATAAAACAAAGGCTCTTAATTAAAAACAATAATCAAGTTGAAAGAAAATGTTGTTCAATAATCGACATCATATATAATGGTTATTATAATTAACATTTATACATTGCAATATAAATAGAATTAGAAATCCATTAATGTAATAATATATATTTTATTAATATAACTCACAATTATAAATTCACACAAGAATTTATTGTTAGGGGACAGTACGTAGTTAATAATAATAAAATATTACTATCACTATCACTTACTTTAGTTAAATAATATTTCACGCAAGAAATTTAATTAATTATTAAGTCAAATTACATGTATAATACAATATTACATATTCAAATTATATAGCAATAAAAAGATAAAATAAAGTTATATTTCGACATTTGAAATGATTATATGTTTAATTTTTTGAAAACAGCAGAAATTAAATTTCGTAAGAAAATTATATTTATAACACATTTTGTTACCAAAATAATATGACCATATTTGTTTTGCAATTGTAAATCATTTTTATTGATTTTTTTTTCTTTTCTTACTACATAGATATATAAATAAGGCAGCTCATTAGGCAGGACAGGATAATATATAGCAGATGAACATACATTCTTATATAGTATAAATAATTTATTAATGATCATATATATTAGAAACAAATAATAATTTTTAATTAATTTTGTATGGATAAAAAACAATAAGAATATGATTTACTAATGTTTTAATGAAAATTATAAAAATATCATTTTTCTCAAAAGTAATATGACAATAATATACTAAGGAAATTTCAAATCATAAAGTATGATCAGAAAAGAAGTCTTACGCACAATGGACGTGGGACCAGTTTTTGGGGCATGCCCCATAACTGGAGTAGTAAAGCTCAAATCCATTAGCCATGGCGTTGTGAATGTCCAAGAGGGAAAGGTTCCGGCCACCATGGAATGGCTCATCCGCAACGGGAACCACCGCGTCTATCGTGCACGATTCCGTTACATTCGACATTCTCAGCTTATAACCTATCAGCATATACGAATGATTTCGTCTTGAAAAAGAGTCATTGTTGAAGCAATTAGAATTAGAACCAGCAGCGAGATCCACGTAGTAATAATCCCCAGACCTCATCGGCCTCTCACAGTTCACCAACATTACTACAGTCCAAGATTGGGGGAAATACTTTAAAGATCCATCTGAAGGCTGGTTAGCCAGCGACAAGGAATGAAGAGGAAGAGAGGAGCAATTGTGCCGGTCGATGCCCACGTCCACTACCCGAATGGTTTCGTTCTCGTAGTTGATGTCTAGGACGTAGTACTTCCCGCCTAACAAGTACAATATTGGGCTATTGTTCTCGCAGGCCAATTCAGATTGCTTTAGGCCGTAGCCTTTAGGGTCATGCTTGAGGCAGAAGGGGTAGCTGATATTGGGAAGGCTTCCGCAGGAGGAACTGAAGTTTGGTTGGCATTTGGATGATGATAATGATAAAAAGGACTTACCATAGCTATATTCATTTACAAGAACTATTATTAGAGGCGGCAGCAACAGCAAGATCCATGTACAACCAAGAAGAACCATCAGTCTCCCGGTAGAAACGAGACTTCACCGGCCTTTCACAGCTGATGAAAACTACTTCTACATTAGAGTAGTACTATGACCCATATTTATGGCGATATCCACTTAGGGCCTGTTTGATTGCACTTATTTTCTATAGAAAATGAGTATTTTCTAGTTAAGTTCTAACTTTTACAGTGTTTGATTGCATTAATTTTCTAGAGAAATGATTTTCCCATTTTCGATCACGTGACCGTCTTTTCTCGCTTTTGCGGGAAATTATTTTCCTTGGGGGGGGCTTGTTTTCCATTTCCAGGGAATTGAATCACCGCGCACACAGCACAGTTCACATCAATTTCTCTAGGGTTTCCTCTCCCATTCGAGCCGACTTCGTCCCCTTCCTCTTCGTCGCCATCTACCACCGAAGTCGAGCCCCTACTTGGGCTTCGTCGCCATCTCCGACTTTCTGTGAGTCGCCATCCACCGCCGAAGAAGACCATCTCCGTCTTCCTGTGACTCACCATCCACCACCATCCATCTTCGACTTGGGCTTCATCGCCATCTCCACAAAAGACCAGCTCTAACTTCGTTTTCATCGCCATCTCCGCAGAAGACCATCCTCGATTTCGAGTTTCACACCACCAGTGCATCTTCATCTTCTTCCACGGTAAGGTTTTCATCCTCGTTTTGTTCTTATTTTTGTAGATCCGGCGAGAGATCTTGGTCTTCGACCATCGATCTGGAGTCTTCGTCCACTGGAAGCGATCTTATTCTCTATTTCAGCGAGTGATCTTGGTTTCTGTTTTAGCGAGCGATATTCGTGTTCGCTATCTCCGCCAAAGTCGACCTCTGATTCCGACTTGCAAACCGCCAGTTATCCTCGTCGCCATCTTCGTCCACGGTAAGCTTTCGTGTTCGCCATTTTCCCCATCTTGGGCAATTTTTGTTCTAAAAATTTATAATACAGAATACCTCTCAACATTATAAATTTAATATTCTGATATATGTCCATATTTGTGTGGAATAAAGGAAAAAAGAAAGCAAAGTAGCTTTGGTTTTTGTCACTTTTACATATTGTGATATATACTTCTAGGTCCACTTGTGTAGAATCAAATGAAAATATTATTAAATGAGGCATATGCCATTGTAGGTTGAGAAACTGTGTTTCAGATAGCTGATACATGGAGTTTCTAAAAAAATGGACAAGTCACAGACTGCAGAAACAAATAGTGCAAGGTGCCCATTATTCATAGGCATGTACTAGTGTTGTACATCAATATAATTTGGTATATTGATTTATTTGCTTGTGTTATGTGCGTGTCTCTCTTCTTAAAGTATAATTCTTTAATTACTTACTTTATTAACTTCATATACTTAGCCACCAAACTGAGCTGTAATTTGTTCATTTATCTGTTATCCAGTGTCTGTCTATGCTCTTTGAGATAGATAAAACATAACTTCTTATAGTACAATTCTTTGTTGACTGTGTAACTTCATTCTACATGGTCATCAAACTGAGCTGTAATTTGTTCGTTTTTATCTATTATTCTGAGTAATATGCACATTGGGACAGATAAAACTTAACTTTCCAAAGTACATTTCTTTAATGACGCTGTTAACTTTGTGCTACATAGTCACCAATGACCAAACTGAGCTGTAATTTATTCATTTATGTGTTTTTCATTTACTCTGTGTCTGTGCACTTTGAGATGGATAAAACATGACTTGACTGGAATATTTTGATTAATGTTGAAAATACTAGCTGCTTCTCTATAACTCTTCTGTTTATTTGTTTAATTGGTTATAACTAGATTTATAATAGTTCACTTTTTGTTCTAAAAAAATTGGGTACAGCAGATTTAGGCAGTGTGGGGTGGCCAGAATTATAGGATTTTCAAGTCTTTTTGTCCTCAATGAAAACATAGAGCATGAAACTCTTATCAGCACAAGATTTCTGATAAGAGTTTTTATTTTTTTAAATATGAATAGTGTACATAAAATTTATATTTGCAAAAGCATTATTAGTTGATGGTTTTACGTATTGAAATTGCTGAGTTGCTTCATCAAGTGGAAGAGCCTTTGGAAAACAATGTTGCTTTAATAAGATTTGCTTGATAGCTATCCACATCCATGGCTTTTTTTTTTTTTTTCTATGAAATTGCTGAGTGGCTTCAAGGTTTTATGGTCATGCTTGGACAACTGGACAGTCCATTTTTAAATTTTAGTAATAAGTTAAATTGCCTTTACAAGAGTAATTATTATAATTATTATTACTCTGGCAATGATTAATGAATGTGGAATCCGTGGGCATCCTCATGGCCATGGGTGGATTATCCATCCGTAGCCCCGTATGGTTAGTAGCAAGCATCATACGCTTGTTAATTGGGACTTTTGCAGCCAAAAAATAAATACTCTATTTGTAGTTTCAACCCCCTACATTTCTTTGGCGCTCAGAATAGTTTCAAGGCACTTCCAATGCTTAAAGAATGCCATATCCGACTAACTGAAGCACATTAGAAATGTCTTAGGGGAGGAATTGCCATCTCCCATTACTGGTGCAAGCAATTGTAGAGGTGACACGAGCACATCAAGGTTAAAATTCATTAACCATGGCTTTATGAAGCAAAAGTTCGGTGGGGGAAACCTGGGCTTTTATGAAACCCAGCAGCATGTCTGGAGGCCTCAGAGAGGCCTGCCAGAACGCGCAGTAACCATTCTTAGAGCCTGGCTATTCGAACACTTCCTTCATCCGTGAGCCCTCTCTCCTTTTTGGTCATTTTAAATTTCTTGAGCTTGCAAGGCAGGCGTCCCATTGATATTTTGATTTATATTACATTTGATGTGCATAGGTATCCAACTGACACGGATAAGCATATGTTGGCGACTCAAACCGGATTATCTCGAAACCAGGTATTGTATAGAAGAATTTAATTTCAATTATGTGTCATCCGTCAGATTATTATTATTTTTTTATTTTTTTGATTGGAGCAATTAATATATGTAGGTGTCAAACTAGTTCATCAATGCTCGAGTCCGGGTGTGGAAACCCATGGTTGAAGAAATACACATGCTTGAAACCAAAGGTTCTGCAGAAGCCAACTCAAACACAAACAAAAATGACACATGTCAAACATTAGCTCCTTTTGTTATGCACGTCCAGAGCTTTATTCACATGATATGTGGCCTTTTGATTATGGCACTGTTGAATTAATTTGATCAAGAAGGTGTAGTGACAGCCGATTGGATTGGATGACTGATGACGCTTACCTACTACTCTCCTTGGCATGAAACTGGATCAAGAATTGTACTCTATTTATGCTTTTTGCTCAAGTCTTACTCTAGTCATGATGGAGTGTTGAAATTCTGATCTTGTGTACTACATATTTTAGGCTTTGTAATTTTATTATCAGCTTTGAAGCTGAGGAATTGTTTTGGTGATGTGGTCATCTTACTTTTTGGTAGTGCTCCCAATTGATGTATGGTCATCTAATTTTATTATGCATAGTTTTGTTAGAATTACAGGTGTATTATATTTATGGCTTTATGTTGGCAATGTTGTTATTTGAGTTACAATTGTGGGGGCATATTTTTTGTTGTTGTTTGCGTTACAGGTGTATTATTATTGTTATTTACATTACAGGTGTATTATGTTGGTTTTTATTGATTTTTTGTTAAATGTCGAGAATTACAGTAATGATGGTCTTCTATCCATGTTTAATTGAGTAGCTTTCACATTTGTTGCCTTCTTTTCAAGAAAAGAAATTTGTAAAATTGGTTGGTTCATTTTAATAGGAATTGCAAAATTGAATTTTGACTTTGAATTTGCTTTCATATTGATAATGGTGATTTTGAATTTGTTTTGAATTTCTAGGTAAAAAAGGTATTTTTTCTATGGAAAATGTTTATTTTCTAGGAAAAATAATGGCAATCAAACACCATAAGTTAGAAAAAATGATTATTTCCATGGAAAATAATAGCAATCAAACACCAAAAGTTGGAAAAATAAAACAATTTCTAGGTAGAAAATTAAGTCAATCAAACGCTGTAAATTGATATTTTCCCTAGAATTTAATTCTAGGTAATTTAATTCTCTAGAATTCATTTTCTTTCTACCTAAATTCTACCCTTGCAATCAAACACACCCTTAGATCTACAAAGTTACGTGACGAGAGGAAATAAAGGGGAAGAAAGGAGCAATTGCGCTAGTCGATGCTCACCTCCATTACCCGAATGGTTCTGTTGCTGCAGTTGATGGTTAGGATGTATACTTTCCAGTTCCACCAAACAAGTATAATATTGTGCGATTATTCTTGCAGGCCAATTCAAATTGCTTTAGACTGAAGCTTTTAGGGTCGTCTTTTCTGCGAAAGGGGCAATTAATATTGGGAAGGCTTCCGCGAAAGAATAGAAGATTGTGTCGCATTTGAATAATGATGAAGGTGAGGACTTAGCATTGCTATATCCATAACTAATATAGGAGGAGAAGGAAATGAAGGGTTGGGTTCCCAGCAGCAATGACGAGGCCTCCAGCAGACATGTTCAGAGAGGGAGAGGGATTTTGTGGACAAAATGATGTGTCCAAAATCAGTGGACAAAATGATGTTGCCGGGAGAGCCATTTCTCATGGCGGTCCCATTTAATTTGACTTAATGTGTAATGATTCATTTTGTTCATTATTACATTATTAAGTGGTAGATTCAATTATTCTCCATCTTAATTACAATAGAAATAGAGACGGAATCAAATACATTATTAAGGTCAAAAGCATAAAAAAAAATGGACAAAAACATAACTAATAAAATACACATAATTATTTAAAATATTAAATTTATTTTATTTAATATTTTCAATAATTAAAATTATGGGATAAGACTCATAATTGAAGTAAAAAATTAGAGAGGAGAATGTTTTTATTCATGGTTGAAGAAAATTTCATGCATTCATATTTTATTGTTATTATTAAAGTTGATTTGGTACCATGATTTGAATAAACTGTTTATGGTACTTTGAACTTATTTACATAGGTAATACTACTAAATGTTTAATGATTTCTTAATATTATTAAAATAATTAATATAGCTATAAAAATAAGGGTACCATATACATGAAATTTCTGAAAAAAAGAGGAAGGATCTACAAGAAGCACACTGCTTCCTTTCACCAATTTAGGGGGCCTCCATTCTTATTCTTGGAACTCCTCTACTTAGGTCGTTTTTTTTTTTAATATATTAACTTAACAAAAAAATAAAATAAAATGATCAGATCTATGTTTGCCGTGTGATATCTGCCTCTCTTTTCTCATTCATGACTTTCCTTGACAATTGAATGGTGGAATCGTGCTTGCATTGTCTTTTCATCTTCCTTTTTTGCTCTTTATTGCTCAAATTAATACTGCTTTTGAAAATTCAAAGTCCACAGATAAGTCTACCAATACTTCCAAAAGCTTTTGTACCCCTACTTTTAAGTTCTTGTCAGTACTTCATGGACGACTTTGACCTGAAGGTGATTTTTTTATTTTCATATTAGGTAAACCTCACCGCCCATTAGAGATGGCAAACGGCCGGGCCACCCCACCCCACCCCACCCCACCCCGCCCCACCGCTCCTTTGGTCCACTTATTTGGTGCCTCAAATTGAATTTGGCCCGTAATAGAGATGAGTCTGGTCAAACTCAGCCGAGGCAATAGAAATTAGGCCTGACACGATTTTATGATCTTTAATAAATAGGCCAAGGCTGACCAGGCTGGGGTTAGCCAGGCTAGCCTGTGGGTCTGTTGAGCCGGGTCAGCCCGTGAGCCTATTTATATTTAATTTTTTTTTATTTTTCTCTCAAATGTAATAAATATTTTTAAAATATGTTTATAATTTATATGTTTGTATTACATAATTTTGTATTGTTTACAGACATAATGTTATAATTTTATGTTTATTGTAAAATTTAATATAAAATGTAAACATTGTTTACTACAAAATATAAACGTAACTTTATAATTTAATGTTTACCGTAAACAGTGATGTTCACGGTAAACATAATTATAATTTTTATATTTGTAAAATTACAATAAATTTTACAAACATAATTTTTAATTATTATGTTTAAAATACGTTTATAATTATTAATTACAAATATTTTTTTATTTTTTTTATTTTTTGGTGGTCAGGCCGGGCCATTTTAACCGGCCAATTGGTGGGCCGGCCCACGGGCCATTTTGGTGGCCGGGCCGCGGCCCTCATTTTGCTAGACGGGCCGGCCGAGCCGACCCATGGGCCACCCAACCCATTTCCCATCTCTACCGTCCATATATCAAATTTCTTTTAAATTGAATTGATTACTTTGATATTTTTAACTTTAACATATATTTCTTTAAATTTTTTGACCTAGAATTATCATGTTATTAAAAAATAATTATTATTCTTTTTGAAATCTCAGAATTACCTCTTCCCCTCTTCCAATTTAATTAAAAAACAAAATTAAAGGTGGTGATGCTTGGTCCGCCGCTACCGTCTCATTCTGATTTAATTTAGAGAAGTTGAAGTTTCTAAGTTATAATTGGAATCCAAAAACTTCAATTTCTCTAAATTCAAACAAAAATAGTGATTAAATTTGAATTTGATTTGAGAAATTCAAAAACTTTCTCAATACAAATTGAACTTATAAACTTTCTAAGTTCACTAGAGAGAAAAAGAGAAGATATACGGTCAGCTTAAAAATATTTGTGGTTTTAAACAAGAGTTATTTTGGTAATTCTTTAATAATATAAATAAATATTAAAATTTATTTTATTTACTTTTTAAGATATAAAATCACTAATTAAATTTTTATATTCAAATTTAGAAAGCAAATATTTTTCAATTGACAATATAGATAAGAGAAAAAAATATGAAAATATAAGAATTGAATAAGAAAAAAATGTAAAGAGTCTACACTCAAGTCTCACAAATTAAAAAATTATTAATTTATTTTTATTTTTTTCTTTAATACCCAGATCAATGAAGATTCTCCATATAAAATTATCATCATCCAAAGAATCATTTTATCAAATTATCCACTTAAAATAATGTCACTTTTTGCTTCTTCTTTTTTTATTGCATTACTAGTTTATACATCATTATTATTTGTTTAACATTGAAAAATAATTCATGAACTTGAAGAAATGGGGATCTCCTTATTTAAATGACTTCTCATTATTAATTATCTAATGATGAGTGGACTTAGAGAGTTGAGGACTTTTTCGTTTACATGACATTTCACTATTTATTATTTAATACTAAAAAATAATTTGTGAATTTAAAAAATTAGCAGCACTTTTCATTCAAATAAAACAACAAAATAAACAAAATATGAATTTAAACAAAAATTATCATGAAATAAAATTAATAATTTTGCATCATAAAAAATTAAAAAAAATAAACTTTAAATAATTAGTGATTTTGGGCCCCTCATTTTTTAGGTGGCCCTATGCCTTAAACCAGGCCTAAGAAGATAAGAGGCTATTTACTTGTAAAAAATCGATTTTTACTTTCTATCTTCAATTTTTATGTCTATTTTTGTATATTTTTTTATTAAAATCTAAAAAAATGAAAGACGCATTCCTTTGTATCAAATATGAAACCAATTTTAGCACAAGAAAACATGTTCAAAATCAAGAAATTTTTTACTTAGAAATATTAATTGAAAATAAAATAATATTAATTTATCCTAAACATTTTTTTTGTCCATTTTACATTCTTATTCTCCCCATTCTTTCCCATTTAAGCACAAAATAAAAAATAACAAATGTAAAAAATAATAAGAATTGTAAAGAAAATACGGAAATTCTTCCAAGGTATAGAAATGACTCACCACGGTAAACAAAAGGGCGACCTAATGCATGAGCCTTTTGTCATTTTTAGGTCTTAGGAGGATTATGGAATCAAAACAGAAAAATAGTAATAATAATAATAATAATAGACTGAGGAGATAGATCATCAATACTACCATTCTAATCCATGTTGGCTGAGTCAACGGAAAGTTAAATTAGTTTTCAATTATATTATAAATAATTTATTTTTATTTTTATTTTTATTTTATCTCAAAATTTTCCCAATCACTCTTTATTTTATTTCTTTATTAATAACCTTCAATTCTATTTATTTTACCTTATTTATAATTTTTATACATACACAAATAATAATCAAATACATAAATTAATAATTAAATATACAAAATAATCAATATTCATATAAAAAATTAATAATTAAATACACATATATATAATTAATAATTAAATACACAAATCAATAACTAAATACATAATATCAATCATCCTATACAAAATAAAAAATTAAAAAATTTCTCAAAATCACAAACCCGCTTTCTACTTGATCTGCTCATCGAAGAAGATACCATTGTTCTACTCATCGTCACCTCCACTGGTCATTGCTGTCGTCACCAGATTTGGTATTTGCAATTCATCCGCACACCTATAACTCATCTTCTCTGGCAGTTTTCGCCAAATCTACTATCGCAACCATTTTAACGTCTTTTGTCCAGCCAATTTCGCCTTCACCTTTGTTTTTGTCTTTGCCTTCACCTATTGATGGTCATTGGGGAGTGGGGGAGAGATACTGAAGAGATTTCGATAGTTAATTGTGGTGAAACTTTTTAAGGTTGTCAAATTTTTAACGAGAGAAATTGACTAGGGAGAACTTTGGTGGACTTGAAAATCTTAATTTGGCTCCTCATGTTTTTGGTTGGCGAGCAGATTTTGCAACGGTTGACTCAGCCTTAAGTCAATTTACTGTTTTTGTTTTTTGTTAATTGTTGTAAGATTCAATACATTATCACCACCAAAAGGAGTGATAATGATAGTTGCTTGAACTAAGAGATTGCCACTGAGTCAATTAAGCTATGACGTTTTCTTTCCTTTTCTCCTAGGATCATAGATTATTTTTGTTATATAACCATTCCAAACAAACCTAAGAAGAACACAAGAAGAAAAACAAATCCACGACAGTTTGGACTCAATCGGCAAACAACTCCAATCAGTCAAACCGAATGTATATTACAATTAAATATTATTTAAATATTTCATCTATCTAGATTTTTTTGTAACCACTGTAATAAGATATCAAATTAATTTAAATATAATACTATGGCCTGCAAACCCACCCCCCACCACCCATTTCAGCTGCAGCAAAGGCATACGCTTGGCAGAATGATTACATTTTATAGATTATTAAAAAATAATAATCTTTTTTAGGATACGCTTGGTCATCGTCTCATTTTGATCATCCTTCAGTTAATGCAGTTTGTACAGGTAGCATTGCCCTCTTCTTTTTATCTTTAACGTATCCATTTATGTATAAAAAAATTAACCTTGTTATTTAAGATATTATTTTATTTATTAAATAAAAAAATAGGGCAGTTGGGTTGACCCGCCCGACACGGCCCAACCCGCAGACTGCTGGCCAGCCCGTTCAAACTGGTCATGCTCTGCCAATCCAATCACAAGAAGAGAAAAACTTGGTGCAAGGGCAGATAGATTCGGTCGGGGTTGCAGCAAGGTTGCACGGTAACATTTTCGAAACGTTTCTATTTTTTTGTTTTATACTCTATTTATATTTATTTTTTAAAGAGATATTTATTAACTAAAATAAGAAAGAAAAAATAACATATATGAGAAGTATTCTAAATATTTAATCTTTCTAATATATTTGTTAAATTTATCTAATTATTTTTAAAAAATTCCTCACATGACTTTTTATCTTTTCCTTTTAAGATAAATTTATCTGGCATCCCCCTCAGATAAAATTATCTGACTCTTTCAATATAAGTCTCAATTATCTATATGTTCTTTATATGATAGTTAATGTCATTTAATATATTTTAAATATTTAAATTTATTAAAAGAACTTATTTATTTAAGTCTAAAAATTAATATTATTTAATATATTTTTAAATTATTATATGTGCTGACAATATTTAAAATTTAAATGACATTATTCATTTCATTGATTTTTAAAATTTAAATTTCTCTCTCTATATATATATATATTTTATTAACGAATACAATTCATTTCACCAAATTTTAAATTATTTTATTTAATTTTATATTTTATTATCTATTATCTATTATGAAAATATGTTTTGGCCATTTTTAATTATCTTGGTGGAATTAGTGTAATTCAAACAATAATTATTTTTACTTTTCAACTCTTTAAATTTATTTTTGAACATAAATTTAGAAGATAAAATTTTATTTTTTTTATTTTTATTTTTATTTTTATTTTTTTGATAATTTATATTAATCATAAAATATTATTTTAATCATAAATTTGTTGTTGATGTTAAATAATTTTGAATGAATTTGGTAATATGAATATTTTAATAAAAAAAATTCTTATTTTAGTATTTATCATATGCATTAACAAACACATAAAAAAAATACAATTATCAGTAGATTCTAAAAAATTTAATAAACACTCTGATGGAAATTTTGAAATATTTTTAAGTTTTATCTTAATCATTCCATATTTTGATGTGAAAAGCATTCTAATCTCATCTTAATGTTTCTTATATTACTCATTTTAGCAAATGTCCCTTTAAAAAAATGTTCATTTTCACATTTCCATTTCATATAAGAAACGTTTCCTGTTTTCGTTTCCATATAACCTAGGGTTGTAGCATAGATTTGGCCTCCGCTATGCTATCTAATTTTTTTGGGATTATTGCCCTTGCATGCTATCTAATATTTTTAATTAATAAAATCTTTGCTTACTAAAAACTGAAAGTAATATGTATATCACTCTGTAAAATATACAAATTTTCATCCGTATGAGCGCATACGTAGAGAGCAGCAATTGAATGATCACTCTCTCTCTCTCTCTCTCACACACACACACACACGCACTTGTCCTGACAATTGCGTTTTCACATTCAGTCTCAACGCACTTTCTTTTGCTCTGCTTTCTCTCCCCAAAAGGCCCAAACAAACACGAAAAACAGGACATCAACAGTAAGTCTTCCACCCACTATCATCATGGCTTTTGGCTTCTCCCTTCTCCTTTCTTGTCAATGACCAAGACATTGACCTCTTCAATGACAACACTTTCCCGCGCAAAAGTGTTTTAAGGTTTAGGTTTTTTAAGTTTTAGGATTTAGAAAAACTACACAGGTCTTGGGGAACGCTCGGGAGAAGTCCGGCAAACAGGGCAAGAGGCATTGAGCCGAAGCCATTCGTCTACACAATCGGCATGGAAGCAGTGTTGGCACTCTGGGAGGCATCTCAGAGTCTCCTTGGGCCTGTACTCTGTCAAGCAGATGGGGCAAGTGTTGTAATTGGGCTTGGGCAGACGCCGGCTCTCTCCCAGAACCAGCTTGGGCAACGACTCTATCGTGGGCTCATCGAGGACTGCCGTGGCAGCGGTGGGCTGCGGGGCCACGGATGCGGAGGTGAATTCCACCATTGGGCCGCATCTCTGTCTCCTCCCACCGTACGACTTGAGCCGGACAGGCCAGCCCAATTATGAACAATATGCCGGCGCCGATTGACACGGCGTAGCGAGCGCCCTTGGGAGGCCCTGTAATTAGTGATTAGTGAGCCTTTGTCAGGGTGATGAGTGATGGCAAATCAAAGTTGAAAGAGAGTTTTAAATTATTAATATAAAATGTCAAACAACATTGGACAATTATATAGTTATTGATTCTTTTACTTGGTCACAATTAGCTTTTTATTTAATTTGTTTTAAGTGGATTCATGGCCTCAAAAGTTATTGTCGCAAGGCTTCTTCATCAGAAGCAAAACCTTGCACTTTAGACCGAATGAAACTCTATAATAATTACATTCTCATAATTATAAATTATTATAAAATACTTCTATTTCTAAAATATAATTGTAAAGAAATCACATTACATATTATAATATTTAAAATTTTAAAATGTTGTCTCTAAAGATAATTGGGCAGTGACCAACACTTTACAATTATTTTCTATTAGAGTTGAAATCAAATGATAAATAATAGCGTTAGTTAACTTAAAATCTTAACTTATTCATTAAGTCCTGAGTGATATAATTTTATTTATTTTCCCAAAAAAAATTCAGAAACATCTACATGATAATCTAATGGAATAGATATCGCTAATGAACTCAAAATTACTCTAATAAAAGCTTTACAAGCCTTAGTTATTCGGATGTAATTTTCACATGATAATTTGTGGGTTTAATTGATGAAAAACTAATTACACTATCATGAAATCATATTTTGCACGAAAATAAAAATGAAAAACGTTTTCAATAGAAAACGGAAACATGAGAACGAACACTTTTCTAAAAAAATAAACATGGTTCAAAATGAAAATAAAAAATATTTTTAAAATGGTTAAACAACTTCTATAACCCGTTTCCCTGTAACATTGATGAGATCTTCACGAGCATTGTTAATCATATAATAACACACTTAAATATTGTTCAGAAATCCCAAATAGAGTTACCAACCTCATCATACTTAATCTCGTGATTGAGTTTAACAAAATAGGAAAAATTCGGCAACCCCCCCCCCCCCCCCGGTCCCTTGACTATCCAAGATTTTTAAACCAAACCAGAAGTGGAAAGTTGAATCAAACGAAGAGTGTTTTAATAACCATGGTGAGGAGCGTTTGAGCAGACAATTTCGAGACTAGAATTGCTCTTCCACCCACACCGGCCACCGTGCAACTAGCACCTCCCGCAGCGCGGAGCCGCCCAGGTTAGCCAGAGATCTTCGCTCATCTCCGACGAAAAACCTCCTCCAGGAACACCCACTGAACCGGCACTCCTACGGTCGCCACCTTACGTACCGCAAGACGCCGACAAGAACCCAACCGCCCGCGCTGACGACGTTGCGAAAACCGAGTGACTCGAACCGCTGAGGCAGCAGATGGGGTTGAGCCCGTACGTGGAGTAATCCGACGAGGACGAGCAATTGAACAGCATGACGTCTTGAACCATGACGCCTTTGAAAATGGAGCTCGAGAGGTTTAACGAAAGGAGCCTCGCCGGGAGGTGGCCGGGATCGTTGATCCAGATTTCTTGAGCGCCGTAGTCGATGGCGTGGACGGTGAAGGCTCCGGAACCCGGCAGGTGGAGAAGCGTTCCGTTTTGCGGCGTCGCAGGAGAGGTCGAAGCCGGCCTGATAGCAGCAGGATCTGGACTGGAGATTCTTCAGCCGGAACGGAAATCGAACCATCGGCTCGTTCCAGTGGCAGGCGGCTTTCGAACACAGGTCCGTGGTTGCCGCCGCGCTGAGGGTAAAGAGGCAGAGAAAGGAGAAGAGGAAGAAGGTGAAAGTTTTCAGAGTATCCATTTGAATTAATTCCTTCAAAGTTGATATATTTGGAGTATATAAATGAAATGGAGTTACTTTTAAATTATTTTATTCACTCAACTGCATATGTTATGGTATGAAATTTTACACTTATAAATTATTTTTCTGACGTAATTAAAGATATAAGCATTGATGTAACGTCCCGTAAATGTCAATTTAATTTAATTTTGGGATAAATTGATTTAAAAGAGATATCAAAATAATTTGTTGAGTTTAAAAAAATAATAATAATAAATTATGAGATTTTAAGGAAATAAGAAATTAAGATAATTAATTTTGTTATATGAATTTCTGGAATTAGAGGAAAATTAAAATAAATCAAGTTGCGCGATTTTTAGAAATTTTGGACATTACTGTAATTAATATAGGGGGTGAGAGTGTGATTTCTGGAAGTTAGGGGTGGCTGGCGCGAATTGCAGAAAAGTCCAAAATTCACTTTAAATATAACTTAAGTTCTATATAGGTTGAGAAGGCGTGCGGGCGCGAGCAGTCGTGCCCGAGGCGGCCAGGTAGCGAGCGAGGGATCGAATCGTGGGGGCGTGCGCCCGCGAGGCAGGGAAAATTCGGCTGATTTTAATCAGCCATAGGCGTCAAAACGATGCCGTTTTGTCCATGAGGCGGTGGCCTCCAGCGGCTGGCCGCACGCTGCCACGTGGCGCCTCCTCCTCCTTTCATTTTTTTGGACAATTTAAGGCCGTTTTTCTGCCCGATTTTTTACACAATGATCAGCAAACAAATTTCAGGAAGAAACAGCGAGCGCGTGAACGAAAAGTTGGAAGATTTTGGAGAAAAATCATGATTAAATCAAGTTTAATCAGCGATTTAATTATCCAGGTATGTACATAAGCTAGTAATAAATATTCTGTACGGTCAGAATTTTTTTTAGAGCTCAATTTTATTAATTTTGACGAATAATTGGGATATTGTAGTTTGTATAATTTTTACTGCTTTTGGACCAAACAAACCTAAGGATATCTCTGTTAAGGCAAGTTCTTCTTACCTACCTCGTCGGTTCTTTCATTGGCAATTTATTTGACCTCCCTTCGTTTATTTTAGTTATTAATTAATCATAAAATTTTTAAACAGTTAGTTTAAAAAATTTAATTTATTAAACTGGTCACGTGGATTTTATTCGTTGGTTGTCTACGGGGGTTTGTGTCACCCCCTATCTATTGGGAATGATGTTGTACTCACCCGACGCTAGGTTCTTAGCGGTTCGGGTATTATTATTGAATTTTTTGTTGTTTATAGGCTAAAGCGGTTGTGCAGTGGGAGCAAGGATCGGCGGTTCGGTGGTGGAGTAACTGTCGTACGGTCTATTTTAGGCCGCCAGCTGGTCTCTCCTACCCACTGACCGTTGACCGGTGTCAAGCACTGCGGATTAGCTCTGCCGTTACGTGATTATAGCATGACTGGCATCATTTATTTATTTTTGCATGTTTTGGTATGCACATGGGTACGGGCTGCATGTCGGGACTTTCATGATCTGGTTATGCTTGGACACGGACATTCTAGTTTGGTTAGGATGCATCCAGCACGGGCATATGTATCACGTGTGGTTTACTATGTGGGCGGAGTATGGCCTGATGCCTGGATGTATGGGCGCCAGTGTATCGCATTGATGCTCACTACGCCATTGCATTTTATGTGCATTGCATGGCTACTAGTAGTATTTAGTTCTCAGACGGGACTACCGTTCCGAGGGAGCCTATGGCTCTGTTGTCGGGAGTACCGACATGGATACGGGTAACGGGAGTACCAACCCGGGACAGTGCGCACAGGATTGTTGAGGATATTTGTTGCCTTCCAGGGCAGCGGCAGGTTGGTATGGGACTTGGGTGCCAAATATCTTATGTGGGCCCCAAGGACCGGTATGTGTTTTTATTATGCTGTACTATGGTGTTGTAGCGTCTCACGGCTTGTGTGTACGTACGGGACTGTGTTTGGGGTGATCTCTTCTTCTATTTATAGCCTTTCATTCCTTATAAACTTGCTGAGTCTTGCGAGTCACCTTGCTTTTCATCATTCCAGGTAAGGGTAAGGTGAGGGCCGAGGGCGAGGATCATTCCACTTAGCAGCCGGCTGCGTTGGTTCGGTGTACAGTTAACCGCCCCTGTTATCTCTGGTATTTTTGTCTTCATTTTTTATTGTGCCGGATTATTCTCTGTATCTTTTATCTGTGGACACAGGTGTCTGTATATTTTTATATATACTCCTTGACCGCTGTTCCAGCGGGGTACCTGTGGATCTGCATGTATATCATTTTACTTCCGTTGTGGTATCTCTTTTTATGTATACATGTCAAGGCATTTTTGTCTTGTATTTGTTTCTCTTCCCTTATGCAAGCGCTTTCGTTCGAATAGACCGAGTGATTAAGATATTCGGGCGGAGTGCTTACAATTGAGATAGTGTAAAAACGATCTGAAATGTTCTTAATAAATTTTTATGTAAACATGTGATTTTATATTTTTATTAATTATGAACCACCTCCATCAATATGAATATTTTTCCTTTTTAATGTAATATTAAGATCTAAGCATTAATTAATAAAAAAAAATCATGAAAGTGAGTTGTTATCTTCTAAACGTCAGTACAAGGAATATACAAGTAGACATATAGGCGTTGACACAATACATGGCATTGGGGCTGCTGTCGCGGTCACGTATTTTCAAATTGAAGAAAAGTCATTGCTAAAGGGGCTGATTTGTTAGTCAACTGTATATGCACCCAATCATATAACATAACCTTTGCATCATAGAAGCCTATTCACAAATCACTCTCTCATGGTTTATATACTTAAAATATATCTAATTAGTGGAAAAGAAGCAATTGATACAAAATAAATAAATAAAGTAATTAATGTGGCACAAACCATAAAATGCATAAACAATTTAAGCAACATTCTAGAAAACAAAAAGGGGTTGATGGTGGCATTCACAAGTTTATTCTGAATTTAAAAGGTTGAAAGGATTAATGTTTTTGTAATGAAAGCTTTAACAAAGAGTAATGTCAATTTTATAGATGATAATTGAGTGTAAGTGAAAGGAAAGAGGTTGAGTCTTCTTTTTTTTTTTTATGTATAAATATCTCTTAAAATTTAAATTTATCCCATTTTATTTACCATGTAAAATAAAAAGAAAAAACATCTAGATAAATTAATTATACCCTCATAAACTTTGCATCTTTGGCATGCAAATCCCTAACTAGGAGTGACCATAAGGATATTTTCTAATTAGGGAATATCCAGTTTGATCCATAACTATTGTTGGAAAGAAGAATTCTCATCTTAGTTTCATTGCAATATACGACATTAGGTCATATATCTATCATTTGTCTTTTTTTTTTTTACATTATTGATTTGGGTCATCCTACAAACAAGATAGGTTTAAGGTTTGAACCCGAGCTTAGGAGATACTAGAAAATTCCCAAATTGCCTGGCTGTTACTATAGTGATAATTAATTTAATTAATATTGTCTTTTACTAATAAGATGTCTTGAATATTTTAAAAAAGTTAAGGGATTGATCTGAGAAAATAAGGTTCATGAAATGAAATGTTGGAGATGAAGGCCCAAAATTCAGGGAGTGTAGCTGTTCATAACGTTTAGGATGTTGTGACTAATTCAAAAAAAGATTAAAGAACTCATTTGATAAAATTCAGGAAATGTTTAGACGGAAAACTTAAAATTTAAGAGGGCAATCGTGAATTTACCAAACATGTTTGTTTTGAAAGGAAAATAAGGGCTTTAATGACAAATTAGAGCCCAATATTGGTGTACGACGGTCCAGACCAAAGATTTGGGCCGCGAATTAGGCCTCTGTTCTGCCCGAAGAGAAGGAACCGTGAAAAAAGTGCTAATTGGCCGAAGTATCGTTACGATTGAATCAGACACGGAATTATATTCTGTTCAGACTTTTCAATTTTTCTATTCTTCCAAGATCAAGATCGAGAGATCAAGAGAGAGAGAGAGATGAAGAGAATTCCCAGCATCAAATTCCCGCAAAGGCACCCAAAAATCTCTGGTTCGGCTCTCGCCTCATGATTCCCCTTTCTCGCCTTCTTTTCTTTTCTTTTGTTCTTGATTGTTCTATCTGCTTTCTTTATATCTTACAATTGTTTGTTTCTTCTGCTCCATTCATATGTTTGTAATTAAATTGAATTTTTATTCTTTTCGGATGTATCCTTTTCTTCCCTGCATGAAGATTCAATTTTCGGAGCAACAACAACTGGGTCGGTTCTTGTGGGATTAGATGCAAGGTTTCCTGCTCTATGTTGTTGTTTTGTCAAATTATTGAGACTGCAAATTTTGGATAAGTTGAGCTGATGACCAACTACTAATGTATCTCCTCTCCCTCCCAACTTATGGATACTTAATGATAAACTTCTCTTGGTGTTGTTATCCATTAAAATTGGCTCAGGAGGAAGAGGAGGGGATCGGTTTGTTCATATTCAGCTGATAATTTCTCTGAGCCTCGTCTGTTTGAATTTGTTGCCAATTTCAGCATTTTTATTTTCATTCTTTTATGTTTAGTTTTTGTTAACAAAAAAATTCTGAAAATAAAAACTGAACATTTCATTTGATAAAATCCTATTTACTTTGTTGATTAAATATATGTCATGGTTTATTTGATGTTGATAAAAATATCTTTGATCTAAAAGAAATTAAGTTACTTTGTTCTCCTCCTCCTTTTCTGGTCAATGTCTGGGTTTGGCAATCCCAGATTTGGGTTTAGGCTTCTCCATTACTGGCAAGGGGTTGCTGGCATTGGAGAAGAAGAAGAATAGCCAGCAACAATGTGTCTCTGCCGGAGCCTTTGGGGATAGCGCCTTCTTTTTTGTCATTGGAGAATGAGAAAATACAGAAAAAGAAGCATGGTCCAGCTTCAGCAAAGATCAGCTGAGCTTGGAGAGTTGAAAAAAGGGAACAAAAACTGAATTGGTGTGTTTCAGCCAAAAATGAACCCACCAAATTGGGAAGAAGTGGTCGAGCTTCAGCAAAGATCAGCTGAGCTTGGAGAGATGAAAAAAGGGAACAAAAACTGAATTGGTGTGTTTTAGCCACAAGTGAACACACCAAATTGGTGTGTCAGCTTTTGGTTGAAAAAATGGAAATCCATTCTTTTTTTTTTTTTTGGAAACAAGAATTGATTGCCAAATGCCCGTTCTTGCTCCCCCTCCCCCCCCCCCCCCTTTTCCCAAAACTTTGAAATTGAAAATTGATAACTGGAAACATCTAGAAAACCAAATGACACCTCCAAATTTAGTAATGGTAAGAAGTTCTTATGAAGGAAGCGAGCTTAGAATATTGAGATGAAAATTGGAGGAACTAATGCAGCTTCAATTTCTGAGGTCGTGGGTATTGGCTGCAGAATAGATCTGGTATTGTGAAGTTAAGTTCATATTTGTTCCTAACTAGTGCTACTAAGAGGTGCTTATACCCTCCATACATGGCTTTAGGAAAGGTCATGCATGAATTGACCAAATCCTCTTAGTTTGCTAATTTGACTGAGGAGCACATGTAGAAGTAATTGTGTGCAGTAGGGAACTGCTAAGAAGGGGATTGAAGGATGCCACATGTTCTGTAGTATATCAAGGCTCGAGATGTTTGGGTTAAAAAAATGTAGTAAAATATAAGAGGACTAATATAAAATTGCCAGGTTTGGTTTTCTTTCTAAATCTGTTAGTTTATAGCAGGGGGAAAAAGACTTTTTTTAGTCTTGCTTATGTGCATTAAAGAGTATGCCTACTTTGTTCTGTACTTTTCTTTTCTGAGATGGGTCTAAGTTGCATTATAGTGTTAGCATACCACATTGCTACAACCTGGGATCAAGGGTTCTTTACAGTGTGAACAGTGCAGTCTGATTAAAAGTGTCATTTTACCAGCTAGATCCTTGTATCCATGGCAATTTGAATATTCAACATGGGAAAATAATTCTAAATTGTATTCCCAAAAATACTAAATTACATAATGGCCTTAGCTTGTATGTATTGCCTCCATCATTTACTCCTATTCCTTCTTTAGACACTTCATGCTTAATGTAGCAGCACTTGTAGTGTGGTGTTGGTTATTCTTTCAAATTTATTGAGGTTATTGTCATGAAAGTGAGTATTGGAATTGGAAAAGGGCCAAAACAACTTGTGTAGTTACTATTCCTGCAGGGGAAAGGTATCGAGGAGGCATTTTGAAGGAAATGCATTGGCTGTCACCTGTGATGCAGATCATGTCATTAGTTTTGTTGAGCTTTACAAGTTCTTAGAGATCATTCATTACCTGTAGCAATCTCAGTAGGCTATAACCCATCATAGCCCGACCAACCATGATATCAAATGCTTGTGCCTGTACTGGGCTCTCCATTTTAAAGGTCCAATTAAGTTTGAATATAAAACTGTTGAATGTGCCTTGAATTCTTAATCCTTTTGTTTTGAGGCCTAATTCGGGACTCTGATCCAAAATAATGTTTTTTTTTTTTTTATGTAAGCAATCCAAAATAATGTTTGGCAACCCAATTTGTGATTTTTTCATTGTGGTCAATAATGGTCTCAGGTCTTGGGTCGTTAGGTTTTGAGGGTTTGAATACTATTTATTGTGATGTCTTCAGTTTCTAGGTTAAGAGTATGTGAAATTGCAGCCATTGTACTCTTCTTCCTTTTGCCTTGACCATGGGAATTTCTCTTCCCCCTTTGTGGATGGAAGCGGTTTGTCTTACTGCCAAACCACGTTAAATCTCTGCATTAACTTTTTTCTTTTGATTTCTGTGGTCGTTTGTATGTATGTTTGCCACGTTTATTCCAACAGAAACCTCTTTCTGTGGTCATATATTTTCAGGCTTCACATTTTATATCCAGTAATATGCTCGCGTAGGAAAAAAAATATCTGTTGGATCCTGCTCTATGCTCTACAGTAGCAAAACATTAAGTTGCAAAAATCTTACATTGTGCTTTACTTGTTTTACTAAAGCAATTGATTTTGTGACCTATAAAGCAAATTTGCATTTATCTGTTGGATTGAATTTGCTAAACTAGTTGCCTAACCAACTGTTTTGGCCTTATCACTTATAGGCTCTCCATCCCAAATTCAAGCTGCAGCCAAAGAAAGGGATGCCCACCATATTTCCCTTTCAAGTTCAGATGTACCTGCACCACCCACCAACACTGCTGTGGGAGGAAAAGCATCTCTTCAACCTAAGTGAACACCCGTCTCAGACAGGGAAATAGAGGCTATTCTGGTAAGTGATTCAACTGTAACACTTTTTGCATCTGGCCTTGGTTCACAGCAAAATCTAGCCTCAGAGGTTTGATTATGTGTACCATTATGACTTAAAGAAACTTTAGTTACATAAAAAAAAAAAGTCCCCAAATTAAGGAGAGAACTGATTTTCACACTTGAAGGACCATGCTACTTGTTGAAAGTCCTATGTTTGTTAGGCATATATTTGTGGGACATACACAAGCTAAATAACGTGTCAAGATTAGGGATGGAAAGGAGCCGAGCTGTCCTTGGACTCATCTCGTGTACATTTTAAGTTATTTGGGCTCAGCTTATTTACTAATTAAGGTTGTTCGGGCTCTGTTCATTTAACTTAAAAGGTCCAATTCAAGCTTGTTTGTGCATAGTAAATAAATTTATTCATGATTAAAAAAAATAATGATGATCATGAACAATAAATGAGCTTATCTATAACTAGATAAAAATTATGTATATATATACAACCTTTTTAAAGAACAATCTTTAGCTGAATTATAAACCAGCTTACATATAAATGATAAATGAGTTCATTCATGAACATAATTGGGTTGAACAAATTTATAGACAACCTTTTGTTCAAATTCGATCAGCTAATCAATAAAGAAACACATAAACAAGTCTAAACAGAACTCGATCACAAGCTGTTTAATGGATATATTGATTCATTTACAACCTTCAGTGAAGATTTGTGGAGTTTTCTAGTCAAATTTTGACCCCTTGCCGTTTTCAAAAAATGACTCGCAGTTGGGTGGCTGCTTCTGATTTTGGTGCCGGGGCCTGAAGAGAGGCAGTGTGTCCACGCATGTTCTGTTCTTTACCATCATCATCAGTAAATGGAACGGCCACTGTACTAGTCTACAGAGTTTAACAGTGCTGTGAATTGATAAAGCAGCCGATATATGTTCATCACATCCTGAATAAGAAATAGCTTAAGCTTTGGTGCCGTCACATTGTTCATTTCATTTCCTTTTCCGCACTAATCCGTGACAAAATGGTTTTTTTTTTTACGGATATTTTGCTTCCCAGTTTGCAATATGAGCTCCAGTTCTTCTTCCTTCATTTATGGTTCGACTGCTACTGGAAAAATGCTTGGTCTGATCTAACGTCTTACACAACAAAGAGACATCTTATTGTAGGTTTAAGCAGCTTTGAGTTTTCTTTTTATTCCTGTTCCTGTTCCTGTTCTATACCCCTCCACCCATCTAGCACTTCAAAATCCCTGGATGAATGTTAAAACTAGCACTGGAACTCCATTGGAGAATGGCAAGTAGCCCGCCTTTTACTTTATTGATTCTTTACTTTTTTTTATTTTATTCTTTCAGAGTATTACCATACAAAGACATGAAATTATTTTTTATTGAAGATAAAATGTGCAAGGACACAATTTGATAACTTATGTAAAAAGAAGACAAATGGAAACTCATGTAAAACATGAATTTAACAAAAAATGTAGAGAGACGAAGAAAAATTTAGTTAGAAACTTTTTTATACAATGTGTTATAAAAATACAGCCATGGTGAATTAAAATTTATGTAATCATTGCCCACATGATAAGACTAAAGACATTATTATTATTATTTGGAGAATTGATCTGTCTTCTCTGTTTTCCATAGTCAAAGCCAAAGAATAACAAAGCAGAAATCTCTTACAGTAAGACTGATGCAGAGAAACCAGGTAACTGATAGTTCAAGTCTAAGGCTCCAACAAAGGAGACTGGAAAGCCCACGACTAAGGTCAATTAAATTGATTGACAATCAGCCAACTCATCAACGTGCTTTGAGGAGCCAAATCGGCAAAAATAACAAGATGCCAAGGGGAAATTAGCACTACATTTCCACACTCGAGAGTGGCCTTTTCTGCCATAGCTCAAAATTCTGGAAATTATGAAAAATTTTGGAACGTTACTCACCACGAAGCACGAATGAATTTTCAATTAAACAGAACTACTTTCTAATAAAATTCCCCGTGCATTAATTTCCATTAAAAGATCAAACAAAGAACAAACTGTACATTATTCCTTTGAACGGCCACAAGCCACCTTCCAAACAACGGAAAGGAAGACTATAAACAAAGAACGAACAGAAATCACAAACCAATCCTGAAAATGCACCTTTGTTCTTGTTTTGAGTTCCCTGTTCCCTCTCAACTTGCGTGTTTGATTTTGGGCATCTTGCTTAGAGGATTGAACTGAAAGCAGCTTCCTACAAGTAAATTAACTTAGTTCTTTGTACCTGACCCTATATGCGAAGCCAGAACAACAGTAATTACGTCATCACTGTCTGTTTGCTGCTGCCCTGCTGCCACTGGACAACATCGTCTTGTCTTCCTAGGTTGCTCACGTGGCCTTTCTCTTCTTTCATGAGAAACTTGTCGACCTGAGCAGCAGCTAGCCGACCTTCTGAGATGGCCCACACCACCAGAGACTGACCGCGCCGACAGTCCCCTGCAGCGAAGACACCCTCCACACTGGTTGAGAAGCGGCCATACTCTGCCTTGAAGTTTGACCGGTTGTCTCGTTCCAAGCCCAGTTTGTCTGCTAGCGTCTGAAGAAATCAAGCGTTGCAGTAATTCAGTTAGCAAAGGATTTCATTGCACGCATTATATTAATATGCATCTACGCGATGCACTTAGAATAGGCATAGCGCTTCAAGGAGCATTCTCGGATGATATTAGAAGGGGTTTTTTTTTTTTTTTAAAGGTCAAAAGAATTGACTAAGCCTTGATCAAGCAGCCTATTAGAAGGGTTGTTTTTTTTTTTTTAAGGTCAAAAGAATTTACTAAGCCGTGATCAAGCTGCCGTTTGGTGGTGGTTAATAAAACTTCAAATTTGTCAAGAACATGCAACTAAACCTAAATTGCACTATTTTGTCCAATATCAAAATATTCTAACTGAAAAATATGATTGGCCTTGGCAGCCAGCTCAAAGTAGTCGAGGGACAGAAATATACTAGAGCTGCAGTTGAGAATACTAACCGATTCAGGGCCTAGGAAGCCCATAGCTAGCAGGACTAAGTCAGCTTCAATCATCTCCGCAGAGCCTTCAACTTCTTTAAATTGAAACTTTCCACTGGCATCCTTCTCCCATTGGACGCGTACAACTTCAAGTCCTTTCACAACCCCATTCTCATCTCCCACAAACCTCTTAGTTAATACCTCATAAGACCTCGGGTCTTTGCCAAACTTGGCAGCAGCTTCCTGGTGCCCATAATCCACACGGAATACGCGAGGCCACTGCAAAGAGAAAATTGGAAGTAGCGTGTAATTATTGGGTGACAAGAAACAGCATTATCAACATTTTTCCCAATTTCTACATTTCTTGAATTACATCAATCCCTTCTATGTAAATTGCAATCCAAACTTCAAGTATTCCAAACATCCACCAACTACTGTAGCCTGTATCACCGTCCCCCACCCCACCCCCCCTCCCCAAAAAAAAAAAAAAATGCAGGAATTTTACTTAAAACACACGTTGTATTAACAGCAATAAAACATCCAAATATTTACTCTTCATTTATACTAATATCTCAACGGGTCACCTATTTCAATTATGTGTTCACTTATGTTTCATGAAACCTGGAAGCAAATCTCGTGCACTCTAAATCTTGCTTAGATCACAAACCTGTGGCCAAGGGTTGCCTGGAGCCCTGGTTCGTGGAGGCTCAGGGAGAAGCTCCAGATTTACAATGCTACTGCAACCATGTCGTAATGATGTTCCCATGCAGTCTGTACCAGTGTCACCTCCACCAATAACCACTACCTTCTTGCCCTTGGCAGAGATGTATTTACCATTCTGGAGATTGCTATCAAGCAAACTTTTGGTATTTGCATGTAGAAACTCCATGGCAAAATGGATCCCTGAGAGCTCCCTCCCAGGTACTGGTAGGTTCCTGCACCAATAATTTGTTCTCAAATTATTCCCAATTTATGGAATACAAGTCAAATAACAGACTTCATGTCATATATAAATGATAAAATCAATATATAAAGTACCTTGGTTTTGTTGCTCCTACAGCCAAAATAATTGCATCATTCTCCTCACGAAGCCGGTCTAGGGAATATAGGGGATCGTTTCCAATATTGGCATTAACCACGAAATTGACTCCTTCCTTAACCATAAGGTCAACCCGTCGTTGAACTATATCTACTTTATCAGCCTTCATGTTGGGAACTCCATACATCATGAGGCCCCCAATCCGGTCAGCACGCTCAAAAACTGTCACAGAGTGACCCATTTTATTCAACTGATCAGCAGCAGCCAAGCCAGAGGGTCCACTCCCAACAATAGCAACTTTTTTCCTGCAAGGGTAGAGATATTTAGATCCAATTCCCCTATAACTAAAATGGAATTATATTCAGCGGAGAAATAAGAAGTCGTAGGGCATGCGAAAAAATGACAATCATGTATAAATAACTCTTAAAATGAAGCATACCCAGTTCTTCTTTGGGGAGGTCGTGGCACCATCCACCCTTCCTCAAAAGCCTTATCAATGATGGAACATTCAATGCTTTTTATCGATACAGGATTCTCAATAATACCAAGAACACAAGAACCCTCACAAGGTGCAGGGCACACCCGACCAGTAAACTCCGGGAAGTTATTAGTCTCCAGAAGACGATCTAATGCTTCACGCCATCTATTTTGGTAAACTAACTCGTTGAATTCAGGTATCTTATTCCCGAGAGGACATCCTGAGTTCTCCTACAAATCAGTGGAAAGATAAATTAAGAATATATTAAAATGGGGCAAAAGTCCTAAACTGAGAAGCAAAACTGAGAACCAATAATTATCTTTCAATCATTTAAATACATTTCTTACTTGATGGCAGAAGGGAGTACCACAGTCCATACAGCGAGCAGATTGTGTCTTCAGAAGGGCACTGGGTTTGACTTCTTCCATGACTTCCTTCCAGTCATTCATCCGAACATTAGGATCCCTGTATGAGATGCTCTCACGCTCATAAGCAACAAATCCTCTATGCTTCACAGCATCAGGAACTTGAGTTGGCCTTTTCAACGGTTCAACTTCCTCAACTTTCTGCAGTTTTCAACCTCATGTTACACCCTCTCTATGGGAATATATAAAATCATCACCGAGCTACATTATACATACTAAGTAAGGGGACTGTGGAGATGCGGAGGGAATCCAGGGCATAATAAAATTGATGTGAAACAATAATTAAAATAGAAGGACAAAATCCAGGATTTTCACAACAAATTCAGAGTAACCAGTTTTGTGAAAAGAGAAAAGTTATGTGAATAAAAGGTAAAAGTCAGGAAAGAAAACACTAAAGACAATGAAAAAATTAATTAGAAAAAGAAGAAGAAAAAAAAAAATTGCTCTTAATATACCACTGAAAGTCAAAACAATATATCTAGTTGTAAAATTTAACTCAAATTTAGTAGATGAAATTTCTTTAGAGATATTATCCATTTTCTGTGTCGAAAACCTCACATCTTGCTGACCATTAAACCTAATGTCTTGTTATAAAATTTAACTCAAATTTAGCACATGAAATTTCTTTAGAGATTATCCATTTTCTATATCATATTACATTGTAGTATGACAGAAGATAAGATTTTAACAAAAGAAAAAGAAAAAAGCCTCACCTGATGGCCATTCCCATCAGAAGACAAGGTTGCCAATTTCTTGAGTTCTTCAAAAGCATCTTTCTCCATCAATTCTGCCGCCTCTAGTTCGGCAGCTTCTTGAGCAGCCCTTGATTCAGCCTCCTTGGTGATTTCATCTTCTTTCATCTTAGCCAATACCCGCTTATAATCTCTAGGGAACACCTTCACAAATCTTGGTAAAATATTCTCAAAATCAGCAAGCACACCTCTGGCTAATTGACTATTGGTGTGGCGCTGATGCTGTTGTATGAGCGTCCTGAGTGTCATAATATCTTCTTCTTCTTCAACTTTATCAAGATCTACCAGCTCAATATTGCACCGGGATTGGAACTTGCCATCCACATCAAGAACATAGGCAATGCCACCACTCATGCCTGCTGCAAAGTTCCTCCCAGTTTTTCCAAGCACAACAACAGTCCCACCGGTCATGTACTCACACCCATGATCACCAACACCTTCTACAACAGCTTTAGCCCCAGAATTACGAACACAAAATCTTTCTGCTGCCATTCCATTAAAGTACGCCTCCCCACTTGTTGCTCCATAAAGTGCCACATTGCCAATCACAATGTTTTCCTTCGGATCAAATTTGCTTCCTCTTGGGGGATAAACAACAATCTTCCCTCCTGAAAGTCCTTTACCAACATAGTCATTGCTGTCCCCTTCAAGCTCTAGTGTAATGCCAGGGCAGAGGAAAGCCCCAAGGCTCTGGCCTGCACTTCCATTGAGTTTGATATATAACGTATCAGCTGGAAGCCCTGTCATGTGATAGCGCTTGGTCACTTCATGGCTAAGCATTGTTCCAACAGCACGATTGATATTAGAAATTGGTGTTTCAATGTACACTGGAAGACACTTTTCTAGAGCAGCTTTGGACATAGATATAAGTTTTTGATCCAAAGCCATGTCCAAACCATGATCTTGTTTCTGTACACAATACTGGGCAGCTTCTGGCCGTATATCAGCAGCAGGTCTGAGTAATAGGGAGAGATCAATGTTCTTTAGCTTCTCATTATTCTTTGTAACATCTTTATCCAGTTCAAGCATATCCGACCGACCGACCATTTCAGTGATTGTCCGAAATCCAAGTTGAGACATTATTTCTCTCACCTCCTCTGCTAGCATGAAGAAAAAGTTTATTACATGCTCAGGTTCTCCAGCAAATTTCTCTCTAAGTACAGGATCTTGGGTAGCAATGCCAACTGGACAAGTGTTCTTGTGACATTTCCGCATCATTATGCATCCAAGTGTAATAAGAGGAGCTGTACTGAAACCAAACTCCTCTGCACCAAGGAGTGCAGCAATAGCTACATCTCTTCCAGTTTTGAGTTGGCCATCTGTCTGGAGGACTGTTCGACCACGAAGGTCATTAGCAACTAGAGTTTGGTGAGTTTCTGCAAGACCAAGTTCCCATGGGAGGCCAGCATTCTTGATGCCAGTCCATCGAGAAGCACCAGTACCCCCATCATGACCAGAGATCAATACATGATCAGCATGTCCCTTCACAACCCCACTGGCAATCACACCCACACCAGCTTCAGATACCAACTTCACACTAATTCGAGCACCTGGATTGGCATTCTAGAGATTGTAGAAAGAAGTTAGACACACTAAATGATACCATTAACATGAATCAGACAATATATAGAAGCAGCTCGGAAGCCTCCTGCAATGATAAAATCATTGTGAACTCACAAAAGTTGCACAGGCTGGAGTGCATGTTCTTACCTTAAGATCATGAATCAATTGAGCAAGGTCTTCAATTGAATAGATATCATGGTGGGGAGGTGGGCTGATTAGCCCCACGCCTTGAGTTGAATTCCTAGTGACAGCAATATCTCCAATAACCTTGTGACCAGGAAGTTCACCACCTTCACCTGGCTTGGCCCCCTATGTGACATGATAGCCAGAAATTAATAATAATTCAGTGCACAAAGGATAAACAGGTTCAGTTTATATTCAACCTCACCAAATGCCAAAGGTAGGTATCAGTTAAAGATGCAAAGACACCCAGAGGTGCTTTGCAGACACAGCATCATCTGTCCATGAACATAAATTCATAAACAAAGGGAACCTCTGTTCCAATAGGAATACATGGGCTAGGAGGGATAGGTGAATGATAATGACAGAAGCATTAATCTGGTAAGAAGTCTTTACTGTCAACTGTATATCATCAGCATATACCTGAGCCATTTTTATCTGTAACTCATCTGCATTTGTTAGGTAATAACTTGAAACTCCAAATCTTCCACTTGCAACCTGCTTGATAGCACTCCTTTTTGGATTCATTGAACCATCTGGAAGGGGTTCCATGCGAGATGGCTGCTCACCTCCCTCACCTAGAAAGAAATTGCACACAGTAAATTGAAGGAATAAAGCATGGAGGGAAACAATCAATATCCTGGACAAGCAACTGAATTATCTTGTTCTTATACATACATACATATACATATACACAAAAACTTTGGCTAAGCGAAAACAAGGTAAAGGATTGTACTGCTTATTCTTCTCTGGTCGAATGAATTTTCACTTGTCCAAAAAATAAAAAATATATATATAGGTTGCAACTAGTGTGGCAACACTACCTGCGGGTCACCAACGCAACCCCTTCCTCCTGTTGGGACCCATAAAGGAGGAATAAGGCAACATAATCGACTGGTAAATTCTAGATATATAATGAATAACAAATAAATGAATACCTTCCACAAGGTAATACAACAAAGATGAAAGTATGATGTATAACTGAATCAAACATCAATATTCCTTCCCAGTTTTCAGATTTTTGGGTACACAACTACATAATTTAACAGAAATACTCAATGAGTCTTAATTAAACCATACCTGTATTGGACTTTCCCCCAATCTTGTTCATAGCAATGGCAAGAGTTGTGTGTGCCTCCAAGGAAATTGATCCATAACTCATGGCACCTGTACAAAAACGTTTCACAATCTCGCTGGCTGGTTCCACTTCATCTAAAGGAACCTTCACCTCTGCCTCTTTGAATTTTAATAGCCCACGGAGATTGCAGGTTTTATTCAATTCTTGTATCCTCTTGGAGTACTCCTTATAGGCAGCAACACTATTACCTCTGGCAGCCTCTTGCAGCTTAGCAATAGCAAGGGGGTCATTCAGGTGGATCTCACCACCTTTCCTCCAGTGATAATCCCCAGGATTGGGCAATGATACAGCCTCTGCACTTCCAGTAGGGAAGGCCCGGGTAGGAAATGCCAGTTCATGCAAGTGAAGTGCATCATGGGCAAGCACTTCAAAAGTTGCACCCTCAACTCTACTTGGGGTTCCAGCAAAGCACCTATCCATCACTTCTGATGAAAGGCCCACAGCCTCAAAGATCTGAGCACCCTTGTATGAGGCCAAAGTAGAGATCCCCATTTTGGCAAGAACCTTCATCATTCCATAGTTGCTAGCTTTGAAGTACTTCTTGACCAGCTCATCCTTGGAGAGGAACTCGCCACTTGCTTTGGGTGGAATTTTTCCATCAACCTGCAGTCTCCAGATGGCCTCTATGGCTAAATACGGACATATAGCATCAGCACCAAACCCAACAAGTGTACAGAAGTGATGCACTTCACGGGGCTCAGCAGATTCAACAACCAAGCCTATTCGAGTTCGTTCAAGCTTTTTAACTAGATGATGGTGGACGGCACCAACAGCCAAAAGGGAACTTATAGCCACACGTTTTGGCGAAAAGCCTACCCAAATGAACAAATTGCAAATTATTTCTGATACTAACAATTCATTTTCTAATAAAGAATAAAGACATTCAGAGATGATCTCTGGCATTTTTAAGGACAAAACTAGCATAGGATGCATAATTTACCTCTGTCAGAAAGAACTAGTACCGTATAACCCTCCTTAATTGCACGATGGGCTTCAGAACATATCCTATCCAAGGTCTCCTCCAACCCTTTCCCGCCACGATCTCTAGAATATGTTATGTCAAGAACTTTGCTGCGCCAGCCCCTGTAGTTCATCTTTTTAATTGCTTCCATTTCTTCAATGGATAAAAGGGGGCCTTTTAGGGACAACCGATGGCATTGTGCTTCAGTGGTCTCTGTGAGATCACCTTCTGGACCAATCATGCACTCCATGGAGGTGACTATCTTCTCCCTGATAGGATCAATAGGTGGGTTTGTAACTTGAGCGAACATCTGCTTAAAATACTCAAAAGTGAGCTTCTCCCTGTCTGACATCACAGCTAAGGGAGCATCATTTCCCATTGAACCAAGGGCCTCAACCCCATCCTTTGCCATTGGCAGTAGCAGCATTTCCAAGGACTCCACAGTATAACTGCATAATGGGCAAGCATTTAAATTTCATTTCCACAAATTATTCCAACAATCAAAAGTTCACTAGAGGAAGATCAGGGCAGAAGAGATAAATACCCAAAAGCCTTTAAAGGAGCCAATAAACCATGAATACCCATATTTTCCATGTCATGATCATCATGAGATGCCTGGTTACAAATGTAGTTCCAAGTTCAGAACTCTCATAAAGAGAGGCATGATAATAAAGAATGCTAACTCAATGTGGGGACAAAGGATAAGCATTAAGAACAAGAAGTTATACTTACCGGTATAACACCTGCTATGGTTGGAGGAACTCTCTCAGAATTGCTAATGGATTCTACTATGTCTTTCAGGTCTATCTTCTGTCTTTCCAGCCACTCCCCATATGGTCTTGCAAGGGAATACTGCTGCTTCAGTGCTTCATCATCTACAACAATATGCTTATCAAAGTCTACCAGAAGCATCATGCCAGGATTAAGTCGTCCTTTCCTACATACATCTTCAGGTGGAATATCAACTACTCCAACTTCACTTGCCATTATAACTCTTCCACTGTGTGTGACATAAAACCGACCAGGCCTTAATCCATTTCGGTCCAGTGTAGCTCCAAGATAGCGACCATCAGTAACTGCAAATTACTTTAAGTAAGCACGGTAATGCTGCAAGGAAATTAAATCAGTATGGAATGAAAAGTTTTGGAGAACTCTTACATGATATCAGGGCAGGCCCATCCCATGGTTCCATGAGGGCTGAAAAGTATTCATACAAGGCCTTCCGATGAGGATCCATATTCTTATCATTTTGCCAGGCTTCAGGAATCATCATCATGATGGCCTCTGGAAGACTTCTACCAGCTCGAACCAAAAGCTCAAGAACACCGTCAAAAGCCCCTAAAAGAAGAGGAAAGTTCAGATAAGAAAGCAATCAAAGTAATGAAGCAAGAGAACTTAGAGATTTAATCAGGGCAACTACTCCTTAAACTATGGAATTTAAGTGCCATCATGCCATTAATCAAATTCATGCACCATTATGCAAGCACAAAAACATATAGCTAAATTATAACACAACCTGAATCGGATGAACTAGCATCCACAATTGGCAAAAGCTTCTTCATCTCATCCTTTGACAGGCCAAGTTCCTTGCATTTCAGGAGACCTTCGCGTGCCTTCATCCTGAATTATGTTTGATAATATATCAACTCTTTTAAATAGAAACCTCAAATGGAAAATCACAGCATAGACTTAAATAATAAGCCATTTGAGAGGTCCACAAGTCCCAGCAGCAACCTTGTCCATGGAATATGGTCCTGAAGTTACCTTCAAGGCCTATTTCAGATTTTTAACAAGTCCGTGTAAATATCTTAATCATTTTTCAACTTTACTGGTCAATATAAAAGGTCTGTTACCGTATCAGAAAGGCCTCAGTAAATGACAATGGCATCCGAGGCCACAAGATGTTCCTTTTCTGTATTCAACTAATGCATTGAAGTGAAGAAAGATGCATATTTCCTTTGCCTAACAAAAGAAAGATGCACATTACTACTAGATCTTACTAAATCAGATGCATATCAGTTCTTCATTTTTATGCCACATCATACTCCTTTTCTGTATATAACTAATGTGTTGAAGTGCAGAACGATGCATTTTACTTATACTTCTTATCATTATATCAGACAGACCACAATGGTCAACAAGACTACACTCGAAAAGTAAAATAACATCAATAGCTTCACAAGTAAAACTCTGACGCAACAGACCCAGGAGCATTAAAATTAATTGTAAAAGGTAGAGTGAATACAGTAAAAGAACTCTACAACTTTCCACTTGCAAAGTGGAATGTTCGCATGCCAACCATTCAACAAGGTATTGTTTGAAATACATGAAGAGGATGAAAGGTTCCCATAGCAAACTTAAAAATTTCACAAATATTGATGATTCTCTGATCCACCAATAGCCATATTACAAAATATGGCTAGAAACTTATCAAATTGTTCTTCAGAATATAATTCCTAGCATATTCAAGATCCCAAGGGCAGTTCTAGTAGTACAGAAAGGATACCAAAGAACCCAACTGAGAATAAAGAGCATTCCAACACCATTTGGTTAGCCACGTCAAATGAAGCTATGAAGGTGTGGCAAATGACTGGTAGAAATATCCAACTTCTCCCCAACCAATACTCACGAAAATTCACATTCATGAACAGTGAATCCACTATTTGCTCAACAACTTACCAGTTGACATTGCCCCGAAGTGTGTTAATTTCGCCATTGTGACCTAATACACGCATGGGCTGAGCACGATCCCAACTTGGAAATGTGTTAGTTGAGAATCTAGAATGTACCTGCATGAAGAGGAGAACCAAAATTTACAACCCAGTTCTCATCCAAATTAATCACGAAATATGGTCCAATCTCTACAAGTGCAAGCATGAAATTGTGTTCGGGGCACTCCAGTAAGGAATATACAACAGTGCCAGTAGAAATCATCACAAAAGCCCCAAGCTATCTTTTAACCAAACACATTTTCTTTTCCACCACTAAATGGAAGTTTATCCTCAACTGATCATAGAGAACACTGCACCAAGTTTCTGCAAACACGATTTACTTGATAATGAGGTTCCTTACCAACTCACCCAAGAATCCAATCTGGCATCCAAATTCAAACAGTGATCAAGGGAGTGGAAGAACTTAAGAGATCATTCATACTTCAATGCCTCAGAAGTCATTCCTCAACCTTGCATCTCTTCGGTTAACTGGTTGATCCTATTCTGTTCGTTGTTAAAGTATGGAGTCAGTGGACAAAGAAGAAAGTGAATGGATTATATATTTACCAGGGCCATGTAGCTCGTAAACCTTTCATTGCCTAGATCTGCATAATAGTATTCCTTCAACTGGACGGGCTTCAACTGACCCTTATAGACGACAGTCCTGAGAAAATGGCAGGAAAGTATTTATAACCTGGCCAAAATAATAGCAGTAAAAAAAAAAAGATTTTTTTGCTTTCAAAGGAAAGGCCAAAGCAAACAAACCTTGAGGAGAGAGAACATATGTAGAAGTCCCTTACCCCACCATGTTGAAGGTTTAATGCAGCCCGAATTGCTACCATTGAAACCCTCCTTAATATGTACAGCTGTTGCAAAACAAAAAAAATGAGAGTAAACAAATTGTTGTAAAATTTTCAAGCTCGCAGAATAACTGTATGAAAGACTAAATAAAGATATGGCTAGTATCTCTAAGTTCTATGCCAAAGTTGATTTTGCAAATTAAACTGGCCCATTATACAAAAGTTGACCGCCAAAATGGGGAAAAAAAAAAAATCGTTTCTCCACTAAAGGAGAGTGAAAATAGCTGAATATAATTGGTAACTACCTGTTGCTCAAAATCAGCTTTCGACCTGGGAGTCGGTGTAAGAAAGACCTGCTCAGTAACAGGTTCGGTCTGCAAAGCAGAATTACCCAACCCTGAGTTATCTGTTGGAACTGAGCGCCAGCCAAGAACAGTATGACCAAGTGACTCCGCAACCTAGAGATGCAAGCATAAATTTTGTTAGGCAAGTATACCAAAAAAAGATTGAAACATACACAACCTCATCCAGGAAAATGGAGGACAACTCAGCTAAATTCACTTTGCAAACACACAACAAATTCATGTACACAATTCATCTGCAGAAATAGCAAAACCAAGAAATTCTAATCCTGAAACTCACCTTTGTAAATACAATTTTGCTTTGTTCTCTTCGATTTCTGGATGTAGGCAAGAAGAACATGCCCACAGCGTATTCCCCCGGAGGTGGTAGCTCAAAGCCCGATTCTTTAGCAACCTGAAAAAACAATGGAAAGACCAATTACAGGTATCAGTCAGCAATATTAGAAATAAACCAAGCAACACCAACAGAATTCAGCCTTGGAACTTCAAATCCACTCTTAAAGTGCTATTTTCTCTATCAAACTTATGGTCCTTTTCTTTCCCCACCTCTTTCCAATGTTCACGAACAATTTCTTTTATTAAAAGAGACACAAAGGACTTGTAGATTAATATACCTCTCTGTAGAACTCGTGAGGAATACCAACTAGAACGCCTGCACCATCACCAGTATTCGTCTCGCAACCACAAGCCCCTCTGTGAGCCATCCGCACCAACATCTCCAGTGCATCAGTTACCTATAAACGAAAGAACAAACAGCAATGTCAAAAGGCAATAAACAAACTCAATCAAAAAATCAAACACCGAAGAACAGAAATATTCCTTGTATCGAAATATTTATTATGCATATACCGTTTTCCGGCTGCTATCTCCGGATAATTCGGCTACGAACCCGACCCCGCAAGAGTCCTTGTCAAACGAGGGATCGTACAGTCCGAGGGGTTTCTCGGGCACCTGCGACAATGCGGATCGCACCACCACTCTCAGCTCCGGGGCGCGCCCGGGACCGTCGGATCGCCAAAGATGCAACTTTCCAGGACCGGCCGGGCGCAATCGCTTCCCGTAGAATCCCTTCTCCAATACACTACACCTGCTCGGGACAAACCCACGAACCGACCCGACCCTCCCCACGCCGACCCGACCGAGACGCACCGCGTTCAGCTGATGGTTCACAAACGGTTTGGCACACATCAGCGAGTCGTTCCGAGTCGGAACGGTAGAACTCGGAGCCACCGACATTGCCAAAATCTCTTCCGCTCCGCCTAACAAAGGAACCGTTCAGAATCTCAGATCTTCCCTTCGCCAAGCAGCGGGAACTTCCAATTTTCCTTAGATCTGTGACTTATTAAACAAATCCAGAACGAGGAGAGGAAAGAAGAGCAAGCACCGAACAGATTCGAATTCGATTAGGTGGAGATTACCATGGATGACCAAACCTGCGAATGATTAAACAAAAAGGAAGAGTCCTTATCCGGTGCGAACTCTACGAGATTCAGTGTTGGGGGAGCATAAGGAGGATCCAAAAAGCCGAAATACACGGGAAGTTCTGATTCTAAAAAAACTAGAGAGAGAAGAGGGCAAAGAAAGAGAGAAAATACGGATAGGAATAGGAAATGGGAATGGTTGAGGAGCTGTTGCGGGTTCTTCCTCGGCGAGGTTTAGAGCGGTGTGAGAGTTTTGGATTTATAGAGCAGAGAAGGGATTAAGAGGCCGAGATGGTGAGCCCCGCTCTGCCTCTCTGTAATTTTTTTTTAAATTACCATATTTTCTTTTTTTTCTAGATTGACACGTATTATTTTAATTAAATAATAAATTGCCCGACTAATTAAAACGTACTATAAAATTGGATTCTTTTTTTTCAATATTCTTTGTTGAATTAAAATTTCAATAACGGAGTTGGATGATCCGTTAATATCCAGTTTTATGATTTGAATTTCGGCTTTTGGCTCAACTGACGCGACAGCTCGAAACTCCCTGTCGAGTGCCACGTGTGACGTTAATTTTGCCCGATGCGGCACGCGACAGCCGCGCGTGGTGGGGCCCCAGCTGCGGATGCCGATGCCCTAGCCTTGGCCGCCTCTAGGCTCGGTTCCCCCGAGCCTCCGTGGCTCGGGCCCGGTTAAAGAGGTTAAAAGGCACACATTTTTTCGGTTCGGTCGCCATTACCGAAGCGGGTACAACGTGTTAATGCGTTGTTGACTTCCCAGATAGAATTAAAAATTAAATCAAAGCCGTGTTTGGAAATCGATTAGAAGTGGGGCATTAAAATAAGTTTTTTTTAATTATGGGTTTTGAAAAACAATTAATGCCCTTAATATGCATGCACCGAAGCGCGCGCACACTATTTTTCTTCTTCTTGTTGTTTGTTTTTATGTTTTTTAAAGGGTCATTTTCGGAAAATAAAAGAAATGGAAATGGCAGGTTAGGTGGGTAGTTGACAACATGAATGGTGACGAAAGGTGACGGTATGAGTGACGTGAGGAGATAACGGATGTGGATTGATTAGAATTGCCATGTATGTATATATATATATATATATTCTGAGATACGCGGCGGGCCAACGGTATGCGGATTGAAGCTCCGGCAGTTTTATGCGGCCAACAGTAACAGGTTGAATTTGTATGCCGTCGCGTGCTCATTAGCGTACTACATACGAAGTCATGAACATCTCGTGATTGGTATTGGCATTCAAACTCAAATGGTCATTGGCGATAAATAAGTTAGATCGATTCACCGATTGGGCCTCGGGTCACAGTCAAAGCCGCTTAATTTTTTTAATGAATAATAACTTGTAATCACTGTAATTTTTCAAATGTGTATTTAATAAATTTATTAATTAAAATAACGATCCACGCACCAAGTGTACCAAAAAATCACAAAAATAAGTTTGTGTTCAAACTCATTTGTAATGAGATTTGAACTCTAGTCATAAATAATGTCATTATAATTTTCACATTCACATTAACTTGTTATCGTGGTTACATTAAATACTTTTCCTTAATTGAAAATTCACTTAATGTTTATTTATTTAAGTGGTCATAGAAAGATAAGCTTAATAATGGAGAAAGTTGTTAAGAGTATGGATCTTTCAAATTTTTACATTCGAATGATATTGTTCATTTTGGATCTAAATTCTCATAAATTTATTTTTGAATTTTTATCTAAAAATTTTAATATTAATAAAGATATTATCCACACTTATATATTTTTAATTCTTTCCATGTCTATTTGATGTGAGACTTTAGTTTACATACCTAATAATTCTCCTCTTAAACAAATAACCACATTACTATGATATTTTTTTTTTTTGAGCCTCCCCTCCAACTATCATTCATCCATTTGCTTCATTGAGATTAATTACTCTTTTCACTGTGGATCAGTAACATGTCAATGAAGTTTTAAATTGCCCCTTGTCTTAAGAGCTCATTTCAAATAGAGCCAAATCACAAATTCAATCATGAGCTTAACCGAAGCCCATTACCTTTGTCTAACATTTCGAGAATTTATTCTACACATTTTCTTGACTAAGTTTGGAGTGTAAGCTCTGATACTATTGTAAGGACTATGGATCTCCCAAATTTCTATATTAGTATGATATTGTCCGCTTTGGATCTAAATCTTCAAAGATTTGCTTTTGAATTTTTATCCAAAATATCTCGTATCAATTGAGATATTGTCCACACTTATATGCCCTTAAATCTCTTCATATCTAGTTAATGTGGGACTTTAGTTTGCACACTTAACAAAAGTATGTGTCTTCGTTTATGATTTTAATATAACATTTAATTCCATGCATTGACATTATCATTTTAATTTTTCTTCTTATGATCGTTCTTCAAGTGTACTAAATTATGTGTATTTCTGATATTTTATAAATTGTACTGATTTACATTCGTTAGATAAACATTAAAACTCTATATAATATAAAAAATGGAAAGAGCATTTCGAATAACTAAATTTAATTATAGAAGTTATTTGATATAATTTTTTAATCACTATAAACAATTAATACAATTTTTAAAAGTAGACAAAACTCTTATATTTATAATAAAATTGAGAAATTAGAGAGTGTGTTTTTCCTCAAAATAATTTGATGTTCCATCCCCACCAAACATTCAATCATGAAAAAGACACAAGTAGCCCTGTGGGGGGTGGGGGATGAAGAAGGATGGTATTGGCATCTCTGGTAGGTGAGCGAAGGGATCGCCAATAGTAATCCCAATTAGCCAATGCACCAAAGTCAGCCAGCCACGTATACCGTACCAACACCTCAAGGGCATAAATGTCAATTCATACTCATTTTTGCACCCCAGTCGTCCGCCCTAACCTTCATTTCTTCTACGTCACTGACATGCACGAGAGAAAACGGTCACGCAACCTCGCAAAGTCATTATATATTATATTATGTAATAATGATTAAGATATTTGAAAAAATTTCTATTATTAGAAGGTAGAACACATTATAACTAATTAAAAAAATTACAAAAATACATCCGTAATCTCGTAGCTTTTAGACGTCTAAATTAAGACTGGTGACTGAGTATAAAATTACTAAATTTAAAATTATGATACGCACAAAATCATCATAAATATCCTCCTAACTCTCAACCATCTCGATCAAACTATAAAACATATATTTTTTTCTTACAAAAAATAGCCTGATCGAGCATCCCATTTTATTATAACTCTATGCCAGATCGAGATACTAATTAACATGTGGTCTCAGATTCTCTGGCTATCAATTAGATTCCGACCTGATGTTTTTGTAGCTTTCAGCATCGTTGATGCAAGAGTTTAAGTAGACATTATTGGCATGTATGACGTAGGAAGGATTGATTTTTGGAATTTGGACCATTTTTTTGTGGGTGATGACTGATGAGACAAAATTGACATCGTGGCTTGATTTTGAAGCATTTGGATGGTCCTGTCTCTTGACCAAAAAGCCCTTTTGGATATATATATATATAGTCTCACACCAACCTCATCACTATCCAAATGCATCTCAAAAGTCGTCCTATCCACAGTGTCCATCGTTGTATCAATTATCGGCTTCAAGAAGGCATTTTTATCCAAAGTATGTATGAACCATAAAGAGACAAATCGGGTTCAAAGAGGAAGGATTTGATCATCATGGGTCATCTTTTTGGAGTGAAATGGAAATGGGGTGTATAAATAGAGTTATCTAGATATTATATAGTAACATTATCCGATAATAACAAAAATAAAATGTAAGTTGAACCATATATAAAGCGTGAGGACAAACCTTTTAATTGTTTGTTATATATTGTAATTAAGTTGGTAAAAAAAATAAATGTTTAACATTTATAACTAAATTACATATGCTTGATAGTTAAAAATAAAAAATGAAGTTATTTTCATAAAATATATTTATGTCATATAGTTGTAATTATAAATTATTTTTTAGTGTATAAACACTAATGAACCGCGCTACTATATATATAATTGGAAAAAATTTAATAGAACCTAACAACGCTAGTATCTTATATAACTCGACTAGTATTTTATATAATTTAAAAGAGTTAGTGTATGGTATATATATAAATACTGCACCATTTGAGTTGCAGTATTTTGTATATATAAATATTTTTTGAGTTGAATAAATTACTAATATTGATGAATATTATAAAAAAATATTTATAAAAATTCTCATAAAATACCTATACCGCTATACAGAACACCTTTTGTATGTAAAGCATCTTATAAAAATGTTTACATGTTGCTTTCCCTTTAGGGAGCATTTGTTAAAATGAGTAAGATAAGAGGTATCAAAATAAGGTTTGAATGCATTCTGGATTAAGATATGGAATGATCAAGATAAAGTTGGAAAGCATTTCAAAATTTCTATCAAAGTGTTCATTAAATTTTTTAGAATCTACTAATAATTGTATTTTTTTTCTTTTTATGTATTTGTTAATATATATGATAAGCACCAAGATAAAAAAAAAATTACCAAAATATCTCTATTATCAAATTTATTATTAAAATAGTATTTTATGATTAATATGAATTGTCACAAAAATTAAAATTAAAATTAAAAATAATATTTTATTTTCTAAATTCATGTTAAAAAATAAATTTAAAAAGAGTTGAAAAGTATGAATAATTATGGTTAGAATTACAATAATTCCACCTATATAATTAAAAATGGCCAAAATATATCTTCATAATAGATAATAAAATATAAAATTAAATAAAATAATTTAAAAATTAGTGAAAGGAATTATATTAATTAAAAAATATATAGAGAGAGAAATTTAAATTTTAAAAATCAATGAAATAAATAATGTCATTTAAATTTTAAAAATTGTCAAAATATATAATAATTTAAAAATATATTAAATAATATTAATTATAAGACTTACATAAATAAAAAAATAATAAATTTAAATCTTTAAAATACATTAAATGATATTAACTATCTTACAAGGGGCATATAAGTAATTGAGACTTATTTTAAAAGAGTCAGATAAATTTATCTGTGGAAGAGATTGAATAAATTTATCTTGAAATAGAGAAATAAGAGATTACGTAAGAATTTTTTAAAAAATAATAAAATAAAATTAACAAATATGTTAAAAATATTAAATATTTAAAATATTTTTTGTTTTTTATATTTTTCAATGAAATGAATAATGTCAAATATGTTAACAAATATGTCATTTTAGGGTCCCCTGAGGAGGAGCCACGAGCTGGGGAAATGGGGATAAAAAATAAATTTTTTAATTGCATGGCAGCTGTCACGCGGCTCACGAGGATCATCCAGTTGCAGGTAAAAAGTGCACGTGTTAAACGCCCTACGCTCTAAGAAAATATTTAAGTGCGTCAGTCGAATGATTGGATAAATAATGTATTGAAATTCGTATTAGTAATTTGTGAGTTTGACTCATCATTATATATAAGAATTAAAAACTCAATTTGTGAATTTATCTCCCTTACCTAAATCAAGAGCACAAATGACAGAGATCACGTAAAGATAGTCATCTCAAAAAAATATTTTGTTCGTGATATCATAATATATTATGTTAAGAAAAATGTTATTCGTATATTATGATTTATATCTTAAATTATATAATATAATTAAAATATGTAAAATACTCTTCACTTAAGGTAATGAGACAGTGATGCATATGATTAAAATATCTTTTATCTAAGGTAGCACGAGAAGGTGAGGCGCAAAAAGTATTTTTGTCATTAATGATGTATTGTATGTAGTCTAAGAAATACCAAAAACATGATATTTTTGTTAATTTACTTATGTGTATGATAGTTGTTGGTGTGATGAACTTTATTTTGGTAGGTTTTTTAAATTTATCAAAAGTCATTTATTATAATATATTTAAAATTTAGATGCATGATATGTTTATAAGTTATCAACGTGATAACGTAATATCACATTTGTTTTAGTCAATTAAGGATTCAAACGTAGGATTGTTTTAAGTTTCATATAAATTTAAATTTAAATTAATTATAATCAAGTATAAAATTTAAATAATATTCAGAGAATTTTGGAAGAAATGTGATATAATATGAAAAAACGATGGAGATTAGAGAAATCGTGTTCTTCAAAATGTTTTATGTTTGAGACTTTTTTTTATTTGGTAAAAATAATCTTTAGAGAAAGGCAATGATATAGATGATTGAGACATGTTCTCTTACTCAAAAAAAGGTAGAAAGTGGTGCACTTGCGGAGATGGCATATACATTAACCTAATCTTAGTAATAGACATGACATTGCATGGTGGAAGTTTATTAGATTTTTTAATAATAACGTGGCCATGATCTAATGCTTCATACACTTTGGAGCTTAACATCATTCTCAACTAAGTATCATTTTCTGCACGAGGGTTTGTCTGCCCACATTGCCAATTATGAGCATTTTTGACAATTTTGGGAGCTGAGCTTCTGAGGTTTGTATGCCTAAATTTCTTGCTTGATATTTGAAGTTGTAGGAAATGTACTCTCTTTGGGCATGGTCAAGTGGGCATTTTTCTACTTTTGAGTATGAAGTTGTCCCACTCTTTAGATCGAGTGATTAATTGGTAATAATTAGGGTTAAGTACGATGATTGAGTACTTTGTGTCGGATTGAATGTTTGTAATTGAAAGCAAAATTGTGATTAGTTAGTAGTAAAACAGATAGTTTGAAGGACGTGTACTCAAAATAAGCTTGAATTTGATAAAAACATTCTATATAATTAGAGTTAAGTACTTGATTACTTGATGTTGAAACTAATGCTTGTTTGTCCAAGATTACAATTTTCTTTCCACCAGCTACTGTCAATCTATTATTGATGAAGCAATCTCACTCCGACATACAGAGGTTAAATTTAGAGATTAGTGGGATTCAATTTTAGTTAATTAATAGTGATTAATTAGTAATAAAATATATATTTTTCAGCATATATGCTAGACATCGGTAAGAATTTGGTGAAAAAAATCACAAATAATCCCATAATGATAAATACTCACTGATATCATTATGATGTGAAATATATTTTCAACAAATTTTATTATTTATTGTTCGAAACAAATTAGATCATCATAATAATGGTCTAACGATTGGGGAGATACTCTTTATTGGTGATGATAGAATTGAATAATAATATTTTTAAACATGAATTTGCATACAATGATAAACTTAATCAAATATAAAAGTTCACTTTGCGCATTGTAGTGTGAGTAGAGTAATTAGCTCGACTTTACAAATAGTAGCTATAGTTTAAATATTCTCTAACAAGAGAATAACTCTTAAAAGGATTGTTATGTTAATTGTCACGTATGTTCTTATATTTTTTTTGTTATTATAGTAAAATAAAAATAAAATAAATTTAAATTTTTGAAGATTTTTATCTTTTTTCTTAAAGAATTTTTACAATAATTCTATATAATATAGATTAAGAAGAATAGTCTTTATTTAACTAAAAAAACCTAAGATGAGAGATTTTTGGCATTTTAGGTAGGGTATAGGAAAAAGTTAAAAGGTTTGCATAGTCGGATATTAATATCATATAAAAAAAACTTAAAATGTGTATTTGACAATTAAAAAGGACAACGCATTTATGTACGTTCTTTTAGCTGTCCAGTGGAGATCCCGTTCATTAATGATACTTATTCAAAAGAATGAAAAAGACGTCTAACCAAATCTAAACCCACAATCACAACGTGCATGTACAAGACCCGCCATTAGTTTTGAGGATAAATGTGAATTGAATGGATTATAATAAGCTAGGTAAAATGGAAACACGAAACTTTTCTAATATGAAACGGAAACATAAAAAAAATATTTTTTTAAAAAAATTAAAAAATAAAAATATAAGATAAATTGTAATTTTTTAAAATTTAGGGATATGTGTTAAATTAATTTATAATTTATATGATATAAATAATATTAAGTTGCAACTTGCAAACCCTAGAGTTATAGATCAAAGTTGCTGGATTTTGAAGCAGCTAGAGAAGACCCACGCCGCCTCTCATTGGAGTGTTCTGCCATTGTTGCCGCCTCTCACTAGAGTGTTCTGCCGTTGTTGTCGCCTATCTCGTTGTCGCCTCACTTTTCTCTTTATTCTGGCCATCGCCTCGCCTCTCGCCCTCGTTGTCAAATGGTTTTGTTCGAATCACAGTTGAAGATCCAAACTCGTTCTGTTGTTCTTTCCTCTGTTCAATCTCCCAAATTGCTGGTTGATTTCAGGATCAAGACGAGGACTTCTTAGCTGGGTTTTTTCTCGCCGTCCCTAAGGATGAAATCACCGTTTGGGTCTGCAAATTCTAGCCTGGAAACCCCTAATTCTTCGACAACTTTCACTTTCCTACTTCTGAAAAATGAAGAAGACAGCTTGCTGAAGGTTTAGATTTGCCGTTGGAAACACGTTTCTGGTTTGAAATGTGTTTCTGGCTCATTTTCTTAAATTTTGAAACGGTCCATAATTTTTCAAAAATTACACAAACGGCCCGAAAAACTTTTTGGGCTATTTTTCACATTTCCGTGCTTCAATGATGATAAGTTAGGATTTTCACTAATAAGTCATAAGTTTGATTTCTTATTCTGCACAGTAAGATAAAATTTTTACATATAATTTATTTTCTCTATCAAAATCGAAAACATGAGCGATGAGAACGGCATAAAGACGAACCCGCTATTATTTCAATTTTCACCACCAACCCATCATGTATATAATATATTCTAAAGGCTATTCCAAAAATAAAAATAATTTTCAAATTTTTTAATATATAACAACGACATACTAAATCTTAATCTCAATATATCGAAACAACGATATAAATTTTAATTCACTAATTATCTTTATCTATAATCATATATTTTATAAAAATCATCATCATGTATTACTCACGTATCTAGGAATTTTAATTCACGCTTTTTAACATAACATCTTAGAGTGTGTTTGATTGCACATATTTTTTATAAAAAATGTGTAATCATTACATATTTTTTATGGAAAATAATCAAATACTTTTAATTTTTTTATAGAAAAATATGTAAGGTACAAATATTTAAAGATTTTTTTTATGAAATTCATTTTCTAATGGGGTGAGATGATTTTTATTTTCTAACTAATATTACCTAAAATTAAATTCTAAATAATACAATCAAACACACCTTTAATTTTTTTTATGAATAAATTATCTAACTTGTGTAATCATATTATATTATAATAATAAGATTATTATACATAATGCTGCAAATCGGTGGGCGTGGGCCAGCTGAACGTGGAGAGCTCAAGCAGCCATGCTGATTCAATAAAACATTTGTCTCATTCATATCTCTACCCAACACCCTCCAATATATCTCCACTATGATTATATATATATATATATATACATACATGCACACGTGTATAAGACTTTAGTATCCACAACACTTACAGCCACCGAGCCTAGTAAAGAGCCAAGGTTCGGTGGCTCGCCCGAACCTAAACCTCGGACATGGGTCCTGAGGCTGCATGGGAATCTGCTACATAACTTTCATCGACGACCAAGCAAACAGAAAAAAGGGAGAGAGAGGGAGAGAGAAATAAAAAGAAAAAAAATTAAAAGTGGGGGTTTCAAATGGCTTTTTCTGAAAGCTCCGGCTTAGTTTAATCATGCCATCATCACATTCAAGGAACAAAGCATAAAGTTGCAGTTGCAGAGAGCAATTAATTAATTAAGCCATTAAATTTAAACTAAAGTACTATGCATTGGTCCAACCTTAATTGTAAACGTACGCAACAACAAAGTGTCTTTAATTTTGAGATCACTCAATTAAAAATGGCATGTGGGCGGGCTGTGCATGCCCCTTGTAATTTCACTTAGCATCTTATTTGTAGTATTTTATGTTGCATTGTTGGCGTACGTTGTTGGTGGCGGCAGCTTTAGTTTGACCTTATTATCTCTAGACATTAATCAGCTTTTCTTGTTAGCAATCATGCAGTTGTTTATTGACCAAATATTTTTTTGTTGTTCCATCTCAAAAACTGATTTTGTCTTAAGAGAATATATATATATATATATATGTAGTAACTTCTTTATAATTAAGATTTAAAATTTATTTTATAAGTCAAAACGTATAAAATTTGTGTTATGCAATGTACGTCCGTATCAAATAAATTTATTAAATAGGCACTTAAAAATAGTGATACAAATTTTCGTCATCATCGATGATAAAACTATAAAAATTGAATATTAATAATTAAGCTCAAATATTAATTTGTCATCTTTCTCTTTGTATGGCAGTATTAATATTTTTTTTAGTCATTGGGACAAGGTTTCGAAAAATGAAAAGAAAGAAAGATAGAAAAAAATAATAATTATGTACTTTTCGGATTATTATTCTTGCGTGGTTCTCTACCTCTCTTATTTTCGATTTCGACAGATGAGATAAATCGTAGATGGAAGTTTTGTCTTATTGCGCAAGACAAGGAGTCGAACTCGTGATCTACTGATACGAATCTCAATTTATTATGATCCAATCATGTGATCTATACCGTAAAGATATAATTATGTACTCTTTATTTATAGATTGGTGGTGATGATGGGTGAAAAGGTATGAAAATGATAAAAGAAAGAAAATATCTATATTGTTTTCGGTTGAGGTATACTTTTTATATTTGGACTTTTATGTTTTATCATCCTTGTCTAATTATTCTTGATTTATATTTGGATTTGGTGATCTAATTTGCTTAATTTGTATCAAATAATTTTTTTTTAGATAAATCAAGACGATGCATATTATTTTTAGTAAGAGATAAGAAGTGATGATTACTTTTATAAATCATATTGTAATATTCAAATATAATTAGTTGTTAAAGAAGGGCATCAATCTCGCGTGTGTCTATCAAGGGGTCGATAGCTACGGTGTAGCTAGTTAGGATTTTTAAGAATAAGCACATGTCAGTAGAGGTCTCAGTTAGGGGTGTCATGTTTAAATATTGCTACATCGATAAATTTTAGTAAAAAAAAAAATTATCTTTTCTTGTATAGCCGCACATCCATCTTAACATCCTCATCTCCACTACGTTCATCTTTTGATCATGTTGGTATTTGATTGTCCAACATTCTGAGTCGTACAACAAAACTGGTCTTATAGCTGTCCTATAGAATTTTTCTTTCAATTTTAATGAGATTTTACTATCACAGAACACCTCTGATGTATTTCTCCATTTTAACCAACCTGCCTTAATTCTATGTGTGACATCCTTGTGAATTTCTCCATCTTTTTGAATTACTGATCCCAAATATCGAAAATGATCTTTTCTTGGTAAGATTTGGTCTTCCAATTTTATTATAACATCCTCCACTCTTGCATTCTTATTAAATTTACATTCCATATATTCTGTTTTCTTTTTGCTTAATTTAAATCCCTTAGATTCTAAATTGTTTCTCCATAACTCAAACTTAGCGTTCACTCCTTCTTTCGTTTCATCCACTGTTCTTAAAAGAGAAAAAGAAAAAAAAAGAAAATAATAATTGCCAAAAAGTAAAAAAGTAGGAAGTATAAGTCAAGAAGAAACAAGTGGCCTCCTCCGAGAACTTAGAAAAAAGGAGAAAATTGCTTGCTAAGTGACAAGAAGCCAAAAAGCTACTTGCACAATATGCGTATTACTCTAAGGAGAGATGCGACGACAAAAAATGGTTTGTCACTTGAGATGTGTCGCTGAAAATTATGTTAATTTAGGGCACAAATTCAAGAAATAATGTAGCAATGTCTGGAGGTTAGGGGTCATGATCCCATGTTATTAATATGGTCGGTTAAATGGAGGGTTTGGATTTGATACTGTGGAAATGGATGGCTTTGATCGACACACAATCATGTTGACCTTTTTTCAATCTTAGATTTGATACATTGATATATAGTTGAAAAGTTTATACAAATTTTTTCATATTTTTTTATATGAATATTTATATACAAGATGAATATGATACGGCTCATTAAAATAATAAAAATTCATAATATCTTTGGTTTGATAAATTTCAAGCTAATAGTTGACATTTAACAATAATATATATATGGAGAAGAACACTCGCTAAAATTGCTCATAACTATAAAGTATTATTTTGATGGTATTTTTTTATATAAAAAAATTACATATTCTTGGGAGTGTGAATATAAAGAATATGAGCTCATTGGCCGTTCAAATGGACGAGGAGACCACACTCCGCAAGTCTTCACTCTTTTGCTGGTTCCAAGGGACATTAGGGTTTGCAAGTCGCTAAGAGCCAGGGCACCTACAAGGGCCTTAAAGGAGCCACTCTCCTGTCTCCAATCATTGATGTCATTGCAGTATTATTATTATTTTGTGAAGTTTCCATTTTTGGGTTACTTTCTCCCATCTGATTTCTTTTCAAAGTAGAAACTATAGTATTTTACAAAAATGTTCAGAACTGTCACCGAAGTTGTGACCACATTTAACTAAATTAGTTTAAATAAATTTATGCTTAACTCTTTCGAACTCATATAAAAGAAAAATATTGTGTTAGATTATCAATAGCAACATAAAACTCATAAAATAGTGAATTTAAATAATAAGACTTGAAATGATGTTGTTTAAATAAATTTAGTTTTATTATCATAGCAGCTTAAATAATTTTGAAAACAGAAGGGGATGAAAAGAATTAAAAATCAGACCACAAAATCTGGGTATTCAATTAATTGTTGTTGGATGTTGAGTGGTGGACTTGGCATCTTGTATTTGCTAGTTCTAATAATTAAGTAAATATTCTTGCAGTTTCTGCCACTTGGACTTCATTAACAAGCAGAGATTGCCTAATCTTTTATGCTGAGCTCACCAGATCTTATAGCAGGGTTCATTTGAGATTGTCGCATTTCAAGTTTTTTTTTTTAATGTATATAAAAAAGATATAGTCTGTCGACTTCTATTTAAGTGGAATTCAACTGATCATCGAACACATTTGAGTCAACATCATCATTTTTTTTTTTTTTAAATTCATTAACAATATAAAGAGTGATTCAAGTAATTGTTAGATACCATAATTAAAACTAAAATCTTAGATGCAAAAAGAGAATTGAGGAGATTCCACTCTTTCTTCACCTACCCAATATGATGGTGAGAACAATAATGGAGCTGCCAAAAGGTCGTCTTTGAGATGGTTCATGCATTTCCACTGCTGACAATAATGGACTGATGCCTTTGGCTTGACGGGCAACACTCCCTAATCAAGCTACTTGTCCGGCTGCTGACTAATGCTGCAAATTTGTTTCCCCCAAGGAAAATTTCTTGAATCTTCCTATAAACTTCTTGGAGAGTACTGGTAGTAGAAGTTGGTCTTTCACCGTGTTTGGAACATGAGAAAAGAAGTGCAAAGTAAAAGGATGTGGAAAAAGAATCCTACATCCATGATTAGTTTAGGATGGAAGTTTCAATTTTCTTTCACTTTCTTTTAGTTTCGCACTCTATTCTTTCTCTAGAACCAATCAGGAGAGAATTATTTAATTCTCATGTTCTTTTCCTTTTCTCACCCAACCAAAGAGAGGAAAATAATTACTCTTCCTGTGTTTTCTCTCCATTTGATGTATGCTTCCTTTCTCTTTCCCTTCACCAATTCCACACGGAGCCTTTAAGAAAACACATGCTCAGAACCCATCATCATGGACCTTGGTTGATCTAGTATTATGCCTTTCCTTCTTAGTCCTTTATCCCACCTCATAAGCCAATTTCCTCTGGCAGCATTTGGGCGTGCACCACACGTAAATTTACTAGACACACGTAACATGATAACTTACAAATTAAGCACGAAAAAAGTTATATACAGACTCACCCGCAAGGAGGTTCGCGTAGAAAGCCCTAGAACCCCTTTTATCACCGTTAAATTCTTGGGTTCCACTAGTAAGTTTCCACAATAATTTTCCTGTGACCCACAAACCCACATCTCTGAGTAGGTTTAACGCACACAGTCACCTGCAAGATGGTAGTAGGTTGATCACGTAGTGGTTGATGCACAATTGGAGAGGTAGCTGGCACTTCTTGATGCGGATTGATTGTGAGAGACATGGGCTTCCCACATGGTGTTTGGTTGGCATGAAAATTTAGCTACTAATCATAGCAATCTAAGGTGCCTCCACCAACCCAATTACTTAAGCAGTCTCTTCTTTAAGCTTTTGAATAGTCAAACCAACTTTGCTTAGCTGTCCCATTCGTTTAATGAGAACATCCTCCCCAAAAAGCACCTTGGTTTTCCAAACCAAACAGGGCCTAGGTTTCCGAGGTTCTTTGGATTTTATTAACTTGGAAGTGGGTTTCCAGTTGCAAATAGAACTATTTCACTCGATGCAAGTAAAAAAAATTACAAAAAAAAAGGGGGGCAATCTTTCTTGGATTTATTATTGCAGTGTTTCCTTTTTTACATCTTGTTGGATGTTACACAAAAATCTAACACCCTTCCCAAAGGTTGGAGAGGTCGCATTCTGTCAGAGTTGGTCGTGGCCCATGGGCCAACCCTTTTTGCTTTGCAAGGCTTTGTTTGATTGCTACTTTATTTCCAGTACCTCCGTGGTCCACCTCTAAGGCAGAAAGTAACTGGTGGGGCTAACAGAGCACAATAAAGTAGAAGTAGATTGTGGCATCAGTGAAAACTGAAAAGCTTAATATTATTGGAAAAGTCGTCTTCCTGTCAATGCAATTCCTTGTGTGGTAGGTGGCTAACATTGTAAGGTAGTTGAATGTGAAAGTCGAGGTTCACATTTCCCTGTTTGGCTGAAAATGGCAGCTTAGAATCTACCTTTCCATGTGGCTCCATTCACCATCTGTAATTGGCAAGCAACAAGCGATAAGAAGCGTTAGAGACAAGGAGAGTCCATGAGAAAGACATGAGCTGTTGCAATTCCTTATCAAGGTAGAAGTCGAGAGGTTATCAGAAGAAATCGATTGCCATCCGAAAGGGATATGTGATAATCTACAATATTTGTCACCAAAGGAGTCACAAGCCCGCAAACCAACACGAAACTCAGAATGAGAGATAAACCCCAAAGAAAAGGGAAAGAGTTAACAATCAAAGTAAGAATCAAACAAATCTCAGTGTTCATTGTGTTTCTCTTTCTGGAGCCAAGTGATGAAACACTTCTTTCAAATGGCAGTGTCTATATTTCAGTGTCGAATAAACGGATTGTCATGTCAGAGACCACCCTACGAGCAAATGGAATGTAACTCAAACTGTACCTGGAACAATGGAAAAATCCTTACATCAGCGAAATGAATGTTGAATTATTGTATTAACTAGGCTCTGATAAAATGCATTTCCAACCAAGCCACCCCCCACCCCCCCCCCCCCAAAAAAAAAAAAAAAAAAACAAAAAAACAAAAAAGAAGTTTCATTTACGTGAAAGAGCACATGCAGAAACAAGCAAAACTGGGAACTATAGAAAGCCCGAGTTTGCGCACAATATTAGGGAGCGGGAGCATAGAAAAAGCATGAAGGAATTGGGTACAGGAAGATACTCACCAAATAAGGGCACAGATCTCAATTATAATTGCCAGTATTGTCAAAACTTTACTGTGGATCTGCAAGACCGAAAAGGTGAAAGAATCAAAGTATATCCCTGAAAAGTGTTACTGTGAACATCGTGCAAGTGCTAATTTCGAGTTCAAAAGCCAAGGAACAACAAAAATTCTTTAATTGGACAAGGGAGACGTTAGAGAAAAGAACATGAGTAGAGAAAGAAGGAAAATAATTCTGGATGCATCACTAATGATTGGGCAATTTTCAAACTTTTGTACTTGATTTGTGGATGAATGTTGGAGAGTTTCTGAATTGCAATGGTTGTCTGTTGGACACTGTTGCAATTTATGTCAGAAGGAAAACATAAAATCCTAAAGACCAATGCACAAAATGTATTGGGTTGGATAAACTCTACCATCCTATCTCATTACATATTAGTAGAGAGAATTAAAAACTGTACAAAAAAATTTCTCCTATGAACTAGTTTGCCTCATTGGTTAAGCAGTGGAAAAACCTAGGGGAGATTATCCATCTTATGCCAACATCCACGTGATGGGGGACTCTACTGGAAGATTCTTCCCTCAGGTCATGCAGTTGAGTTTTTACCAGCTTTTAAGATTAAGATATTAGATTCATTCTACTTCATTCAGTCAAAATATGGAAGACTTACCCATAGAGCGCAGATGAGGGCTAAGACAACACACCCAACATAAATAGCTGTTGCATAAATACGAACAGGATCAAACATCATTCTTACTTGTTGACGAGGTCCAATAAGGAAAGCTGTGCTGGCACACAGAATCTCAAGTTTAAAGTTTGAACAGAAGAAATAAGGGAATGGAATATCCAAAATAAACTCAACTGAGATGGTTATAGGAAAAATGTTATGCAGAATTGCACTCAATATGAATATATACAGCAGCTAAGCACAGAGAAGCTGTTTTCTGCGACACCAGTGGTGAGACAATAATACAAGTGTCCTTGATGATTGACCAAGAATCCATCAAAAGCAAGCTTGCTAGCTTAGCTGCTGGTGTCTAAGCACACAACATTAGATGAATAAGATTGGCTTGGATCAAGTACAACAGAAAACATGTTGCTAAAGTTAATAATGATGGATTCCTGACGGGTTTTAGACTTGAGCATAGATGAAATAACATAAACTGGGCCAATCAGCAGACTGACATACCTTCCAACAGCCAACACGTTCCCAAAGGTGAATAATAGCGCAAATTTGATGGGTTTGATAAAAACAATCAATGACTGAAAAAGAGGTACAAGGAAGAAGAATTATCAGATAGGCATCACCCATGGAAAAGCACATTTGCGCAAAAAGCACCATGAATTGTCTATGTTACATAGATACCACAAAATTCAATCTCAAAACATATACCAGATCGATAAGACATTTTGACTTCAACATCAGTGACTTGGTACTGTTTATCATATATTTTTGGATGAGTTTAATAACATAACAGAAATAAGATCCTACAACAAACATGATTTCAACAAATAATCTACTTGTTCACTAAAGAGAAGCCAGTTTCCTGAAACGTGAGATTCAAGAAATTGGATTCATGAGAAAAATGTGTGTTTTCATAGACTCTGCAATCTGTTATGCCAGAATAGATCTTTCCAGTAGGTCCTTGTGAGAATAGATCTTTCCTGGAGGTCCTTATGACCAAGGACCTTAAACATGCACATTAGGATAAATGCAGTAATCTGTCTCGCAAAAGAATGGTATACATGATCTCACACATTAGAAAGCCTGACATGAAGGGTCTGAGCACTTGTCACAAGGTCTTACCTGTGAGGTAAAAAGTCAACAAAGTTGTTTGGAAGCAGTGTGGTGTCAACAATCAACTTGCAAACTATCACGGGAAATTTTCTCACAGACAGCATTCTCAGGAAGTGCTGTGCTTTCTTATTAAGAATGCTGGTTTGACTACGAAGCTGAGAGTCTCAATCCAACCAAGTGTGTCAAAGGTATTGCAAGGAGCAGGAGATTTGGTAATGATATCATATCAACCAAGATTTGAGTACTACAACCAAGAACAAACATTAAGGAACAGGTCCTAGCAGTGTGTGACAACCAAAACGTCCTTAGCAGGGGATAGAAGAGTGCATCTTCTAAAAGCTACATCACAAATGAACAGGTCCATGGTCTCCTACCTAAGAGATACAGGGTATGGCAGCAATTTTGTTGATTGAAAATTTAAGGGAAGATGACAAAATGTTGACCTTAAGCAAGGTGCAATACATACCAAGCCTTTATTTCACTATGTAGGGTCAGCTACATGAATTCTAGCCCAGCACTCATTCCTATCTATGACCTTATTTTCTATAAGACCCTTATAACTAATATTGAGTGTCTCCCACCAAGTTTTTTTCAGTCTTCCTCTACCTCTTTTTGCTAGATACTCATCTGATAGGCCTCTAGTGCTGCGGACCTACCAGAGGCGCTTCAAGAGTCAAGGGCAGGAGGGTAACACAGCTGGGTTGTGTAACAGCCAGCATGTGCACCAAGGATAGAATTGGAACTTGCCAGCATGTGCACCAAGGGTACACAAAACCAGCATGTGCATAACCAGATGCAGTTATGGAGGGAGAATAACAACCTATAAATAGGGAATGGAAGAGAGAGGGAGGGGAGGAAAAATTGAGTAGACACTACAGGAGAGTTTTGGGCCTCTCGAATGCCCATTGTTCTACTTTTTTTTCCTTGTTTAGCTTGTTTCTTGTAATCGGGAGTTGACAAACCAGCAGCAAATTCTTTAACTAATCGGAATTCTATGCGTTTTCTTGAGATCCTATCATCATCCTATTCCATCCACTCTCCTTAGAAAAGTCTATATTACATCTTCTCACATAACCAAACAGTTCTGATTATGTTTCATGCATCTTATCTTCAATAGAAGCTACTCCAACCTTATTGCGAATAATCTTATTTATAATTTATATGTTCTTGTATGGCGGCACATACATCTTAACATCCTATCTCCACCACTCATATGTTTTGTACATGTTGGTGCTTTTACTACCCAACATTTTATATCATACAACAAAACTGGTTATAGTTTTCACATAGAATTTTCCTTTCAACTTTAGAGAAATCTTATTATCATATAAAACACTGGATTCACTCTTCCATTTTAACCATCCAATCTCATTCTATGGGTAACATTGTCATTAATCTCCCCATCTTTTTGGACGATTGATCAAAGATATCTAAACTTATCTTTTATTGGTATGACTTGATATTCTAATTTTACCATAACATCATCCATAATATTTTCAAACTTAGTATCCATGCTTTCTTTTGTCTTGTCCACCAACACAATGTCATCTGGAAATAGTAGAAAAACATAACCAAGGCACCTCTGCCTAAATATGTTTAGCGAATTCATCTATTACTAGGGCAAATAGGTAAGAGCTTAATGCAAATCCTTGGTGTAATTCCATTATAATTGGAAAAGCCTCCATAGCTTTTCCACATGTTCTAAGACATGTTTTTGCTCTATGATACATATCTTTAGTAACACCTGTATATAAGCAATTCAAACTCATTTATTCTCTAAATCCCTAGAAACTTTGTCCTAAGATTTTTTTTTCCTAAATGTATAAACACAACATGTAAATCTTTTTGTTTATAACTCTCAATTAGGCACCTCAACAAATATGTGGCTTCTATTGTTGACCTACCAAGCATGAAACCAAATTGGTTTTTCAGACATCTTGGTTTCTCATCTTGATATTTGCTCAATCACTCTCTCCCAAACTTTCATGGCGTGGGTCATTAATTTGGTTCCACTATAATTTCGACAACTTAGAATATCCTTTATTCTTTTAAAGAGGCACTAAATTACTGAGGTAAACATGAAAAATTAGATCCATTTATCTGCATGGTTCATTATTATAAACGGGACAAGCACATGATTCAATCAAGTGTACCCTCCCAAAAAAAGATACAAATAACTAAGCTGGATTAGAGAATCAATCAGTTCAACACTGGTAAATATCAACTGCTCATGTAAATCTCACAAAGTAAAACATGCCATGGTTTCTATAATGTTAAGATTTGACTTAGTAAATTTCTTATTATATTGTCATTTTCCTGATTGTCAAGTCCTTGAATTAGGACTTGGTAGTTCCGTAATTCCGATTGAGAAAGAGAGGGAATAGAGAAGTAGAAGAGAGGGCTTAGAAAGATCAAGAGAGGAGAGTTTATTCATCAATCAATCGGTAACCCCTCTATGTGCCGTAGGCCTCTTATTAATAGGGCCTCTAGCTATACAATAACAACATCCTAACTGCTTCCAGAGGCTGTTATAACAGCCTCTCCTGCCTCCTATCTTGCCCAACAGTCTACTAGAGATAGAGATTACAAAATAGCCCCTAAGATCATAACAATCCCTTCCCCTTGAAATAATTCTTGTCCTCAAGAATTTAGAGAAGACCCATGGCTCGCGGGAACTGCTTCAACAGGTCTGGAAGGTATTCCCAAGTAGTGTGGTCTGGATGTAGGTGTGACCACTGGACTAATACTTGTGTCAAGGGTGCTTTTCTTTCGTACATTATCCTTTTCTGTAGAATGGCGCGGGGTTCTATGATTTCTGCTGTTTCTTCTGCATTGGGTGGTAATTCTGTTCGTGTAGGATTAGTTGTTGTTGTAGCTTTCTTTAACAAGGAAACATGGAACACCGGATGATTTGTCACTCCTTCCGGTAGCTGCAATTTATATGCGACTGGACCTATTTTAGCCACAATAGGATAAGGTCCAAAATATTTGGGGCTCAACTTAGAGGGTGGCACTGCTGTATAGGGCTGTTGCAAGAATCTTCTTACCTTGAGATAGACCCAGTCACCTATCTCAAAAGTCCTATCACTCCTCCTTCTATCTGCTCTTTGCTTCATCTGATTTCGGGCATTGGCCAATTCTTGTTTTAGAGCCGTTAACAGTTGCTGCCTCTGCTGGAAATAATGCCCCACTTCTGCCATAGTAGGGGAAGACTCCGAAATATCAAGCAGCAGTGTGGGTTTATACCCAAATATGGCTTCAAAAGGACTCCTCCGAATAGCACTGTGATAGGTGGTATTGTACCACCATTGTGCCAAGGATAGCCACCGATTCCAGCTTTTAGGATTTGTGAAACACATACACCTTAGATATGCCTCTAAGCATTGATTGACCCTTTCCGTTTGACCATCCGTTTGAGGATGGTATGCAGTGGACAAACACAAGCCTACTCCCAATTTTCGGAACAGTTCCTGCCAAAAGGAACTTGTAAATACTTTGTCTCTATCCGAGACAATAGTCTTAGGAATGCCGTGGATGTTAGCTATCCTATCCAAAAATACTCTTGCCACCTCTTGTGCAGTAAATGGATGGGATAGACTGATAAAATGGCTAAATTTTGTCAAACGATCCACCACCACCATGATTACATCCTTGCCTTCCGATCGGGGTAAACCCTCCACAAAATCCATAGAAATTCCTTCCCAAGCTTGATTAGGTATTGCCAAGGGCTGTAACAATCCCGGGTAAGCCACATTTTCATGTTTACATCGCTGGCACACTGTGCAAGACATCACAAATTTCACTACATCAGTCTTTTGTTTGGGCCAAAAGAATAATTGTTTAACCTTTTGATAAGTGGCTCTTATCCCTGAATGACCCCCCACTGGCGAAGCATGGAGTGCTCCTATTATTCTCTGCTTTAATGCACTGTCATCCCCCACAATCAATCTGCCTTTGTACCTGATCAGACCGCTGGATAGTGTATAATCTGCTATTGCAGTAGGTTGGATTGCCAGCTGTGTTAGGATATCTTGAAGCCATTTTGACTGGCCGTAGCTATAGCTTCTAATTCCCCCATCCATTCAGGTACTACTGCTGTGATAGCTTGGCAGGCTGCATTTTCATTGCGCCTAGATAATGCATCAGCCACTATGTTTTCTTTTCCTCTGCGATACTGAATAATATAGTCTAGCCCCATGAGTTTAGAAGCTCCTTTCCTTTGCAGTTGAGTATGCAATCTTTGTTGGCCTAGGAACTGTAAACTCTCATGGTCCGTGCGGATCACAAATGGCTGGCTTTCCAGGTAGTGTCGCCATTTGTCAATTGCTCCAAGTACTGCTAACAATTCTTTGTCATACACACTCAATCCCAAATGCCTTTGAGACAATGCTTGACTTATAAAAGCCAATGGTCGCCCTTCTTGTATTAACACTGCTCCCACCCCCTTGTCGCAAGCATCCGTCTCAACTGTAAATGGTTTCGAAAAATCTGGTAGAGCCAATACTGGAGCTGTAGACATGGACTTCTTAAGTGCCAAGAATGCTGCTTCTGCCTTTGGATTCCACTGGAAACCTTCTTTTTTTAGCAACTCAGTGAGAGGTTTGCTGATAATACCATAGTATTGCACAAATTTCCGGTAATACCCTGTCAGTCCCAAAAAACTTCTTAGCTCCTTCACATTTTTAGGCCTAGGCCACTGCAACATTGCTTCCACTTTCTTTGGATCTGTTTGTACTCCTTCTCCACAAATAATATGTCCCAGGTATTCCACTTCCCTCACAGCAAAGGTGCATTTGGAGAGCTTAACATACAATTGGTGAGATTTAAGGATCTCAAATGTAGTGCGGAGGTGTGTAAGATGGTGTTCAATATTGGGGCTGTAAACAAGGATATCATCAAAGAAAACAAGGATGAATTTCCTTAAATAGGGTAGAAAAATCTGATTCATCAAGGCTTGGAATGTGGCAGGGGCATTAGTCAATCCAAATGGCATAACAGTAAATTCATATAACCCTTGATGAGTTCTAAATGCTGTTTTATGGATATCAGATGGTGACATTCTTATTTGATGGTAACCCGATCTAAGATCTAGTTTAGAAAAAATTTGGGCACCATGTAATTCATCAAATAGGTCATCAATCAAAGGTATAGGAAACTTATTTTTGATTGTATTGGTATTAAGTTGTCTATAGTCTATGCAAAACCTCCAAGTTCCATCTTTTTTTTTTTACAAGGAGAACTGGAGAAGCATAGGGGCTTTGGCTGGGTTGAATAATGGCTGAGTCTAGCATTGTTTTCACTTGTTTCTCAATTTCAGTTTTCTGCACAGGAGGGTATCGATAAGCTCTAATGTTGACAGGTTCTGAATTTGGTTTAAGGTGAATTGAGTGGTCCAATGGCCTTTGGGGTGGTAAAGAGCTGGGTTCTACAAATAGATCCTTAAATTCTACCAGTAGTGGATGCAAGTTCTCCGATAAACCTACCTTATTTGTGAGTTGGAAATCGATGTCAGCCTTGGTGAGTTGTAATTCTGCCTTCGCTTCCCTGTCATCTTCTATTTCTTTTGCTTGTATAGAATAGAGTTGGGCTATCTTCCCTTCCTTCTTTGACAACATTTTCTGTAGCCTTTTTCCTCCAATTAACTTGCACTCCCCTTGCTCCAGATTTCCCAGCAATGTTAACTTTTGTCCGTTGATTACCATCGTGACTTCCAACTTGTTGAAGTCAAAAGTTAGAGGGCTTACAGTTCTCATCCAATCTACGCCAAGGACTATGTCACATCCACCCAAGTCTAAAATCCTTAAGTCAGCCACAAATTCTTGCCCTTGCATGGTCCATGTAAATCCGAGACATTTATAGTGACTGTACATTCTATTTCCATTAGCTACCGTTACCGACAAAGGTGTTGTGGCTGTCATGGGACATTGGAGACTTGTTGCCGTGGCTTCACTGAGAAAGCTGTGGGTGCTTCCACTGTCGATAAGCACCATCAGTCTTCGTTTTCCCACTTGTCCTTTTACTTTTATAATCTGCCCCATAGGACTTCCTTTTAATGCATGGAACGAAATTTCTCCTCCTTCCTCCCTTAGCTTTTCTTCTTCTTCTTGCTCCAGTAACTCCTCACCAGTGGTTTCCCTTATTTCTGTTTCTTCTTCCATCTGTTCTCCATCAACTCCTTCCATGTTCATCAGCTGTCTTTTGCACTGATGACCCGGACTGTACTTTTTTCCGCATTTGAAGCACAGCCCCAGCTGCCTTCTCTGCTCTATCAAATTCCCTTTACTTCCATTATTACTTACAGTTGTCTTGGGATTTTGTTGGTTATGCCATGTTAGCAATGGCCTTGCGTTTCCTCCTCCATACTGCCCTGCTAAAATACTGGGTTTGTAAGGAACCTTATGCTTCTTGAATATGGCTTCTAAGGCCAGTTCTTGAAGTCTTGCTTTTTCCGCAGCTTGTTTAACGGATATTGGAGTCATCATCTTTACCATGGGTCGCAGTTCTTCCCTCAATCCGCTAATGAAAACTGACACCAAGTACTGTTCGGTAAGTCCCGGTTGTACCGTACTCACCAGAGACCTCAATTCTTCAAATCGACTTTGATATTCAATCACCGTCCCTTCTTGTTTCAACTTGGTAAATTCTTCTACTACATCGGTCATGTCTTTCTCCCCGAAACGTTCACATAACCCTTCCGCAAATTCGGCCCAGCTCCTTTGCATTCCTCCGTCTTGAATCCAGCCTTGGTACCAAGAATCTGCTTCTTCATTCAGATAAGCTGCTGCCAAATTTACCTTTTGCTCCTCTGCGATTCTGTAAAATTGGAAGAATCGTCCGCACCTCCTCACCCACCATCTTGGTTTCTTCCCTTCGAACATTGGAATCTCCAGTCTTGGCATAGGAATATGGTTCTGAATCCCTGGCTGGTGATTCCTTCCCATAACTCCTTGCACCGTACCCTGGTCTGCTTCATCAAGAACCCCTGGTGTGCCCAGACGATTGCCCTGGTGCGGTAAAATCGGTTCCGATGACTGTCGTGGTGGATATTCTGGTGGTAAACGGAATTGGGGTAGCGAAGACAGCATGCTTAACAAGCTGTCCATCCTTCGTCCTTGCATTTCTATCGATTCTTGGCATCGATTTGTTGCTTCTTGCTGTTTCTCCATAGCCGCTTGCATTACTTCTCTCCATTCAGTCAATTCTTCTCGCGTTTGCCGTAGGGTCTCCTGAGTCTGGGTCACGCCCAACTCTAGTGACTCTAACCAGATCTCCCATTGTTTCAGACGTGTGCTTTCCGCCATGGCGCCCTGTAATCCGCACCTCCCAGCCGAATCGTACGGCTCTGATACCACTTGTCAAGTCCTTGAATTAGGACTTGGCAGTTTCGTAATTCCGATTGAGAAAGAGAGGGAATAGAGAAGTAGAAGAGAGGGCTTAGAAAGATCAACAGAGGAGAGTTTATTCATCAATCAATCGGTAACCCCTCTATGTGCCGTAGGCCTCTTATTAATAGGGCCTCTAGCTATACAATAACAACATCCTAACTGCTTCCAGAGGCTGTTATAACAGCCTCTCCCGCCTCCTATCTTGCCCAACAGTCTACTAGAGATAGAGATTACAAAATAGACCCTAAGATCATAACACTGATCTGCTCTATCAAAGTTTCTTTTAGCATAAATTTGGATTTGAGAGATAAAAAAGAAGCCTTTATGTTTATATCACATAGAATACAATCACAGAGTTATAATAAATCTTCCTTATTCATTCTATTCTTGATAAACTACATTAAGCAAAGTCCTAGCTTTCAGCAGCCTTGCAAGGTTTGCAAGTGGATGATCACAGAAAAAATGTTCATTTTCCAGCTTTCTGACTACCGACTAGTGCCGACAAAGAATGGGATGAACATAGCCAACACAACCCAGTTTACGATGATTATCGTCTCTTTCACCCGGGGGGGAAAGACATTTTAAGACAAAAACTTTTACAGCCATAAACCAAGAAGCTGACCCCAATAGTGAGATGATGAAATATCGTTGTTGTAACTGCAAGCCAAGAATATGGTAGTCAGAAATATCCATTTTGTATTAAAAATCCCATTAAGGCTCTGTTTGTTTGGGGGAAAGTGTTTTTATGAGAGAAAACAGTTTTCCTGGAAAACAATTCCTTGAAATGTGTTTCCATTGTTTGGCTGTAACCTGAAAATGTTGTTGGAAGGCCATTTCCAGTGTTTGGGTGGGACTTAGAAAATTACAATATTTTTTTTTTTTCTTTATCATCAAAATCTATTACATAAAGGTAAAAAAGCATAATAAACATATAATAACAATAAAGATCAAAACATTATAATATAATAAATTATGATATATATGATATTATATATCATATATCATATATATAACATTAAAGAATAGAGAGAGAGTCGGATAGGGGGCCAAATGGCAAATGGTGGCCAACAAGAGATGAAGTGAGACGGCAACAGCGAAAGGCAGCTTCTGTGACATAGGAGAAGATGAAAGAGGTAGATCTCGACGGAGACAGATAGAGGTGGAGAAGGACAGAGAGGCAACCAGTATGGCGATGCAAAGAGGTGGATCTGGATGAAGAAAGACGGAGATGGAGCTTGACGGGAGACAGTGACCAGTGCAGCAACGCAAGCGAAGGCTAACAGAGTGTGATAGAGATGGAGAGAAGTTGATTGAACCAGGCAATGCGAGCTGAGCTCAACGGATAGAGATGGAGAAGGCATTAGAAGCTCTGGAAAATGACTTCCTCTTTTTAAGTCAGGAAGTCACTTTTCGAAAATCCTTGACGTTTTAGCATTTCACTTTCCATTGACTGGAAAGTCATTTCCTTTGACTTTCTTGTTTCCCTGGTACCAAACAAAGGAAAACAAGGAAAGTGTTTTTCGAGAAAATGTTTTCCGTTGAACAAACAGAGCCTAAGTGCAAGAAGAAATGAAGCTGCTATGAGGGAAGTACACAAACTAAATTTGACTTGCTGTCAGAAAATTCACCTTGCAAAGGTGCTCTCTGTATGGGATGCACACAAGAGCTTTTCCTACTTTGTAGCCACACTCAGTATCATTAAAGGCCCAAGGCGCACAAAGGCACAAAAAGGTGTTAGAGCCTAAAGCGCAAGGTGAGGTGCACGCCTAGCCTGATGGAACTAGGCGCATGCTAACTAAAAAACAAAAAGAAAAATATATATTCTACTTGAAGAATAAGGTATAAAATAAATCCTAACTTCTAATAACATATTCACAAGTATGTTACCAATAAAATTAAAAATTTCAACATATATCAATGAAAAGAACAATAAAAAATGTCAAAATATGTAATTTAAAAGTCTTTAAGTCAACTTAAATTAAATTTTAAACAATTTATAGGCCTTAAATCTCAATTAAGATTAACTAATTATGCATTTTAAATAATCTAAAAATCATCCTCATCATCGAGATCAAACATTTCCATATTTTCATCATTAGAAGCATCATCTCTAATATCCTATTCTTCCACATCATCTCCCTTTCCATCTTCATTAAGTTCAAATTCAATTGGAGCATTTGAAGTAGTAGCCTTTTTACTCATTGTTAAATTTGTAGTTGAAGCAATAAATATAAATCCTAAATAGTAAAAAAAAATAAAATAAAATAATAAACAGTAAAATAAAAACCCTAAAAAATAGTTAAAAAAGTCCAGGCATGCCTAAGCCCAAGGCGCCTTGGGCCTAGGTGCACCCAGCTGGTTTGAGCCCGCCTGGAAGCACTCCACACGCACCTTGTGCATCTTGCGCCCAGGCACACCTTTAATAACACTGGCCACACAGCAACAGATGTATCATTTTCTTTAACAAATGATGCAGTAAACACATCAGTACCTTGTTGTCAGCAAAAAGTTTGGTATTCTAAAACAACATGGCAATTGGTTTAAGAAGCTGCTAGGCTTACGGGTTAAGGGTCTCCTTCTTGTGAACCCTGATGCTTAAATAACCAAAGATCAAGCAAACAAACAAGAGTCTTGTAAAAGGCAGCCGTCAAAGCTAAAATCCCATATTTTATCAATACCTGCTTCTTGATATACGCAAGCATAAGCAGCTATATTAGGCTATCACATCCTACACTTTTAATACTCGGTCTAGCTAGCGTTTTTTCATAACACTTTTAGAATAATGGTTTCTAACCACTGGCTTGTAAAAAATATGATATAAATAATATTGACTTATTGGCACAATAATGAGTCAAAACTCGTAGTGGATTCAAACTAACATAAGGTTCAATGAACACTGCAACTATTTCCTCAAAGTTTCATACAGAGAATTCTAAGACGTGATAAAGCACTTTACTCTCTGCATACAGTTTCTTATGACTTCCTAAATTTGCAAATAAGCCAACCAAACATTTACGTTAATCAACACATTATCACACATACCCTTCTACTTGTAAACTTCACTTGGTTCTAAAACAGTCTATAAAAATTCTTGCAACATAGTTTGGGTATCTATCGTCCATCCCAAGCCAATAGTAGCCCTCGAACATTGCCCCACTATAATAACATTAACATGTGGATTACAATCACTGCTCAAGAAAATGCCAACTCGTGTATCATAGTATTTACTTCAATAGATTGGGGGCTTTTAAACAAAAGTTGCCCAGATTTCAGATACCCATTTAAGCAAATTGAGTTAAAAAACTAGAAATTCACAGTAACAAATCGTCTTTCAATGAAAAATTTACACATAAAAGCAATGGGATATCAAGTGGGTCGTACCAGGAACATGCAAACCAAGCCAGCGACCAAGCAGGCAGCAAACCCATAAATTCTCTGCTCAAACAAGCAGCATGGAAGAAATAGTTCAACCCGGTCGGAAAGAAACTATATAAATTTTCGCAATCTTTACTGTAAGGCTTGGTGTAAGTATAACTCGAAGTACCTGCAAAGGGGAAAGGGAGCAGAGGCCTTCGGGTTCGTACAACAGATTGTCTTGCATCTCCTCATCTCCGCCCAAAATGGATTGATTCAGCTTCCACATTGCTGGCTATGACCGCTTATCGAGCTTTCTCGCGCATGAAATGGAACGCCTTCGATTCTTAGCCAGATCACTGTTCGCCCCTTCGGCTTTCACAGGGTCGGCATAACAACAATGGAGCGTCCGTCGAAGAATGATGATTCTACTTTAATACTGCTTTATTTGCGAAACAGCCCCACTTCTAATGACTATTTCTACATTTACCTATTTTTACCATGAAGTTTATACATTTACCCTCAACAACTGCTTGATTATCCATGCAACTCTTTTTCTGCGTCAATTTTATAATAGTTTGTGATCCCTTTTGTTTAGTTAATTTGCGCAAAGACATTTTATGGTTCATTTAGTATTTTAAATTTTTATATTTTTTAAAAATCAGCCCATTATGAAGAATATGCCTTTTATTTTATAAACATTATAAAAAAATATGTTTTAACCACTAGGATTGTAATTTAGTAGTCAGTTGCTGTGTTGGTGAGTCCAAGGACTTGTGTTCCAGTTTAGTAAGCCTTATATTTACTCTTTATGTCCTATATGCTCTTTAGCTATTATTAGTTGTGTTAAAAAATAAAATGACTAATAATTCAAATTATAAAAAATCTAAATAAAAATTATTTTCATAATCAAATGATTAATTTACATCATCCATGAAGTTAAGATTTATCATTTTATAAATTCAAGATTGTGTCATAATAGGTTATGCTTCGAATCATAATCCTATTTTACTTAACACACTTGTGTTATAATAGCTTTTTTGTTTCTGTAAATAGTGTCGTATATAGGTTTGGAGTTTTAAATTTAAGGTTATTGATGATATTTCTAAGAATAGTTTGATAGAGCATGAATGAAGACCAAATGCATTGTAGATCACAGGAGGAGTATCCCACCATGCCATATTTATGGTGACAGTTAATTCCTCCTGGGACCTCAGAACTCAGAAGCCAGTCGACCGATCGACCAAGGTGCGAAATGCTTCAAGCCGGTGGCTTCTCACGGCAAGGTGAAGCGCAGTTTCCCCCAAAGCTGTTACGTACATATTTGATGGACTCTGGGCAGGCGGGCATCAGCACACCTATGACTTCAACTGATCTCCCGTACGTGGATAGCAGTGTGGTGAAGATCGATCGAGCTGTTCTTCAGTCTTTGCCTTTAAGCGGACAAATTTCATCAACAGCATTAATCTTGATAAGCTGCTGCACTATATATCTCCAGTACATCCCAGTCGCTGAAGCTATGTACAGTGGTCTGAACAGATCCTTGTCCAATTCCCTTGCCTGTTCAGGCTTGTGTTTCAGGAGCTCTTGTACAAAGTTGAGTTGGCCAGCTTTGGTAGGTAGCCACATGCAAAATAGGCTGTGGAGGAGACAGAAGTGTCATCTCCGAGAAGATGTGGATGGATTTTCTTCAACTAGTTGCTGTTGGAGCTGAAGATTTCCTGCACAAGTAGCTTCAACCAAAGTCTGATCATAAATATCCATGGTTCTTTCCAATCTTTTCTGTAACTAGGGCCTGGCCCGGCTTGCAGGAAATTAAATTTGCCCACCCATTATCGTTTATTAATTATATAACACATAGATAGATGGAATCCATAATAAAAGAAAGTTGTTGAAAGCAAAGCCTAAACAAAATCATTTGGTCTATATATGTTGGGCAATCATATTGAAACCTCCCTGCATTGAGTTTAAATTATACTAAGATAATTTTATAAATTTATGCTTATAAAAGACGCTGCATCTTTTTTCTATTCTTTTTAAATTCACTCGATGAGTATTCTTAATTCTGCACTTACTCCCACTTAAATTGATTCATCTCAAACATACATTAATGATTCACTAAAACTGGAAAAGAAGAAGGAAAAATAAGCCACCAAGTGATGGCCTCTTTTGCCCTCAAGATATGATCTTGGGAGCCATTAATCCTGTTTTCAAGTAATAGATACATTTATAATGTAAAAAAAAAAAATTAATTCTCCATGTGATCCAGTTTCTTACTCCCTTCCTGTATCTATTAAATACAGGATTATCAGAAAATAGTATTTTATTTATTATGCTTAAATTAGACGTACATTTTAAATTCAATAGAATCGAATGTCATGCGGGTCATGTATCAGAACCAAAGAGATTATTAATTAAATAAATTATTTTTTATTATTTAATTAAAGTATATTTTATTTATATCTTAAATAAAATATATATTTAAAATATAAATATTTTCTAAAAAAATTGAAATAACCATAACATATATGGATAAACTCCCACAATAAATAACCAAATAAGGGGAAAATTTTATCGCATTTACAATTATAAGTCAAACTATTTCAAATCCAATTATTCAGACTAAAAAAATTGGTTTAGTTATAAATCACTATTAAAAAAAATAAAACTAAAAAAATGGCCAAGCATTTTTTCTCATTTATAATTACCCAAGCAAATTAATTTTAATATAAAATTTTAAATAAAATAATTTATAATATTATTATTTCAAATTATATTTTTTAAACTACATATTTGGATAGGATAATTTTTAAAATATAAGTTTACTCTACTAATCCCAACTTGACTTGTTAACTTCGTCGGGTCGGGTTGAATTCAAGTTGAATGCATTTGATAGGTTTAGGATTGATGAACTCATTGCAAGGTTCCAAGCAAGTATAGAAAGGAAAAAACATAAATTATCTTAAAATATGATATTTTTTCTTTTAAGTATCGTTTCATAAAATAAATAAGATAAGTGAATATTAAAATAAAATTAAAATACTTTTCAGACCAATATATGAAATAGTCAAAAATAAGACTGAAAAGTATTCTAAAATTTATATTAAATTATTTTTTAAATTTTTTAAAATGCACTAAAAGATATAAATATCTTTTTTTTTCTTATCTCGAGGGGAGGGAGAGATAAACATATTTTAAAAAATTAAGATAAAAAGTCACATGACTTCTTTTTTAAGGATCATCAGATAAATTTAACAAATACGTTGAAAATGACAAATTCTAAAATACTTCTCATATTTTCCACCCCATATATTGATTAATAAACACTACCAATATAATTTATAGTATAATTGTAATTGTAAGTGCAATTTTAAGTGTATAACTATGCTTTTAATAGCAATTGTACGATTAGAATTTTTTTTATTATCTTCATTATCAACAAATTAATTGTATCTATATTTTTATTCGTAATCATTTTAATGAATTACATAATTAAATAAAAATTATAGTAACAAATAAAATTTTTAATTAAAGTAAATAATAAACAACAAATACACGAGTTGGCAATTAAACTAAAAATATACACTTAAATTAGTAATTACAAAATTAAATTGGAATTGCCCTAAAAAAATCTAACAACTAAAATTATAGAGATGTTAGATCTCTTTATGGAAATAATTTTATTATTTATTTTATAGTTATAATTTTATTATTTATTTTATAGTTATAATTTTATTTTTTCTGAATTATTGGTCTTGCGTGGTCTTTTGTCGCTCGTATTCTTGATTTCGACAGAAGAGGTAAATCGTAAGTTGAGACTTTTGCTTACTGCACAGGGTAAGGAATTGAAGTCACGATTTATTGGTGCGAATCTCAGATTATTATAGCTCAACCACTTGATCTATGCTCTAAGAGTAAGGGTGCAAATAAACTAAGTCGAGTCGAGCCCGATAAATTTTATCACATGCTCAAACTCGAGTTCAAGTTTGAGTTGAGATTGGAAGCTTGGCTTGAGCTTGAGCTCAGCTCAAGCTGGACTCGTTAATTTGATTGACGAGCCGAGCTCAAGCTCGAGCTTAGACTCAAGTGAGCCCCAACTTGAGCTTGGACTCGGGTTAAAATATAACAAAGTTTTATTTAAAAAAAAAAACTAATAAGCTGATCTATAATAAAAACAAATATACCTAAATGAACCCAACATGATAATCAACAAATATAATATCGATATAAATAATTAAGTAATAATAATTTCACAAATTATAATAAACATAATATCATTTACTATTCAAAAAAATAATCAAATTACTTGTTTAATTATTTTCAAAATACAAACATAATCAAAATTACAACACAACAGATATATTTTCAATTCAACTTCAAATTAGCTACTCCAAATATCAACATGCAATTTGAAATTGTAATATTAATTATTAATCAGTAATCATAATTATATATCAAATCACATATATCAACCTACAAAATACTAACATATCAAAAGCTTCCAAAAATCACATACATTATTTTGTTTATTGTGGCAGAATAATTTAAATGATATTATCCTATATATAAAAACATAAAAATTAATCATTTTTATCAATATCAACCAACAATGTGCTTACAAGCGAGCTAGCTTGCAAACCTTTATTCAAGACATCCTATGAGCCTATAATTGATTTAGATCATGAGCCTTTATTCGAGCGAATTCACGAATTAACGAGCTGAACTTTACTGAACTCAAACTCATCTCGTTTATAAATCGAGTTTTAAAATTAGACTCAAGTTTGTCTTATTTACCTTAACGAATGAACTCGAACGATCTTTTATCAAGTCAAACACCGAGCCAAGCCCAAACTGATATTTTACTCTTAGTAATAAAATGGTTTTAATAATGACTATATGAAAATCAATGTCTAGAAGAAATAAATTTTTGAATGAATGGGAAAATAAATTTTTAACATACAAGTTTTGAAACAAAATATGAAAACCTATAGAAGAGATATTGAGTATGGTTGAGAGTAATTTGTTTCAAAATATACTTTTGATAATCTCAACTTGCTTTCAAAAGAATCAAAATGAGAATTTAAAAGAATCAAATGAGAATTTGTTAAGAATTCAATATTTTCAAAAGGATAGTCGACTATGTAGTTCATTATGTTGACTATGACTGAAAATAGTCGACTATACTGTTTGATCTGTCGACTATTCAAGGTTTCTGTCGACTATTTTTGCATCTGTCGACTATTTTTGTTCAAAAGTTTCAAAATTTTATTCACATTTTTGTATCTGTCGACTATGGGTATGTGTCTGTCGACTATGGAAAATTTGTGTTATAAGATAGTCGACTATGCCTTTTTGTCTGTCGACTATTTCTTGTTTTACTTGTAAAAATAGTGAACTATGCATTTTCTTCTGTCGACTATTTCTTTTTGTAGAAAACTATAACGGCTAGTTTTTCAATCTCCAACTGCTAGTTTCTCTTTCTCCAACAGCTAGTTTTGAGCAAGACTCTTGGGATGCTTATATATTCATATCAAGGAGATCGAGAGAAGGCTAATGGATGAGAATGAAATAATTTGAGCTTACTGTTACTCTCGCTTGTATTTATAGTGATCGTGCTTCAATTTTTTCTCTCTTCAAGGCTTTGATTTTTACTTGTATTAATTCTTTCAAGCCTTATTTTCATTATGAGATAACTTGTAACTAAGAGTGCCAATTCTTAGCATCTCGTTTACATTTGTATCACTCTTATTTTTCTAGCTTTGTGCTAGAGGACTTGCTTGTTGAAGCAAGGGGCTGTAATTCATAGTCTTGGACTAGAGGACCTACTTGGTTTAAGTAGGGGGTTTTAGTGGATTGTTTGCAAAATCCTTAGTGAGGAGCTAAGGTAGTGGATTAGGTTTGGGTTAAGTCGAACCACTATAAATCCTTGTGTTTCTTGTACTTGTGCTCTTTGATCTATTTATCTTTCCAAACATTTCGTTTTTCCTCACTTGGTTCACATATTTATTTTTGTAAACTTACATCTGTCATTTTGTATGTTTCACGTTTTAAATTATTAAACCTCAACCTGTATTAAATTTTTTTTCAAGTTTTATCAATCAAGTTTTAATATAACCAATTCATCCCACCTCTTGGTGTGTGTCATAGCACCTCCTGTTCTAATACAAACAACTTGGCTCATTTGCACCCTTATTTGGGGGTTATAAGTTTATTTCTTTAACATTATTGGAATGAATTATAACTTAAGAAAATTTTATAAAGAAATATATATTTAAATATAAACAAATGCTATATATTGTATAAAAACTAATATTATATATACAATTGTCAATCACACTTATAGTTATTTTTTATAATATGAGTGTGTTTGATAACATGAAAATTTCATAAAAAATGTCTCATTCAAGGAATTGAATTATATCTTTATTGTTTGACATATTACATTTTCTATAGAATTGAATTCTATAGTACAACCATTAAAGTATCATTTGGTTTCTTTTTCATGAAAAATTCCATCTAAGGGAGGTGATTTTTGTTTTCCATACAAGTTGAAAAATATTTTATTTTCTAACTAAATGCTATCAAATAGACCCTAAATATTTTTCATCATCTCAACTACATACAATTATCATTTTTTTTTTAAATTAACCTAGCCATGCCCTCCATTTATCTCTATTTCTTTTCTGAATTTCTATCTACAATGTATAATTTGGTTTGTTATCATCAACCCATCAAGTAAAAATAAAGAAACCTGCCCCACGACATAAGTTAAATGGTTGGATGAGCAATATGTTGGTGTCAATCAAGTGGATTGCGAGTTCAAATTTTGTTCTGCGTAAGGGCTAAAAGCCTAACATACGATTTACTTCTTATGAAGTAATTGAAGGCACGAATATCGAGAGTCGCACAAGAACGATCATCTAAAAAATAAAGAAATATAGCATCAAAGCAAATACAAAAAGTTAACAACTATATATATACATAGCATCAATTGCAAAAACTGCAATAAATACTATGACAAAAGAGGAAAATATCACTTCATAATATAAACATATTTGAGTTGAACGAATTATTTAGAAAACAACAAATCATAATAAGTCAAAATATTGAATAATTCGTTAGAGTATATGTACAAAATGACTTAAAAATCACATGATAAAAGATTGAATTTATCCCATAAGTAAAATTGTAATTCCAGGGTAAAACCAATGTTTATCAAATTAGGACAAAACTAACTGCTACAATTGGAGAAAACCAACAATCCGTTGCTAGTTTGGTCTTGACAAAATAATAATAATAATAATGATGAAAAAATATTAGCCAAATTTTGATTGAATTTGAATGGAGAAGTTGAATGGCCAATTAGATAAAGTATCTTGATTCAATCTATTTAACACTTGCGAGTGGAAATACCTACAAAATCATGAGTTAGTAAAAGGATTAAATCTTAATTAGAATATCAAAATTATTCAAAGTAAATCAAAACACTCACTTAGCTAATGAATGGCAGTTACAAAGATTATAGATCAAGACTTAGATTTGGATATCCAATACTACTTAGGTAACATCAAGAATAGGATTATTAAACTATCTACGAGCCCAACCCCAAATTACCCATCTCTCGACTGAATCCACCCTCTTACCTTTTCCAACCCCGATTGCCAAAGTAAATCGAATACTCTACACGAAGTACAGTTCACAAAGAAGCAAGAGTCATCAAGATATTGGATTGCAAAATATAAGCTGAGAACTTCCGACTAAAGAGAGTCATTGAAGTGATTTAAATAGGCAACGTAAGAAGCTTCATTGCATTGCCCAAAATGTCAAAAAGAGATATGAGAGATGTGGCTCAATATAGCAAAGAGACGACGCAGACAATCAGAAAGAAAGCGATGCACATGGTGTTGCCAGCAACAAGAAACGGAGGGGGGGGAGATGATTTGACTATCGTACTTGAGAAGGAGAGAGAAAACAACACTTATATATGATAAAGTTAAGGCAAGAGAGGCAATGGGTTGGACTTATTTGAGCAAATGGACTTGGGCCTATTTCTCCTCCAAAGTAAATGTTAATTGGGTTATGACCCAACTTCTATTTTTAAGCTATAAATAAATAGAGTTGGCAAATGGATCGGGTGGCCCATGGGCCCACCTCCAACCCCGTTTGGTACTGTAGCTAACGGGTTGGGCCCAATCAACCCCAAAAATGCAAGCCGTGCTTGGCCAGTACTTTGTGGCCTGCGACGGGAACCACCTTGATTGGTTTATTAAAGGCCATAGGGTGGGATAATGAGAAATGAGGACTTGATAGACCCACATTTCAACCAATTTGTTAAGAGTTATATAGGACCGTGTCAGCCCCTCATTTTTCATTGTTTGGCCCAACATGCCCATTTTTAACTCTAACTTAATTGATACTTTAATCACATATCAAAGCCTATAAAATTTAAATCTATCCAAAAAATCATCACCATCTTATCTTTTATTAGAAACACAAACCCAACAAGACCAACCAACCATCTCCTCATTAGACTCAAGAATTTTCAACGTATAAGAATGCTCATTTTATAAATTCCGGCTGCCTGGGGTAGGGACAGATGGCCGCCTAGGGTAAAAACGTCGTCGTTTGTTCCCACACCTTGCTGCAGCCCTAAGACCCGAAACGGACAAATCCCCTGTAAGCAAAGAGGGGGCGAGCGAGAGAGAGAGAGAGAGCACCACCGCCACCACCACAGCGAAGCGAAGATGTCGTCGACGCTGCTGGAAGTTACAAGGGCGGGGCACGAGGAGGTGGAGCGGCTGGAGAGGCTAATAGTGAAAGACCTCCAGAACGAGCCTCCCACCGCCAAGGACCGCCTTTTCCAGAGCCACCGCGTCCGCAACATGATTCACCAAATCTCCTCCACCACTCTCAAGCTCGTAATCTTCCTCTCCCTCTCTCGCTGCTTCGTTCTGTTTTCCCTTTCATTTTTTCTTACGCTTTCTGCTCGCACGTACTTTGCAGGTCGAGACTTACGAGGACAAGGACAATGGCAGGAGGGACGAGATTGCCGCTCTCGGTGGCCAGACCGCCACCGGAACCAACGTCTTCAGCGCATTTTATGACAGATTGAAAGAGGTTTTATTTTTTCTAGGGTTTTTCTCACTCTTTCTCGAATTCGGCTAGGGTTTTGGCAAGCAATGTACAGAAGTTAAGGGATTGGCTTGGAATTTTATTTGTTTGTTTTCTTGTTTATTTTATGGAATGAGAATGTAGTAAATAAATGTGCGTGGGATATATGGAGAAGCCGAGGTGATTAGGCTGCTTGAAAACAATCTGAGTTGTTTCTAATTTGTAATTCTTATTGCAATGTCCACACCTTGAGCAGATTCGGGAGTACCATAGACGTCATCCTGCCGCACGTGTAATCGATGCAAATGAAGAGTTTGAGGAGTTACTCAAGGAGGAACCACGGATTGAATTCGCTGGGGAGGTAGATTCTGTCTTGATCTGTGTGTGTATTGGTGGGCGTCCGTGCAATTTTGTACTTGTGCTTGTATGAGATTCAGATTGAATAGTTGAGAGACTGGGACATCATAGCCTATAAAAGTCTTTAACAAAACTTAATTTCCTTAATCTTATGGAGAAGTTACTTATGGAAATGAGGTTGTTGAGTTAAAAATAGAATAATCAACATGAACACAGAAGTTTTATAGTGGTTCTGCTTAAAATGTGCCTATATCCAATAGAGGTCTTTTGCTATGGATCAACAAGAGGTTTTCAAGGCATTCCTCAAACCTTTTACACCAAGTGGCTTTCCAAAGGTTCACCACTTCAACCTATATGACCAATTGTGGTTTTCTTGGCTCAGTACACAACCAGTCCAATCCTTGATAGTAGATACAATGGATTTGATACACTTGTTCAAGGGTATATCAATACAATACATGAACTCTTTGAAGGTCTAAATGAGCAATAGTTACAACCCAAAGAAAGCAATCCAAAGGAAAGTTCCTACAAAAATATACCAAAGAGAGCAAAACATGAAAATGATCACTTGAAGCCTCTTGAATGCTTGTATAACTTGTGAACTTTTGTTAGCTTGCAATGCTTACTGTGCCACTGTGTCTTGTTCTAAATTTTGAAACTTTGAGCCTCATTTGAAGCTTCAAAGTTTAGAACAATGCATAGTGACAGGCATAGCGAGCTCAAATGAGGCTCTACTTATAGGCAAAGGAGAGTTGGTTTAGAATTGTGGCCATTGGAAATTGGCAATTAAAAATTATCCTGCCAGCACAATGTTTCAAAACCTTGATTTGGGTGTTTGAAACTTGTCTCCTGCTCAAACAAAAATCTGAGAAAATTGAATGTGCATAAGAATACTAATAATTTCTGAATTCAAAATTTTCTAATAATAAGCCAAAAATTTTTCTTGTACACTTACAATATTCCAAATACAGTTGATCCAAATTTTATCGATTCTTCAATGATGTTTCAAAATTTGTTGAGATTAGCTGGTTAGGATATGAAACTCTGGAATTTTGCTATCCTTTGTTCAAAAGGGTCCAATTAGATTTTGAAACATTGATGGGAAGGTTTGAAAACATTGGAATTTTACAAACTCTCTGCTTGAATGTTTTGAAACACAGAAAGATGTGTTTTGAAACTTTACACTTGTTTTACAAAATCTGAAGAGTTTTGAGCATGTATCAAGATATAAACCAATTCATCATTACAATAGACCACAGAATAATTTAACTGTACTTTAAAGCACACGCTAATAATACATCAACTATTCATCAAGAACATAACCATCTCATAGTTAGCATTTAGGGAAAATGAACATACCAAAATATGGACATCCCATTTAAAAATTAATCAATTCTCATTTTTATAAATTTATTAAAACAAATTTATCCAAAATTTTTATTAAAACACAACATTCAACATTGTGTTTTACCTTAAATGAAGATTGTTAGTTGTTTCCTTAGTCTCAAAATCATAGCATTTTGAAAATCGTAGATTGTTAGTTCTTAGTTTTTTCTTTGGTAAGTATTTTACACTTAGCTAACTTTGGTTGATTCTATATTCAGGAAGCCTATGGGAGGTACCTAGACTTGCATGAATTATACAATGATTACATCAACTCTAAATTTGGGGAGCCCATTGAATATTCTGCTTATCTTGAAGTTTTCTCACAGCCACATAAGATTCCTCACAAAATGAAGCTGACAAGGTAAATACTCATTCCTTGCAAGACTCACCCTCAAAAATTTAAAAAAAGAAGAAGAGAGGAAATGTTCACCTTTACAATGTCTGAGTGGTAGGAAGGAGCATTCATGTTTTGTCTTTTTGCAGGCAGTATGGAGAGTATTTGGAGAAACTACTGGAGTATCTAATGTATTTCTTCGAGAGGACTGAGCCTTTGCAAGATCTTGATAGAATATTTTCAAAGGTTCACTTCCAATTACCACTCTCTCTCTATCTCCCTCATCCTCTAAGAAAGGAACAATTTGTTTTTTTTTTTTCATATTTCATAAGGTATTGTTTATTAAAATATATAAAATTTTTTGTGGCTTATAGAAATGAAAATTATATTTAAAAACAGAAAAATGCATCTGATCAACTGAGTTTGGTGGCCTATGGAATCTTGGTAAGCTGTTTTAGAGTTTTTTCCCCTGTAGATGTGTGACTGCTGTATGGCAGGTAACAGCTGAATTTGAGGAGCAATGGGCTAATGGCAATGTGCAAGGATGGGAGAAAGGTCAAGAAAATGGTCATGTTTCAGCTCAGCCTAATGTGATTGATCTTGATTATTATAGTACAGCTGAAGAGTTGATGGAAGTGGGTCCTGAGAGATTAAAGGAGGTAAGTTGGGTCCTTGTAGCTTGTTTCAAATCCATGGAGATCATTACTTGTATTGAAACTTAAACCTGTTCCATTTTCTCATGTGTCATGTGGGAATGAAGTTTTGTAGTAACTGTAATCCTATATAAAAAAAGTGAAACGTCTATAGAGTCAAAATTCACGTATTAGGCTTCTTAAACAGTGTTACCTTTAACATTTTCCATTACTTTTGTATTTTAGTATAAACAGTAGCAGTTTAATTTCAAGCTTGTGAACAGTTTTCTATGCAAAGCAAACTCTTCTATAGATTTCTATACTAAATGATGTAACATGCTGTGATCTTATCATTTTGAAAGAAAATCTCTGTTACTTTTGTATTTGAGGATGGCTTCAAGTCATACCTGAAAAGAAAACATCTGAATTGATCAATCCTCCCTGCCCCAAACACACACTTGATTCCTGAACATTTATAAATTATGTGAAAATGGATGGCAAACTCATGCATGTGTGACTTTCTGGAGCTTGATCCTGTTGAATTTAAAAATTGGCTATAATCAATCTGGACTGTTTGGCTGCTGCCAAAATATCATCATTCAAGTAGTTTAAAAGAATACAGTACAACATGGATGCAGTCACAACTTTATTTAGGTTCTAAAGTGACTTTAGATAGAGCCAAATTTTGAAGGTAGAAGTTAAAATAAAATTTGAGACATTAAGTTTGTGTGATTGTGTATTGGTGCTTTATCAATATCTCCAAATAGGAGAGACTTGTGAAAAGGAATTTTGAAGAGAATAGAAATCCTTAACTTCCATTCCGTGTGTAAGCTAAGATATACAAGAAATCTCCTAATAATTCTCCTAAAAACTAGGAATAGATTACAATCCTAATTAGTAGGACTAGATATCTTCATAATTTACAGATTTGCATAAGAGATTAAAAGACTTAAAACAAATAAGGATTTATCTTCTCAGCTCCTTATCCTCTTCTATTCAATCGCCAATCATTCAACTTTAAACTTCAATCATTGACACTCCCCCTGAAGATTGAGAATGGATATCATCCATTCCAAGCTTGCTAGTTATCTTCTGATAAATGGCTGTGGGTAACCTTTTACTTAGAATATTTGCAAGCTGTTCACAAGATGATATGTATGGGGTACAAATCAGGCCACTGTCCAATTTTTCTTTGATAAAATATCTGTTCACTTCTACATGCTAAATTCTGTCATGTTGGATTAGATTGTGAGCAATATTTATTGTTGATTTGTTGTTACAATAGAGTCTCATAGGTGCTGCCAAAGTGATTTTTAAGTCATCTAGTAATATTTTCAACCAAAGTGACTCACAAACTCCAAGAGCCATGGATCTGAATTTTGCCTCTGCACTTGACTGGGCTGCTACATCTTGTTTCTTACTCCTCGAAGTCACAAGGTTACCCTCTAGGAAGGTACAATACCTAGATGTAGATCTCTTGTCCACCACTGATCCTGCATAATCTACATTAGTATAGGCTTCAGGTGTCATGCGTTCTCCCCTTTTGAACATAATGCCTTTTTTTGGTGTTCCTTTCAAATAATGCAATATTCTATAAAGTTATAAATTGCCGTTTGGTGAGTTTCTTTTGAATTATGCATGAATTGGCTAACCACCCCCACTGCATATACAAATTTTGGCCGAGTATGAGTTAGGTAAATTTGTCTTCCCACCAGCCTTTGGTAGGACCCCTCATCAACTTCATTATCCTCTAGAACTTCCCCCAATTTATGATTTGGTTCAATTGGAGTTTCAGCTGCCTTACAAGTTACAACCTAGTAGTTCGATTTCTGTTAGCAAATCCACAATATATTTTTGTTGTGAAATAAAGATGCCTTCTTTTGAGTGGGCAACTTCTATGCCTTAGAAGTATTTCAATCTCCCCTATTCTTTAATTTCAAACTCCTTGATTAGGCATTCCCTGAGTTTATTCCTATCTTCTTCATCATTTTTGGTCACGACAATATCATCCACATATACAAGTAAAGCTATCACCCCCCCCCACGGTGGTCGAGTGATGTATGAAGAGGGTATGGTCTCCTTGACTTTGTTTATACCCTAGAGTAAGCATTACTTTCGTAAACAGGCCAAACCAAGCACTAGGAGATTGTTTAAGGCTGTATAAAACCTTCTTCAATTTGCACACTACATGATCTTGGTTAGGTGGACTATATCCAGGTGGTAAATCCATGTAAACTTCCTCTTCTAGGTCTCCATGTAAGAAGACATTTTTTACATCATATTGCAGTAATGGCTAGGCTAGATTAGCATCTAGAGATAGGAGTACCCGAACTGTGTTTAGCTTTGCAACAGGGGCAAATGTGTCTAGGTAATTATTGATGTTTAGGACTGTTTTAACCGAAACCAACCAAAGAGAACTCCCTTACGAACACAAAGAAACTTGCAGAAACAAAAATTAGGAAAGAAAACAAACCAACAGAGACAAGATATACCCTGGTTCAGAATGCCTTTTGGCAAACCTACATCCAGCAATCAACACCCACTCGAACAACCTTTATTAGGATGACAATGACCAGTACAACAAGCTTTTAAATACTCATCTATCTCCCCGAGTACAAGCACACTGTCATGTCCCTAGAGTAGTAGAAGGATAATATTGGGTAGATATATAATAAAAGGGGTAATATTGTAATAGGCTCATAAATAGTTTGTTAGGGATATTCTAGCAATTAGTTAGGTGCACATGGCTGCATGTGCAATCCTGTTAGGAGACAGATATGCCTATATAAGGCTGATGTAAATGGATGGGAGGTATGTTGAAATTGAATTGATAATTGATCTCTATTTTCTCTCTCTTTTCCCTCTCTCTCTCTCTCTCTCTCATTCAGCACTATCCCATTCCTTCTCTCCCAAATTCTCTGGAATCTCCCCCTTCATTTCTTCTTTATTCTTCCCCAATTCCTCTTCTAACCTATCACGAACCCTAGGTTCGTGACAATTGGTATCAAAGCCGTTAATCCTCGACTGTGGATTTGATTCATAAATAAAGGGCGAATTTCAGTGGCGAGCTAGTCAAACGAATTCCGATTGGGTAGTGACTCCACTGGCAATATTGAATTCATTTGATTGTGAGTAGATAGCGAGAAGGAAGGCGCAATCGAAGAAGGGACGGAGCAATCCCAATGATCTTCGGTGATTCTGACATTTCCGAGTCCGAGTCTTGAAGACGAAGCCGATAGTTGAGACTAGGTTTTAAATCCAATAACGTTGGACAGAAATTGATGACGAGCAACGATTTCAATGGAATCAAGGAGTTCCAGCATTCCAGTGAGTCTGGGTCGGCTCTCGGCTGAGGATTAATTCTCGGCCATGGATTCTCGGAATTAGATTCCAACGCATGGAGGTAATTGACGGTGGATAGGCAGTTGCGATTCCGAATTAGAAGGCGTCACAGATTGAGGCGCCTTGTAAGAGGCTGATCTGAGCTGATTATATCACAAGAAGTTGCGAATTCCAGCGATTGCGGCAACGAAACAAGGCCAGACGACTTCAGCGATACACGAATTCAAGGAGCTATCTGCTAATGGTCCTCGGCCCAGAAGGTCGTGACTGGAGTGGGTGACTAGAGGTGAAGCGGACGGCCCAGAGGGGTGCGATTGTCCAAGGTGAGAGTGAGTCCATCGGAGGTGAAGCAGACAGCCCAGCGAGTTGCGACCAGGTCGGAAGACCATTCCGATCTAGACCAATAAGCTTCCTACATGTGCGACTATGGTGTTGCAGTTTTGATCGGCCATCCCGTTAGGAATTCTGTGGGTTCAATTCGATTGGGCGAGGATTGGAGGCATAAGTGGAGTTGATCTAAGTTAGCTCACTGTAATCCAGTGACCCACGCTTCCTGGTTGTGAATTCAGCAACTCCCAACAGCTAATTCCAGCGAATTCTAGAGTTCCAACAATTTGCAGAGCCTCGGTGTTTATTGGCGAGCGCCACCAGCGACTCCAACCTGATTTGGGAGGGTGATAGTGGTGATTGTGATTGGAGTGGACAGACAGTGAGGCTTCCGACCGGTGCGTTGCAGGTGCTGCGACTGACTTGCCATAAGCTGAAGCGAATTCGAGGCCAAGCAATTGTGAACGGGTAGGCGTAGCAGAGCCAGGTTATCTTCGTGGCTGTAAGGGACCAGTGATCAGAATTTCCGTCTAATTTTTGGAGGAGAGTAGGCCGGTGCTTCCTACGGTAATTCCGTGTAGTTTGAGACAATTCAAATTTAGAACCGATTAGCTTGCAGAGAGCTTGGATCCAGAATGTATAGAACTCCTATTCCTTCACCGTCGAAGTATGTTGTTGGTGAAAATTCGGCCATGGGAAGCAGTGCATGTAGGAGACTATGGGAGCCTCAATTGCAGTAGAAAAATTCTTCAATTTCAGTTGAAATGGGGTCTCAATTGCAGCCAAATGATGCTGCATTTTTGGTGGCTAATTTTCAAGCAAGAGAGCAGCCTCAATTGCAGCGGACTAGTGCTGCAAATTCAATGGGTTATCCTACTAGTGAAGCTAGGGGAGGCGGTGCATACATGAAGCAGAATGCTTCACTTGCAGCTGGAATGGAGCCTCAATGGCAGCCAAAGAAGGCTGCCTTTTCAGTTGGCAGCAACAAGGAACATAAGAAGGGGATCAACCAATTGAACAATGGAACCAGCAGTGGGTTGGATGAAGAGTGCAAGGAATTCGTTCGAATGTTTCGCGAGAAGTTGCAAGAGTTTGCAATGATACTATCTAAGAAGTATCATTACAATTTTCCGGTGGAATATTTTGATGATTATCATGGAAGCTTTAACAAGGAGGAATTCCTTGGAATGAAACAGCATGAGGAGAAGCTGAAAGAAAGAGCAAACAAGGAAGCAAGGAGCATTGATCATTTTATGGAAGAGGTCGAGGAGCAACAACAATTGAAGGTTGAAGGATTAGATAGCGTGGAGGGATTTTTATCAAACGATAAGAAGGAGACAGCCCCAGCAGAAGGAAGACTTGCTGATCCTAAACAATGCCACCATATTGTTGCCAATTTTGGAGATGATATTGGTGATGGATTACATCTTTTGAAGGGAACTTGTAATGAACAAATTGATAGGGCAGCCAATGCAGAGGGATCATTTGATATTGCTGAAAAAGAAGTCCAAATAGAGGGGAATTGCAGCCAACAAAAGGGAAAAGATGTTGCTGATTGGGAGGAGAAAAATGTCGAGAGTTTGGCTGGAAAGAACAAGTCTCATTCCATTATGTTCGTTGTTACTACAGCTGGCCGATTAGAATTTTTGTCACCCTTGTTGAAGGGAGGATTGAAGACCGGAATTGATGAAGCAGCCCAGCAGGTTGTAAGTGGTGCCATGCAAGGAATTAATGGTATAATGTTTGCTTATGGTGCTACTAGCAGTGGGAAGACTCATACCATGCATGGAGAGCAAAAGTCACCTGAGATCCTTCCATTGGCAGTGAAAGATATCTTCAAAATTTTTCCAGCAAAGCTGTGGAAGAAAAGGAAAAAAAGAAAGCATATTGGAAGCTGTGAAAGTTTGGCATGTCTTGGGGACAAGACATGTTTCAAGGTGGGGAAATTGTCATGTCCCTAGAGTAGTAGAAGGATAATATTGGGTAGAGATATAATAAAATGGGTAATATTGTAATAGGCTCATAAATAGTTTGTTAGGGATATTCTAGCAATTAGTTAGGTGCACATGGCTGCATGTGCAATGCTGTTAGGGGACAGATATGCCTATATAAGGCTGATGTAAAGGGAGGGGAGGTATGCTGAAATTGAATTGATAATTGATCTCTATTTTCTCTCTCTTTTCCCCCTCTCTCTCTCTCTCATTCAGCACTATCCCATTCCTTCTCTCCCAAATTCTCTGCAATTTCCCCCTTCATTTCTTCTTTATTCTTCCCCAATTCCTCTTCTAACCTATCACAAACCCTAGGTTCGTGACACACACATTCTCCCAAAGGAATACACAAGACTAAACCGCCTTTCTCTTCCTCAAGAATGGAAACTCCTCACTTGAACATAGACAAAATTAGAAGCTCTCTCACATCTGTCTTCGACTGCCTACCTCGCCTTTCTATAAATAGAGAATGGCGAGATTCCCAAGGTAACTAACTACTATGAAAAATTACAATTAGGCCCTCAAAATTACAAAGTAATTACACTTATATTTAAAAGCCCTAATTGATCTAAAACTTCCAGCTGATAGACTTCAACATCACTGTTCTTCTACCGCATCAAAGACTCTAGGCAAACACAACAATTCTCCACCATTTGCCTTGAGATCTTTACTCGATAGATTGAAACCTGCTTTTATCTGGATGAAGATAAAACACTGATCATATTAAATACAAACAACATTAAGAATGGATAAACAATGCTATAATTTAGATTTAGGGACAGTTTTGGTAAACATATCAGCTGCATTTTCTTCTCCTGCAACTTTTATTAGGGCTATCTCTTATTTTTCAAGAATTTCCCTAATGAAATGATACCTAACATCTATGTGTTTGGTTCTTTCATGGTGTGGGGGGTTTTTAGCCAAATGAATAGCACTTTGGCTATCACACATTAGCCTAACCTTAACATCTATTCCTAGAAGCTCACTAATGATTCCTTTAAGCCAAAGACCTTCTTTTATTGCTTCTGTTATAGCAATATACTCTGCCTCGGTTGTGGACAAAGCCACTACCGATTGCAGGTTTGTTTTCCAACTTATGGTAGATCCCCATAGTTGAAATACATAACCTGTAGAAGACCTTCTCTTATCAATATCTGCAGCGAAATCTGCATCTGTAAACCCTAAGATGTAAGGTTTTGATTCTAATTTTCCTCCACCATAAACCAAAGACATACCTAAAGTCCCTTTAACATATTTAAAAGTCCATTTTACAACATCCTAGTGAGCTTTACCCGGATTGGCCATAAACCTACTAGATACACTCATAGAATGGGCCAAATCTGGTCTTGTACAGACCATGCTGTACATTAAGCTCCCAACTGGATTAGAGTAAGGAATCTTACTCATTTCCTTAATGTCTTTTCCATCCTTTGGAGACTGCTCATGAGACAATTTAAAGTGTTGGGCAAAAGGGATTGATACACCCTTTGCATCACTCATGTTGTATTTCTTAACCAACTTGCTAAGGTAGGACTGTTGAGACAAGATTAGCTGCCTATGCTGTCTATTCCTTTTAATTTCTATGCCTAATATTTTCCTAGCTTCTTCTAATTCTTTCATTTCAAAGACCGATTTTAAACTCAGTTTTAAATTCATGATTTCTTTAGTTGATTGACTTGCAATCAACATATCATCTACATATAGGAGAAGATATATGGATACATTATTGGGCATATGTTTAAAATAGACACAGCTATCATATGAGCTCCTCTTAAACCCTTGGGACAGCATAAATGAGTCAAACTTCTTATACCATTGCCTAGGGGATTGTTTTAAACCGTAAAGAGATTTCTTAAGAAGACAAACTAGTTCTTTCTTACCTCTTACTTCAAATCCCTTAGGCTGCTCCATAAGAATATTTTCCTCTAAATCTCCATGTAGAAAAGCTGTAGTAACATCCATTTGTTCTAAAATTAAGTCTTGATGAGCTGAAATTGCAAGTAGAATTCTTATTGAGGTATGTCTCACAACAGGTGAAAATACCTTATTGAAATCTATACCAGCTACTTGAGTAAAACCTCTAGCCACTAACCTAGCTTTATACCTAGGTTTATCTTCTTTTCCAGCTCCTTCCTTAATTTTATATATCCATTTACAGCTAACAACCCGCTTTCCTAAGGGTTTTTCTACAAGGACCCAAGTTTTATTCCGTTTAAGAGAGTCCATCTCAGATTTCATGGCTTCCTGCCACTTCTGAGAGTCTCTGGACTTTACAGCTGCTTCATATGAAATAGGTTCTTCCCCTACTTTTGTAGCTACACTTAACAAAGCATAGGAAACTAAATCAGAATAGCCATACCTTACTGGAGGTCTGGAAATCCTCCTCTGCTTGTCTCTAGCCACATTATACCTTTCTGGATCAAGAGAATTTTCTGAGCTAGAAGATTCTTCATAATCCTCTTGCTGACCAACAGAGGATCCCTCATAGTCATCTTGCTGGTTTGGAGACAATTCTCCATACCCTTTATTTTCTTCTTGAAGGTTTGACTCTTGATTTTGAGAGTTATTTAGGCCTCTACCCATTGGTTCTTCAGATAGATCTATATCTACTGATTTTTCTTTCTCGGCATCCTTTAATTAATTCTCCCTTTCCCTCAAAGTCTTTTATGTTAGATTCTTCATTGAACGTAACATCTCTGCTTACAAAGGTCCTAGGCATATTTGGATCTAAACTCCACATTTTGTAGCCCTTAACTCCTTCAGGGTATCCTATAAACAAACACCTAATAGCTCTAGGGTCCAGCTTACCTTGTTTGGAATGAGCATAAGCTATACACCCAAAAACCCTAATATAATCTATATTAGGCTTGTAACCAGTCCACATTTCATAAGGAGTTTTAAACCCTATGGCTGTGGATGGTTACTTATTAATAACATAAGCTGTCGAGACTAAGGCTTCTCCCCAAAACGATTTGGACAGCCTAGCATGAATAATCATGCACCTTACTCGCTCTAAGAGAGTTTTATTCATTCTCTTGGCCAAGCCATTATGTTTGGGATTTCCTGGAACTGATAGGTGTCTTAGAATACCTTCTTGTTTACATAGGTGGTCAAATTCCTTGTTGCAAAATTCCAAACCATTGTCAGTCCTAATGATTTTAATTTTGCTTCCTTTCTGATTTTCTATCATGGTTTTCCAAGTTTTAAAAGCTTTAAAAGTTTTATCCTTTGATTTTAAAACATAAACCCAAACCATTCTAGAATAATCATCAATTATAGATAGGAAATACTTAGCTCCACCATGAGATAAGGTTTGGGAAGGACCCCACAGATCAGAATGGATATATTCTAAGGGGGCCTTAGTGGAGTGAGTAGCCTTTACCGATTTTCCAAATATGCATGTTTCACATTTGTCTATAGCTGTAACTTTCTCAGTACTTAAAATCCCTTGCTTAGCCAATTCTTTAAGCCCTTGCTCACTGATGTGAGCCATCCTATAATGCCACAGTCTAGACTGCCCATATGATTTTCCCTCTCCTAATGCTGCCTCTCCCCCTACAGTGGAGGCCTGTAGCATATATATGCCATTTTGAAGGATAGCCTTCATGCATATGAGAGATCTTTTCACTATCTTAAGGACTCCACCAACCCCTCTATAGGAGTATCCGTTTTTGTCTAATTCCCCAAGGGATATCAGATTTCTCTTCAAATCTGGTACATATCTTACAGCAGCCAATGTCCTAATTATTCCATCATGCATTTTGATTTTAACATCCCCAATCCCTTTGATTTTACATTCCTGGTTATTTCCTAAAAGGACTTTTCCCCCATCTATGTCCCTAAAGCTTAGGAACCAATCCTTATGAGGAGTCATATGGAAGGAACAACCAGAGTCTAATACCCAAGCCTGTTTGTCCTCAGTTTTTGACACAACAAGAGTATCAGCACTATCATAATCAAATTCATAGATTGAGGATGATATTTTAGAATTCCCTTTATTCTGAAATTCCTTCTTTTTCTTTGGGCAATTTCTCTTAATATGACCTTCTTCATGACATAAGAAACACCTTACTGTTTTCTTACCATTTTTAGACTTTGATCTAAACCTTCCCTTGGTCTTTTGATCCCTCTTTTCTATTCTTAACCTAGTTGTAAGGGCATCTCCTATAGAATTCTTGACTTCTAACTTTTGTTGAAGTTCCTTGGAGTTTAAAGCTCCAATAACATCATCTAGAGATAGGTTTTCTCTACCGTGTTTTAATATATCAACAAAAATCTCATAAGATCTTGGTAAAGAGTGCAATAAGACAAGAGCCTTATCCTTATCATCATATTTTATATCAATATTTTCAAGATCTAAACATAACTTTGTGAAGTCATCTATATGTTCTTGCAGTTTTTGCCCCTCCCCCATCTTAAATGAGAAAAACCTAGTTTTTAAGAATAGCCGGGTGGAAAGATTTTTGGTCAAATACAAGGTTTCTAACCTATTCCATAAGGATAGAGCAGTGGTCATCTTTGAGACCTCTCGAAGAACCCTTATCACCAAGACTAAGAATTAAAATATTATATGACTTTTCATCTATTTCTTCCCTCTGTTTACTATATTCTTATTTCTGTTCAGGGGTACTAGTTTCAGGTAACTTTTTCTCTTTTTCTAATGCTCCTTTCAGTCCTAGGTTTCCTAGAAGCGCCTTCATTTTAATTCTCCAAAGGCCGAAATCATTTTGGCCAGTGAATTTTTCTATATCATATCTTGTTGCAGCCGTAATTAGAACTAGTCTAATAAAAAAACAAGAAGAAAGATATCAAGAAAAGTATCAAGAAGACTTATCTTGGACGAAGGATGGCTCTGATACCAGATTGTTGATGTTTAGGACTGTTTTAACCGAAGCCAACCAAAGAGAACTCCCTTGCAAACACAAAGAAACTCGTAGAAACAGAAATTAGGAAAGAAAACAAACCAACAGAGACAAGATATACCCTAGTTCGGAATGCCTTTTGGCAAACCTGCATCCAGCAATCAACACCCACTCGAACAACCTTTATTAGGATGACAATGACTAGTACAACAAGCTTTTAAACACTCATCTATCTCCCCGAGTACAAGCACACATTCTCCCAAAGGAATACACAAGACTAAACCGCCTTTCTCTTCCTCAAGAACGGAAACTCCTCACTCGAACATAGAAAAAAACAGAAGCTCTCTCACCTGTCTTCGACTGCCTACCTCGCCTTTGTATAAATAGAGAATGACGAGATTCCCAAGGTAACTAACTACTATGTAAAATTACAATTAGGCCCTCAAAATTACAAAGTAATTGCACTTATATTTAAAAGCCCTAATTGATCTAAAACTTCCAGCCGATAGACTTCAACATCACTGATCTTCTACCGCATCAAAGACTCTAGGCAAACACAACAGTAATCTATGCCATATACTTGAGTGTATCTCTTGGCCACTAGCCTTGCCTTATATCTGTCTAATGTCTCATCAAAATTATATTTGACTGTGTAAACCCATTTATATCCCATTGGATATTTTCCTTTAGGTAATTGAACTAGCTCCCAAGTTTGTTTTGTTTTCAAGGGTTGCCATCTCGACTTCCATGGCATTCCTCCAATTCTCATCCTCTATAGCTTCGGTAAAATGCTTGGGAATAGGTATGGTATGTAGGTTGGTCAGGAAGGTTTTATGTGGGTTAGATAATTTGGAATAGGATAGAAATAGATGCAATGGATGCTTGGTATAGGTCCTAGTGCCTTTTCTAAGGGCAATAGGCCATTCAAGGTCATTTTGAGAGATTTCAGGCTCACTCACAGGTTCAATAGGTTCGGTTATAGATCCAAAGGGATTAATAGGGGATTTACCTGATGAGATTTCAAGGAGAGTGTTAGTGCTCTTATCAACAGTAGGTTCAATAGATGAATTGGATTCTTGGACATGCATAGGGCTAGAAACTAGCCGCTTCCGTCTTGAATAGACTTGTAGAGGAGTACTCGGAGTAGGTTTCTCCTGAGTCATATTTGATGAATCCTTAGAATTAATCAGACTAGAATAAGACAAAGAATAAAAAAAATCCAGATCAGGTAGAGATGAAATTTGGTCTCTATCTATGACTGTTTGGCTGTTATGAGAATGGTCAAAAGAAGGCATGTTTTCCACAAAAGTCACATCAGTTGATACAAAGAATTTTTTTGAAGGGGGATGGTAACATCTATAGCCTTTTTGGGTAGATGAGTACCCAATGAAGATGCATTTTAGAGCTCGAGAGTCTAACTTGCCTCTATGAGGATTATGAATATGGACAAATGATATATATCCAAATTTTTTTGGCAACTAGGGATATGAATGTTAGGGAAGTGTTTAGTTAGAAGTTGCATAGGGCTGAGAGAGTCAAGAGTTTGGGAAGACAACTGATTGATGAGGGATGTGGCAGTTAGAACTGCTTCTCCCCAGTAGTGTTTGGGAACATTGTGGTGAAAAAGGAGTGCTCTAGTAACAACCAATAGACGCCCATTTTTTTTTCTCGGCTACCTCATTTTGTTGAGGAGTATAGGGACAAGAGAACTTATGGATAATCCCTTTTTGTTGAAAAAAATTGATAGGGATTGGTTAAAGAAATCTTTGGCATTATCAGATTTTAGTCTCTTGATTTTCACTCCAAATTGAGTACTAATCATGTTATAGAAGTTAGGAAAAATAGTGTTCAGTTCAGATTTAGTTTTCATAAGAAATAACCACATCACTCGGGTGCAATCATCCACAAACACTACAAACTACCATGCCCTAGAAATATTGGGAATGGATGCAGGGCCCCAAACATCACTATGAATGACAGAGAATGGAACATAAGTTCTTTTATTCAATGAAGGATAAGTTACCCTCTTATGTTTAACAAATTCACAAATTGAACACTGAAAATTTTTAACATCTAGGCCCCTAAATAAAGCTAGAAACATGACCCTAAGAGTAAAAAACGAGGGGTGACCAAGGCGATAGTGATGTAACCAAATCTGATCTCTACTAGATTGCACCAAACATGACACAAAATTCAACTTTTCCTTTTTCTTATGTTCATTTGGTCCTTCAAGATAGTATAGGCTGGCCCAATCATCTTCTTCGATTCCTATCCCCAAATTTCACAGAAAGTAGGATAAAAATTAGCACTGCAATTGTTGTCTAGGACCAGTTTTTGAATAGAAATAAGGTTAGTAAATAAGTTAGGGACATGGAGAACATTCTTGAGTGTAAGATATTCATTGAGAATGATATCTCCTTGGCCGACAACGGTGGTTAAGGACCCATTTGCCATGGTTATTTTCTTGGAACTTGAACAAGGATTGTAGGTAATGAAATAATGGGAAAAGGGGGTCATATGATCTATTGCCCCAGAGTCTAGGATCCAAGAGTTAGGTTGGGTTATTCCTGAAGCATGTAGGGTAAGAGAATAAGAGGAAATACCTCTAAGTGCAAGAGAACATGTACCTTTTTCTTTCTTGTCAAGATAGTCTAGAAAATTCCCTAGCTTCTCAATTTCTGCATAGTTGAGATCCAAGCCTTCTCCCTATTCTGATCCTTTTTGCTCTACTTGCTGTTGGCTGCTAGCTATATTATCCATATAAGCTTGGCTTTGGCCCCCCAGCTGCCCTCCTTTGGGTGGTTTTCCATGTAACTTCTAGCATCTCTTTATGGCATGCCTAGGGTTTTTACATAAAGTACACGACAGAGAGTCTCTATCCCTAGCCTTCCTCTCCTCTTTAGGACCCCTATTAGGAGTCTTTAGTGATACTAGTGCTGATCTCTCTATTGGAGTCTCGTCCAGCATCACTCCCCTTCTCTCTTCTTCAACTCGGATTATAGAGATTACTTTATTTAAAGAGGGTAAATCTTCCTTACCAAGAACTTGAACTCTTACCGCATCAAACTCCATATTAAGTCCAACCAAGAAATCATAGGTTTTTTCTTTCTCCACAAACCTTTTTTGTAATGCTGCATCTTCATTGCATTTCATCTTTAGGCATTGGTAATGATCCAATTCTTGCCATAAAGTTTGCAATGTATTGGCATACTTAGTGATAGACCTTGCCCCTTGTTTGGTGGCAACAACCTTGGTCCTTACTTTGTAAATCTGTGTAGCATCTTTCACCTTGGAATAGGTGAGCTTGATTGCCTCCCATATGTCTTTTGCAATTGTTAAGAACATCACTGTATCACTTATCTCCAGTACCATTGAATTTCAGAGCCATAACATTACTAAGGAATCGTCCTCATCCCATGCTGCAAACATAGGATCTTTCCCCTTAGGACCAGTTCCCAAGAGATGACTTAATTTCCCTTTTCCTTTGAGAAAAGTATAGATCAACTGGAACCACTTCAAGTAATTTTTCCCATTCAATTGGTAGGCCACCTGGTGATTTTGCAACTCACCTCCATTGCCTGTACTACTCGTTCCAACAAACGGAACTTCTGTGGTGCTGCTGGTTTCCATCATCTTCGATGTAGGATTTGTGTTAGAGGTAGTAGACATCCTATCCTATCAAGTGAAGGAATAAATGATCAAAGATTAGGTAAAAAAAGGAACCAAAGAGGGCTTATTGGGTGAAGAAAAAAGGCAAAGGAGGCCTTGATTATCCCACTAAGGTGGTGATAATGAACGCCTGGGAAAGGCACTGGAGGCCGGAAAAAGGAGCCCCTTAGAAGGCCGGCTCTGATACCATGTCAAAAAGAATTTTGAAGATGTCATGACCCAAGGGCATTAAGGGGGTAATATAGTAATAGGCTTTTGATAATGGTTAGGAGATATTTAACAAGTGGTTAGGAGCACATGGGTGAGTTGGGATGCTGTTAGGAATCTGATATGCTTATACAAGGTTGCTGTAAACAAATGAGATGGTTTTATGCTTGATTTGAATGAATTCTTAATTGTCATTTCTCTCTAAGACTCTCTCCAATCTTCCTCACATTCCTCTACTGTTTCTCCCCCCTTTATCTCAATATCTCTCCCTCTTTCTACTGATTTCCCCATTCCTTTAATTTTGATTTCTCTCCTAATTCCTATCACAAGCCTTGCTAACCCTAGGAATGTGACAAATGGTATCAGAGTAGTCATTCCTCGACTGTGAGTTCGGCAATCCAGTTAGGTGTCCGACTTTTGAAGTGGCAAAATTCAGAGAAGATAGTAGTGGCGGAACGGACACCAATCCACAGTAGGTTTTGACGTTAACTGACGATTGGTGACGGAAAGTAACAAGTCGCAGGAGGTGATTTTGGAAACAACACAGAAGTAACGGAGCGACGGAGTCAAACCATTTCGGTGGTGTGATTGGAGTCAATACATTTAGAAGTCTGTTCTAGAAGTGACTCATAGAAGCAAAATTCGAGGCAAGAAGGTGATTGATGGCAGGTAAGTGGTCACTTCCAATTTGAGTTTGGAAGGAGTTGTTGGGGGGGGGGGGAATACGATCGTTGAATCCACAACGTTTGCGAGCGGAGCAGATCGAAGAAGTTAATCGAGAAGATTGCTCGACTTTTGGAGGTGAGAAAGAATCTAACTCTGTTATCGATCTCCAACGGTGATTTACATTAGTGATTAGGTGAAGCAATTTCGATAAATTACAAAACCAAGCTAGTAGTCGTGGCCATGGGACAGTGATTAGGTGAAGCAGACGGTGATGAGTGTTGGTATTAGGACTCAGCGGGATTGAAGACGACACAACCAGGAGGTGCAGAATTGAAGACGACACAACCAGGATGTGTCGATAGTGATATCAAGTTGCTGTAGTTGATCAAGAAGGTGAGGCGAGTGTAGGAGACTTTTGGCAATAGATGAGCCAGAAGGTGGAATCTGATATGTTGCCTAGCCATTCAGTTTGCTAGAGAATTGAAGATCGCTAACAGTGGTGAGGTGATTGCTTGTCTTGGGCGACTGTTGTGAAGCAGGTTGATTGTGGCTATTTTTCGAGGCTAGGTAGTGTGGATCAGCAAGCCGAAACACAACATTCCAACGAGTTCAGGTGGTCTTGGTTGTTGAAATTGAGACCAATCATAACCGAAGGGGAGAAACAACTCTTGGGTCGGAAGTTGTTGTTGGTTTTATCAAAAATTTTAGACAGCGATTGATCTAACAGATCCGAACTCCTGCTACTTGGACTTCGAAGTATATGGTTTGTGAAAAATCAGCCATGGAAAGCAGTGCACGCATAAGGCAATTGGAGTCTCAATGGCAGTAGAAGAAGGCTAGAATTTCAGTTGGAAACAACAGGGAATAGGAGAAGGGGATCAGCCAAGTTGACAAGGAAATAAGAAGTGTAATACAAGATACGAGCAAGGATTTCGGCCATATGTTACATGAGTAACTGCAAGAGTTTTCAATGATACTAACTAAGAAGTATCATTACAGCTTTCCAGCTGAATTCTTCGAAGATTATTGTGGGAGTTTTAACAAAGAAGAATTCCTAAAAATAGAGCACCCGGAGGAGAAGTGCAACATCAAAAATGATATTAAAGGTGAATGGCATTATCCAAAGAGAATCTGTAATGAGCAGATTGATAGGGCAGCAAAGGCAAAAGGAGAATTAAAGGAACACACCGATTCCTTTGGAAAAGAAGTTCTCGATGGTGATGTTTTTGGGATTCTGCAACAAGATTAGTCCAACTTTAAGGAAAAAGGAGAAGAGAAAGAAGAAGAGATGGAAGAAGAGAGTGAGAAAAAGGAATTGGAGGATGACACTCAATCAATTGACAGCCTCTCAAGCACTCTTACTAGTGCTGAGACACTTGGCCAGGTGTCGATAATTGGGAAATCATTGGCTGGAATTGAAGTTGTAGCAACTCCTAATGCTAATGTTCACATACAGCCTTGGTATGAGTATCCAAGGCAAGTCTACAATCCTCCATTGTTGCATTTTGAGGATGTTGTTGATATTTCTGCAACGAAGCATTGCTGTGGGTTGAAAGGGAAGACAATAACTGCAACTAAGGATGAAGGTCTACCATTCTTACTTGTATTAGACGGTAAAGAACTACTAATGGAGGTCACGGACATGGATAGTCTTTATGTTGGACTTCAAGTTTCAGCTACTAAGTATGTCTGTCCGGAATTTGCTGATCATGTCCATAGATTGGAGATCAAGGTTGATCAGGCAGCTATTGTAGAAGGTGGGTGCATTGGATTTGAACGCTATCAGGTTGCTCCCATTGAAGTTCTAGGCCAAATTATGCCTGGGATTGATCTTAGACACTTAAGAACGAGGAAGAAGAAGAGGCCTAGAAAGAGAAAGAAAGAAAGAAAGAAAAATCAGATAGAGAAGGCGGGAATTGGATGAAGCAATGGCTACTTGCTGCAAGTTCTTGGGGACAAGAACTTTCTCAAGGAGGGGGGAATTGTCATGACCTAAGGGCATTAAGGGGGTAATATAGTAATAGTCTTTTGCAGTGTTCTAAAACGCGGCTTAGGTGGCGCCGAGGCGTTAGGCGGCCGCTGGCCACTACGATTATGGCCAAATCGGCCACCTTAGGCTCCAGCCCGGCTAATTGATACCGGGCGGCGCCTAGGTGGACGCCTAGCCGTGTGAACTGCCTGGCCGATTATGGCCTAATCGGCTGCGTGAATGGATTAGTATAAATTTATTAGGGTTTTGTTTCCCCTTACTCGTTACCCCTTCTCTCTCGCACGCACCGCCACCGACAATCTGTTGCAGAGTCGCCGTTGCCTCTCTCGTGTTCACACGCCGCCATCGTCACTTGCAGTTGTAGAGTCACCGTCGCTGCCGCCACTGTCTCTTGCAGTTGCAGAGTTGCTGTTGCCATCGTCTCGTGCTCGCACACCGTTGCCGTTGCCTCTCTCGTGCTTGCTTGCACATCTTCCTCACTCACCCTGTGCCTCCTCTGGTAAGCAGTCAGCAAGTAGCAGCTGTTGCCTCTCTCGCCAAGTGTTGTTCTTCCTCCGCCAAGTTTTGTTGCGTTGTTCTTCCTCCGCAAGTGTTGTATTTTGTTACTATGTTTTTATTTGATTCTATTATTTCTAATGCCTATAAATTGTGTTTCACAAAGTCAAGAGTCTAAACTCTAAATTTAATAATCTATATTAATGTTTCATAATCTTTGTTTAATTTATATGTGCATTTGGGATAATATGAATTTTAATTTGTATGTATATTTAGAATAATATGAATTTTAATTTAAAAAATAGCAATTTTTCTAGGCCCCGCTTAGGTCCCAACCTGGCGCCTGACTAGCGCCTAGCGCGTTTTAGAATACTGGTCTTTTGATAATGGTTAGGAGATATTTTAACAATTAGTTAGGAGCACATGGCTGCATGTGCAAGGCTGTTAGGAGACAAATATGCCTATACAAGGCTGTTGTAAATGGATGAGATTCTCATGTTGAATGATAATAGAAATTCCAATTTCTCTCCAATCTCTCTCTCTCTCTCTCTCTTCTGCCATTCTCCCTCAATTCTCTCTAATTTCTCCCCCCATTCTTCTTCAACTTCCCTTCTATACATTCTGTTCTTGACCTTCATGGTATCGGATCCTTTCGATTTCAATATCTCTCTCTTTTTATTGATTTCCCCCTTTCTTCAATTCTGATTTTTCTCCTAATTCCTATCACAAGCCTAGCTAACCCTAGGAATGTGACAAAAGAGAATAAAAATCCTTAACTTTCATTCCGTGTGTAAGATAATATATACAAAAAATCTCCTAATAATTCTCCTAAAAACTAGGAATGGTTTACAATCCTAATTAGTAGGACTAGATAGCTTCATAATTTACAGATTTACATAAGAGATTAAAAAACTTAAACAAATAAGGATTTATCTTATGTTGTGTTTCCATATTGTACTTGTTGGTTTTACCATGTCAACTAAGTTATGGAATACAACTATATCAATTATCTTCATTCACCACCATCTCATGAAATTTCTCCATGTGAAGATGGTGTTCAAACTTCATTTCATCATTACTCCGCCAGGGGATATTATCCACTGCCGGTCCCAAGACCGGATAAAGGAGGAGGGTTGCGTTAGGTAGTCGACAGCCAGCGTAAAACCTAGTCGGATCCAAATATGAATTCTAGACAAACTATCTGTTGGGATGTAACCCACATAGAAGTCTAGAATTCATGTAGCCAACCCCACATAGTGGGATAACGGCTGGATATGTTGTTGTTGTTGTTGTAAATAAGGATTTATCTTCTTGGCTCCTATCTTCTCGGCTCCTTATCCTCTTCTATTCAATCGCCAATCATTCAACTTTAAACTTCAATAGTTGACAAGACTGATTTTGTACTTGGTCTGCAGTGTCCGTCTGCTTTACTTGTTGATTATATTTTTTAACTTTTACATGATATTTATTGGTTACTACCGTGTAATTGGATGGTAGGCATTGGCTGCACTAGGACTGAAGACAGGTGGTACTGTTCAGCAACGTGCAGAGAGGCTTTTCCTAACAAAGGTGATTATGGCAGCTCCTTTGCATGAACAAAATAGTCCTGCTCTTGTTTCTGTTGAAACTTTCTAGTTCCCTTATATGACGGTATGAAAGTAAAAGCTGTAACTCATCAACCATGTGATTGTTTAATATGGGCTATTGTCTGAGTTCTCCATACAGCCCCCCCTTCTTAGTCAGTGAAAAGCAGTATTTGGTTAGAAATTTTGTTGTCCCATACAGTTCCAGTTCTGCAAATCATCTTGAAATGTAAATATATATATATATATATATATACATATTTATATTTAATGGCGCTGCATGACCCAAGATATTTGGTTAAAAACTTCAACATCCCTTGGTGTTTGTAGTGCCTATGAATTATGGACCTAGATGACCATGCAAGTATTAGTATGATCTTGACTCTTACTACCTCAGCTGTATGTTATTGATATAACACTGGGGAATAGTGCATGAATATAAATTTGCTTCTTTAATAACTATTGGTCTTGGGGAAGAAAATTTAATTCTATAATTTACTTTCAAGTTGTTTTCTAGTTGTATAAATTTTTAGGAGTTTAAACTCAATATCTGTTTCAGTTTCTAGGATTTTTCAGCTTCCTGGCTTTGCTTCTTTCATCTTTAGAACCTTATTTTACAGACTTTCTCACAGAGATCTCAGATCAGCTATGGGCTTTTCTCACAGGGCACACATTCAGAAGTAGTCAATTAATTAGGAGTCACTATCAAACATTTTAGGGATTTGTTTTTTAGTGTGATTTTATTCTGGTTTCCTATCTTGATAAGTATTGGTATATTCTGTTGCTTATCTTGATCAGTTTGTAGTATAACTTTCATAGTATTCATTTGATAAAGTTGGATTATTGAATTTTTAGAATTCTGGCATGCCATTTTCCGTCGCTGGTTCTCTCTCTTCTCACCTCTTTCCTTCTTTTTTGTTTCACTTTTTTCTTTTTTCTTGTCTGCTTTAGGGCTACAAGTTCTACACACGTTTATATTGGAGTCTAGCTACAAGTTCTTCACTGCTTTTTATTACAGCCTAAGTTCAATCCATCTTGTCGACCCATCTTCAATTTTCCTTGTTGAGTGTAACAGCAGTAGAACAAAGCCTAAACTTCAAATTCAGACTACCACTACATTAGGGTACCTCAGCCTAGCAGGCATCAACTGCATATGAAAGAAAAGCAACCAAGCAACAATCTGCAGCAATTGTTCTTCAACATCAATGTTACACTCATAAATTGATCTTCTAGTTCTCTTTCTCTGCTTATGTGTTCCTCTTCTTTCTTTTTTTTTCTTTTTTCTCCTTCGCTGCCTAACACCTATTAGTTATTGAGGTATATTTTTGACCGAACATGTCACCATAACCTTTTCATTTTCTTATCTGCAGCATACACCTCTTGAACAGCTGGACAGGAAACATTTTGCCAAAGGCTTGCCTAGATCAGAACAAAATGGAGCTGCTGCAGCTTCGCAACAAGCTGAGAGTGTGAAAGAAATTGCCCTGATGGAAGCCAAGACTAAAAAACTTTGTGACCTACTTCATGAGGTTAACTTGTGCTGCACACTTTCTTACTTTTTTCATGAAAAGCATACATAAGATCTAGACAAAATCTCAATCCATCTTATCTTGCTAGAAGGAAAAAAAAAAAAAAAACATAGAATTGGACAATGAAAGACTTCCGAAATAAGGTTTTGCTAACTTCTATTTGTACTTGTCATTTGCATTGAAGTATTGGCATGCACTGAAGCATCATTGTAAATCTATTGAAGATGATACAACTGTCCATTGATTGCTGTTTGATGCAGTCTTTTGTGACCTTATGCAGACAATTGTCCGGACAAAAGAGAATGTTGAGAAGAAACAGGCTCTGACATATGAGGAAATGGAAGCCGAGCGTGAGGAGGTAATAAATCACTTTCTTGCCCTTTGTTACATTTTTCCCTCTCTCTTTTTCCCACTTACTTGGCAGTTGGCCTTATAGAGTTTCTTCTACTAGATTTTTATAAAGAATTGTTAATTTGTATCTCTTTGCGGATCCACTTTACAATTTTAATTTGTCAATGTGAATCATATCTTTAGTAATGTGTCTGGTATTGTGAATTTCAGAACTATGGCATACATGCCTGTTTTCTTTGTTTACCAAGAGTCAACACTAAAAGTGGTATGACAAATGCAATAAATTAAAAAAAGTGGTGTGAAAATCAACCATTATGGTTTTAGATGCTTAAACTAATCAATTATAATATATAATTTCCAATATGTAATGTGATTGTCTTTAGATGCTTAACAGATAACATATAATTAGCATGTTTTAGAAAACTGATAACAAGTATCAATATCTTTAATATTGATACTTGTTATCTCTCTCTCTCTCTCTCTCTCTCTTTTATAAATAAAAGTGCTTCTTTGAGTGTTCTTTGTGGTGTTTGGCCAAAATAAAAAAAAAGCACTTTTACTGACAGAAAAGATATTTTTCTGCTCAAGCATAAGTAGAAATTGGGGTTCTTGCTATGAAGCAAAAGTCAAAACAGAAAATAAAATTATTTCTAGACAAAATTACCTCTAATCAATTTAAAATTACAAGCATTACCCTTGTCAATTAGTATTAACTACATAAACACTTTAAGTCAGTATTATTTTTGATGATTTTATTGTTATAAACACTTTTTGCAGTCACTAGGCGAACACACACTAAAAATGTTCTCAGATGATCTGGTCAAATGGTAAATTGCTCTTTCTTGAAAGTGATTTTTATAGAAGTGTTTTTAACTTAAGGGATTCTTGTAACAACAGAAGTTTTACAGCAATGCTAAATGGGCACTAAGAAATATATATCTCTGAAAAAATTTATCGGTCGGTTCAGATGTTTTTGATAGTGATCAGAAATGTAATTGAGAGAAAATAGTATGTCTTGCAGTGTTTTAAGCTAGCTTAATATTTTTACTAATACAAGAATTACTATGTATTTGAATTTTATTCTGTGGAGATTTTTGTGTTCTACTTGCATCATTATTCCAAGTTCTTGCAACGTTGCCATGCTATTTTTGCCTGTTTCAGGACTCTATTTAATGAGATGTATCACATGAATGCTTTTGTCAAGAATCACTAAAACCACAAATTTTAACTAATACCCATTTCTGGGGAATGAGTTGGTTTGAGTTTACATTTTTCATCTAACCATAAAAGCCTTATTAAATTTGAAAATTTTAATCAGGAAGAGGAACAAGCTGATACCGAAAGCGATGATGAGGAGCAGCAGATCTATAATCCCCTGAAGTTGCCAATGGGTTGGGATGGGAAGCCTATTCCTTACTGGTTATATAAACTTCATGGTCTTGGTCAGGTAATTTCTGACTGAATGGATGCTTTTTGTTGATTGATAGGGCTCCCATATTATTTTGTAGAAGTTTGTTATTGTCATCCTAGATGTTTGTTGTTTGAATGATTTGAGAACAGTAAAATTATCGTTTTCTTTAGGTAACTGAATTTTGCAAAGCGCTTTTGTTTACTTAGTAACTAAATGGATATATTTGGTTGTATAAATTTGCATCATGCAGAGTTCATGTGGTTATTTGTTTATTTTATTCTTTGTGGAGGCAGTGATGTTAGTGTTTGGCTTTGACATATCTCTTTGCGTGAACCTAGTATGTTGTTTCTTTCCGGCCTCTAAAAAACTTTCAACTGCATTTTAGGAATTCAAATGTGAGATATGCGGGAATCACAGTTACTGGGGCCGCAGGGCGTATGAACGCCACTTCAAGGAATGGCGACATCAGCATGGAATGCGTTGTCTTGGTATTCCAAACACCAAGAACTTCAATGAAATCACATCAATAGAGGTGTGCTTCTCTCTTAGTTTCTTTATGCATGATGCAATATGAATTCATCCTGCAATTTATATTTCTACTATTTTGTTTTCCATTGTGGTATTATTCCATTCTTCATTTTATTGGCCGTGATACTCTGTACTGGAGTTTTTAAGCTAAGCTTGAAATTTTATAAATGATTATTGCACTTTCTCCCCTATAGAACTTATTTCCACCTGTGGGGGGCATGAGTGGACACTGGCTTTTTCACTGTTAGGTTAGATGACCATCAACTTCTACATTCTCATTCAAGTAGCAAGCAAAAGTCCAATGGCAACTTTTCAGAGATGTCATGGGTTTTTTTGGCCTTGTTTGGTTTGATTTGTGCGTATAACTGCGTGCGTAACTACATTTACATAAACAGTCCAACAGACAAAATATAAAAAAAAACTTCCTTTTGCCTTCTGTTGTTTTATCAAATGGGAAAGGCTGAATTTCCATTTTGATTCTCTTATAAAGGAGGCAAAGCAACTCTGGGAGAGAATTCAAGAGCGACAAGGACTGAACAAGTGGCGTCCAGACCTTGAAGAAGAGTATGAAGACAGAGAGGGCAACATTTATAATAAGAAAACCTATACCGATCTTCAGCGCCAGGGATTAATTTAAGTAAACAGTTGACGAGAATCTTCTGTACAAAGTAAGTCTGGAAAGTGGGGAATTTCTATTCCTGCAACCCTTGTTTGTTTTTATGGAGGACTGGCATCCCCCAAAACTTCAGTTTTCTTAAGTGGATGCATGGAGACGGCTTAATTCGTCATTCCCTTCACCAAATTTTGCCCCCCCTGGAGTACTATTGAGCCTGAATTTATTGACAGGAACAATCTGATCTCTGGCAAATCCAGAAGATTGGTTTGTTTGGGTTTTCATTTATTTGATATATTGATTTTTCTCTTCCGTCTTTTTTTTTTTTTGGGGGGGGGGGTGGTAAACCCCTTTTTTTTATGTTTAATGATTTTTATTCCTTATTTTGAAATTACCAATATACTCTTTTTTTTTCCTGCTTGCAGGTTGTGGCCCCAACTTGAATCCTGAGGATTAACTTAGTGACTGAAGTTTCAAGAGGAACACTGCCTGTTTGATATACATGAATGTTATCGTTGTATTACTTGGGTTAAGGAAACCTGAACTAGGTCAAGTTCATGGTCGACAAAGATTCCAATGTATCTAGGTCGTGAGCTGTGATCTTTCTTGCATGCTCATTTTTTGCAGTTTAGCAATCTAGCACACTCAAATATGGCCCATAAAAACTGTTAAAAAGAGTAATATCACAGTTTTCCTTGTATGCAATTTGCCAACTCACTGTCACCCCTTAAATGGTTGCCAATGTGTTTGTTTACGTGAAAGAGTGTTCCCTTTTTATGCTGGATCTGGATAAAAAGGGTGACACTTGGCCCCGACCTCTTAAACTAGGAATTATTCTCTCACGGTGGTGGAGATGTTTCCTGGACAAGAAGTTTGATGGAAGAGCATCTTCCTTATCCCATACATCAATACTCAGACGACCCGCATACGGAAAATTCAAGGCATTATATTATATGATGTCATCTACACTACAGCTTTCTTGTGTGCAAGACCTAGTAAACAAGAGAGCTGACCCACTAATCCCACGCAGCACCAGCAGCCTCGAATCAACATACGTTCCGCAAACCAGCTTCGAGAGGTCGAACATTTCAGGTGGAACCTGTATTCTAATCTCACGTACTACATTCTTGGCAGCGTCCACATTTTCCCTCAATGGAGGATGATTCAGACTCATTGTGACCTCAACTTCACTGCATATAAGTTTGGCCACGGGAAGGCTTGAAGGGAACTCCTTGAATGGAAGTGCTTTCCTCCATCTCCTACCAGAGAGTTTTTTGACGACAGAATCATGGGTATTTGACTCGGACGGTTGGAACTTTGTTGTGCTCTTTTCTTCCTTGAGATATAGCCTTTTCCCTGCTGTTAATCTGATGGAAGAGTTTATTTCCAGCTTCCCCGGTACTCCAGCTTTGTCGTGTGGCCATTGTTGCCCGATCAGAACATTGAAATTAATGCCGGAGGTGACCGAAAAGGCCCTGCTTGACTTGGGTGATCGATTTATAGTCAGATGGACATCACCGATGAGGGCTCGAGCAGGAGGCTGCCGAAGGGTCAACCCTATGTGCCTTCCTGTGCAGTACAACAGGCGCCATTTTCCGGGTAGGAATCCCACCCAATTCTGCAAGTGTAAATACAATTACAAATTAAACTAATCAGTCAAATCTCTCCATTCAAGTATATGACAAACCACTCCCATCCGAACCGAATTAAAGACGAGCACAACCATATTCTTAAATGCTAATTAACCACATTGCTTAGTAAATAATTGAGGCAAGATGACTAAGCACCCTCATACCTTTGGCTTTGAGTGCGGATTCAACATTTCCATCAGTTCAATGAAGTGTGCAAGCCTGCTACGCTGAAACACAAAATTGTGCTAGTCAGTGAACTCCCTATAGCATTCGAATTTCAATTTGAAGACAATGATTTAACAGACAATTATCAAAAAAAAAAAAAAAAAGTACCAAAAAAACATATGCATTCAAAGTGCCTACAACTGTAAATAAGTCATCCGCAATCTCTCTCTCTCTCTCTTCCTAAGTCATGATTTCTCTTTTCAAACAGTGCAAATGTAACAATCTCCATCAAATAAATAGTTTAAATTGTAGACGGAAACAGTTAATTCGCCCGGACAAAGGCAAACAGGATTTACACCTGTTGATGGCCATAAATGTACTCCTCTGTAATTCGAACTGCAGTTGAACCCAGACCCCATCTGATGATGTCCATAGCTGGGTCCACCCGCCATCTTGGTCCACACAAAAATGGGTGTCTCAAAGCATCCAAACAACTGTAGCATTCCAGAAGAGTTGTCAATGGTTGCAACAAATTGCAATTTCCTTTTACTTGTAATCCCTATTGAAAGAGTATGACGTGAGTTTGTGACTGCCTTTTATCCAATGTGTTAAATGGGCACAGTGAACCGTAAAAGTATCAATTTAAAAATGAAACTGAATGCTATATTGAGATAGGAATTTCTTAGAGAGAGAGAGAGAGAGAGAGAGAGAGAGAATTCGTCATTCACAAATTTTGATTGGAACGAAGTCTTTGGTGTCATATGCAAACATTTTATATAACTATAAGAAATCGGACTAGTGCTATAATCTGATTGGAAACAAGGACATGCATGTTTTCTTCTAAAACATTGTTACTGAATTTAACTAAAAGTTTGTCATATATTGTGTCTGTTTCATACACTTTGTTTGGTTACAATTTACTTGCATCAATCCAAAAGATCTAGTTTCTGTTGGAGCTATTTTTACTAAAAGCACGTGCATCAGTATATAACTCAAACAAAAATCTGCCTATATAAGTCTTCTTGCTACATGCAAATTGCAAACCCGTATAATTGATAAATAATATATGTTATGAATCACTATAAATCAATATCTACTCGCTTAAGTCAATATTTGCGTACACAGTTTGCTCTGAAACCATCAGTCTGCAGTACTTTGAGAACTTTGATAAAAAAATCTACCTGAGGCACTTTATCAAAATATAAAGAAAGTTTCATAGCATCACATTCACTGAAATACCTGATTCTCTCAGAAGGCTTGGTAGCAAGCAGTAAGGACAGCAAGTTCCAGCCTGCACCCCAGTTCCTGTCAAGTATCTGCAGGACAGATAACACGGCAGTAGATCAGTAGATTACTAAGTCTTCACAAAAATGGGGAAGCATAGCAAAACAATGTTCTGTACTCGAGGAGCATTCACTAACTTGTAGTCCAGGCCTCCCAGATGAGGTATTTCTTCTTAGAGTTTGCAGTAGAAACTCACGCAAGCAGGCAGGATCATTTCCCTACACTTGCAAATGGAAGTGAATTAGCACCAAACTAAGTTTGATTGAAAAGCATTCACATTTCTTAGACTTGACAATACACTTCTTTGTGCCAGAAAATAAAGTCACTGTGGACAGGCCAAGTCAGCATTGCAGGAATGAAGAAATGAGAGGACCGTGTAGGAAACAAATCCAGTGATTCATCTGGATGTACCTCAAGGTTGTCTACATATTATTATATGACACAAATATTAGCATAAAAAAGTAGTTAGAAGTATGCACCAACAATTCAATGATGAGCATCCTTAAAAAGGACCACTTTCATTTATATCATGCTAGTATGCACAAACTGCTTCCAAAACAATGGACCTTATAAAGAAAATAGATCATTGGATTTCGTTGAGAGATAGTGTTGTTAATTTTCAAATTTCTACTGAATCTAACGTGAAAGTTATGCAACAATGTCCTCCAATTATCTGGAAAGAAGCTTAGATAGCATGGACCACCTTATGTTTCAAGTGAATTTCCTACAATCCAATTTACATACGCTCTTTTAGTGTCCTACAATCCTACCTATTTATTATGGCATCTGTGTGTCAGTTCACAAAGCTGTTATCTAAAAAATGTAGAGTAAAACATTTTAAGATATGAATATGGTCCATAATTTGCAGATCATGCCCCCTTCCTCATTCCAACTAAAAACAAAAGGAAGGTGAACCCCATCTATAGAAGAGAGAACTGACAGAAAAGAAAAAAAGATCTGAAATGGTAGTGTTTATATTTTGTACCTTTGTAAGGAATGACTTAAACTTTGTGAATATCAATGGATCCATAAGTTCCCGCAAAACCATCTTTGCCATAATGAAGCCAACACATCTGTGTAATATATAAAAGAGAGAGAACTTCATACAAATTTAGCAACAACAAAATAATAACTCACCAAGTCTTAATCCCCCTAGGTGGGGTCCACTTTATATTAAATTGGACATCACTTAAAATTTCCCTTGTTACCCACACCATACCTCATGTCAAAGGCAATCATCATTTGTCGCCTGTCCATGTTGCCACCCGTTGTGCTTGTATTTGGACTGTTATCATAAAAATCAGCAGCATTTCCTAATATGCCTACCTAGTAAATGAAACAATAAAACTTTAGGTCAAGAGAAAAGGAAAATGATCCAAAACATATTTTAATTGTTTCTATTTACCTCATAGTTATCTTTACAACAATTTTTCACTCTAACAAAACTACTCCATCTTTGAGAACCTCTTACTATTATTTTTTTTTTTTTAAAGACTACATGTATGTATATCAAAAAATGCATTATGGGGAAAAACCCTATGCAAGAGAAACAATTGGGAACCAGAAGTCCAACTATCCAAAATTAGGGCAGATCATCTATACTACAAAAAGGAGGACAAACGAAAATAAGTGCACCACTTCAGCAGTAAGAGAACAGAAGAAATAATGCAATCCTTCAAATAAAAGGTAAACTTGCCCAAATTACCCATGTTTTCATGCTAACTCAAGACAGAGAAAAAGGAATGCTCACCCAAACTGTATTATATTATGCACCACATACATAATATGAAGTCTTACTACTGTTCCCCTTAATCACTCCATACAGCAGTGAAGATCTAATCCACCATTTTTACTCAATCCCTGCTATCTGGTAAGTAAAAGAAGCATCTCCGAAGTCCCAACATCTTATTCTTTCTTTTTCTTCCTCTTTTTTTTTTTTGGACTAAAAATCATACAACCCCAAAAGCATCTCCTATGGCTTATGACTGCGGAGTTAACTTCTATCCTTTTTTTTATGGCCAAAATAACTGTAGAAGTGAAATAAAAAACATAGAAAGTTCCAAGCAAGTGGACAGGCTATCAAACAAACCATTGAAGATTCAGGCAAACTTGGTGATCTCTGGTTCAAAATATCATGGTACTTAAGCAACAAGAAGAATCAAAGTTATGGCAATGAGAGAGAGAGAGAGAGAGGGAGAGGGAGAGGCACTCACTTTAATATGTCTATCCACAGGGCAGACATGCACATTCTCCAGCCTCAATTCTGTATGGGCGAGTCCATGGCTGTGTAAATAATTTACCTATGGAAGCATAGAGAGAGAGAGAGAGAGAGCCATAAATCCCACTCTCGAACAAGCAAAGACATGAGATGTAACATAAGAACATGGACGTGCAATTGTTGAACATACTCCAATCAAGAGATCCCTCATTAAAATTCGAATAAGGCGCAATTGTCGAGAAACAGCAGGCCCTCCAATTGTGTCATCTCCAACCCTCCTAACAGATTCCTCATCCAAAGCAAGAGTAACTTCCAATATTGGAAGCCAATCTGATTGTTGAAGCCAATGCCTTAAAGAAAAACTGCCATGGTACTGCCAAGAAAATTCAGACAAGACTCAATTTCCAACAAGTCTCACAGCAATCATAAAATAGCTTCTTAAGGGGAAGATGGTAGTGGTCTAAGATGATGGGAGTTTAAGAATATCCTTGAGGACAAGGCCGAACTTACTAGTTACTACTCAATATTGGCAAAGAAGCCTTCCCTTTCAACAATAACGTGCTCTCAAATATCTGAACTAGTTAAAAACATCATCCAATTAACCCTAATCCATTGACATGAAAGTAAATGTGAACCTTCACAGACAAATTTTCTTGTTATGAGCCAACTAATAGACTGATTTATTCCATATACTTGCAACAATGACATCACTACTGAAAAAACAAAAAGTATTTACCAGAGTTAGACTTAGTTGGGAGGACCTACCCCATGCACGAGGGTAAATGAACCACAATCAACACTTGTAGATGGGTCAACATAGCCATGAACTTGCATTGAGTAAGAATGGTACATAAGTCTACGGCGAGCTAGCTTCTTTAACACCTATAATACATGACAATAGTAAAAGTCACGTTAAGGCTGAGGAAACCACATTCGCAAACTAAATAAAGATCTATAATCCAGTACGCACAATCCACAAACCTCTATTGCCCGTTTCCCCCTACGTTGTGCTTGAGCACTTGTAAGTTGTCTTAGCACGACTCTTGAGTTATGTAATGGGCTATATTGTAAAAACAAATAACCATGAGTATCTATTAATTTGCACACGAATAATTTGAACTAACCTAGCAATACTAAAAAAAAAAAAAAAACTCTAATTCAGGCTCTTTGAGAAAAATATATATATACATAAGCAGCACTTTTGTAATATTTTATGTACTTCTCAAAAAAAAAAAAAATTGAACCTACCTATGAACATCCTTTACCACCGCTTCAAAGACCATCTCATCTGCCTGCAAGATTGTTCTAATGTATTGCTTAGATCAAAATATGATAATTTCTATTACATTACAACAAAACTTAAATTTACAATTAGATCTTCTTACCCGCCCTCCAAGCCCAATGCTGACCCGATCATGAACCTTAAAATCTGACATCTTGAACTTCATAACATGCCCCAATTCTTCCTCCAAAGAATCTAGTAAAGTAACATTGTTGCTTTCCTCTGACTGCATTGGTGTGGAATTTGTTCTCGATAAAGCAGACATCCTTGGGCTTTGTGTCCACCTCGAATGATCACCTTTACCGATGAATGGAACAGATGTTGGTCTGATCAGTCTTGTCGACGAATTAAAGCTAAAGATAGGTACTTTGACACTTTCCCGACTTGAGCACAAGCCAATTCCACGCAATGCCATTGTTATCCGACCTAAAAAAACACCAATAAGAACAAAAAATTACATTTCCGCACAGAAAACACCCAATTCAATCCACTGCTCCACTGCCAAGAAAACTTGAGAACAAAATGCAATGCAAATATAAGTCAATTATCCTAGATTCCCTCTAAAGAAGAAAATCATCCACGCCCAGTGGTTTGTGTATCTCAATTTAACTTCGTCCAAATTCCGAAAGAAGTTCGTTTCTTGCGTTTTCCTGGCCTTTCTGAGCCACAAAGAAAAAAAAAAAAAAACAACCCCTCCATGTTCCACTTCTGAGAGAACAGCGGGAGCGGGAATAACACGAACAAACAGAAAATCAAATTGCGTGCATCCTAGAAACTGAGAAATTAGGTGTGACCAAGCCAAAACAATTAAGGTAGAGCAAGATCAGTAGTGGTTTTAGACAAGCAGGAGGCATTAAAAGAATTATATTCTTCCTTTTTCCATCGTTTCCTCCTCGGCAACCAAAAAGAACGAACTTCTTTAGAAGCTGAGTAACTTACCAGAATCGGAGAACTCGTTGACTGCTAAATTGAACTATTTACTCAGATTTTGGAGGTTAGAAGATCTACGATCATTAATATAGGAACAGAGGGAGGGAGAGAGAGGGACACGTGAGAGTTGCGTGGGAGTGAACGCTTGAAACGTTTCGCCATGAGTTTCTCACGTGTCAACGTCCGCCCGCCTCTTCAATTAAATATCTCTTCCTAATTCCTATCCAATCAAAGAGGTGAGGCCCACTGGGCCTGTTCCTGTTGGCCCATCCCATAGGGCAGTTGATTGAAATCCATGTTTTCATTTTTCAATTAATTTTTCGAATTAAATATATTTTTCATTCTTATTTAATTTTAAAACGTTATTTAGTTTTAGCATGTAACTTGGTAATAAATTATAGTTAAGCTATTGGGATAAAAAAAATACACAATTTTTTTTAAAAATAAATTTCATATAATTGGATGGATAGTGACCATGACTTTTGCAAGATTATTTTGTAATTTTAAATAGAAACTAAAAGAATAAAAAAAAAGTCATTATAATTAATTATAAAGAAATGAAAAAAGAATTCTGTTGGTAATTGATACTTGAAGAAAATAGTAGATTCCATTACCCAATTCTCATTTATAATTCATCCATCAATCCCATTTTAATCCAACCAAACGTAAGTTGTTCAGTCTCAAGTTTATTTGAAAATTGTTTTATAAAACATTTTGATGTAAAATGTTTTTCTTTAAACACCAAAAATAAATAAATTAGATTACCAGAAACCGAACCCAAATGTCAATTTCTAATTTTCTTTTTGCTGAAAATTAATGAAATTAAAAATAGAAACAACCCTGCTAAATCAAAGTTATTACTAAAAAGAGTAAATATAAGAAGATGACGAAGGAAAAGCAGAAAAAGATTGTTCAATGAACTGCTACAACAGAACAGTGTGTGTTTGGTGCCAAGATGATACATATATCCCAATACGATTTCAACTTTCATACGAGATGATTCCAGATGAAATCTGGATTTGACAATAATCACACCAAGAAGTGAAATCTATCAACCAATCAACAGAAAGATTCATTCATCGAATAACAAAAACTTTTTTTTATATATTTATTAAGCTGTTAACATTTACCAAAATCTAAATACAAAAACTTTCTTTTTCTTTTTCCCCAATATGTTTATAAGAAAAGAAAAGAAAAGAAAAGAAAAGAAAAGAAAAGAAAGAAAAACATTTTATATATGCCTGCCTGATATGCAGGAAGAAAAGTTACAAATTCAAGAGCAGAAATGAACTGAACTGAACTGCAAGGGCCCCGGGCGTATTGGAGGATTAGAGCTATAGTTCCTTTGGGAGAATGAGAATTCAATGGCTACTATGGCTATGGCTATTGCTATGGCTATGGCTATTCTCTCTCTCTCTGCCTGTAACATACTAATTCATGAACTTCCTGCAGTTTGGAGCTTTACACATGCAGGGGACTTTGCCTTCGTCGCGCTCATCTGGATCAAATAGGTAGTCATACCTGCGGAATCATGTGCACAACCAACAACAACAACAACAAATTACCCGTTACCAACATGTAAAATCGAAAGCATAGAGGCAGACCGAGAGAGAAGATATGGGCGTACGTCAACTCGTCACCAGCAGGCACGTCAGACTTGGCAATCAGCACAATCCTACTTTCATCATGACCCACACTCATGATTCTTGCATAGCAATTGGGCAAGCACTGCCAGTTCACAATACAAACAGTACTCCAGCATCAACAGTGTACAAATCATATGCTCTCCCACATTTGTATGATCTATGCAGTTATCTTTTTCATCACAGGCTAAGATCTATTGCCAAAATGTGCAACAAATGGCGCCACCTACAGGAAGAAAATTTCAGTGAAGATAACTTACTGAATGGTTGATTAAGCGAGCAATGTTTCCCTTGTTGGTTGCATCTATCACCACGTCTTCACTGATCTTAAACAGCTGCAGATTAACATTCCAAAACACCTTCAGCAATGAGCAAGAAGGGGACCGAGGGGAGAGTATGTTTCCAAAGGCTAATTACTTACATAGCAGTCTTTGCCTTCCAGCCGGTAGCGTATCTCCCTCAAATCTGCAACACTCCGCCTAACCTGTTCACCACGATATTCAAGAACCTGAAAGAAACATGGGCAAGCTATTTTCAACAGTTCATAATTTCACCTAGAGAAGAACTAAAACCTGATAATATAGAGAGCATGAAGGCATTGCATACTTATGGAAACATGCAGCTTACATTTTTAAAAAAACTAGGAAATATGACAAATAATTAATTAAAGATTTCATAAAATGATGCTGTTTAGTTTGTACTAACTTTTCCCCTGATGAGGGCACTTAATACTTGTCTAAGTCTTGAATATAGAAATAATGCCTTCAGAGGCCATATAGAAGTACAGAATATTGCTATTAGGAATTTCATGTGAATAGGGCGTCCAAGCACATCCTAACGTAGCTCATCTGATGACTCCAAACATAAAACTGCGTTAAAATAATTGTCTCACTTTAAGAGCTAAAAAAAAAAAAAAAAAAGAGGAGAGCAGAAACAAGGAAAATATGCACAAGAAACTACATACCATTTCTCCTTCTTGGATTCTCCGACGGGCGAAGAGGCCCCATCCATGAATTCCGGATCTTCCGAAGCAAACTCTATCATTCTCGGTTCTCTGGACTCGTAAAACCAAACAGAAGATACAATAGTTATTTTAGGAAACGATCCAAAGTCCAAACTCACATCAACGATCTACAATTGTGTATCACCAGCCACTTAGGACAGGTGAGTCCGGTTGATAGGCCAACCTTAATGCAAGGGCTCAACTGTCCCTCCTTCCCCCACAGCCCCCCACATCTCTCAGCAGGATAAACAAAAAAGGGAGAAATAAAAAAAAAAGAAAGAAATAAATGGCAATGATGATAAAGAAAATATGCCTGTAAAAGGTGCAGCCGTTCCTTGAAAGTACGAAAGGCTTTGGGCTCCTCTATTTCCTGTTTGAAGGAAAACACAATGTTATTAGCTCTATTGGCTACTCTGAGGGCTGGCATCAAACTGGATTAGATCATGACATGAAAGGGCAATTACTCTGAATGGCTTCAATCTTTGTATTGCACTTAAAGAGTGAAGGCAAGGTCCCATCACTCGATGGGGAACAGCCTGTTTTCCAGTCTGCAAGCAGAAAAAGTGAAGGGATAATAAGATGTTGCAGATATAATTGTAAAGACAACAATGGAAGTGGTTACATCAATAAGCTGGTATGGATAACTGAATCTTTCGTCTTTTGAGGGAACGGAATTACTCAAAAACCAAAAATGTGAACTTTATCAAACTACAACTAACAAACTAAAATGTGGGAAAGAAAAAGCAGAAGCTTTAACTTTCGGCTATAAGGTAAAATAAGAACTCTGCCACCTTAGAAGAAATGGACAGGTATCCACAATCAAAGAAAAGATACCACATATGTACCCAAGAAAAAGAAAAGGATAAACACATCATGCATCATATGTATGTGACAAAACATAAAACCAGAATAGCATCGAACAGAAAAGAAAGGTGAAGTCAGTGCATGAGGCTTCCATACTGTACAGTAACTAGTGCAGTTTTTAAGGAATATGAACATTGTGTAGTTACTCGTGCAATTTTTTACCACAAAATAGCTTAAGTTTCTTAGCAGTATATTGTACACCTAAAGCTACTAGGACAAGAACGCATCGAACAAAACCTAGTCAATGATCTAGGAGAAGACTTTACAAAGACTGAGCAGAAAATGTGGAGAAGCAACTGTGCTTTGCAGGAGTGTCAAATAGGACTGTTTCCCGCATATCTACAGAGATTATATGCATTGGAACAAGTCGTTTTGAGAAATGACAAATGATTTCTTCCCAAAATAAACCACCTAAACTAGACACTCCAGCCAAAATCACAAAATGGCTGAACTGACCTATAAGAAAGGGCCAAATTAGGGAGGGAGGGGCGCGGGAGGAGGGGTTGAAGAGGAATCCTGACATTCACCAGATTTGTCAGCCATCCTACCACACTTTCTAAAATGTCCATTGTCCGTTAACCTCTCCTAATGCATATGGAGGTGAACAGAGATATCCTCAGAAATATATGCATTCAAAGGTACCTTGTTGCTCAATCTTGAGGAGATCCAACATCTTGCAGCAGAAAACGGCTCAATCTCATTCTGTATTATTGGAGCTTCTTGAAGTTTCAATCTGTTGGATGATATAAGCCTTGAACCAGTGTTCTTTCTGTCTTGGAGTAGGTTTTTGGTGGAAAAAACCCCTAGCGGAGTCTGTATGATCAGAACAGTGTCGGGATTTGGTGTCCTATGCACAATAGAAATAAAAGTAAATGAACAACCAACCGGTGAGCACAATACATAAATTTACAGACAAATACAAAAGGGCATTTATGTAATGCAAATTTAGTCACTGCAGGTGGTGATGGAAGAGGTATTTCAAAACAAACTTGACCTTGAGCATTATGAACATAAAGGGAATAGAACACATAGTTGCTTGTGGAAGAAGCTAGTAGGTTAAAATGTCCTTGAACCCCGTCTGAAAAGGGGACATTAGGAACTAATGGAACCTGACTGCAGAAAATATGATAGAAAGAAAGAGAGATAGAGAGAATATGACAGAAAGAGAAGGGGAGGGGATTTTTACCTGTGGTAGGCACAATAGGAAACCATTCTTGTAATTTGTTTCCCGTTTTTCTCCAAGCAATGCAACTGCAATTTGGAAGGCATTCATTGCATTAGCAAAGAATTTGGCATAAGGGATTAATACCAAATGCAGGCAATTTATTCAGGTTTGCATAAACCAAAACAGAGAATAAAGCAAAATGGCAGAAAGTGAGCCATATTAAATAAGAGAAATTAAATAGTCTGTACCCATAGCCAGACTTGAAGATCATATATACTGTTGCAACAAATATTACTATTTCCATTAGTCAGTGGCCTGGGCATCAAAGATTAGATCCTGACAATACAATAACTTCTTTCCTAATGTCATCAAACATGTGTTGACAAATATAACAGTGAGCATATTTATGGGAAATTATTGGCATTAATGCATCACGAATTATGGCATACTTGATTTCTGAAATTCCAAATATGAATGGGACACTCTTTACTGTTAGAATATATTGAGAATATTACTACAATATTTTAAAGATCTCTGATATTCTTTGCAATCTTTCCATAGTTCTTTATTACCTTTTTAGGTTCATCAAGGACCTATATATACCCATTGTATACCTTCTACACTACAATAACAAAAATACAATATTCTCTTACTTTAACAATATATCAGAGCCTTGTTGACCTATTCTAGATCTCATGTTTTCTCAAACATGAGACTGACTATATGCGATCCAATCTTCAGTTGTTCAGTTTGGCCTCCGTCTTAGTTTGTTTCAATCTATTTTGTTCTATTAGTGTCTCAATCTGTTTCGTTTAGAGCTTGTTTTTGTCTTCTTCTGGTCATCATCTCCTTTGCTATCATCACCGTAAACCAGATCTGCCCATCACTGCTCGGTTTTACCATTAATGGCAAGATGAAATCTACCAAAGTTCTCTGCTCTAACTGCAGCTCAGCCATTATCGCTGGACAAGGAGCCTGCACTGCCACTGTCAAAACCTGAGATAGCTGTGGGCTGCTGCTGTTGTTTGGAGGGAGGAGGCCACTGGTTGAAGAGAGTCTGTTCCAGATCTGATCACTCTGTCCCAGATTTGGTTGCCGATTGAGATCTGTGTACTGCAATCTGCAGAGGAGACCCATGGTTCCTCACTACCACTGCCATTATTGGCAAAGGAACTATCAGATCTGAGTGTTGTCCTGTCACTGCTTTGCAGAGCGATCACCATTGAAGAAGGTGAGAGAAGCAGGCCATCGCTGTGAGTTGCAGACCACAGGTTTTGAAGTTGCTGCCACTGGCCACCGCTGATTTCTGCCGCTGAAAGGAGGAGCCTGCTCCATTGCCAGTGTGTTGTTTTGGCCAGAGTGTGAATAAGTTTGGCCACTACTGGTCATGCCCATGTCACAGGGCCTCTGCGCTAGTGTGTTGGCATTCAAGAAGAGGAGAGGTTGAAGATGCTCTGGTTGTTTCTGGTCAAAGGAGGTTTGCCTTTGGTTATTTTGGGTGATTTTTGGGTCCTTTTCTGTGTGTTTTTGGGTGGTTTGCCCCGGTTGATTTAGATACAGAAATCCACAGAAATTGGGGATTTCCATATATCTGATTTGTGTTTGAGTTTGCTTTGGCCTTGATTTGTGAGGCCCCATTCGGTTGTGCTTGCAAAGCTTTGCAATGTTATGCTGTGCCAAGTTAGAGTTGCTTCCCTGCATGAAGGGGAATCGCAAAGTCACTGGGTGCCATGACTTGATAACCTGAGTCCTGGGGAAGTGCTGGGAGGGTTTTGTAGTTTCTCCATGCAAAACTAATTATCCTCTTGTGGTGAGATAGTGAGTGTCACGAGAAGAACCTTCCCAGAGTTATTTTTAAATTTTTCTTGCTATTTACTGCTTTCAGTTATTTTCACTCCTGTAATTCCTAAGATAGAGTTAGCTTCCTTATTTTACTGCTGTAATTCCTAGAAGGCGGTAGTTACTGCCATGTGCAGGGAGGTTAGAGAATCCCGAGTTTGTTAGGGGTGTAGGCCCCACCCTGGCAGGAGAATCTCTCCTCCTAGACGCTGGTGTATATCCTCCTAGTCGTGCAAGGGGGAAAGCATCATGAAAAATATCAGAATTTTCACAGTTTCTCTCCTCTCTTCTCTTTCTCTCTGTTTCTACTCTCTGTTTTTGGGCGTGGTCCTTCTTAATTAATATCGGAATTGGGAGGAAGATTGTTGTCAGGCTTAGGCCGTGACAGTGAGTGACCAGTTATTTGTAGTCAGGATGTTTGTTGGAGTCAGATGATGTCAATCAATCAACTCTTTCCAGCCGTGCCTCTCACCGGCCATATTGATGCTGCTTGATCCAGCCAAAGCCAACGTTTATCACAATCAGTATGCAGTTGCTACTTCATCGACCCAGTCACTTCCATGAATAGATTTTTAGATTCTTTGTAATCTTTCCATAATTGTTTATTACCTTTTTAGGTAAGTCAAAGACCCTATATACTCATCGTATATCTTCTCCATTACAATAATAAGAATATTATATTCTACTTTAACATTTACAAAAAGTTTTTTTTTTTTTTGGGTTAGGTTTTACAAACAATTTTTTGATGGGTTCAAATTATTAAAAGGAAAACTGACTTGCAAATTATGTCCAAATGAAAACTGATGCTATGACCAAGCATCAAAAACTAGATAACAGGAAATCCCATCAATGAAACCGTAAAAACTGCTGTCTTCAAGAATCAAAATGCAATAGAGCAGAAAAACTACAGTGTTACACGTAGTTTCACAGGAAACTTTCCAGTTAAAACATATTTTTTCGATAATATTCAACAGATTGGATGCACTACAGAACAGCTTAACTCTTCTTCTGATCGAGTCCTTCAACTCCTTTGCAATGTTTGATAGCCATAGTCGTGATACTTCTAAGAGGTTTTGCAGGAGTTTACACAGGTAAAAAATTAAGGAATCCCCTCAACAGTTCCAGTGTTGAATGTATTCCTCTTTATCATAGCTGATCCCAAGCTTGGATAAAGGAGGAGGGTTGTGTTAACTAGTAAACTACCAGTGTAAACATTGTTGGATCTTTCAATATGAATTCTAAACAAAAATTAGAGAGGTAGAATTCATGTAGTCGACCTAGTGGGCTTTAACCACAGTTATTTTGCATATTTAATAAGAGTACACACAAAATAGAGTGTAAAAAATATTTTCCCAAATATAAGGCAAGAGTACATTCAATCTTTATGTGGGTTCTCCACTTCGTGACCTAAAACATTGTGTAGGAAAACATTTAGTCACCACCCGGCCAAAGTACTTGAATCTTCAGGCTCTCCAATTGATGAAAAAAAAAGTTTTGGATAAAAGGCTCCAAATACTTCTGTTTAAGAATATATATTTTCACAGGCAGAGATTATTCTGGAAACTTATACATCAACGTCTATCTTATTTTCCAGGATACAGGTATACTTGTTTAGTAGATTCCTAAAACTGTGAACTTGTAATCTTTTACCAAGGTACAGTGGCTTGAAATTTTCTGGCTGATTGGGGTTTTTCTTTTGATCTTAATTATGCATCTGAAAACTAAAAACAAATGGAAACCACAATAAGCATTACAGTACGGTATCTGTTGAATTCCAAATTAGCAGCGCAATTAGGGTAGTATTTCATACTTCTAAATCCAAATATTTCACTATTTTTAACATATAAAGCACTCAATTACTGCAAGCTTGATGTTCACATTAGCAATCAGTTGCACCACAACACAACAGAAACACTGCCCATTTATTTAATCTGCCATGCAGAAATGATATTTGTTTCTCAATATCTACAATCATGGCATACTTTCTAAATAAAACAAAAGCAGAATGTAATGTTGGGTGCCAGAAATATCATTAATCAAGAGAATCCATTTTTATGGAGAAGTATGATGACATTCTATAACATACAGACCACTTCAATATAGAGATAATAAATGTTGCTGACTTACCTCCATACGATACCCAGCCCTTGATGCGCACATTGCATGGAAGTATGTTGAACACTTGCAGCACTGTGTGCAGGAGCCATGAATTTGCTTACAGACTACACATATCTGACATTCATAGAAACAAGATAGAATTCAGATAGTAACATTAAATGACTTATGTCAGCTGAAATCCACAAATCATTACCCATCAGCATTTAATGCTCAAAAGATTCTTCATGGTGATCTAATGCAGCATCCCAAATCAATTATGGTAGTTGCAATACTTCAAAAAGAAAAAACAAAAGAGAAAAGGAAAGCATAGAAAGATCATGCTGAATCCAGAATTTCTGCTTAAGCAAGCATTTTTTAGTTATTAGCGCACATAATATTGTATGTTTCTTAAAATTGGTACAAGACTGCCGCTTTTACAAGAAAATTTTGTAACTAAATGCTGACACAGTGGGTTCTTTCTAGATTAAATTGCCGTGGAAGAAAAGAATGTAATTTTCTCATCACTTCTCTTTGGATATATTGTTCTACAGAATGAACTGTTGCATTGCCATGAGATATACCAAGAGATGGATAAGCTGACAAGATGGCTTTATCTAGAACATGAAAGCACATCAAAATAGAACAGCAATTCTACCTCTGCCCTCCGAAAATAATACTAACAAAGGTACATTTTAAGTTGCAAGTAAAAATACCTTTATGAAAGAACTTGATGGTATTCTCAAGATTCCAACGGCTGGCTCCATCTTTTCATCGCTTGAAAAAGAAACTTCAGGTTGAAACCAAGCACAAGTAACATGAACCCATAACGACTCAACATCAGTAGGTTTAAGAGCACCTCCTAAAAGGGAAAGAAAATACCATTATAAGAAAAAACAATTTAGAACCACTTATATGAATTTAGATAATCTTGATAAGCATGAACTCCACAAGACATGGGAAATAGGAAAGAATCTCTTGACAGGACAATTACCATCACTTTGGGCCAAACCTGGCACTAATATAATGAGATTGATTTCTTGTAATTGATTTATTTTATTCATATATTAAGTAATTTGAGATTCAATAATTTCCCTCTCCTACAAGCACAAACTAATGACTCCATGATATCTGAATAATGGAAAGTGATTGAACATAATAGTAAAGAGATCAAATATGACAAAAATCCTTTCCAAAGCAGTCACAACATTTTGCAAGTACCACTAATCACTAGAGTGTTACATGTTATGCTACTCAATAAATCAGGCTGCATGCAGATATTTGTCAGAAACGTTCCTGAAAAACCAAGTAAAGATTTATGACTCATGAGTTGCATTCAGTGAAAAGTGCCATGCCTTTTACAGGACAGAGGCAACACTCCCTCTCAATCTCAGGTGTCTCACATGCTCGGCAAACCCATGAAGTGAAATCTTTAACGTTTCTTGCTCCATAGCATTCTTGATGCACGGCAATTTGGCATCTGATACAAAAACAAAATTTTCAGAGATATTTTCACAAATTAGAGGAATACTGTGAGCATGCAAGAAAATTTTTCCCTTTAATCAGATAACATAGCACACAGTCAAACTGATTATTTGTGGTAGAAGTTAAACCTTGTATTGATTCAGCAAATATACTGCCATATATGACTAGAAGTAAGAAAGATAGAGCACAGGAAATCTCTAGATGCTTTAACAAAAATTAGTTACTAGTATTAACACTGTATCAGAAGATCTCAATGATCATGTTCAATATGCTTTCTGAGAGTGGGAAATCAAAAAATGCTACACAAGGAACAGCCAGTCCAGAATGTCCCCAAAGAAATCATCGGGAGCATCTAAAACTTGGTTTTATATGGTTGCTGTAAGTAATATTTCTAAATATGTTCAATACATATCATAACTGACAAAAACCTGTTGCATATGATAATTTTGTTGTAGTCCCAATCTTCTACCCATCTACATACAGCACACCTTTCTGTTGTCCACTTGGCACAAACAGGCTCGTATTTCTCTGTGAAATTAACATATTACAGAGTCAGTCCACTTGATACAGGAGGATAAAGTCAGGTTCACTTGCTATGGTAGCAAGGAATGTGGAAAATATTACAAAATCGTATAATTACATGCTTAGAAGAAAGAATACCTTGCAAAAAAGCAAGCAGCTTCTGCTTCCGTACTTTTATTGAAGGGCGTTTTAAAGAATTAACTGAAACAACAGTACGGGCATGATATTCTGCTATCTGCAGCATCTGTAAAACAAAACAAGATTTTAATAGATAGATGCAACTGTCCTAATAGTAGTCATGAAGTGTCAAATATCCATATAATGAGGCACATTCCACACATGACTTTTCACCAAAAAAGAAGATGAAAAAGAAGAGGCAATATCTGGTTGATACTATATCCTAATGATTTTTTTGGCCAAGTAAACTAAGGGGTAAGGAGGGATCAACTTTTGTATCTCCT